>CM038673.1:118932891-120132891 GCA_021605145.1 Aegilops bicornis
TAAACGAGGTATTGGGATACCGACGATCGAGTCTCGGGCAAGTAACATACCGTCTGACAAAGGGAATAGCATACGGGGTTGCTTGAACCCTCGACATCGTGGTTCATCCAATGAAAACATCGAGGAGCATGTGGGAACCAACATGGGTATCCAGATCCCGCTGTTGGTTATTGACCTGAGGTGGTCTCGGTCATGTTCAGATGTCTCTCAACCCGTGAGGGTCTACACACTTAAGGTTCGGTGACGCTTAGGGTTAATAGGAAGACAAGTATGTGATTACCGAATGTTGTTCGAGTCCGGATGAGATCCCGGACGTCACGAGGAGTTCCGGAATGGTCCGGAGGTAAAGATTTATATATGGAAAGTGGTTAAACGGACAGGAAAGTTTCGGGGTATACTGGTAATGTACCGGGCCACCGGAGAGTTCCGGAGGTCCACCGGAGGGGCCACCCTCCTGGGGCCACATGGGCTAAGTGGGAGAGGAGCCAGCCCCTGGTGGGCTGGGCGCACCTCCCACCTAGGCCCATGCGGCTAGGGCATGGGGAGGGAAACCCTAAAGGGGCAAAGGGGCGCCCCTTGGCTTGGGGGCAAGCCACCCCTTCCTCCTCCCTTGGCCGCCGCCTCTAGATGCCATCTAGAGGGGGCCGCCCCTCTCCTTCCTCCTATAAATAGAGGGTGGGGGAGGGCTGCACACACCATTGAAGGCGCAGCCCCTCCCCTCCCCAACACCTCTCTTTCTCCACGTGAGCTTGGCGAAGCCCTGCCGGAGAACTGCCATACCAACTGCACCACGCCGTCGTGCTGCCATTGGAGTTGTCTTCCTCAACCTCTCCTTCATCCTTGCTGGATCAAGACGGAGGAGACGCCATCGTCCTGCACGTGTGTTGAACGCTGGAGGTGCTGTCCGCTCAGCACTTGGTCATCGGTGATCGGAATCACGTTGGGAACGCCTTTCATCATCACCACTCCCTCGAACGCTTCCGCACTCGATCTACAAGTGGTATGTAGATGCAAACTCTCTATCTTGACTCGTTGCTTAGTAGAACTCATAGATGGATCTTGGTGAAACCGTAGGAAAATTTTTATTTTCCGCAACGCTCCCCAACAGTGGCATCATGAGCTAGGTCTATGCGTAGTTCTCTCGCACGAGTAGAACACAATTTAGTCGTGGGCGTGGATCTTGTCAATTTACTTTCCGCTACTAGTCTTATCTTGCTTCCGCGGTATTGTGGGATGAAGCGGCCCGAACCAACCTTACACGTACGCTTACGTGAGACCGGTTCCACCGACTAACATGCACTAGTTGCATAAGGTGGCTGGCGGGTGTCTGTCTCTCCCACTTTAGTTGGAGCGGATTCGATGAAAAGGGTCCTTATGAAGGGTAAATAGAAGTTGACAAGATAACGCCAGGTTATTCAGAGGTAAGAAAACGTTCTTGCTAGAACCCAATTGCAGCCACGTAAAAGATGCAACAACAATTAGAGGACGTCTAACTTGTTTTTGCAGCAATTGTCATGTGATGTGATATGGCCAAGTTGTGATGAATGATAAATGACACATTGTGATGTTTGAGATCATGTTCTTGTAATAGGAATCACGACTTGCATGTCGATGAGTATGACAACCGGAAGGAGCCATAGGAGTTGTCTTTATTTTGTATGACCTGCGTGTCATTGAAGAACGCCATGTAACTTACTTTACTTTATTGCTAAACGTGTTAGCCATAGAAGTAGAAGTAGTCGTTGGCGTGACAACTTCATGGAGGCACAATGATGGAGATCATGATGATGGAGATCATGGTGTCATGCCGATGACAAGATGATCATGGAGCCTCAAGATGGAGATCAATGGAGCTTTATGATATTGGCCATATCATGTCACTACTATATATAACTGCATGTGATGTTTATTATGTTTATACATCTTGTTTACTTAGAACGACGGTAGTAAATAAGATGATCCCTTACAACAATTTCAAGAAGTGTTTCCCCTAACGTGCACCGTTGCTAAAGTTCGTCGCTTCTAAGCACCACGTGATGATCGGGTGTGATGGATTCTTACGTTCACATACAACGGGTGTAAGACAGATTTACACACGCGAAAACACTTAGGGTTTACTTGACGAGCCTAGCATGTACAGACATGGCCTCAGAACACGGAGACCGAAAGGTCGAACACGAGTCGTATAGAAGATACGATCAACATGAGAATGTTCACCGATGATGACTAGTCCGTCTCACGTGATGATCGGACACGGCCTAGTCGACTCGGATCGTGTAACACTTAGATGACTAGAGGGATGTCTAATCTGAGTGGGAGTTCATTGAAATAATTTAATTAGATGAACTTAATTATCATGAACTTAGTCTAAAACTTTTGCATAATATGTCTTGTAGATCAAATGGCCAACGCTCATGTCAACTTGAACTTCAACGCTGCTCCTAGAGAAAACCAAGCTGAAAGATGACGGCAAGAACTATACGGATCGGGTCCGGAACCCGAGGATCATCCTCATAGCTGCCAGAAACAATATGTCCTAGAAGGACCGCTAGGTGACGCCTCCGTCCCTGCAGAACCAAGACATTATGAATGCTTGGCAAACTCATACCGATGATTACTCCCTCGCTCAAAGTGCGGCATGCTTTGACTTAGAACCGGGCTCCAAAAGCGCTTTTGAGCATCACGGAGCATATGAGATGTTCGAGGAGCTGAAACTTGTTTTCCAAGCTCACGCTCGGTCGAGAGATATGACATCTCCGACAAGTTCTATAGTTGTAAGATGGAGGAAAACAGTTCACAAGGTGAGCACATATCAAGATGTCCGGGTTGCACAACCGTATGACCCAAATTGAATATTAACCTCCACGATGAGGCGGTCATCGACAGAATCCTCGATCGCTCCCACCAAGCTACAAGAGCTTTGTGATGAACTACAACATGCAGGGGATGGTAAAGACCATTCCTGAAGTGTTCTCTATGTCAAGTCACCGAGGTTGAAATCAAGAAAGAACATCAAGTGTTGATGGTCAATAAGACCACTAAGTTCAAGAAGGGCAAGGGTAAGAAGAACTTCAAGAAGGATGGCAAGGAGGTTGCCGCCCGGTAAGCAAGTTGCCGGAAGAAGTCAAAGAATGGACGCAAACCCGAGATCGAGTGCTTTTATTGCAAGGAGGGGTCACCGAAGCGGAACTGCCCCAAATACTTAGCGGACAAGAAGGCCGGCAACACCAAAGGTATATCTCGATATACATGTAATTGATGTGTACTTTGCCAAGACTGTAGTAACTCTTGGGTATTTGATACCGTGTCGTTGCTCATATTTGTAACTCATGCAGGAGCTGCGGAATAAGCGAAACCGGCAAAGGACGAGGTGACGATGCGCGTCGGGAATGGTTCCAGAGTCGATGTGATCGCCGTCCGCACGCTACCTCTTCATTTACCTACTGGATTAGTTATGAACCTTAATAATTGTTATTTGGTGCCAAGTTTGAGCATGAATATTGTATCCGGATCTCGTTTAATGCGTAGATGGCTACTCATTTAAATCCGAGAATAATGGTTGTTCTATTTATATGAGAGATATGCTTTATGGTCATGCTCCGATGGTCAAGGGTTTATTCTTAATGAATCTCGAACGTAGTATTACACATGTTTATAGCGTGAATACCAAAAGATGTAAAGTTGATAACGATAGTCCGACATACTTGTGGCACTGCCGCCTTGGTCACATTGGTGTCAAGCGCATGAAAAAGCTCCATGCTGATGGACTTTTGGAGTCTTTAGATTATGAATCATTTGACACATGCGAACCATGCCTCATGGGCAAGATGACCAAGACACCGTTCTCCGGAACAATGGAGCGAGCAACCAACTTGTTGGAAATCATACATACCGATGTGTGCGGTCCAATGAGCGTTGAGGCTCGCGGAGGATATCTTTATGTTCTCACTCTCACAGATGACTTGAGTAGATATGGGTATGTCTACTTGATGAAACACAAGTCTGAGACCTTTGAAAAGTTCAAGGAATTTCAGAATGAAGTAGAGAATCAACGTGGATCGAAAGATAAATTCTTACGATCGATCGTGGAGGAGAATATTTAAGTCACGAATTTGGTACACACTTAAGAAAATGTGGAATCGTTTCACAACTAACGCTACCGGAACACCTCAACAGTAATGGTGTGTCCGAACGTCAGAATCGCACTCTATTGGATATGGTGCGGTCTATGATGTCTCTTACCGCTTTACCGCTATCATTTTGGGGATACGCTCTAGAGACAGCTACATTCACTTTAAATAGGGCACCGCCTAAGTCCGTTGAGACGACACCGTATGAATTATGGTTTGGGAAGAAACCTAAGCTGTCGTTTCTAAAAGTTTGGGGATGCGATGCTTATGTCAAGAAACTTGAACCTGAAAAGCTCGAACCCAAGTCGGAAAAATGCGTCTTCATAGGATACCCTAAAGAAACCATTGGGTATACCTTCTACTTAAGATCCGAGGGCAAGATCTTTGTTGCCAAGAACGGAACCTTTCTGGAAAAGAGTTTCTCTCGAAGAAGTAAGTGGGAGGAAAGTAGAACTCGATGAAGTACTACCTCTTGAACAGGAGAGTAGTGCAGCTACGAAAATGTTCTGTGATGCCTACACCAATCAAGAGGAAATTCATGATGATGATCAAGGTACTTCGGATCAAGTTGCTACCGAACTTCAGAGGGTCCACTAGGACGCTGCTCCGCACTGCAGTGGTACGGCAACCCTGTCTTGGAAATCATGTTGTTAGACAACAATGAACCTTCGAACTATGAAGAAGCGATGGCGGGCCCAGATTCCACCAAATGGCTAGAAGCCATGAAGTCCGAGATAGAATCCATGTATGAAAACAAAGTGTGGACTTTGACTGACTTGCCCGATGATCGGCGAGCGATAGAAACAAATGGATTTTTAAGAAGAAGACGGACGCGGATGGTAATGTCACCATCTATAAAGCTCGACTTGTCGCTAAGGGTTATCGGCAAGTTCAAGGGATTGACTACGATGAGACTTTCTCATCCGTAGCGAAGCTTAAGTCCGTCCGAATCATGTTAGCAATTGCCGCATACTATGATTATGAGATATGGCAGATGGACGTCAAAACAGCGTTCCTTAACGGATATCTTAAGGAAGAGCTGTATATGATGCAGCCGAAAGGTTTTGTCGATCCTAAGAATGCTGACAAAGTATGCAAGCTCCAAATGATCCATTTATGGGCTGGTGCAAGCATCTCGGAGTTGGAACATTCGCTGATGAGATGATCAAAGCGTTTGGGTTTATGCAGACTTATGGAGAAGCCTGCGTTTACAAGAAAGTGAGTGGGAGCTCTGTAGCATTTCTCATATTATATGTAGATGACATACTTTTGATGGGAAATGATATAGAATTCTTGGATAGCATTAAGGCCTACTTGAATAAGTGTTTTTCAATGAAGGACCTTGGAGAAGCTGCTTATATATTAGGCATCAAGATCTATAGAGATAGATCGAGACGCCTCATAGGTCTTTCACAAAGCACATACCTTGATAAGATTTTGAAGAAGTTCAAATTGGATCAGTCCAAGAAAGGGTTCTTGCCTCAGATCGCAAGGTGTGAGATTGAGCTCAGCTCAATGCCCGACCACGGCAAAAGATAAAGAAGAGATGAGCGTCCATCCCTATGCCTCAGCCATAGGATCTATTATGTATGCCATGCTGTGTACCAGACCTGATGTAAACCTTGCCGTAAGTTTGGTAGGAAGGTACCAAAGTAATCCCGCAAGGAACACCGGACAGCGGTCAAGAATATCCTGAAGTACCAAAAGGACAAAGGACATGTTTCTCGTTTATGGAGGTGACGAAGAGCTCGTCAGAACGGGTTACGCCGACGCTTAGCTTCGACACAGATCTGGATGACTCTAAGTCACAAACCGGATACGTGTATATGTTGAATGGTGGAGCAGTAAGCTGGTGCAGCTGCAAGCGTGGCGGGATCTACATGTGAAGCGGAGTACATGGCAGCCTCGGAGGCAGCGCATGAAGCAATTTGGGTGAAGGAGTTCATCACCGACCTAGGAGTCATACCCAATGCGTCGGAGCCGATCAAACTCTTCTGTGACAACACCGGAGCTATTGCCCTTGCCAACGAGCCCAGGTTTCACAAGAAGACCAGGCACATCAAGCGTCGCTTCAACTCCATCCGTGAAAATGTTCAGTGATGGAGACATAGAAATTTGTAAAGTGCATACGGATCTGAATGTCGCAGATCCGCTGACTAAACCTCTTCTCTTCATGGGCAAAACATGATCAACACCGTAACTCTATGGGTGTTCGATTCATCACAATGTAACTAGATTATTGACTCTAGTGCAAGTGGGAGACTGTTGAAAATATGCCCTAGAGGCAATAATAAAAGCATTATTATTATATTTCCTTGTTCATGATAATTGTCTTTATTCATGCTATAACTGTATTATCCGGAAATCGTAATACACGTGTGAATACATAGACCACAATACGTCCCTAGTGAGCCTCTAGTTGACTAGCTCGTTGGTCGACGTGATAGTCATGGTTTTCGACTATGGACATCGATGTCATTGACAAGCGGGATCACGCCATTAGGAGAATGACGTGATGGACAAGACCCAATCCTAAGCATAGCACAAAGATCGTGTAGTTCGCTTTTGCTAGAGCTTTTCCAATGTCAAGTATCTCTTCCTTAGACCGTGAGATCGTGTAACTCCCGGATACCGTAGGGAATGCTTTGGGTGTACCAAATGTCACAACGTAATCGGGTGACTATAAAGGTGCATTACAGTATCTCCGAAAGTGTCTGTTGGGTTGACACGGATCGAGACAGTGGATTTGTCACTCCGTATGACGGAGAGGTATCATCGCCCACTCGGTAATGCATCATCATAATGAGCTCAAAGTGATCAAGTGTCTGGTCACGGGATCATGCATTACGGTACGAGTAAAGTGACTTGCCGATAACGAGACTAAACGAGGTATTGGGATACCAACGATCGAGTCTCGGGCAAGTAACATACCGTCTGACAAAGGGAATAGCATACGGGGTTGCTTGAACCCTCGACATCGTGGTTCATCCGATGAAAACATCGAGGAGCATGTGGGAACCAACATGGGTATCCATATCCCGCTGTTGGTTATTGACCTGAGGTGGTCTCGGTCATGTCTGCATGTCTCCCGAACCCGTAGGGTCTACACACTTAAGGTTCGGTGACGCTAGGGTTAATAGGAAGACAAGTATGTGATTACCGAATGTTGTTCGAGTCCCGGATGAGATCCCGGACGTCACGAGGAGTTCGGAATGGTCCGGAGGTAAAGATTTATATATGGAAAGTTGTTAAACGGACTCGGAAAGTTTCGGGGTATACTGGTAATGTACCGGGGCCACCGGGAGAGTTCCGGAGGTCCACCGGAGGGGCCACCCTCCGGGGGCCACATGGGCTAAGTGGGAGAGGAGCCAGCCCCGGTGGGCTGGGCGCACCTCCCACCTAGGCCCATGCGGCTAGGGCATGGGGAGGGAAACCCTAAAGGGGCAAAGGGGCGCCTTGGCTTGGGGGCAAGCCACCCTTTCCTCCTCCCTTGGCCGCCGCCTCTAGATGCCATCTAGAGGGGGCCGCCCCTCTCCCTTCCTCCTATAAATAGAGGGTGGGGGGAGGCTGCACACACCATTGAAGGCGCAGCCCTCCCTCCCCAACACCTCTCTTTCTCCACGCGAGCTTGGCGAAGCCCTGCCGAGAGAACTGCCAGTACCAACTGCACCACGCCGTCGTGCTGCCATTGGAGTTGTCTTCCTCAACCTCTCCTTCATCCTTGCTGGATCAAGACGGAGGAGACGCCATCGTCCCCGCACGTGTGTTGAACGCGGAGGTGCTGTCCGCTCAGCACTTGGTCATCGGGTGATCGGAATCACGCTAGAACGTCTTCATCATCACCACTCCCTCGAACGCTTCCGTACTCGATCTACAAGTGGTATGTAGATGCAAACTCTCTATCTTGACTCGTTGCTTAGTAGAACTCATAGATGGATCTTGGTGAAACCGTAGGAAAATTTTTATTTTCTGCAACGTTCCCCAACAAAGTGGCATCATGAGCTAGGTCTATGCGTAGTTCTCATCGCACGCAGTAGAACACAATTTAGTTGTGGGCGTGGATCTTGTCAATTTACTTGCTGCTACTAGTCTTATCTTGCTTCCGCGGTATTGTGGGATGAAGCGGCCCGGACCAACCTTACACGACGCTTACGTGAGACCGGTTCCACCGACTAACATGCACTAGTTGCATAAGGTGGCTGGCGGGTGTCTGTCTCTCCCACTTTAGTTGGAGCGGATTCGATGAAAAGGGTCCTTATGAAGGGTAAATAGAAGTTGACAAGATCACGTTGTGGTTATTCGTAGGTAAGAAAACGTTCTTGCTAGAACCCAATTGCAGCCACGTAAAAGATGCAACAACAATTAGAGGACGTCTAACTTGTTTTTGCAGCAATTGTCATGTGATGTGATATGGCCAAGTTGTGATGAATGATAAATGACACATTGTGATGTTTGAGATCATGTTCTTGTAATAGGAATCACGACTTGCATGTCGATGAGTATGACAACCGGCAGGAGCCATAGGAGTTGTCTTTATTTTGTATGACATGCGTGTCATTGAAGAACGCCATGTAACTTACTTTACTTTATTGCTAAACGTGTTAGCCATAGAAGTAGAAGTAGTCGTTGGCGTGACAACTTCATGGAGGCACAATGATGGAGATCATGATGATGGAGATCATGGTGTCATGCCGGTGACAAGATGATCATGGAGCCTCAAGATGGAGATCAATGGAGCTTTATGATATTGGCCATATCATGTCACTACTATATATAACTGCATGTGATGTTTATTATGTTTATACATCTTGTTTACTTAGAACGACGGTAGTAAATAAGATGATCCCTTACAACAATTTCAAGAAGTGTTTCCCTAACTGCACCGTTGCTAAAGTTCGTCGCTTCTAAGCACCACGTGATGATCGGGTGTGATGGATTCTTACGCTCACATACAACGGGTGTAAGACAGATTTACACACGCCGAAAAACACTTAGGGTTTACTTGACGAGCCTAGCATGTACAGACATGGCCTCGAACACGGAGACCGAAAGGTCGAACACGAGTCGTATAGAAGATACGATCAACATGAGAATGTTCACCGATGATGACTAGTCCGTCTCACGTGATGATCGGACACGGCCTAGTCGACTCGGATCGTGTAACACTTAGATGACTAGAGGGATGTCTAATCTGAGTGGGAGTTCATTGAAATAATTTAATTAGATGAACTTAATTATCATGAACTTAGTCTAAAACTTTTTGCATAATATGTCTTGTAGATCAAATGGCCAACGCTCATGTCAACTTGAACTTCAACGCTGCTCCTAGAGAAAACCAAGTTGAAAGATGACGGCAAAGCAACTATACGGACTGGGTCCTAACTCGAGGATCATCCTCATAGCTGCCAGAAACAATATGTCCTAGAAGGACCGCTAGGTGACGCCCCGTCCCTGCAGAACCAAGACATTATGAATGCTTGGCAAACTCGCTACCGATGATTACTCCCTCGTTCAGTGCGGCATGCTTTCTGACTTAGAACCGGGGCTCCAAAAGCGCTTTTGAGCATCACGGAGCATATGAGATGTTCGAGGAGCTGAAACTTGTTTTCCAAGCTCACGCCCGGTCGAGAGATATGACATCTCCGACAAGTTCTATAGTTGTAAGATGGAGGAAAACAGTTCACAAGGAGCACATATCAAGATGTCTGGGTTGCACAACCGTATGACCCACCTGAATATTAACCTCCCCGATGAGGCGGTCATTGACAGAATCCTCGAGTCGCTTCCCACCAAGCTACAAGAGCTTTGTGATGAACTACAACATGCAGGGGATGGTAAAGACCATTCTGAAGTGTTCTCTATGCTGAAGTCAGCCGAGGTTGAAATCAAGAAAGAACATCAAGTGTTGATGGTCAATAAGACCACTAAGTTCAAGAAGGGCAAGGGTAAGAAGAACTTCAAGAAGGATGGCAAGGAGGTTGCCGCTCCCGGTAAGCAAGTTGCCGGGAAGAAGTCAAAGAATGGACCCAAACCCGAGACTGAGTGCTTTTATTGCAAGGAGGGGTCATCGAAGCGGAACTGCCCCAAATACTTAGCGGACAAGAAGGCCGCAACACCAAAGGTATATCCGATATACATGTAATTGATGTGTACTTTGCCAAGATCAGTAGTAACTCTTGGGTATTTGATACCGTGCCGCTGCTCATATTTGTAACTCACAGCAGGAGCTGCGGAATAAGCGGAAACCGGCAAAGGACGAGGTGACGATCTTGGCGTCGGGGAATGGTTCCAGAGTCGATGTGATCGCTGGCCGCACGCTACCTCTTCATTTACCTACGGGATTAGTTATGAACCTTAATAATTGTTATTTGGTGCCAAGTTTGAGCATGAATATTGTATCTGGATCTCGTTTAATGCGAGATGGCTACTGATTTAAATCCGAGAATAATGGTTGTTCTATTTATATGAGAGATATGCTTTATGGTCATGCTCCGATGGTCAAGGGTTTATTCTTAATGAATCTCGAACGTAGTATTACACATGTTTATAGCGTGAATACCAAAAGATGTAAAGTTGATAACGATAGTCCCACATACTTGTGGCACTGCCGCCTTGGTCACATTGGTGTCAATCGCATGAAAAAGCTCCATGCGGATGGACTTTTGGAGTCCTGAGATTATGAATCATTTGACACATGCGAACCATGCCTCATGGGCAAGATGACCAAGACACCGTTCTCCGGAACAATGGAGCGAGCAACCAACTTGTTGGAAATCATACATACCGATGTGTGCGGTCCAATGAGCGTTGAGGCTCATGGAGGATATCGTTATGTTCTCACTCTCACAGATGACTTGAGTAGATATGGGTATGTCTACTTGATGAAACACAAGTCTGAGACCTTTGAAAAGTTCAAGGAATTTCAGAATGAAGTAGAGAATCAACGTGACCGAAAGATAAATTCTTACGATCAGATCGTGGAGGAGAATATTTAAGTCACGAATTTGGTACACACTTAAGAAAATGTGGAATCGTTTCACAACTAACGCCGCCGAACACCTCAGCGTAATGGTGTGTCCGAACGTCGTAATCGCACTCTATTGGATATGGTGCGGTCTATGATGTCTCTTACCGATTTACCGCTATCATTTTGGGGATACGCTCTAGAGACAGCTACATTCACTTTAAATAGGGCACCGCCTAAGTCCGCTGAGACGACACCGTATGAATTATGGTTTGGGAAGAAACCTAAGCTGTCGCTTTCTAAAAGTTTGGGGATGCGATGCTTATGTCAAGAAACTTCAACCCGAAAAGCTCGAACCCAAGTCGGAAAAATGCGTCTTCATAGGATACCCTAAAGAAACCATTGGGTATACCTTCTACTTAAGATCCGAGGGCAAGATCTTTGTTGCCAAGAATGGAACCTTTCCGAAAAAGAGTTTCTCTCGAAAGAAGTAAGTGGGAGGAAAGTAGAACTCGATGAAGTACTACCTCTTGAACAGGAGAGTAGTGCAGCTCGGAAAATGTTCTGTGATGCCTACACCAATCAAGAGGAAATTCATGATGATGATCAAGGTACTTCGGATCAAGTTGCTACCGAACTCAGAGGGTCCACTAGGACGCTGCCCGCACTGCAGTGGTACGGGCAACCCTGTCTTGGAAATCATGTTGTTAGACAACAATGAACCTTCGAACTATGAAGAAGCGATGGCGGGCCCAGATTCCACCAAATGGCTAGAAGCCATGAAGTCTGAGATAGAATCCATGTATGAAAACAAAGTGTGGACATTGACTGACTTGCCCGATGATCGGCGAGCGATAGAAAACAAATGGATTTTTAAGAAGAAGACGGACGCGGATGGTAATGTCACCATCTATAAAGCTCGACTTGTCGCTAAGGGTTATCGGCAAGTTCAAGGGATTGACTACGATGAGACTTTCTCTCCCGTAGCGAAGCTTAAGTCCGTCCGAATCATGTTAGCAATTGCCGCATACTATGATTATGAGATATGGCAGATGGACGTCAAAACAGCGTTCCTTAACGGATATCTTAAGGAAGAGCTGTATATGATGCAGCCGGAAGGTTTTGTCGATCCTAAGAATGCTAACAAAGTATGCAAGCTCCAACGATCCATTTATGGGCTGGTGCAAGCATCTCGGAGTTAGAACATTCGCTTTGATGAGATGATCAAAGCGTTTGGGTTTATGAGACTTATGGAGAAGCCTGCGTTTACAAGAAAGTGAGTGGGAGCTCAGAGCATTTCTCATATTATATGTAGATGACATACTTTTGATGGGAAATGATATAGAATTCTTGGACAGCATTAAGGCCTACTTGAATAAGTGTTTTTAAATGAAGGACCTTGGAGAAGCTGCTTATATATTAGGCATCAAGATCTATAGAGATAGATCGAGACGCCTCATAGGTCTTTCACAAAGCACATACCTTGATAAGATTTTGAAGAAGTTCAAATTGGATCAGTCCAAGAAAGGGTTCTTGCCTCATCGCAAGGTGTGAGATTGAGCTCAGCTCAATGCCCGACCAATGGCAAAAGATAAAGAAGAGATGAGCGTCATCCCCTATGCCTCAGCCATAGGATCTATTATGTATGCCATGCTGTGTACTGCAGACCTGATGTAAACCTTGCCGTAAGTTTGGTAGGAAGGTACCAAAGTAAGCCCGGCAAGGAACACCGGACAGCGGTCAAGAATATCCTGAAGCACCAAAAGGACAAAGGACATGTTTCTCGTTTATGGAGGTGACGAAGAGCTCGTCAGAACGGGTTACGCCGACGCTTAGCTTCGACACAGATCCGGATGACTCTAAGTCACAAACCGGATACGTGTATATGTTGAATGGTGGAGCAAGCTGGTGCAGCTGCAAGCGAAAGCGCCGTATGGCGGGATCTACATGTGAAGCGGAGTACATGGCAGCCTCGGAGGCAGCGATGAAGCAATTTGGGTGAAGGAGTTCATCACCGACCTAGGAGTCATACCCAATGCGTCGGGGCCGATCAAACTCTTCTGTGACAACACTGGAGCTATTGCCCTTGCCAAGGAGCCCAGGTTTCACAAGAAGACCAGGCACATCAAGCGTTGCTTCAACTCCATCCGTGAAAATGTTCAGGATGGAGACATAGAAATTTGTAAAGTGCATACGGATCTGAATGTCGCAGATCCGTTGACTAAACCTCTTCCGCGTGCAAAACATGATCAACACCAGAACTCTATGGGTGTTCGATTCATCACAATGTAACTAGATTATTGACTCTAGTGCAAGTGGGAGGCTGTTGAAAATATGCCCTAGAGGCAATAATAAAAGCATTATTATTATATTTCCTTGTTCATGATAATTTTCTTTTATTCATGCTATAACTGTATTATCCGGAAATCGTAATACACGTGTGAATACATAGACCACAATACGTCCCTAGTGAGCCTCTAGTTGACTAGCTCGTTGGTCGACTGATTGTCATGGTTTCCTGACTATGGTCATCTGATGTCATTGACAACGGGATCACGTCATTAGGAGAATGACGTGATGGACAAGACCCAATCCTAAGCATAGCACAAAGATCGTGTAGTTCGTTTTGCTAAAGCTTTTCCAATGTCAAGTTTCTCTTCCTTAGACCGTGAGATCGTGTAACTCCCGGATACCGTAGGAATGCTTTGGGTGTACCAAACGTCACAACCTAACTGGGTGACTATAAAGGTGCATTACAGGTATCTCCGAAAGTGTCTGTTGGGTTGACACGGATCGAGACAGTGGATTTGTCACTCCGCATGACGGAGAGGTATCACCGGGCCCACTCGGTAATGCATCATCATAATGAGCTCAAAGTGATCAAGTGTCCGGTCACGGGATCATGCATTACGGTACGAGTAAAGTGACTTGCCGATAACGAGACTAAACGAGGTATTGGGATACCGACGATCGAGTCTCGGGCAAGTAACATACCGTCTGACAAAGGGAATAGCATACGGGGTTGCTTGAACCCTCGACATCGTGGTTCATCCGATGAAAACATCGAGGAGCATGTGGGAACCAACATGGGTATCCATATCCCGCTGTTGGTTATTGACCTGAGGTGGTCTCGGTCATGTACCATGTCTCCCGAACCCGTAGGGTCTACACACTTAAGGTTCGGTGACGCTTAGGGTTAATAGGAAGACAAGTATGTGATTACCGAATGTTGTTCGAGTCCCGGATGAGATCCCGGACGTCACGAGGAGTTCCGGAATGGTCCGGAGGTAAAGATTTATATATGGAAAGTGGTTAAACGGACTCGGAAAGTTTCTGGGGTATACTGTAATGTACCGGGGCCACCGGAGAGTTCCGGAGGTCCACCGGAGGGGCCACCTCCCGGGGGGCCACATGGGCTAAGTGGGAGAGGGAGCCAGCCCCGGTGGGCTGGGCGCACCTCCCCACCTAGGCCCATGCTTGGCTAGGGCATGGGGAGGGAAACCCTAAAGGGGCAAAGGGGCGCCTTGGCTTGGGGGCAAGCCACCCCTTTCCTCCTCCCTTGGCCGCCGCCTCTAGATGCCATCTAGAGGGGGCGCCCCTCTCCCTTCCTCCTATAAATAGAGGGGTGGGGGAGGGCTGCACACACCATTGAAGGCGCAGCCCTCCCTCCCCAACACCTCTCTTTCTCCACGCGAAGCTTGGCGAAGCCTCACGGAGAACTGCCAGACCAACCGCACCACGCCGTCGTGCTGCCATTGAGTTGTCTTCCTCAACCTCTCCTTCATCCTTGCTGGATCAAGACGGAGGAGACGCCATCGTCCCCGCACGTGTGTTGAACGCGGAGGTGTTGTCCGTTCAGCACTTGGTCATCGGTGATCGGAATCACGTTGGGAACGTCTTCATCATCACCACTCCCTCGAACGCTTCCGTACTCGATCTACAAGTGGTATGTAGATGCAAACTCTCTATCTTGACTCGTTGCTTAGTAGAACTCATAGATGGATCTTGGTGAAACCGTACGAAAATTTTTATTTTCTGCAACGTTCCCCAACAACGTCCCCTACAGCCACTCCTGTTTCATGGACGGCCTGGTCGATGCCTCCAAGGAGCCCTTCATCTACTGCTATGAGTGCCCAATGACGTTTTGGGGCTCGCCAGCGGACCTCGTGCATCACCTCACGCAGGCGTGCGTCTCTCACTACTGGCCCGCGGTGAAGAACATCAAGTACGAGACGTGCTACCCGTTCGTCGTGCCAGAGTCGCTGGAGGATCACCGCCGCCTGCTAGTACATGTGGCTCAGGGTGAGGAGGATACAAGTGTCAAACAAGCGCAGTCTCATCAGCTTGCTCAGCTTCTTGCGCTGCAGCTCCCGAGCAGAGCTAACCTTTCTTGAACTCTATTGAAGTGTTGTCGGTTTTGTATATTATTTTGTCGGCGTGTTTATTTGCATTCCTGGTGTATGTAATTTGTTGTCTGCTTGTGCTTTATTATCATAGTGGCGAACTTTGATGCCCAGTGGATGTAATATGCCATAATTTCTTTATTGTATAGTCTAGGTTTTTTCTTATTCACGATGCTACAGTTATTTTACTCTATATATATTATGTCTTCGCAGAAAACCGGCCAAACCATAAAATTACGGTACATAATCGGGTCGTCACGCAAATCACTATGTATGATTCGCATCATGGGTCCAGTCATCTTGGTCCGTTAATAGGCCTAAATGTAAACTGGCCCACTAGTAGATTCCGGCCTTTAATAGGCCGAGTAAACCGCCGGTCCTATTTTAGCAAGAAAACTCAATGGGCTTTTAGGAGGCTGAAAAGTAGGTTGGACCTGAAAGGTGCCACACAGCTCATGGGCCGGCAGCAGCCCGAAATAGACCCCGGCCCATGATTGTGCCAATCACATCATGGGCCGTTAACAGGTTAAAATTGTCTTAGTCCTTGTTTGGCCCAATCAGATTATCGGCTGTGAGTAGGCCAGATGCAAAACGGGCCATAGTTAGTCCCAACTATATGGAGGGCTTTTAACAGGCCGAAATAAATATAAGGCCAAAATATTAAACGGGCCTTTAACAGGCCGAAACTAATATCAGGTCGAATTACTAAATGGACCTTTAGCAAGTGGGCCCAAAAGCATAGTGCCCAGTTGACGGGCCGAATCTGTGTCACACCCTGATTTTCATGGCACAACACTTAAGATGATAAATCATGATAAAGTATGGTTTGACAAAAACTTTTGCATTATTTGACTTTTTATTGAGTTCTTTTTTTTTCTCCGTGTTTTCCAAGTGCTCTTAAAAGTCAACATAGTTTCACCTTCTACACTTCATCTCCTTGCCCCAAACTTCTGCCCAATGATCATGCCATGTGTATAGTGCAATATAGTATTTTCTTACAAAAATATTTTGGCCAAAAAGTATTTTCTAAAACTAGTTTTCCAAAAACCCTTGAATTGAAATTTGCACTGCAAGTACTTGATTTGAGGTGTGAAAAATCTTTCAAAAGGTATATTTGAAACCTATTAGTTATAGGATACCCAGAAACCACAAAAATATAATTTTAAAAGTTATTTTCCTATTTTATTTAAAACCTTTTTCTTAAGGCCAGAAATGGTCTTTAATAGGGAAAAATTATTTTTATTTTTTCAAAAATATTTGACAAAAATCAGGGAAACTCAGTGGGCATATATTTCCAATATATAAGAGTTTCAACACATGGTCATGTTCAAAATATTGGTCAAATCCCTCAAGAACCCTTTCTGGATATTTCAAGCTTTTGAAATATTTACAAAGGAAATATTCCCCAAAAATTCCAAGAAAATTCTATCATGTCACATATGACATGTTTGATGATCTTGCCAAGCCTCATGTCATGGAGAATAGTATAACCCCATGAAACCCCTCAAAACCATTTCTGCCCATTTCAAAGATTTGAAATATTTCTACAGGAAATATTTTCATAAAAATCCAAGGAAAATCCATCAAGTCACAAATGAATATTGTGATCACCTTGCAAAGCCTCATATCAATCAAGGTCATTTTGGTTCACCAAAATGCCCCAAAACCCTCACTGACCAGAATCAAATTTGAACAAGTTTGTACGACCAACTTTATCTCCTTGACCCCAACTTTTGTGAGCATGTTCACATGACCAAATGAGGCCACTACACCAAGTAGTGCATCAAGCAGAAGTGATTTGCTCAACTAGATCTACACAAGTCCATTTCTGTTGATTTCTAGGGTTTACAAAAGTTGCATTGGCAACTTTGCCCAAATGAACTCAATATTGTTGAAACCCCTTATTTTCTCATGCCATTTGACCCTGTCAAGCCTTATGACAAGAGGAGTTCATCTTCTTGCCCAAACCAGCAACAAACACCTTCTCCCATTTTACTAAAACAACTACTTTGACCTCTTCCACTCTTCTCCATGGCCTCCCCTTTTTACCACAGCCCCTCCAAGTCCCCCTCTACCTCCAGTAAAAATGGTTGCACCTTAGCCCAATGATTGAGGGGTGAAACCACCTCATTTACCCCTCTGGACAGCCCCTTTCCATCTCTTTCTCACCTCCCTCCTCACTCCAGTGGATCTCTAGGGCATCCAATGCCCCTACCCACTTGTTTACTTCCCCCTAGCACTACCAGACATGAGTGGGCACGCCCCCAGCCCCTTAAACAATGCCATGGCAGCCAAAGACACGCTCTAGAGCGCGCTATAGTGCGCTCCCACACTGTGGCCGCCCCCTTCCAACCGCCTCCGGCCACCTCGGGCCTCCCCCGCGCGCCTGGCGACGCGCCTCGGCATCCGCAACACGCTACGCGGTCGGCCCCCTCCTCTCTCCTCCTCCCCGCGCCTCCGCGCTAGCAAACGGAGGCCTCCCGAGCGCGCCAATGGTGCGGCTCCCACGCGCGCGCCTCTGACCTCTCCCCACTCCCTCTCTCTATCTCTCCCGACGTAGTCGACGTCCAGGAACACCCCAGACACCACTCCATCTTCCCCCGAGCCCTACAACGACGAGCAGGAGCCCACCGTGCCAAGACGAGTCCACAGTACCCGCCGCTTGCCTATTTAAAGGCCTCCCGAGCCCTCCTATCCTCACCACTCGCCTCTGCACCACCAAACCCTCCCCAAGACTCCCCCAGTTCCTCTCCAGAGCCGCCTGAGCTCGAGATCAAGCTCGAGCTCCGCCGCCCGGCTCGCCGGTGTTCGCGAGGTATAGGCCTCCCCACTCCCCTCCGCCTCGATCTGGAACCCCGCAGCCCTCCGATCCTTTCCCCTTGTTTCCCCTCTCTTTAGCTGCCGGAACGGCCGGAACCATCAATGCCAAGCTCCTCCGCCGCAAGACCTCGTCGCCGGCGAACCAGGCCACCCCGGCGGCCAACTCCACCTCCATCCGAACGGCGGATCCTCCCTGAGCACAACGGTACCACCCATGCATCCTCCCATGCCCTGTATCGCCGCCGGCGAGCTCGGCGTCGCCTCTGTATAGAGGTAGACGACGACGGCCGTGGGCCCAGTCCGTCAGCCTCACAACCTGACGGGTGGGACCCACCCGTCAGGTTTAAAACGCGCTGCTGCAGTACCGGTTCGGCCGGTCAAGGCGATTTTGCCTTTACGCTTCGACGTGGCAGCCTCGCGTGGGCTGAAACCCATCTGGGCCTGCTGACCGTGGTCCTTCCGCCCAGCTTGCACAATGTCGCTTCTTTTTTCTTTTCTGTCTGTTTTATAAAAATTCCATAGGATAAAATATTTATCCAAATGAAATAATTCCAGTTCCTAAATTCTTGTAGAAATCCAACCTATTTAATGGTGCAACTTTCATTCAAACCCCACAACCTTTTCTTCACTGTAAATATTTAAATGTGACTTTAAGCATTTAAATATACCTTTTAAAACCCATCCCTCCTATTCTGCTACTCCAAAACCAAAACTAAGAATTTTTCCCTTCTTAGTTTTCACCCTAGTATTTTACAAAAATAAGTTGACATTTTTCTGAGCACTTTGACTTTTCTGTTTTTATTATTGTCTTATTTTTCCGTTATTTTCTTGCGGCGTTTAGATCCCGTATTTGACGAAGTTGCTAAAGGAGAAGGAAGAGAAGGATTTGAAGACCTCGAAGGACAAGCCAATCAAGGCAAGCAGCCCTTTGACCATGATACCCCTCTTGTTCATCGGCACTTTTTTCCGATTGAATGATGATGAAGTATGACGGTGGTAAAGTTGTTGTGAACCACCACATGATGCATACCCCTACTCATGACCTTACCTTGTTCATGATTGCATTTTCAAGAGACTATTTGATGCATAATGATGCATGTGTACCATGAACTCTTCATGGTTACATTCTTTCGAAAACCCATCGGGTGCCCCTAATGCCCTTGGGAGATGTTGATCTAAGGTCACCACTTGAGGAAGAAGTGGTGTACCGGAGAGAGATTTTGGTGTGTGTGTGTGTAAAATGATGGATTAGATTTATGTGTGATTACCGTCCCAACCAAACATGTGCAACCACTCTACCCCTTTATGGGATGGGGCATTATTAATTACCTAGGCCGATACTAGCTTGGAGCCCGCATTACTAGTGACGGGGGAGAGTTGGTGCTCTCTCTCGGGACGGGGTCGTGCCAGGTAGGGTGGCGATGACTGTTTTCACAGGGCACCGGACACACCGTTGGTCCCTTCGTGTATGCGTAATAATGTGAAAAGGGCAGAGTCCCACGATCTTTTGCTTATACATGAGGGCCGTGTATCAACGAGTGGACTCCTTGTTAGTGTCGTCTAGGGAAAGATAGTGATCGGGTGCTTCCCAGTACTTGAGGTATCAAGGGATCGTGGATGACACGAAAGCTTACCGGATCTTGTGGGTAAAGTGCGCAACCTCTGCAGAGTGTCAAACTATTCGAATAGCCGTGTCCACGGTCATGGACAGTTGGGAGGTGCTACTTAAAGTATGTCCAGATATTTTACAAATCACGGTGCATGTGTGTGTGGAAAGGAACTAGTTGTGTCAAGGTGGAGACTTGACATGTTGAATGACATGACATCGATTCAACTCTATTTATGTTGATATCCGTAACCTGTTCTCAAGGTTACCCATGTTTCATTGATGCATATCTCACAAGTTGATAGGACATCTTAACCAGCTTGATGCTAGGTTGCTTACTCGTTGTGCAATTGCATTGTAACATTGAACCAAATCATGGGTTGCTTAAGTAGTACATTCAAAGTACTCATTGGCTTGCCACTGGTTATTTAATTGGCCAGGCATGGAAGAACCGGAGTTCAAAGAAGAGTTCTTTGGAGACGAACATGCGAACTAGGATGTTTCCCAGTCAGAATGCCTGTAGGGTTAAGGCAGATGGCATGGGTTCTACTTAACGACGAAGATTTCCGCTGCTTGTGTTTCACTTGATGTTCAGCCCTTAAGGCTTTATCAATGTAAGACTTGACCATAATGGTCGCAATTTGTGTAAGACGGTATGTATGGATGTAAGACTCTTGTTATTCAGCTTCTGTGTCTTCAGTGAGCATTGATATTTGGGATCACTGTACACGTGCATTCGGTGATCACGACTTATGAGTCGGGGTCCCCACAATCTGATATGGGCAATAATTTAGCCCAAAGCCTCTTAAAGGGCTGGATCTGATCTGGACCGTAATTTGTCCCAAAACGTGGTAGGCTTTTAACGGGCCGGATCTCATATGTGACTTTATTAGGCCTGGAATGTGGCAGGCTGTTAATGGACCGGGTCAAATATGGGCCGGCATTTGGCCCAAAACATGGCAGCCCGTTAACGGGCCGGCCCACTAGTGTCCTCAAAATCTTGTGGGCTTTAGTTGCGCCGGCCCATTATGGTCGGCAAAATCTCGTGGGCCTTTAGCTGTGCCGGCCCATTATGGTCTGCAAAATCTTGTGGGCCTTTAGCTGGACCGGCCCATTTAATCTTTATAGGCCACTTTTGGGCCGGTCCACGTGTCAACATATCATAGGCGCATCTCCCCCGTTGGATGAGTGACACCTGTGCCAACGCGGAGCTGAAACGTGGTTTCATCGGCCAATGAGAATTTTACACATGGAAAATCGACATTGGTTGTGGCTGTTAGCGGGTTATCGGATCCAAAACCAGACCCGATAGCTTAACGGCGACCCATTACGGTGGATGTCACGTGTCGGTCACCCTTGACGAAAACACTTCCATGACGCAGCATTTATCGTCATGGAAGTGAACACTTCTGTGATGATAATTTTGGTAATGTCATGGAACACTTCTACGACAGCACTGGTATGACTATCTTGATTCTGTCATAAAATCGTCATGAATGTACATGCATGATAGAAAACGTGACCTACTATGACAAACATGTATCATCATGGAAGTGAATTTTTTGTAGTGGGATTTTTTGTGCAAAAACTCACTAGACTGATAAATAAGCACACGTTCTTCATAATCTATGAGCACAAAACAAAAATACCATCTCTGACATGCACCCGTGTTCACAATGGTTTCTTAATTTTGCTTCCTTTTTAACTTTGCTATTCCACACATAAGTTGGAGTACAAATATACATACCATACACAAATAATTTAAATTCATCCACGTTCACGTACAAATAACAAAGCACATAAGATATTCGCAAAGGGAAACGGTGCATGTCTGCGAGTGGTTGTAAGAGGCAATGCATATTTAAAAAGAAAAATGCTCATAATTGATCCGTTGCATATACACATGCAAATCTATGAGTTTTAAGTAATATTCTTCATGCTGCAAAATGTGGTGGAATTGCAATCAAGCCCAACGTTCCACTCGACTTTCTACAGATCTGATTGTTGCCGGCGACAATTGCGACATCAACGTATATACAAAAATGCCACATCACAAATCACAACAGAGATGCTCATCAAGCATCGACAGTTTTCGCGTCTAGCTTCTTTTCAGCTTCACCGATGACCTCCAGTTGCTCGAACAAGGCGGACAGTTTTCTCATGTCCTCCTCTTGGACGCCCTAAGGAGCCTTCTCTCTGTAGCCCGAAGCATCCATCTTCTGTGACAAGGCATGCCGTAGCTTGCACACATCCACAGCAAACCATGCTACTTACTGATACAATCAAGTACAAAAAATAAACCTAGGCATATATCTTCACTGTTCAAACCAGCTGTAAGAGACAGTGTAGACTTACTTCTGAATTTCGTCTCTCTTTTTGTTTAGCTTTTCACGCTCAGCTTCCGCATTTAGAGCTCCTTGAAGCTAGAGGTACACGCTCGGATCTTATTTCACGACAGTAGTTGCGCAATTAGGTGGAGTTTGATCACTCTCTGCCAGGAGCTGCAGAATTTTCAATATCACATCAGTGGTTATAGTCCACTACAGGATAGCTCCACTTATGGTTTCAGCATAAATTACAAAGAACAAAGTACAAACTAATTTCAGATGGCATGGCAGAAAAAACAGGCACTTCCCTAATATAAAAAGAATAATCACATGAAAGTGTAACGTGAAAACCTTAAGGGACGAGATAGAAGAAAGAGTGATGGCTAAAGATTGATAGCATTAAACAATGGCAGCAATCTCTTGGCTTCGACAAAGTGCAAAAGTACGTCGCCTGTACATGAAAGAAGAGGCAATAGAATATTATGTTTCGGCAAGCCACATGTACTGAACAAGAGGCAATCAAGCAGTTAGCCTGCATAATACAGAAACATGGAAGTCTAGAAAGTTGATCAACCTTTCATTTGTATTCATTGGTGGCCTCCGGGATCTTATTTTGTTCACAGTGTCCAGGACCATATCGATTTCATTTTCAAGATTATCATATGCCCATTCTTGTGATAAAGAATAGTGTCTTCCCACTGGTAAATATAGCTATCTAAAGGTGAAGTTCTCTGGATTTACTTACAATCATCTTGAGTGTTTACCTTAACAACAGATGGGTATTCTGATAACATGATGGAACCTTCCCTGCAAGAATATTTGGGCTGAGGAAGCCACTGCCATAACTCTTCTCTTACATAGGGCGTGAATGGGTGAAGCAGGCGCAAGCCGGTGTCTAGGCAAATCCATAATGCATCTCTACAGGCAGCTCTGGCTGATTCCAACTCTTGAGAGTCATTGAAAAAGTACGGTTTTATGGCCTCTATGAATACATCACATAGTTGGTACTGCCACCATGAGTATATAGCAGATGTTGCATCTGTGAATTTATAGCCTCAAGTACTGAGAGCATCCGTTTACAAATTGGTGGCATCTGAGACACAACAACAGTTGTCGGCGGAGTGTACTGTCCACCAAGCTTGACCATAGCAAAACGAATGGCGTTCCACAATTTATTGCACCATTATCTGTACCACACCACTCTCTTGATATCTAGATTTATCTTATCAGACTGTAAAACAAAACAGAATTAATGTTAAAAGATGTGAACTGGAAGCACAATATAACATAAAATCAAATGGGTGTGACTACAACTTGAGAAGTATAAGAAGTCAGTGCAAAGCGGAGGGCATCAGTGCCATATTCAGGAATTCCATCAGGAAAATCTTTCTTCTTCCCTTCTCTTGCAATTTCCAGTTCATTTTGGATCCAGATTTCCTTCTTCCAAACGTTTGAGGAGTTCTTCAAGTGTTATACCATTTATCACGTCAAAGGGATCAATGACATTCCCAAGCGATTTGGACATTTTCCGACCATGTGCATCACGGATCATAGGACGCAAATAAACCTGCAAAAGAAGGTGTGGTCTTTACTCAATATACAATTGAAGCATACATTCAACTAGATTGCCTCACTTGGCTCGTATAGTTCAAATAGGCTGTAGATCAATATGGTTGGTCCAATAAGTAATTTTCTAATGCAGACCGAAAAATATCTTGCAGCCAGCAATGAAAGGTAAGTCTGCAAGTTTATGCATTTAGTATTACATTACAGGATCAACTCAGTAGAGCAACAGAGTTCATTCGGGACGAAATTAGAGCGGCTTGTAGAGACAAATGTTGGGGCAGAGAATATCTCAAAATGATCAAGTTCGTCAATTCATCAACAAATATCTAGGGAACTAACAGTGTGTTATTTTGAGAAGAAATTACACATACAAAGTAGCCCCATGTGGAGCTTCTAGTTTGTCAAAATATATCTACACATACTGCCAAGATTAAAGGTAGAATGACAGTTTTGGACTCTTAGTTATACTTTTACCTAAGCACAGTTTCACCAAGTCAAGGGGGAGTGCAGAGACAGCTATTGGCAAAAGAGATATAAATATTGGACCATTAGACTTATAGATTACTTTTTTATGGGTAGGGTGTGCCCTTTTGTGACATTACCTTTTCAAACGGCAGATCGCCACCTAGTTGCATTCCCATCATAACCATACGGGCTACCCAGAAAAAGAGAATATGAAGTCCAGTTTCGAGTACTGAGCCAGGGTAGAAAGCCCTAAGATCAGCGGTATCATCTGGCCAACCAAGTACTGTTAATGGGAATAGACCAGATGAAAACACGTATCCAACACATCAGGATCTTGATTTAACTTGAATTTCTGCCCTGGATACTTTTGCTTTGCCTCAAGGTTCGCATCACTTTCATTTGTTGCAACTATCCAACGTTCATTATTGGAACCTAGATCGGTCACTTGATCATCTTCAAGTGCAACATACCACGCAGGTACATGATGGCCCCACCAGACTTGCCTTGAGACACACCAATTGTGACAGCATGGTTTTTGCCTTCTCTCTTTTTCCGGACATGATTTGTCTTTGCCTTGGATTTGAGTTTTCGGAATCAATTCAAATGGACTTGTCACTTGGGCATGCCCTTGAATTTCACCCAAGTGACCCCTCTGCCTCTCATCAAACCTCATTTTCTCTCTAAAACCCTAGAATGGCCCACTGAAAAAATTTCATAAAAGGAAAAATATTCATTTTCCTTCTGAAAAATATTTCAAAAACTAGAGCTCCAAAGCAACCCCAATTTTTATTACTCCAAAAATCTTGAGATAATTCCTGAATTTTCTTTGAACCTTGGCCCACTTCCCTGAGCAAAAATATTGCATGACTTTTTGTAATATTTTTTCTAAAGAAAATCATTTCTCTTCTGGCCCAAAACTGCACCTTGTACAGCAAGTGTATTTTTCCTTGATCTTTTGGAGCTGATCTTTCTTGAGCCTAGTCACCCTCCTAAGTAACCCTTAACCCCAGGAGATCAGCCCTAATGGCCTTCTAGAAGCCCCCACAACTTGGCGACCAAGTTTCTGTCTAGAAACTTGCCAGCAAGCTAGAGTCAGATCTGGTCGGCCTGGCTTCGAGTCTTCACCTTTCCTAGATTAAACACTGCGTGAATTTTAGCCCGGACAAGGTTTGGCCGCGCGTGGGCGTCGTTTTGGCCATGCCAGGGTGGTGACCGCGTGTGGACAGGGGGCCTGGCATGCGTTCGACGCGCTCTGCGTCGCGCCAGAGCCTCTGTTCGGCGCGTGCTCGAGCCAGAGCTCGCCGACGACTGCTGCGCTGCGCCACCACCCTCGTCTCTTCACCCTTGACCCCTCCCTGGCGCTCGCCGACGCCGGAGACGCCGCAGCAAGCATGGGCGCGTCATGGCTAAAAGCCACAGTGCACCCGTGCCACTGTCTTCTTCTCCCCCTCCTCCATGTGCTTGTCCGCGAGTGTGGACAGCCTTTGCGTGGTCGCTGAGCCTCCCAACCCCTCGCTGACGCCCCTCGTCACCTCTCGCCGGCTTCCAGAGAGCTCCGGCGGCGACACGGTACCCCCTTCCCCCTCTGGCTATAAATTGAGCCCTCCTCTCCGTCCCGAAGCCACACACCACACCACCCAACCTCCACGAACACGCAGCACAGCCGCAGCCCGGTCGGGCAGGCCTCTGGCCACCGTGCCCGACCTGAGCTCGCCGGCGACCCCGCAGCTTAGCCACCCCGTCCCCGAGCTCCTGGAGCCCAACCAACCACTCAGGTGCGTCCCTGGAGATCCTCTGGTGACGCCTGGAAGTCGTAGAGCCCCTGGAACCGCCCCTCGTCGTCGCTTTCTTCCTCTCCGGCAAGTCCTGACCATTGCCGCCGCTTGCGAGGTTGATTGCGAGCAGCTTCGGCCATCTCTCATCGTGCCACGGGTACAGGCAGGTGCGTCATAGCCCTATCTTCAATCCTATCCCTCTAGCTTTGCCCAAGGACCTCTCCTCACCGGCGTGAGCTCCGGCGAAGCGCCGCCGCACTCTGTTTCTCTCCCCCTCTCCT
Organism: Aegilops bicornis; assembly: GCA_021605145.1. NCBI lineage: Eukaryota > Viridiplantae > Streptophyta > Magnoliopsida > Poales > Poaceae > Aegilops > Aegilops bicornis. Next base: position 118,959,229 of record CM038673.1, read on the forward strand.
CTCTCCTGACTGGTGGGGCCCAGTGTCAGCCTCTCCACTCGCACCCAAAGCGGTACGAGTGGAGGCGTCTTCTGGCTTTATGCCATCGACGTCACCCCCCTGTCGGTGTCAAAACCGGCGGATCTCGGGTAGGGGTTCCCGATCTGTGCGTCTTAGGCTGATGGTAACAGGAAGCAAGGGACACAATCTTTACCCAGGTTCGGGCCCTCTCGATGGAGGTAAAACCCTACTTCCTGCTTGATTAATATTGAAGATATGTGGAATACAAGAGTAGATCTACCACGAGATCGTAGAGGCTAAACCCTAAGAGCTAGCCTATGATAGTATGATTGTAATCGTGATCGGCCTTCTAAGGACCAGGCTCTCCGGTTTATATAGACACCGGAGAGCTAGGGTTTACATGGAGTTAGTTACAAGGAAGGAAACATAATATCCGGATCGCCAAGCTTGTCTTCCACGCAAAGGGAGTCCCATCCAGACACGAGCCGAAGTCTTGAGTCTTGTATCTTGACGCTTCTATAGTCCAGACGATGTATATAGTCCGGCTGTCCGGATACCCCCTTATCCAGGACTCCCTCAGTAGCCCCTAAACCAGGCTTCAATGACGATGAGTCCGGCACGCAGTCTTGTCTTCGGCATTGGAATGCGGGTTCCTCCTCCGAATACTCCAAGGTTATTATCGAACACGTAGGCCGTGTCCGGATATGCAAAAATGATCTTCACATACCACCATAGAGAGAACGATATTTCAGCTGACAATTTTTAGATGACGTGATATGTCACCACGATCAGATCGAACCGTTTTTTCACAACCAGCCACAGCGTATACTGCGAGACTATGTGAATACTCCAACCGTTCTTTAGCACGTCTTGTCAAAGCGAAGATCGCGTCCCCTTATCACGGGGTTCTCCTCAATACGGGTATGGGGAATCCAACCGTACCGCTAATCGCGGCAAGTGGGAGACGAGCGGGTTCTACCAGGAAAGTGGGGAGGTGCAAAGAAAACTCTTACCTGCTCTTATAAAGAGATAGGGCATCTTCCTCTTTTACCCACGCCTTCTCCTTCCGCAAGCTCATTCCCCTCTGCTCGAGCCCTAACACCGGAGCGCTCTACTTCTCCATCGAAGAGAGGTTTTCCGAAGATGTCCGGAGCAGGAGGCAAATGGATGACCTCTACTGTCCGGGAGAAGGATATTAATAGGCTCCGGGAAGCCGGGTATCTGGCCAAGAAGATCGGCCATCGTCTCCCACCGGCGGGACAGGTTGTCCCTACTCCAGAGCCCCACAAGAGAGTCGTGTTCCTTCCCCATTTTTTCTGTGGGCTTGGGTTTCCCCTCCACCCATTTGTACGTGCAGTCATGTATTACTATGGGGTCGATTTTGATGACCTTTCCCCCAACTCCTTTCTCAATATCTCGACGTTCATCGTCGCATGCGAGGCCTTCCTCCGGATTCCGGCTCACTTCGGCCTGTGGCTGAAGATTTTCAATGTGAAGCCCAAGGTGGTGAGTAGCGAACACGCCGAGTGCGGCGGCGCCATGGTGAGCAAGATGCCCAAGGTTGTTTGGCCGAAGGGCACTTTTAACGATTCCGTCAAGGAGTGGCAGCAGTAGTGGTTTTATATCACCGAACCTCGCGGCGAAAAGTGCGCAGCAGCTCTCGAGTTCAGATCCGGAGCTGCACTGCGGCTCACGTCTTGGCCCAAGAATGGCCCGAACTGGTGTTCGTCCGACGAGCTGTCACTGCTCCAGACGTGTGTTCGAAGTATGGTCAACAAGGACGTCAAGCTTGTTGACGTGGTCCAGGTGATGCTAGTTTGTCTGGTTCTCCCTTGCCAGCGTCGAGCCTGCACTTTATGGGAATTTGACCCAACCGAGCACCAAACCCTCCGGGAGCTCTACGATTCCTCCCACGAGGATATCTGGAAGGTGCTCTTTAGGTCCGGCAAATGGCCGGATTCCACCGAGGGTCAGGGATATCAATTATCCCATTCTCCCAGCCCAGTAAGTCACAGCCACACCCTGTCCATCTATGCTTCAGTTGGCATGTCCTGAGGGACAATTCTAATTGTGTCTCATCGTGACCTCAGGGATGGATAAAGAAGGTGGAGCGGATACAATATCCGGCCCCACTGCCGGAGGAGCCGGCCGGACCTCTTCTGATGAAGATGCTGGTCCCTGCGCCTTACAAGGCACCCAAGAAGGAGGCTTCGAAGAAGGTCAAGAAGACCCGGAGTGGCCTCCGCTATCGCGAGGCTTCGGACACCAGATCCGGAGGCTCGAGCGACGCTCCTTCCGAAGACGAAGAGGAGGGGGCAGAGGAGGACTTGCCTCGCTCTGCAGGCGGGAAGAAGCGTGCAGCTTCCCAATCTCTGGAGGCCGAATCACCCAAGAGAGGGTGAGGTTCTCCTCCAGAGGCATCCACACCGGCTGCCAATAACAGCCCGGAGTGGGACCCCGAAGCCCAGCTCCTAGGAAAATTGTAAGTAACCGAAACCTGAATACGCCTATGTATCAAGGGTCGTCTGGGCATAGTAGTTTTAACTGTCGCCACATTTCATACAGCCCGGTGGGGTCTCATGCCAGACAGTCCTCCTCAGAGGATTCGTTGAGCTCGAATGCTGTGGCGAGCGAGACGCCTCCGGGGACTCCTTTTCCGAAGTCTGGGCGCGATACTGAGGTGTCGTCTCGAAGAGGCTCAGAGCCGGATAAGGTTTTGGAGGCCTATAAGGCTCCAGGATCGGGCGAACAGCCACCTTCCCTGAAGGGAGGTTTGACCACTCCGCCGGCAACCTCTGTCTATGCAGAGCTGCCGGGTGGCCTATTGACAGCGTTAAAGAACGCGTCCGTCGTTGATGAACATCGGACCCTTATGGGTACGGTGGTTGGAAAGATTCAGGCTGCCGAAAGCAGGTTGAATGAGTCCTGTCTTTGCTTTGTGAAGGCTTTTGAGGTATGGTTCCTGAAGAACCTTTGAAGAATTATCATGATATGAGGAGTAGCCCCTGATACACTGTCCGGACAAAAGAGAGCCGGGCAGGGGATCAAATCCTCTATTGTAATGGGAACCTTTATTTAATAATTTATACCCATGTATTTGAAAACAGACGTCAGCAGAGAGGACGGCCGCTCATGATGCGGAAGTGTCCGAGCTGAAAGAGAGCCTGAAACGGGCCGAAGAAGAACTTGGCCGTTTGAAGAAGCAATTGGAGGAGAGGCAAGGTATGTTTGAACATTGTCTTGCGTTGGGCACAAATCAATAAGTGTGCCTATTAAAAAGTATTTATGTTATACGCCCTAGGAGCGAGTGCCGAATATGAGGCGCTGAAGAAGGCAGCGGCTGATTCCCAAGAGAAGGCTGCTGCCAAATAGGCGCTGCGTGAAAAACACGAGGCCAGAGTTGTCATAGCTGAGCGGGAGCTTCGGGATGCTGTGACGAAAAATGAGAGCTTGGAGCAGAGTCTAGTAGGGAAAGAATCCGAACTCGCCCAAGCCCTCCAAGCCACTGAAGATGCTCGGGAAGAAGCCCGAGGTGCTGTACGGGACATTCAGGAGGTCCGGAAAGTTGCGGCTGGTAAGGTTGTTGTATCTATGGCCGTTACGATGTTATGACGTGGAGAACTCTAAGCGGCAAGCTGAATTCTTGATTTTACAGGGGCGTTTGCGGATCTTCCTCGTAGCATATCAGATGCTGCCCAACTTTACTGGACTGAGGAGAGGGAGTCTGCGGGGAGGAACTTCTGATCGCAGTATCTAGTGCTGAACTATCCGGTGCCTTTTATCGATCAGCTGAAGCAGCTGGTCGAACTGCACCAGGCGGCCGAATTAGCCATGAAGGACTTGGTCATCCGGCTGTGGCCCGCAGAGCCGATTCCCAGCAGTTTCTTCGGACTCGTGAAGCGGATTGTGAGCGCCTGTCCTCGGCTTGATATTTTCAAGCGATCAGTCTGTATAGAAGGTGCGCAAATGGCGCTTGCCCATGCAAAAGTGCATTGGGGGAAGCTTGACGCGGAAAAGCTGATAACTGAGGGGCCACCGGAGGGTAAGGAGCATCGCAAGCCCGAACAGTACTATGAAGGTGTAATGAAGGGTGCCCGCCTGGCGGCGGATAAGTGCACCAAGGACATTATATTTCCTTGAGGGCATTCATGCCAATGTTTGTAATATGGGATAATGGCATGTTTATGATATGTTGCATGTTCTGTTTGAACATATGTTTTTCCTTTGCGGCTGTTTATTGTATGTAGATTCTGAGAGTTGGCCAGTCGTCGGCTTCAGCCCCCACGTGAGAAATACGGGGGTGTTCGGGGTATTTCTGAACACTCTTTATCCCATGGTTGGGTCCTTATAAGGAGGTGTTTCTCACCGCGAACCAGGCAATCAGACTATAAGGCTTTACTACTCTCACTTAGCCATAGGAATTCGAGTATGGTCGGCGCAGCCCCTAGTGTTCGGAAGGCCGGACTAGGGACTCTATTGGCACTTGATCTGAAGACCGATCCGTCGCATTCTGCATTTTATAATGGCGTTATGCGGAATAAATCTTTAAGGATTGTGCAACCTCTCGAACAGCTGACCAGCTCTCGCCGCATCATGACAGTCGGTTTTCGGCTTTCTCTACGGAGGTGCTTGTCCGGCAAAACCAGGACACAATCGCAGTAGTTCTCTGATACGTCTCCAACGTATCTATAATTTTTTATTATTCCGTGCTAATATATTACCTGTTTTGGATGCTTATGGGATTTATTCTACATACTTATATCATTTTTCGGACTAACCTACTAACCGGAGGCCCAGCCCATATTGCTGTTTTTTTGCCTATTTCAGTATTTCGAAGAAAAGGAATATCAAACGGAGTCCAAACGGAATGAAACCTTCGGGAGTGTTATTTTTGGAACAAATCTGATCCGGAGAGTCTGGAGTGCAAGTCAAGAAAGCTCCAAGGGCCCCACAAGATAGGAGCCCCCCCTGTAGGGCGCGCCCCCCTGTCTCGTGGGCCCCTCGGGCGTCCACCGACGTACTTCTTCCACCAATATATACCTACGGACCCCGAAAATATCCAAGGGCACCACGAAACACAATTTCCACCACCATAACCTTCTGTATCCACGAGATCCCATCTTGGAGCCTTCGCCGGCACTCTGCCGGAGGGGGAATCGACCATGGAGGGCCTCTACATCAACACCCTTGCCCCTCCTATGAGTTGTGAGTAGTTTACCTCAGACCTACGGGTCCATAGTTATTAGCTAGATGGCTTCTTCTCTATTTTTGGATCTCAATACAATGATCTCCACCTCTCTTGTGGAGATCTATTCGATGTAATCTCTTTTTGCGGTGTGTTTGTCAAGATCTGATGAATTGTGAGTTTATGATCAGATTTATCTATGGTTATTAATTGAATCTTCTCTGAATTCTTTTATGTATGATTGAGTTATATTTTCAAGTCTCTTCGAATTATCGGTTTGGTTTGGCCTACTAGATTGATCTTTCTTGCCATGGGAGAAGTGCTTAGCTTTGGGTTCAATCTTGCGGTGTTCTTACCCAAAGGATGTAAAGGGTTGCAAGACACGTATTGTATTGTTGCCATCGAGGATAACAAGATGGGGTTTATATCATATTGCATGAGTTTATCCCTCTACATCATATCATCATGCTTAATGCGTTACTCCGTTCTTATGAACTTAGTACTCTAGATGCATGCTGGATAGCGGTTGCTGTGTCGAGTAATAGTAGTAGATGCAGGTAGGAGTCGGTCTACTTGTTTTGGATGTGATGCCTATATACATGATCATGCCTAGATGACGTCATAATTATTCGCTTTTCTATCAATTGCTTGACAGTAATTTGTTCACCCACCGTAATACTTATGCTCTCGAGAGAAGCCTCTAGTGAAACCTATGGCCCTCGGGTCTATCTCTTATCGTATTTGCTTTCAATCTACTTTTATTTGAATCTTTACTTTTCTTGCATCTATATTATAAAATACCAAAATATATTTATCTTATCATACTATCTCTATCAGATCTCACTTTCATGAAGTGGCCGTGAAGGGATTGACAACCCCTTTATTGCGTTGGTTGCGAGTTCTCAGTTTGTTTGTGTAGGTGCGTGGGACTTTTGAGGAGCCTCCTACTAGATTGATACCTTGGTTCTCAAAAACTAAGGGAAATACTTACACTACACTTGCTGCATCACCCTCTCCTCTTCGGGGAAAACCAACACTAGCTCAAGACATAGCAAGAAGGATTTCTAGCGCTGTTGCCGGGGAGGTCTTCGCTCAAGTCAAGACATACCAAGTACCCATCACAAACTCATCTCCCTCGCATTTACATTATTTGCCATTTGCCTCTCGTTTTCCTCTCCCCCACTTCACCTTTGTCGTTTTATTCGCCCTCTCTTTCCCAATCTCCTCCTCTCTTTTCGCTCGCCTTTTTCCGTTTGCCGTTTTCTGTTTGCTTGTGTGTTGGATTACTTGTTGCCATGGCACAAGATAATACCAAGTTGTGTGATTTCTCGAATACCAATAATGATGATTTCCTTAGTACTCCGATTGCTCCTCTTAATGTTGTTGAGTCTTGTGAAATCAATACTGCCTTGCTGAATCTTGTTATGAAAGATCAATTCGCCGGCCTTCCTAGTGAAGATGCCGCTACTCATCTAAACAATTTTGTTGATTTGTGTGACATGCAAAATAAGAAAGATACGGATAACAATATTGTCAAATTGAAGTTATTTCCGTTTTCACTTAGAGATCGTGCTCAAGTTTGGTTTTCGTCTTTGCCTAAAAATAGTATTGATTCTTGGAACAAGTGCAAAGATGCTTTTATCTCTAAGTATTTTCCTCCCGCTAAGATCGTCACTCTTAGGAACGATATTATGAATTTTAAACAACTTGATCATGAGCATGTTGCCCAATCTTGGGAAAGAATGAAATTGATACTTCGCAATTGCCCTACTCATGGTTTGAATGTATGGATGATCATACAGAAAATTTATGCCGGTTAGAACTTTTCTTCTAGAGATCTCTTAGATTCGGCCGCGGGAGGCACATTTATGGAAATTACATTAGGAGATGCTACAAAATTGCTTGATAATATTATGGCTAATTATTCTCAATGGCACACCGAAAGATCTTCTAGTAAAAAAGTGCATGCTATAGAAGAAATCAATGTTTTGAGTGGAAAGATGGATGAACTTATGAAGATGCTTGCTACTAAAAATACTCCTCTTGATCCCAATGATATGCCTTTGTCTTCTTTGATTGAGAATAACAATTAATCTATGGGTGTGAATTTTGTTGGTAGGAATAATTTTGGAAACAATGCTTATAGAGGAAATTTTAATGCTAGACCGTTCCCTAGTAATCCCTCTAATAGTTATGGAAATTCCTACAATAATTCTTATGGTAATTTTAATAAGATGCCCTCTGATTTTGAGAATAGTGTGAAAGAATTTATGATTTCTCAAAAGAATTTTAATGCTTTGCTTGAAGAAAAATTGCTCAAAGCTGACGATTTGGCTAGGAACGTTGATAGACTTTCGCTTGATGTTAATTCTCTTAAACTTGGATCCTCTTCTCCTAAGCATGATATCAATGAGTCTCTCAAAGTAATGAGAATCTCCATTGACGAGTGCAAGGAAAGAACCGCTAGATTTGCGTATAAAAAGAAAGCTTTATAAAAGCATGTTCTTCTAATCTACATGAAAATAGTGATGAGGATCTTAAAGTTATTGATGCGTCTGTTTTGCAATATGAGTTTTGATGATTATGGGACTGATGATGAATCAACTTTGCCTAGAAGGCGTCCCAAAAATTCGGAGACTTTAGGTCTTAATGCTAAATTTTGTAAAAGAGAGATTGGAGAATCCTCAACTTCTAATAATGTTGAACCTACTATCTCGGATTTCAAGGAATTTGATTATGATAATTTCTCTTTAAAAGGTTGTATTTCCTTGTTGCAATCTGTTGTTAATTCTCCTCATGATTATAGTCAAAACAAAGCTTTTACCAAACATATTGTTGATGCCTTGATGCAATCTTATGATGAAAAACTTAATTTGGAAGTTTCTATACCTAAAAAACTTAATGATGAGTTGGAACCTACTATAAAGATTAGAATTAAAGATTTTGAGTGTTTAGCTTTGTGTGATTTTGGTGCTAGTGTTTCCACAATCCCAAAAACTTTATGTGATATTCTAGATTTCCATGATCTCGATGATTGCTCTTTAAATTTGCACCTTGCGGATTCCACCATTAAAAAGCCTATGGGAAGGATCAATGATGTTCTTATTGTTGCTAACAGAAATTTGGTGCCCGTAGATTTTATCGTTCTTGATATAGATTGCAATCTTTCTTGCCCTATTATTCTTGCTAGACCTTTCCTTAGAACGATTTGTGCGATTATTGATATAAACGAAGGAAACATTAGATTCCAATTTCCTTTAAAGAAAAGCATGGAGCACTTTCCAAGAAATAAAGTCAAATTACCTTATGAATCTATCATGCGTGCTACTTATGAATCAAGTGCCAAAGATGGCACTCGTTAGATCTATCTTCGCTTTTATGCCTAGCTAGGGGCGTTAAACGATAGCGCTAGTTGGGAGGCAACCCAATTTTCTTTATGTTCTTTGTTTTTGTTCCTGTTTAGTGTTAAATTTTGTTTCTACTTTATGTTTAGATGTGTTTTTATCTTTTGTTTAGTGTTTGTGCCAAGTAGAACCTATAGGATAAACTATGATGATGGTTGATTTGATTCTGCTGAAAAACAGAAACTGTGTGCTCACAAGAAAAAATTCAATAAATCACAGAAAAGAGATTTTACATTGATTCTTTTTGCTGCTGATCACTAAACAAAGTTTCCAGTACGTCCGATTTTGGTAGGATTTTTAGAGTTCCAGAAGTTTGCGTTAGTTACATATTTCTACAGATTGTTCTGTTTTTGACAGATTCTGTTTTTCGTGTGTTGTTTGCTTATTTAAATGCATCTATGGCTAATAAATTAGTTTATAAACCATAAGGAAGTTGGAATACAGTAGGTTTAACACCAAAATAAATAATGAATGAGTTCATTGCAGTACCTTATGTGGTGGTTTTGTTTTCTTTCACTAACGGAGCTTATAAGATTTCCTGTTGAGTTTTGTGTTGTGAAGTTTTCAAGTTTTGGGTAAAGCTTTGATGGACTATGGAATAAAGAGGGGCAATAGCCTAAGCTTGGGGATGCCCAAGGAACCCCAAGATATTCAAGAATAGCCAAAAGCCTAAGTTGAAGATGCCCCGGGAAGGCATCCCCTCTTTCGTCTTTGTTCATTGGTAACTTTAGTTTGAGCTATATTTTTATTCGCTACATCATATGTGTTTTGCTTGGAGCGTCGTGTATTATATTGGTCTTTGCTTTCTAGTTTACCACAATCATCCTTTATGTAACACACCTTTTTGGAGAATCCTATTTGATTAGAATTTGCTAGAATACTCTATGTGCTTCACTTATATCTTTTGAGCTTGATAGTTTTTGCTCTAGTGCTTCACTTATATTTTTAGAGCATGCTGGTGGATTTATTTTATAGAAATTGCTAGTCTCTCATGATTCACTTATATTATTTTGAGAGTCTCTTAGAACAGCATGGTATTTTCTATGGTTTTAATTTGGTCCTAGAATGATGAGCATCCAAGTTGGGTATAATAAAAGCTATCATAGAAAGTGAATTGGATGCTATGATCAATTTGATGCTTGATAATTGTTTTGAGATATGGAGGTAGTGATATTAAAGTCATGCTAGTTGGGTTATTGTGAATTTAATGAATGCTTGTGTTGAAGTTTGTGATTCCCGTAGCATGCACGTATGGTGAACCGCTTTGTGATGAAGTTGGAGCACAATTTTATTTATTGAATGTCTTCCTTATGAGTGGCAGTCGGGGACGAGCGATGGTCTTTTCCTACCAATCTATCCCCCTAGGAGCATGCGCGTAGTGCTTTGGTTTTTGATGACTTCTAAATTTTTACAACAAGTATATGAGTTCTTTTGACTAATGTTGAGTCCATGGATTATACGCACCCATTCACCCTTCCATTATTGCTAGCCTCTCTTGTACCGTGCAACTTTCGCCGGTACCATACACCCACCATATACCTTCCTCAAAACAGCCACCGTACCTACCTATTATGGCATTTCCATAGCCATTCCGAGATATATTGCCATGCAACTTTCCACCGTTCCGTTTATTATGACACGTTTCATCATTGTCATATTGCTCTTTGCATGATCATGTAGTTGACATCGTATTTGTGGCAAAGCCACCATCATAATCTTCGTACATGTCGCTCTTGATTCATTGCATATCCCTAGATATCACCGGAGGCATTCACATAGAGTCATATCTTGTTCTAGCTTTGAGTTGTAATTTTTGAGTTGTAAATCCATAAAAGTGTGATGATCTTCATAATTAGAGCATTGTCCTAGTGAGGAAAGGATGATGAAGACTATGATTCCCCCACAAGTCGGGATGAGACTTCGGACTTTACAAAAAGAAAAAAAAAAGAGAAAAAAAGAAAAAAAAGAGAAAGGCCAAAAATAAAAATAAAAAAGAGAAGGCCAAAGAAAAAGAATGAGAGAAAAGAGAGAAGGGACAATGCTACTATCTCTTTTCCACACTTGTACTTCAAAATAGCACCAAGATCTTCATGATAGAGAGTCTCATATGTTGTCACTTTCATATACTAGCGGGAATTTTTCATTATAGAACTTGGCTTGTATATTCCAATGAAGGGCTTCCTCAAAATGCCCTAGGTCTTCATGAGCAAGCAAGTTGGATGCACACCCACTAGTTTTCTTTTGTTGAGCTTTCATATATTTATAGCTCTAGTGCATCCGTTGCATGGAAATCCCTACTCACTCACATTGATATCTATTAATGGGCATCTCCATAGCCCGTCGATACGCCTAGTTGATGTGAGACTATCTTCTCCTTTTTTTGTCTTCTCCACAACCACCATTCTATTCCACATATAGTGCTATGTCCATGGCTCACGCTCATGTATTGCGTGAAAGTTGAAAGAGTTTGAGATTATTAAAGTATGAAACAATTGCTTGGCTCGTCATCGGGGTTGTGCATGATTAATTACTTTGTGTGATGAAGATAGAGCAACAGCCAGACTATATGATTTTGTAGGGATAACTTTCTTTGGCCATGTTATTTTGAGAAGACATGATTACTTTGCTTAGTATGCTTGAAGTATTACTATTTCTTATGTCAATATGAACTTTTATTTTGTATTATTTGGGTCTGAACATTCATGCCACATTAAAGAAAATTACATTGAGAATTATGCTAGGTACCATTCCACATCAAAAATTCTCTTTTATCATTTACCTACTCGAGGACGAGCATGAATTAAGCTTGGGGATGCTTGATACGTCTCCAACGTGATTGTTCCATGCTATTATATTACCTGTTTTGGATGTTTATGGGCTGTATTGTATACATTCGTATCATTTTTGGGACTAACCTACTAACCGGAGGCCCAGCCCATATTGCTTTTTTTTGCCTATTTCAGTATTTCGAAGAAAAGGAATATCAAACGGAGTCCAAACATAATGAAACCTTCGGGAGCGTGATTTTTGGAACGAACAAGATCCAGAGAGCTTGGAGTGCAAGTCAAGAAACAACCGAAGCCTCCACGAGATAGGAGGGCGCCCCGTGTAGGGCGCCCCATCTCGTGGGCCTCTCAGCGCCACCGACGTACTTCTTCCTCCTATATATACCTATGTACCCGAAAACATCCGGGAGCACCACGAAACACAATTTCCACCACCAGTGAATCCTTCTCAGATCCGCGAGATCCCATCTTGGAGCCTTCGTAGGCACTCTGCCGGAGGGGTAATCGAACATGGAGGGCCTCTACATCAACATCCTTGCCCCTCCTATGAGTTGTGAGTAGTTTACCACAGACCTATGGGTCCATAGTTATTAGCTAGATGGCTTTTTCTCTCTTTTTGGATCTCAATACAATGTTCTCCCCCTCTCTTGTGGAGATCTATTCGATGTAATCTCTTTTGCTTTGTGTGTTTGTCGAGATCCAATGAATTGTGGGTTTATGATCAGATTTATCTATGGATATTAATTGAATCTTCTCTGAATTCTTTTATGTATAATTGAGTTATCTTTGCAAGTCTCTTCGAATTATCGGTTTGGTTTGGAATACTAGATTGATCTTTCTTGCCATGGGAGAAGTGCTTAGCTTTGGGTTCAATCTTGCGGTGCTCTTACCCAAAGGATGTAAAGGGTTGCAAGACATGTATTGTATTGTTGCCATCGAGGATAACAAGATGGGGTTTATATCATATTTCATGAGTTTATCCTTCTACATCATGTCATCTTGCTTAATTCGTTGCTGTGTTCTTATGAACTTAATACTCTAGATGCATGCTGGATAGCGGTCGATGTGTGGAGTAATAGTAGTAGATGCAGGCAGGAGTCAGTCTACTTGTTATGGGCATGATGCCTATATACATGATCATGCCTTGATAATCTCATAACTATGCGCTTTTCTATCAATTGCTCGAAAGTAATTTGTTCACCCACCGTAATACTTATGCTCTCGAGAGAAGCCTCTAGTGAAACCTATGGCCCTCGGGTCTATCTCTTATCGTATTTGCTTTCAATCTACTTTTATTTGAATCTTTACTTTTCTTGCATCTATATTATAAAATACCAAAAATATATTTATCTTATCATACTATCTCTATCAGATCTCACTTTCGCAAGTGGCCGTGAAGGGATTGACAACCCCTTTATTGCGTTGGTTGCGAGTTCTCAGTTTGTTTGTGTAGGTGCGTGGGACTTTTGAGGAGCCTCCTACTAGATTGATACCTTGGTTCTCAAAAACTAAGGGAAATACTTACACTACACTTTCTGCATCACCCTCTCCTCTTCGGGGAAAACCAACGCTAGCTCAAGACGTAGCAAGAAGGATTTCTAGCGCTGTTGCCGGGGAGGTCTTCGCTCAAGTCAAGACATACCAAGTACCCATCACAAACTCATCTCCCTCGCATTTACATTATTTGCCATTTGCCTCTCGTTTTCCTCTCCCCCACTTCACCCTTGTCCTTTTATTCGCCCTCTCTTTCCCAATCTCCTCCTCTCTTTTCGCTCGCCTTTTTCCGTTTGCCGTTTTCTGTTTGCTTGTGTGTTGGATTACTTGTTGCCATGGCACAGGATAATACCAAGTTGTGTGATTTCTCGAATACCAATAATGATGATTTCCTTAGTACTCCGATTGCTCCTCTTAATGTTGTTGAGTCTTGTGAAATTAATACTGCCTTGCTGAATCTTGTTATGAAAGATCAATTCGCCGGCCTTCCTAGTGAAGATGCCGCTACTCATCTAAACAATTTTGTTGATTTGTGTGACATGCAAAATAAGAAAGATACGGATAACAATATTGTCAAATTGAAGTTATTTCCGTTTTCACTTAGAGATCGTGCTAAAGTTTGGTTTTCGTCTTTGCCTAAAAATAGTATTGATTCTTGGAACAAGTGCAAAGATGCTTTTATCTCTAAGTATTTTCCTCCCGCTAAGATCGTCACTCTTAGGAACGATATTATGAATTTTAAACAACTTGATCATGAGCATGTTGCCCAATCTTGGGAAAGAATGAAATTGATGCTTCGCAATTGCCCTACTCATGGTTTGAATGTATGGATGATCATACAAAAATTTTATGCCGGTTTGAACTTTGCTTCTAGAGATCTCTTAGATTCGGCCGCGGGAGGCACGTTTATGGAAATTACATTAGGAGATGCTACAAAATTGCTTGATAATATTATGGCTAATTATTCTCAATGGCACACCGAAAGATCTTCTAGTAAAAAAGTGCATGCTATAGAAGAAATCAATGTTTTGAGTGGAAAGATGGATGAACTTATGAAGATGCTTGCTACTAAAAATACTCCTCTTGATCCCAATGATATGCCTTTGTCTTCTTTGATTGAGAATAACAATGAATCTATGGGTGTGAATTTTGTTGGTAGGAATAATTTTGGAAACAATGCTTATAGAGGAAATTTTAATGCTAGACCGTTCCCTAGTAATCCCTCTAATAGTTATGGAAATTCCTACAATAATTCTTATGGTAATTTTAATAAGATGCCCTCTGATTTTGAGAATAGTGTGAAAGAATTTATGATTTCTCAATAGAATTTTAATGCTTTGCTTGAAGAAAAATTGCTCAAAGCTGACGATTTGGCTAGGAACGTTGATAGACTTTCGCTTGATGTTAATTCTCTTAAACTTGGATCCTCTTCTCCTAAGCATGATATCAATGAGTCTCTCAAAGTAATGAGAATCTCCATTGACGAGTGCAAGGAAAGAACCGCTAGATTGCGTGCTAAAAAAGAAAGCTTTATAAAAGCATGTTCTTCTAATCTACATGAAAATAGTGATGAGGATCTTAAAGTTATTGATGCGTCTGTTTTGCAATATGAGTTTTGATGATTATGGGACTGATGATGAATCAACTTTGCCTAGAAGGCGTCCCAAAAATTCGGAGTCTTTAGGTCTTAATGCTAAATTTTGTAAAAGAGAGATTGGAGAATCCTCAACTTCTAATAATGTTGAACCTACTATCTCGGATTTCAAGGAATTTGATTATGATAATTTCTCTTTAAAAGGTTGTATTTCCTTGTTGCAATCTGTTGTTAATTCTCCTCATGATTATAGTCAAAACAAAGCTTTTACCAAACATATTGTTGATGCCTTGATGCAATCTTATGATGAAAAACTTAATTTGGAAGTTTCTATACCTAAAAAACTTAATGATGAGTTGGAACCTACTATAAAGATTAGAATTAAAGATTTTGAGTGTTTAGCTTTGTGTGATTTTGGTGCTAGTGTTTCCACAATCCCAAAAACTTTATGTGATATTCTAGATTTCCATGATCTCGATGATTGCTCTTTAAATTTGCACCTTGCGGATTCCACCATTAAAAAGCCTATGGGAAGGATCAATGATGTTCTTATTGTTGCTAACAGAAATTTGGTGCCCGTAGATTTTATCGTTCTTGATATAGATTGCAATCTTTCTTGCCCTATTATTCTTGGTAGACCTTTCCTTAGAACGATTTGTGCGATTATTGATATAAACGAAGGAAACATTAGATTCCAATTTCCTTTAAAGAAAAGCATGGAGCACTTTCCAAGAAATAAAGTCAAATTACCTTATGAATCTATCATGCGTGCTACTTATGAATCAAGTGCCAAAGATGGCACTCGTTAGATCTATCTTCGCTTTTATGCCTAGCTAGTTGCGTTAAACGATAGCGCTAGTTGGGAGGCAACCCAATTTTCTTTATGTTCTTTGTTTTTGTTCCTGTTTAGTGTTAAATTTTGTTTCTACTTTATGTTTAGATGTGTTTTTATCTT
Organism: Aegilops bicornis; assembly: GCA_021605145.1. Taxonomy (NCBI): domain Eukaryota; kingdom Viridiplantae; phylum Streptophyta; class Magnoliopsida; order Poales; family Poaceae; genus Aegilops; species Aegilops bicornis. Next base: position 118,974,647 of record CM038673.1, read on the forward strand.
TTGTTTAGTGTTTGTGCCAAGTAGAACCTATAGGATAAACTATGATGATGGTTGATTTGATTCTGCTGAAAAACAGAAACTGTGTGCTCACAAGAAAAAATTCAATAAATCACAGAAAAGAGATTTTACATTGATTCTTTTTGCTGCTGATCGCTAAACAAAGTTTCCAGTACGTCCTATTTTGGTAGGATTTTTAGAGTTCCAGAAGTTTGCGTTAGTTACATATTTCTACAGATTGTTCTGTTTTTGACAGATTCTGTTTTTCGTGTGTTGTTTGCTTATTTAAATGCATCTATGGCTAATAAATTAGTTTATAAAACATAAGGAAGTTGGAATACAGTAGGTTTAACACCAAAATAAATAATGAATGAGTTCATTGCAGTACCTTATGTGGTGGTTTTGTTTTCTTTCACTAACGGAGCTTATAAGATTTCCTGTTGAGTTTTGTGTTGTGAAGTTTTCAAGTTTTGGGTAAAGCTTTTATGGACTATGGAATAAAGAGGGGCAATAGCCTAAGCTTGGGGATGCCCAAGGAACCCCAAGATATTCAAGAATAGCCAAAAGCCTAAGTTGGGGATGCCCCGGGAAGGCATCCCCTCTTTCGTCTTTGTTCATTGGTAACTTTAGTTTGAGCTATATTTTTATTCGCTACATGATATGTGTTTTGCTTGGAGCGTCGTGTATTATATTGGTCTTTGCTTTTTAGTTTACCACAATCATCCTTTATGTAACACACCTTTTTGGAGAAGCCTATTTGATTAGAATTTGCTAGAATACTCTATGTGCTTCACTTATATCTTTTGAGCTTGATAGTTTTTGCTCTAGTGCTTCACTTATATTTTTAGAGCATGGTGGTGGATTAATTTTATAGAAATTGCTAGTCTCTCATGCTTCACTTATATTATTTTGAGAGTCTCTTAGAACAGCATGGTATTTTCTATGGTTTTAATTTGGTCCTAGAATGATGAGCATCCAAGTTGGGTATAATAAAAGCTATCATAGAAAGTGAATTGGATGCTATGATCAATTTGATGCTTGATAATTGTTTTGAGATATGGAGGTAGTGATATTAAAGTCATGCTAGTTGGGTTATTGTGAATTTAATGAATGCTTGTGTTGAAGTTTGTGATTCCGTAGCATGCACGTATGGTGAACCGCTTTGTGATGAAGTTGGAGCACAATTTTATTTATTGAATGTCTTCCTTATGAGTGGCGGTCGGGGAATGAGCGATGGTCTTTTCCTACCAATCTATCCCCTAGGAGCATGGCGTAGTGCTTTGGTTTTTGATGACTTCTAAATTTTTACAACAAGTATATGAGTTCTTTTGACTAATGTTGAGTCCATGGATTATACGCACCCATTCACCCTTCCATTATTGCTAGCCTCTCTTGTACCGTGCAACTTTCGCCGGTACCATACACCCACCATATACCTTCCTCAAAACAGCCACCATACCTACCTATTATGGCATTTCCATAGCCATTCCGAGATATATTGCCATGCAACTTTCCACCGTTCCGTTTATTATGACACGTTTCATCATTGTCATATTGCTCTTTGCATGATCATGTAGTTGACATCGTATTTGTGGCAAAGCCACCATCATAATCTTCGTACATGTCGCTCTTGATTCATTGCATATCCCGGTATACCGCCGGAGGCATTCACATAGAGTCATATCTTGTTCTAGCTTTGAGTTGTAATTTTTGAGTTGTAAATCCATAAAAGTGTGATGATCTTCATAATTAGAGCATTGTCCTAGTGAGGAAAGGATGATGAAGACTATGATTCCCCCACAAGTCGGGATGAGACTTGGACTTTACAAAAAGAAAAAAAAAAGAGAAAAAAAGAAAAAAAAGAGAAAGGCCAAAAATAAAAAAATAAAAAAAGAGAAGGCCAAAGAAAAAAAGAATGAGAGAAAAAGAGAGAAGGGACAATGCTACTATCTCTTTTTCCACACTTGTACTTCAAAATAGCACCAAGATCTTCATGATAGAGAGTCTCATATGTTGTCACTTTCATATACTAGCGGGAATTTTTCATTATAGAACTTGGCTTGTATATTCCAATGATGGGCTTCCTCAAAATGCCCTAGGTCTTCATGAGCAAGCAAGTTGGATGCACACCCACTAGTTTTCTTTTGTTGAGCTTTCATATATTTATAGCTCTAGTGCATCCGTTGCATGGAAATCCCTACTCACTCATATTGATATCTATTAATGGGCATCTCCATAGCCCGTCGATACGCCTAGTTGATGTGAGACTATCTTCTCCTTTTTTGTCTTCTCCACAACCACCATTCTATTCCACATATAGTGCTATGTCCATGGCTCACGCTCATGTATTGCGTGAAAGTTGAAAGAGTTTGAGATTATTAAAGTATGAAACAATTGCTTGGCTCGTCATCGGGGTTGTGCATGATTAATTACTTTGTGTGATGAAGATAGAGCAACAGCCGGACTATATGATTTTGTAGGGATAACTTTCTTTGGCCATGTTATTTTGAGAAGACATGATTACTTTGCTTAGTATGCTTGAAGTATTACTATTTCTTATGTCAATATGAACTTTTATTTTGTATTATTTGGGTCTGAACATTCATGCCACATTAAAGAAAATTACATTGAGAATTATGCTAGGTACCATTCCACATCAAAAATTCTCTTTTTATCATTTACCTACTCGAGGGGCGAGCATGAATTAAGCTTGGGGATGCTTGATACGTCTCCAACGTGATTGTTCCATGCTATTATATTACCTGTTTTGGATGTTTATGGGCTGTATTGTATACATTTGTATCATTTTTGGGACTAACCTACTAACCGGAGGCCCAGCCCATATTGCTTTTTTTTGCCTATTTCAGTATTTCGAAGAAAAGGAATATCAAACGGAGTCCAAACATAATGAAACCTTCGGGAGCGTGATTTTGGAACGAACAAGATCCAGAGAGCTTGGAGTGCAAGTCAAGAAACAACCGAAGCCTCCACGAGATAGGAGGGCGCCCCGTGTAGGGCGCCCCCTGTCTCGTGGGCCTCTCAGGCGGCCACCGACGCACTTCTTCCTCCTATATATACCTATGTACCCCGAAAACATCCGGGAGCACCACGAAACACAATTTCCACCACCGTAACCTTCTGTATCCGCGAGATCCCATCTTGGAGCCTTCGTCGGCACTCTGCCGGAGGGGGAATCGACCATGGAGGGCCTCTACATCAACATCCTTGCCCCTCCTATGAGTTGTGAGTAGTTTACCACAGACCTATGGGTCCATAGTTATTAGCGAGATGGCTTTTTCTCTCTTTTGGATCTCAATACAATGTTCTCCCCCTCTCTTGTGGAGATCTATTCGATGTAATCTCTTTTTGCTGTGTGTTTGTCGAGATCCGATGAATTGTGGGTTTATGATCAGATTTATCTATGGATATTAATTGAATCTTCTCTGAATTCTTTTATGTATAATTGAGTTTTCTTTGCAAGTCTCTTCGAATTATCGGTTTGGTTTGGAATACTAGATTGATCTTTCTTGCCATGGGAGAAGTGCTTAGCTTTGGGTTCAATCTTGCGGTGCTCTTACCCAGTGACAGAAAGGGTTGCAAGACATGTATTGTATTGTTGCCATCGAGGATAACAAGATGGGGTTTATATCATATTGCATGAGTTTATCCTTCTACATCATGTCATCTTGCTTAATGTGTTGCTTTGTTCTTATGAACTTAATACTCTAGATGCATGCTGGATAGCGGTCGATGTGTGGAGTAATAGTAGTAGATGCAGGCAGGAGTCAGTCTACTTATTACGGACATGATGCCTATATACATGATCATGCCTTGATAATCTCATAACTATGCGCTTTTCTATCAATCGCTCGAAAGTAATTTGTTCACCCACCGTAATACTTATGCTCTCGAGAAGCCTCTAGTGAAACCTATGGCCCCGGGTCTATCTCTTATCATATTTTCTTTCAATCTACTTTTATTTGCATCTTTACTTTTTGCATCTATATTATAAAATACCAAAATTATATTTATCTTATCATACTATCTCTATCAGATCTCACTTTCGCAAGTGGCCGTGAAGGGATTGACAACCCCTTTATTGCGTTGGTTGCGAGTTCTCAGTTTGTTTGTGTAGGCGCGTGGGACTTTTGAGGAGCCTCCTACTGGATTGATACCTTGGTTCTCAAAAACTGAGGGAAATACTTACGCTACACTTGCTGAATCACCCTCTCCTCTTCAGGGAAAACCAACGCTAGCTCAAGACGTAGCAAGAAGCAGCGGCCCCGAGAAGTTCAAGGAGCTGGCCCCACCCCCGACAAATCGCTCTACCAGGAGAGAGGGCCAGGTGTAGATGCTGCTGCTGCCAGCTCTGCCGAGGGACAGGGCATCCCGACGCCTAGTCGGACATGTCCCCATCGTCCTCCCTGCTGGTTCCCTCCTCATCGCCGCTTGAGGAGGAGCTCTCGTCATCGGTCGAGCTCTCCATGCAGCACCCTAGCCTGCGTCCTGAGCGCCCGAAGATCTTGACGGAGAGCAAGTCGCTCTCCATTAGCTTGAAAAGGAGAACGTGCCCCTTCATCAAGCAGTGGGCGCGTGCGAAGGTCTTCCAACCCCGACGAAGGAACATCACATGAGGGGCGGGGAACCCTGTGTTCACCCACATATCGCCATTGCAACACCCCTTCATGTGAAGCCTTATGCTCGGCCGCTGGTCGATCTCCAGCACCCTCATGAACGCCTCAGGAAGGCGAAGGTGGCTATGCGGTGGCTCACGCAGCTGCAGGATGAACTCCATCACCGTGTCCCCAACATGGCCGCTCAACAAAGTAGGAGGAGACGGTGGCGGAGATGGAGATGGAGATGGCGATGACGTAGGTGTTCCCCTTCCGCGACCGCCTCTGCCTCGACTGCCTCGCCGAGCGCGGCCTCGTCTGGCACCTCAACCTCGAGCATGGCCTTCGCCTTGGATGGCTGGGTCTTCCTTGACCGCCGCGTCTCTCTGGCGAGAGGAAGACCCAGTCGCCTCCGCAGGAGAACGGCCACGACCACGCCCTCTCGCCATGGTAGTGACTCGAAGATGGAGGCGAAGGGAAGGCGCGAGAAGATGCATCCCCTCCTCCTCCTGAATCCCCTTTTATATCCAAGCGGCGAAGGGTAAAGACCGGCTCTACGCCTCTAAAGAGCCCGTTCAGATCCGGCTCATTAAGTTGGCAGTGAGCAGGGCCATTGACCGACCTCCCCACCCAATCAAAGGCGCATAAATAGCGGCCACCACGCGCCTCCCCATATCCCGTGCGTCTGTCACCTACCCCACGCCGCGCATGTGGCGTACGTGGCGCAAGGGGAAGGCGTAGTGGGAAACGTGGAATGATGGTTTAAAGGAAGAGAGAGTAAATGAGCAGCGACCCTATAGTTTTAAAGGGACACGCAAGCCGCCTCTTTACTATTCACCGCGGGATGACGCGAGCATGCTGCGTTCATTCCACGCATGACCCCCATGTCACGATGTAGATCATGGGGAAGCGCAACTGGCGTGCGAGTTACTGCGATAAAACTCCACCGCGTGCACGCCTGCGCACCATTCTGGGCCTGGCCCAATAACGCCCCGCGCTTATATGTGGCCCAGGCCCGGGGGCTCCTGTCGGTGTACAAAAGTAGGGGTCCTTTTTGCACCCCTTTACTTGTGCGCGGGCAGTCGCAGCCACACTCCCGCAGCCACGCTCGGCGGGACAGAGGAAGCAAAGTCACGAGACTACCAGAGCCACGCTCAAGACTAGAAGCATGAAGAGTAGAGGGGTGAGGTGAAACTCCCCCGGCAAGGCCCTTGCCGGGGCGGCCTTCACAGCCCCGGCAAGAGCCTTGCCAGGGGAACTTACCCAACACCAACGAGGCTGCCACCCTTGAGTCTAAGAGTTACGACGCCATCAACCACATTGGAACCAAGGCTCGGGAGGCGCCTCCATGGTGGCATGGAGATCTTTGTGAAGACAAAAGGCCTGCGAGGCCTAGGTAGGAACCAGAGGACAAGACGACAGCGGGGCTCCTTGCCGAGGATGGTCACAAGGCCCCGGCAAGGCTCCTTCCAAAGATACCCACGAGGCCCCGGCAAGACTGTTGCCGAGGGCACCCACGAGGCCCCGGCAAGACGCTTGCCGGGAATATCATCAAGACCGTGGCAAGGCCGTGCCGCCCCATCGCTGCCCCAGCTCAGCGGCTGATCCACCAACTAAGCAGGTACCCATGTGGCAGTACGTGGCTCCTAAGCCAACTAGTCAAGCACCTACGTGGTGGCATGCAGATCTTCGTGAAGACCCTGCAACCGCACCAGCTCAGTAGCCTGCTAGCCTACATGGCGCTGCATGCCTCGTTGGCCTGGACGTGTGGCGAAGCAAGGCGAGGCGGCAACGGACGGGACGGGCCTCATTGTCATCCCGATAAAGTAAGAGGACACCTAAGTAGCGCATTTAATGCATTTTGTCCAATGATGCGGAGATAAACTCGACTATTGTACAACTTTCCACCTCCACATGTGCCTTTATGGCGGCCCCTTTGACTATAAAAGGAGGCCCGCTGTCTGAAGATAGGTTTCAGATTTCTTGGACCCTACACGCTTTGTAGCTAGTCCAAGAACATCAGATAAACACAAGCCAGCAAGAGTAGGGTATTACGTATCATTTGCGGCTGAACCTGGATAAATCTCCCATGTTGGTCTCTTAGACCTGCTCTTTCCTGACCTCGCGCCCACCGACCGTAGAAGGGATTCCCCGTGGTCCCATAGGTGTCATTTCCACCGACACATTTGCCCTAGCCAATGATGTGGCGCAGGTTTTCCATGTGAAGGACATGTCTACCAAGCCGAGAAAAAGAAAAGATAAGGAAACAAATACATCATACGATGAGCCAAAGCACTACATAGTTCTTTCAGGGAAAAGAAACATCGTGGGAGTGGATGACAAGACAGACATATTAGAAGATTATGGATGAAATTGCTCCATTCAGAGTGAATATTGAACCGAGCATCCAGTTAAATGAATGAAGATTGTCCATGGTTACGGCGCAAAGGGACACACGCGAAGAAAAAGTTTCACACCCAAAGATCCCACTCTGGATTGTGATCGGCTTCACTGTCATCACTTTCTTCTCTAGTGAGTTTCCATACTTGTATATGTTTGTAATAGTTAGGGTGCTTATGTGTTTTGGCACTTGAAACGTGTACTTTTGTGCTTCGAACAAATGTGTACCTTTCTGACATCATTTTCTATTTTTCATGCATTTACTAAATTTTTTGAGCTAAATGACCCTTAAATTGCAAAGCACTATAAATGAACTCTGAAAAGGTTGAAAGTTGGCATGATATCGTCATTTCACCCACATAGCATGTGCAAAAAAGTAGAGAGGCTTAAAGAAGAAACTGGATGCACTTCGTGTACAAAATGGACAATCTCTTTCGAAGTATCTGGGTTTCGGATGAAAACTCATCTCTTACAAAGGCATTTCATTTTTTAAATAACCTAAGTATTACCAAATTGAATATAATAATAAAACACACTAATGATAAACATAAGAAAAAATAATCACTGAATAATCTACTTTTTAAGTTAAGTTATTCACAAACTAGTGATTCACGCCCAACAAAGAGAACGGCGAGCTTAAGCGCGCCCTGGGAAATCCTGAACACCCGGTAAGAACACGAGGAAAAGGTGTTGTTCCATGGTATGAGGGGTTTGCGGACTGGAACGCTGACTTCAGAAGTCGTGCGAGAAGGAAGATGGAGGAGGAGGAGAAGAGGAAGCTGGTGGAGGAGCAAAGGAAGCAGGAAGCAGAACGCCTTAAAGGCCTAGAATCAAAGCATGCGGAGTTGGCACTCCAATTCCAGTGGCAGCAGCAGCAGGTCGACTCACTTAGCCAAGAAAGGAAGTCTCAGCAGTGGCAGCAGCTAGTGGATGATCCAGCATTGGATAGCACCGTCCAATCCATGCTGAGAAGCAGCGTTGGTTCCGCCCAGTGAGGCACAACTGGCTGGATAGATACCTGTGGATGACATCATGGAGCTACACTTCAAAATTAAGAGCATATCCATTAAGGTGGTGGACGTCGTTGCTTATACAAATCCCCTCGAAGCAACCTTCCATTGCAACCCGATTCTAGCTGGCTATGCTCATGTAGTGGTTGATGAAGTGCTGGACCAATATTCGGGGCTAGAGCTTGACATTCCTGGAGATGACGAGGAGCACACACTGGGAGAGGCCAAACATCGTATCATCCTATGGAGAAAGGATTGCATCATCTTTCCAAGGCCACCGACACCGCGTCAGCCGACTCCTCCTCAAAGTCCGCCACCGCGTCAGAAATCTCCTGCTCCTCCAAGTCATCAGCCACCGCCTCAGCACAGTCCTGCTCCTCCAGGTCTGCCAACGCGTCAGGCCACTCCTCCTGCTCCGAGTCCGGCACCGCGTCACTCCACTCCTCCTCCTCCAAGTCCGGCACCTCGTCATCCCACTCATCCTCCTCCAAGTCAGCCACGTCAGTCGTCTCCGCCGCATCAGCAACAGCGGAAGAGAGACGTCGTAGCTATTGTGCGTAGCGGTATAAGTCGAGGTAGTACAGGAGGTACGGGCGGAGGCAAGCGATTTCAATATGGTCCAAGCCTCGCGCCTCTTCCGCTGAGGCCTTACGACATGACCGAGGAGCAAAACGAAGCCATAGTGAAGGCCCAAGTGGACAGTCATTTTGGACCGAAACCGCCACCGCCGCCAAAGGAGAAAGTGCCTGAGGAAATCGTTGACCACTTTATTCGTATGGCTAAAAACCCAGCTCGCAAGCCTGTTGACTCAGACTATGAGCGCCAAATCAGAAAGGCACATCGAGCACGACAACAGAAGGAGTCAAGCTCGAGCTAGAGCCAAGCAGCTGCCAAAAATAGCGGGAACCGTTCCCTAGCTGGGAGAACAGGCGGTGCAATCGATCCCCCCGCTCATTGTACCAACACATACGAGTACCGACACCGATCAGCTTGTAATAACCGACGACCTTATAAGGCAGGCTAAAGAGATCGGATGCACTGTAGAACAATTCCTAGGCTTGGAGCCCATGGAAACTTTTAAAGAGGAGGAGCTAAAGCGGAAATATGTCCGGCTGCGAACCTCTGGTCAAGCCTGAGGATGTCAAGAAGATCTCAACGAGAAAGTATGAATTGCATCAATGGTACATGGAAATTACCAAGAGTACCAATCGAGAGTCCCTCATGGTGAAAGTCAAGGAAGACCATTACTTCCATCTGCTAGCTCGGTCTGTTGAGTATTCAGAACTGTTTCAGTTATTCAATCAAGACGCACTAGACAAATCTATCATCAGTTGCTATTGTGTGTAAGTGATTTCTTTCTGTAATTTAAGTCTCAAGCTAGCTGTAGTGCTCTCGTTGATCATTACCTGTAATTATCCTTGCTATATTTCTTTTCTGTGGTATTATGCACAGGATGAAGATGTATGAAATGAAAAAAGCTGGACGCTATGGCATTGGGTTCATTGACCAATACCATTAATGAAGGGACATGGAGCTATGAATGGTATAAATAATAAGTAGAGAATAACATGCTAGAGTTTTTGAAGCGCCTCAATACCAATTGAGATATAGTACTTCCTTACAACTTCCAAAGTGAGTCACACTGTCTTGTACTATAAATTCTGTTTTTGCTTACTAGCTCGATGTTAATAAGTGTATAGGGTTTAGGGTAGTTGATGAGTGTTATGCACATGCCCGCTTAATATATACATGCAAACATATGCGCATGCAGGTACCACTGGATCTTGTTAATCATCCAAGTTGAAGAAGGAACAGTTGAAGTACTCGCCTCACTACATAAAAAACCTACTGACTACTCAATTGTGAAGGGGATAGTCAACAGGTAATTTCAATCATTATTGAATTTTATGTCGGCCTCTTTAGTTCGTCATTTCCTGATATCGACTAATTAATAACTCCTTTATTCATTTTCTTTGCCGGCGGGCAAGGCTTGGCAAAAGTACACAAAAACGGTTCCAAGCGAATGGAAAAAACAGTTGTATTGGTTTCGACCCAAGGTAAGTAATTAAGTAGTACTAGGTAGCTAGCTACCATCTCTTTCATTCTAATTTCAATACCATTAATTATCATGATTGATTAATTATTATCTGATTGAATTTTATTCTCGTAAAGGCCATAAAGCGTATAATCGGGACTGATTTATGTGCATACTATGTTCTTGAGAACATTCGCATGATGGTGTCCGAAAGGACCAAAGATGCTAGACAACTGTGGGTATGTTTGCCAGAACATTATTCACAATTTTTACATTATTATCGATATCACACAACGACTAATACATGCATATTGATCTCCTTCTTAAAAGTTCAATGAGGTGCGGGATGAGCTCCTACCAATGGATCGCGTAGCGGCAATTCAAGAGGAAATAGCGGGATTTGCTCGACCAGGTCATTGATCCCAAAGGAGAATACCATTACCCGCCACCGCATAATGCCTCCATGTGCGAGAAATTGTATATATACATGTGTATGTGTGAATGGTGGTGCGAGACATTTGATGATTATATGAGAAATTCCCCACCCTTTAGTGCGGTTGCGTAACCGGCACTAAAGGGCCTCTGAACCGGTGCTATAGCCTGGTTCTGCACTAGTGTAAAACGTCGCTATGAAAACGTCTTGCAGTCTCATGCACAATATGATGAGCTGGTCCGGGAGATGTGGCGGACAGGATCAGGGCAAGGAGGCCTTCAGGGCGTGATCGACGCTCTGGCAATTGTTCAAGAAAAGTTGGGATCTTGGGGCGCATGGGAGTTTGGCAACTTGCACTACAAAAAAAATACACTTCCGTGATGATACGTGTTTGTCACGGTAGGTCGCCTTTTTTTGCCATGCATGTACATCCATGACAAATTTATGACAGAATCAAGATAGTCATACCTGTGCTGTCGTAGAAGTGTTCCATGACATTAACAAAATTATCATCACGGAAGTGTCCACTTCCATGACGATAAATCGTGGCGTCATGAAGTGCTTTCGTCAAGGGTGACCGACACGTGGCGTCCACCGTAGCGGAACGCCGTTAATCTATCGGGTCAGATTTTGGATGCGATAACCCGTTAATGACCACGACCAATGCCGATTTTCCACGCCAGAAATTCTCGTTGGTGACGGATCCATGTGTCGACTCCGTGTTGGCACGGTGTCACTCATCCAACGGTCGAGATGGGCCTATGATATGTTGACACGTGGACCGCCCAAAAGTGGCCCACAAAGTTTAAATGGGCCGCCCAACCGAAGGCCCATAAGATTTAGCGGACCATAATGGGCCGGCCCAGCTAAAGGCCCACAAAATTTAGTAGACCATAATGGGCCGGCCCAGCTAAAGGCCCACAAGATTTTGCGGACCACAATGGGTCGGCCCAGCTAAAGGCCCACAAGATTCTGCAGACCATAATGGGCCGGACCAGCTAAAGGCCCAACATTCTCTGTCAAATCGGCCTGGTCTAAACTTGTCATCAATGCGGCCCATGGTCACCGGCCCGTTATGTGTCCGCTAAGTAATTGGGACGAATTACGGCCCGGTGTATTTCCGGCCTGTTAAAGGTCCGGCTTCATTTGGGCCCATTTACAGGCCATCAAAACTTTCGGCCCATAAACGACCGTGAAGGATTTGGGTCATATTCGGCCATGTCTGTCATTTGGCCTGTTAGAGGGCCACTCTAGATTTGGGCCACTTTCGGCATGTTGTCATTTTCGGCCTGTTAACGTCGGACGTAAACCATGGGCCATATGTGGCCCAACGTCATATCGGGCCCATTAACGGCCCATATAAAAATGACGATAATCTAGCCCGATCAAGTTCCGCCTGTTAAAGGCCCGTGTGTATTAGGTCGGCGCATTTACGGCCCGTCAATTTCGGCTGTCAAATATCTGCATCGTAAATGGGCCACCATTTCATCCTGCTAAGTCCGATGGGTTATTTGGCACAATCAGGCCCAATCTCACTTCGGTCTATTAAAGGCCCATGTTTTTTATGGGCTCGAGATATTTACACTGTAAGCGGCTTATTTTTACTGAGGGCCCAAATTATTTTTAGGCCTGTTAAAGGCCCACTATGGGCGCAGGCCTACCAGAAAAATTTCAAAGCTTATGCTAATTTATAAGCCCAGATATTTTTAGTGGGCTACATGCCAATTTCGGCCCATAATCGTTTTACCCCAATTGGAATGGGCCCGATTTAATGTTGGCATGTTGGGCTCCTATGAAGCTTTCGGCCGAATACATTACTAAGATAAACCTACACTCACTTAGCCATAGGAATTTACTACTCTCACTTAGCCATAGGAATTCCAGTATGGTCGGCGCGGCCCCTAGTGTTCGGAAGGTCATACTAGGGGCTCTGTTGGCACCTGATCGGAAGACCGATCCGTCGCAATCTGCATTTTATAGTGGCGTTATACGGAATAAATCTTTAAGGATTGTGCAACCTCTCGAACAGCTGACCAGCTCTCGCCGCATCATGACAGTCGGTTTTCGGCTTTCTCTACTGAGGTGCTTGTCCGGCAAAACCGGGACACAATCGCAGTAGTTCTCTGATACGTCTCCAACGTATCTATAATTTTTTATTATTCCGTGCTAATATATTACCTGTTTTGGATGCTTATGGGCTTTATTCTACATATTTATATCATTTTGAACTAACCTACTAACCGGAGGCCCAGCCCATATTGATGTTTTTTTTGCCTATTTCAGTATTTCAAAGAAAAGGAATATCAAACGGAGTCGAAACGGAATGAAACCTTCGGGAGTGTTATTTTTGGAACAAATCTGATCCGGAGAGTCTGGAGTGCAAGTCAAGAAAGCTCCAAGGGCCCCACAAGATAGGAGCCCCCCCCCTGTAGGGCGTGCCCCCCTTTCTCGTGGGCCCCTCAGGCGTCCACCGACGTACTTCTTCCTCCTATATATACCTACGGACCCCGAAAATATCCAGGGGCACCACGAAACACAATTTCCACCACCGTAACCTTCTGTATCCGCGAGATCCCATCTTGGAGCCTTCACGGCACTCACGGGAGGAATCGACCATGGAGGGCCTCTACATCAACATCCTTGCCCCTCCTACAAGTTGTGAGTAGTTTACCTCAGACCTACGGGTCCATAGTTATTAGCTAGATGGCTTCTTCTCTCTTTTTGGATCTCAATAAAATGATCTCCCCCTCTCTTGTGGAGATCTATTTGATGTAATCTCTTTTTGCGGTGTGTTTGTCAAGATCCGATGAATTGTGAGTTTATGATCAGATTTATCTATGGTTATTAATTGAATCTTCTCTGAATTCTTTTATATATGATTAAGTTATCTTTGCAAGTCTCTTCAAATTATCGGTTTGGTTTAGCCTACTAGATTGATCTTTCTTGCCATGGGAGAAGTGCTTAGCTTTGGGTTCAATCTTGCAGTGTTCTTACCCAGTGACAGAAAGGGTTGCAAGACACATATTGTATTGTTGCCATCGAGGATAACAAGATGGGGTTTATATCATAGTGCATGACTTTATCCCTCTATATCATATCATCTTTCTTAATGTGTTACTCCGTTCTTATGAACTTAGTACTCTAGATGCTTGCTGGATAGCGGTCGATGTGTGGAGTAATAGTAGTAGATGCAGGCAGGAGTCGGTCTGCTTGTTTTGGATGTGATGCCTATATACATGATCATGCCTAGATAACATCATAATTATTCGCTTTTCTATCAATTGCTTGACAGTAATTTGTTCACCCTCCGTAATACTTATGCTCTCGATACAAGCCTCGAGTGAAACCTATGGCCCCCGGATCTATCTCTTATCGTATTTTCTTTCAATCTACTTTTATTTGAATCTTTACTTTTCTTGCAACTATATTATAAAATACCAAAACTATATTTATCTTATCAAACTATCTCTATCAGATCTCACTTTCGCAAGTGGTCGTGAAGGGATTGACAACCCTGTTATTGCGTTGGTTGCGTGTTCTCAGTTTGTTTGTGTAGGTGTGTGGGACTTTTGAGGAGCCTCCTACTGGATTGATACCTTGGTTCTCAAAAACTGAGGGAAATACTTACGCTACACTTGCTGCATCACCCTCTCCTCTTCGGGGAAAACCAACGCCAGCTCAAGACGTAGCATTCTCCCAGCGCTACCTTAGCCGATGGAAAGGAACGTAAGGTACCAAAACATGGGAGCCGGGCAAACCCAAACAATGACCCAAGACATGATTTCTGGCGCCGTTGCCGGGGAGGTCTTCGCTCAAGTCAAGACATACCAAGTACCCATCATAAACTCATCTCCCTCGCATTTACATTATTTGTCATTTGCCTCTCGTTTTCCTCTCCCCCACTTCACCCTAGCCGTTTTATTTGCCCTCTCTTTCCCAATCACCTCCTCTCTTTTCGCTCGCCTTTTTCCGTTTGCCGTTTTATGTTTGCTTGTGTGTTGGATTACTTGTTGCCATGGTACAAGATAATACCAAGTTGTGTGATTTCTCGAATACCAATAATAATGATTTCCTTAGTACTCCGATTTCTCCTCTTAATGATGTTGAGTCTTGTGAAATCAATACTGCCTTGTTGAATCTTGTTATGAAAGATCAATTCGCCGGCCTTCCTAGTGAACATGCCGCTACTCATCTAAACAATTTTGTTGATTTGTGTGACATGCAAAATAAGAAAGATACGGATAACAATATTGTCAAATTGAAGTTATTTCCGTTTTCACTTAGAGATCGTGCTAAAGTTTGGTTTTCGTCTTTGCCAAAAAATAGTATTGATTCTTGGAACAAGTGCAAAGATGCTTTTATCTCTAAGTATTTTCCTCCCGCTAAGATCGTCACTCTTAGGAACGATATTATGAATTTTAGACAACTTGATCATGAGCATGTTGCCCAATCTTGGGAAAGAATGAAATTGATGCTTCGCAATTGCCCTACTCATGGTTTGAATGTATGGATGATCATACAAAAAATTTATGCCGGTTTGAACTTTTCTTCTAGAAATCTCTTAGATTCGGCCGCGGGAGGCACGTTTATGGAAATTACATTAGGATATGCTACAAAATTGCTTGATAATATTATGGCTAATTATTCTCAATGGCACACCGAAAGATCTTATAGTAAAAAAGTGCATGCTATAGAAGAAATCAATGTTTTGAGTGGAAAGATGGATGAACTTATGAAGATGCTTGCTACTAAAAATACTCCTCTTGATCCCAGTGATATGCCTTTGTCTTCTTTGATTGAGAATAATAATGAATCTATGGATGTGAATTTTGTTGGTAGGAATATTTTTGGAAACAATTCTTATAGAGGAAATTTTAATGCTAGACCGTTCCCTAGTAATACCTCTAATAATTATGGAAATTCCAACAATAATTCTTATGGTAATTTTAATAAGATGCACCCTGATTTTGAGAATAGTGTGAAAGAATTTATGATTTCTCAAAATAATTTTAATGCTTTGCTTGAAGAAAAATTGCTCAAAGTTGACGATTTGGCTAGGAACGTTGATAGACTTTCGCTTGATGTTAATTCTCTTAAACTTGGATCATCTTCTCCTAAGCATGATATCAATGAGTCTCTCAAAGTAATGAGAATATCCATTGACGAGTGCAAGGAAAGAACTGCTAGATTGCGTGCTAAAAAAGAAAGCTTTATAAAAGCATGTTCTTCTAATCTACATGAAAATAGTGATGAGGATCTTAAAGTTATTGATGTGTCTCCTATTAGATCTATGTTTTGCAATATGAATTTTCGATGATTATGGGACTGATGATGAATCAACTTTTCCTAGAAGGCGTCCCAAAAATTCGGAGTCTTTAGATCTTAATGCTAAATTTTGTAAAAGAGAGATTGGAGAATCCTCAAGTTCTAATAATGTTGAACCTACTATCTCGGATTTCAAGGAATTTGATTATTATAATTGCTCTTTAAAAGGTTGTATTTCCTTGTTGCAATTCGTTGTTAATTCTCCTCATGCTTATAGTCAAAACAAAGCTTTTACCAAACATATTGTTGATGCCTTGATGCAATCTTATGATGAAAAACTTAATTTGGAAGTTTCTATACCTAGAAAACTTAATGATGAGTTGGAACCTATGATAAAGATTAGAATTAAAGATTTTGAGTGTTTTTATTTGTGTGATTTGGGTGCTAGTGTTTCCACAATTCCGAAAACTTTATGTGATATTCTAGATTTCCATGATCTCGATGATTGCTCTTTAAATTTGCACCTTTATGGATTCCACCATTAAATAGCCTATGGGAAGGATCAATGATGTTCTTATTGTTGCTAACAGAAATTTGGTGCCCGTAGATTTTATCGTTCTTGATATAGATTGCAATCTTTCTTGCCCTATTATTCTTGGTAGACCTTTCCTTAGAACGATTGGTGCGATTATTGATATGAAGGAAGGGAACATTAGATTCCAATTTCCTTTAAAGAAAGGCATGGAGCACTTTTCAAGAAAGAAAGTCAAATTACATTATGAATCTATCATGCCTGCTACTTATGAATCAAGTGCCAAAGATAGCACTCGTCAGATCTATCTTCGCTTTAATGCCTAGCTAGGGGCGTTAAACTATAGAGCTAGTTGGGAGGCAACCCAATTTTCTTTATGTTCTTTGTTTTTGTTCCTGTTTAGTGTTAAATTTTGTTTCTACTTTCTGTTTAGATGTGTTTTTATCTTTTGTTTAGTGTTTGTGCCAAGTAGAACCTATAGGATAAACTATGATGATGGTTGATTTGATTCTGCTGAAAAACAGAAACTTTGGGCTCACGAGAAAAAATTCAATAAATCACAGAAAAGAGCTTTTACATTAATTATTTTAATTGATGATCAATAAAAACAATTCAAGTACGTCCTATTTTGGTAGGATTTTTAGAGTTTCAGAAGTTTGCGTTAGTTACATATTGCTGCTGCATTGTTCAGTTTTGACATTATTCTGTTTTTCGTGTGTTGTTTGCTTATTTTAATGCATCTATGGCTAATAAATTAGTTTATAAACCATAAGGAAGTTGGAATACAGTAGGTTTAACACCAAAATAAATAAAGAATGAGTTCATTGCAGTAACTTATGTGGTAGTTTTGTTTTGTTTCACTAACGGAGCTTATAAGATTTCCTGTTGAGTTTTGTGTTGTGAAGTTTTCAAGTTTTGGGTAAAGCTTTTATGGACTACGGAATAAAGAGTGGCAAGAGCCTAAGCTGTGGGATGCCCAGGGCACCCCAAGATATTCAAGAATAGCCAAAAGCCTAAGCTTGGGGATGCCCCGGGAAGGCATCCCCTCTTTCGTCTTCGTTCATTCATAACTTTACTTGGAGCTATATTTTTATTCGCTACATGATATGTGTTTTGCTTGGAGCGTCGTGTATGATATTGGTCTTTGCATGTTAGTTTACCACAATCATCCTTGCTGTAACACACCTTTTTGGAGAAGCCTATTTGATTAGAATTTGCTACAATACTCTATGTGCTTCACTTATATCTTTTGAGCTTGATAGTTTTTGCTCTAGTGCTTCACTTATATCTTTTAGAGCATGGTGGTGGATTAATTTTATAGAAATTGCTAGTCTCTCATGCTTCACTTATATTATTTTGAGAGTCTCTTAGAACAGCATGGTATTTGCTATGGTTTTAATTTGGTCCTAGAATGATGAGCATCCAAGTTGGGTATAATAAAAACTATCATAGAAAGTGAATTGGATGCTATGATCAATTTGATGCTTGATAATTGTTTTGAGATATGGAGGTAGTGATATTTAAGTCATGCTAGTTGGGTGATTGTGAATTTAAAGAATGCTTGTGTTGAAGTTTGTGATTCCCGTAGCATGCACGTATGGTGAACCGCTTTGTGATGAAGTTGGAGCACAATTTTATTTATTGAATGTCTTCCTTATGAGTGGCAGTCAGGGATGAGCGATGGTCTTTTCCTACCAATCTATCCCCCTAGGAGCATGCGTGTAGTGCTTTGGTTTTTGATGACTTCTAAATTTTTACAACAAGTATATGAGTTCTTTTGATTAATGTTGAGTCCATGGATTATACGCACTCCTTTCACCCCTCCTCTATTGCTAGCCTCTCTTGTATCGTGCAACTTTCGCCGGTACCATACACCCACCATACTCCTTCCTCAAAACTGCCACCATACCTACCTATTATGGCATTTCCATAGCCATTCCGAGATATATTGCCATGCAACTTTCCACCGTCCCGTTCATATGACACACATTACTTTTGTCATATTGTGTTTTGCATGAACATGTAGTTGACATTGTATTTATGGCAAAGCCACCGTTCATAATTCTTTCATACATGTCACTCTTGATTCATTGCATATCCCGATACACCGCCCGAGGCATTCATATAGAGTCATATTTTGTTCTAAGTATCGAGTTGTAATTGTTGAGTTGTAAGAAAAATAAAAGTGTGATGATCATCATTATTAGAGCATTGTCCCAGTGAGGAAAGGATGATGGAGACTATGATCCCCCCATAAGTCGGGATGAGACTCCGGACGAAAAAAAAAGGAGTGGCCATAAAAAAAGAGAAAAGGCCCAATAAAAATGAGAGAAAAAGAGAGAAGGGACAATGCTACTATCTCTTTTTCCACACTTGTGCTTCAGAATAGCACCATGATCTTTATGATAGAGAGTCTCATATGTTGTCACTTTCATTTACTAGTGGGAATTTTTCATTATAAAACTTGGCTTGTATATTCCAATGATGGGCTTCCTCAAAATGCCTTAGGTCTTCGTGAGCAAGCAAGTTGGATGCACACCCACTAGTTTTCTTTTGTTGAGCTTTCATATATTTATAGCTCTAGTGCATCTGTTGCATGGCAATCCCTACTCACTCACATTGATATCTATTAATGGGCATCTCCATAGCTCGTGGATACGCCTAGTTGATGTGAGACTATCTTCTCCTTTTTTGTCTTCTCCACAACCACCGTTCTATTCCACATATAGTGCTATGTCCATGGCTCACGCTCATGTATTGTGTGAAAGTTGAAAGAGTTTGAAATTATTAAAGTATGAAACAATTGCTTGGCTCGTCCTCGGGGTTGTGCATGATTAAATACTTTGTTTGATGAAGATAGAGCTTAGCCAGACTATATGATTTTGTAGGGATAACTTTCTTTTGGCCATGCTATTTTGAGAAGACATGATTACTTGTTTGGTATGCTTGAAGTATTACTATTTCTTATATCAATATGAACTTTTATTTTGTATTACTTGGATCTGAACATTCATGCCACAATGAAACAACATTACATTATGAATTATGCTAGGTAGCATTCCACATCAAAAGTTCTCTTTTTATCATTTACCTACTCGAGGAAGAGCAGGAATTAAGCTTGGGGATGCTTGATACGTCTCCAACGTATCTATAATTTTCATTGTTCCATGCTATTATATTACCTGTTTTGGATGCTTATGGGCTTTATTCTATATATTTATATCATTTTTGGGACTAACCTACTAACAGGAGGCCCAAATTTATATTGCTATTTTTTTCCTATTTTAGTATTTCAAGAAAAGGAATATCAAATGGAGTCCAAACGGAATGAAACCTTCGGGAGCGTTATTTTTGGAACAAATCTGATCCGGAGAGCCTGGAGTGCAAGTCAAGAAAGCTCCGAGGGCCCCACGAGATAGGAGGGCCCCCCCCCCCTGTAGGGCGCACCCTCCTGTCTCGTGGGCCCCTCGGGCGTCCACCGACGTACTTCTTCCTCCTATATATACCTACGGACCACGAAAACATCCAGGGGCACCACGAAACACAATTTCCACCACCGTAATCTTCTGTATCCGCGAGATCCCATCTTGGAGCCTTCGCCGGCACTCTATCGGAGGGGGAATCGACCACGGAGGGCCTCTACATAAACATCCTTGCCCCTCCTATGAGTTGTGAGTAGTTTACCTCAGACCTACGGGTCCATAGTTATTAGCTAGATGGCTTCTTCTCTCTTTTTGGATCTCAATACAATGATCTCCCCCTCTCTTGTGGAGATCTATTTGATGTAATCTCTTTTGCGGTGTGTTTGTCAAGATCCGATGAATTGTGAGTTTATGATCAGATTTATCTATGGTTATTAATTGAATCTTCTCTGAATTCTTTTATATATGATTAAGTTATCTTTGCAAGTCTCTTCAAATTATCGGTTTGGTTTGGCCTATTAGATTGATCTTTCTTGCCATGGGAGAAGTGCTTAGCTTTGGGTTCAATCTTGCGGTGTTCTTACGGATGTGAGAAAGGGTTGCAAGACACGTATTGAATTTTTGCCATCGAGGATAACAAGATGGGGTTTATATCATATTGCATGAGTTTATCCCTCTACACAATATCATCTTTCTTAATGTGTTACTCCGTTCTTATGAACTTAATACTCTAGATGCATGCTGGATAGCGGTCGATGTGTGGAGTAATAGTAGTAGATGCAGGTGAGTCGGTCTACTTGTTTTGGATGTGATGCCTATATACATGATCATGCCTAGATAACGTCATAATTATTCGCTTTTCTAACAATTGCTTGACAGTAATTTGTTCACCCACCGTAATACTTATGCTCTCGAGAGAAGCCTCTAGTGAAACCTATGGCCCCCGGGTCTATCTCTTATCATATTTGCTTTCAACCTACTTTTATTTGCATCTTTACTTTTCTTGCATCTATATTATAAAATACCACAAATATATTTATCTTATCATACTATCTCTATCAGATCTCACTTTCGCAAGTGGTCGTGAAGGGATTGACAACCCCTTTATTGCGTTGGTTGCGAGTTCTCAGTTTGTTTGTTTAGGTGCTTCGGACTTTTGAGGAGCCTCCTACTGGATTGATACCTTGGTTCTCAAAAACTAAGGGAAATACTTCCGCTACACTTGCTGCATCACCCTCTCCTCTTCGGGGAAAACCAACGCTAGCTCAAGACGTAGCATTCTCCCAGCGCTACCTTAGCCGATGGAACGGAACATAAGGTACCAAAACATGGGAGCCGGGCAAACCCAAACAATGATCCAAGACATGATTCGGAGCTGATGCATATAGTGCTATAAGTTCGGGGTGCCGAGCGACCGAGAAGGTGGTCGGACTTTTATTGCCGTACTGTGGAGTCCTTGGCATAACCAGGCGCAACACGCAGCATGGCTGTCGTTCTTATGGCAAAGAAGCGTCGATGATAAACGACGGCCGGTGCAAGTTTATTTAAGTCTACGCATCGCAGTAGGGTGATGTGACTATGCATATGAATGCGATTTATGATTATGAAAAAGAGATGGTTTTCTGGCGGAACCTGTGGTGGCCGGACTGGAGGGGGATGTGAATGGATTGAAGGTGAATCCGAACTGTCGTCTACCTGCATGGTCCTGTCCTTATGTGTCCGGGCCAAATTCACGCCGCCCAACCTGTTCTGCACAAAAGTTAGTTTATGAAGGTAAGTGCGCGGAGGCCGCCGAACATCCTCCGGTGGTTGGTCCAAAAGGTTCCTGATCGGACCCTAGTGACCCTAGCCGCTTTTCGAGAAGCAGCCCGGACTCATCGGTTGGTGTCCGGATAGTTGGCTGTCATATCAAAATATTGACAGGCATGTGTGACTTGCTACTCTGGCAGCTGTATGATTTCCGCTTCTAAGGGAGGGGTTTGGCTCTGCACACAAGCGTGAGTGTATTGCTGGTGCTGGTCTGATGATTTACCACGTGGAATCTAGCCAACGTGGTTCATCCTATTAGTATACGGTGTGATACCGTATAGGGGGGAATGCACCGATGGCGCGGCCTTATTTGGTTATCCGAAAACAACCGTTAGGGCGGCGGGCCAATGAACCTGGCCTTTGTGCATGTCACCTTGTAGAAGGTGTTATTTGCATGCCCGCTTGGGCTTGATTGTTTAAGAAGCCCCTGGACTGTTAGGTCTGGGGGTGTCCAATTGAATTGTTGTGGTTTGTATGGTAGGGGGCGATCGGTCGTACTGTTGTGCTCTAGGGGGGGGGGGCTTTTGACTAAGCGCCTCCCCTCAATGTTTCCGGCACACGCCCGATTGCTTTACTTTGGAGATCCGGCATTCTCTATTAGTGTGCTTTGCCGTTCTTTTGGGAGTACCGTGAATTTCGCACGGTTGATTGAGTTCGTGGCTTGGGCTAAATAGGCTTGGGCGAATAGGCTTGGCATGTTCTTTGTCCGTTGATCGGACTGGGATTTGCTGAACTTGATACCAGCTTCCCTGTTTTGCCGTTTAGGACTGTTGCGCCGGTGCTTGACGCTGCTTCTTCGTGTATCCTTCTTGCTGGTTTGGACCGTAGTGGTGTGCGGACGTCGGATTGTGTGCCTTTGGTTTTCCTGCATAGGTTGAGGTAGCCAGTTGTTCCGCGTGTGCCATTTGTTAGGGCGGTCGAGTTCGTACTTCTCGGTGGCCAGGATCTTGGTCCACCGCTCTATTAGCAAATCATGTTCGGCCTTAAGCTGCTATTGCTTCCTTTGCATACTCTTTGCAATGGCTATGAGTCGTCGCCTAAAGCAAACTTGTTCCACTGGGTCTTCAGGCACGCCGAATTCGTCATTGTCGAGGCTTACCTCGTCTTTGGAGGGGGTGTATAGTTGTCCCTCTCCAAGTATCCCACCGTGGCCTGTACGGCCTGCTTGATGGTCGACTGATCAGGACTGTATTCCTCTTCGGTGCTATCCGGATCATCTCCGGGACCGGTATTGATGTGGCGGGGTTTGGAGTGGCGCCGAAGACGCCCATGTTTTGTTTTTTCACCCGAGGGGTTGTCCTCCACTGCCTCGTCGCCATTGGTTTCTTTCGGAGTGTCCACCATGTATATATCATTTGAAGAGGTGGATGTCCACCGCCCTATGAGCGGTGGCTCCTGTATGTCTCCTGCATCGTCGTCCATACCGTCGATGTCTTCGAAGTCAAAGTCGAGCACGTCGATTAAATCATCGATCGTGGCGACAAAGTGGGTGGTGGGTGGGTAGCGAATTACTCCGTCGCCTGCTTCCCACTCAAGCCGGACATAGTTCGGCCCAGAGCCTCCTGACAAAGAGAGAGACTTCAATGAGTTCACCATGTCGCCGAAGTGCGAGTGCTGAAAGATGTCCGCAGCGGTAAACTCCATTACCGGAGCACAGCCTGGCTCGGCTGGCTTGAGAGTGAGCGGACCAGGATCAACAGCCGGATATGAGTCCGGGGGCCCAGGGTTACAGGCCTCCATAGAGGTGGGGCCTATGTTCGGCTCCACCGCTGATAAGCGTGCGGCTCGCGGGGCAGGGTCCATCCCTCCGTCCACGGGCAACGCAACCCGTTCTGGATTGAGATCCGGGGCTATTACAGGGATGATATTCCGAGCATCGTCCGACAGCAGGTCTAGGCCGTGCTCGTCGTGACTGTCCGGCGCTCCTAGCGCAGGTTCGAATCCGTCAAAGATCAAGTCTCCGCGGGCATCTGCCGTGTAATTCATGTTTCCGAACCTGATCTGGTGGCCAGGGGCGAAGCTGTCGATCTGCTCCAACTGGTCAAGCGAATCGGCCCATAGCGTGAAGCCGCCGACCACAAAGATCTGTCCGGGGAGAAAAATCTCACCCTGGATCGTGTTGTTGACGATCGAAGACGCCGTCAAGCCTTGAAGCGACGTCACAGAGGAACTCTCAATGAAAGCACCAATGTCGGTGTCAAAACCTGCGGATCTCGGGTAGGGGGTCCCGATCTGTGCGTCTTAGGCTGATGGTAACAGGAAGCAAGGGACACAATGCTTACCTGTGTTCGGGCCCTCTCGATTGAGTTAAAACCCTAATTCCAGCTTGATTAATATTGAAGATATGTGGAATACAAGAGTAGATCTACCACGAGATCATAGAGGCTAAACCCTAAGAGCTAGCCTATGATGGTATGATTGTAATCGTGATCGGCCTTCTAAGGACCAGGCTCTCCGGTTTATATAGACACCGGAGAGCTAGGGTTTACATGGAGTCGGTTACAACGAAGGAAACATAATATCCAGATCGCCAAGCTTGTCTTCCACGCAAAGGAGAGTCCCATCCGGACACGAGCCGAAGTCTTGAGTCTTGTATCTTGACGCTTCTATAGTCTGGATGATGTATACAGTCCGGCTGTCCGGATACCCCCTTATCCAGGACTCCCTCACCCCCTCCCCTAGGTTTTCTGTTATTTCAACTATTCAAATATTTTGACCAGAACTTTCACCATTGATATCTCCTAGCCTATAAGTCCAAATGAGTTGATTCTTTTTGCATTGTGTTTGTTTCAGGAAGCTCTTGCAGCACATCAAAGTGTGGATTTTTCCTTGCTGCCTAGAATTTCTGGGGACTTTCAGAGTGGTTCTTGATATTTTGTTTTGTGGCTTTTAAATATTTTCAGAGCGAGAGACTTGTCTTGAAGCTATCCAGGAGGAGGGTGAACCTCCTCTGCACTAAGGCAAGCCACAATAACATTTGGATGGTGTCATATCATTATCTATGATTTTCCTACTTGAATATGAGCTATTTTTCATGCATTTAAAATAGTTAAATAATTATGGTTTAATGCTTAGTTACTTTGTCATGCTTGATATGCTTGTTTTAGTTACTGGTTGATTCCACAAACTAGTTTAATCAAGTAGAGTAAAGTTTTTGGCTTAATGAAAGTGCTTTGATAAATAATGGTAGTTTCATTTTGATAATTGTATTTTTATATAAAAGATAAGTTAATCAAAAAGATGAATGATAATAACCCGGTGTAGTAACATCAAGAAGGTTTATTGATGAGTAGTGCAAGAAAGTTATTTCTGTGATGTTGATCCATTCTTATGAGTTGCATGCTGAGCACATCGAATAGTTGCATGATCATGGCATCGTATGACTTGGAGTGAGTTTATTTTCAAGTTAAACCTGATAATAATCCAACTTGAATATAATGTTGATCAAGTCACGGTGCCACTAAATCGGGTTCTTCTCAGTGTGACCACATTTACCTTTATGGGGGGTCTTGCCGGTGCCTCCAACGAGGGGTTATGGGTGTGCAGTACCCTGGCCTGGTAAGCAGACATAACCTTGTGTGCCCGTTGTTTTTATGGTACCTTGTCCCCGTTTGGGATCGTTTTGCCACGACGGTGGCTGAAGATGCCTTTGGTAGGCATGGGGCCACCCATGACTTGGCCCTGAGAGGGAGTGGGTCATAGTGGCCGGAAGAGTGTCATGGCAAGGGAAGGGTTTCGTCGGAACTCCGTTGGTCCACCCGAATGGGAGTGCAAGGCCATGAGTTCTGTGGTGTGGGTAAAGTGTGCTACCTTCGCAGAGTGTATTTTAATCTATCGATAGTCGCGTCCTCGGTTATGGACACAACTCGGTAGTAAGTCACACCATGGATCAACAACTATAAGTAATATTGCACACTAATTATTTATTATTGGCACTGGTTTTATGATGATTGATGGATCATGTGATGATCATAAGTGGTTGGCTTAAGTGGTGATCCGCACGATCACCGCTCGTTACAATGGTAACCCGTTCGCAAGCGAGTCCGAGGGACTCGGTGCACATGTTGGTTTCATCACATCAATAGTATTCTTGCATTGCATTAATCTGAATAATTGTCATGATATTGTTTGCCATTGTGCTTACGCTTTGTTGTGAGCTTGCAAGTACATTCAATGTAATCGACTGGGCGTGTCATGCCAGCTTTCAGGCAAGACGTATCGGATCGGAGAGCTTCCCGCGTCTAGAATCGTGTCCACGTCGGTGTCCCTGTACTATGGAGTTCCACTTCGTCGTTATTCCGCTGTCGCATAGTTTATGTGATCAAGGCCCTTCATGTTCATTAAATAATGTACATACTATTCAGCTTCACCGTGTGTGCCGCTCGGCCTCTTATCTCGATGTAATATGAAACTTAATTTTCCGCTAGCATCAATAAAGCGGTTGTTTCTGTACCATGTTGTTGTGTGTTGCCGTAAGATTTGATCTACGGGCTGGCAATGCAAGGTAAACCGTTGCTCGAGCCGTGGTGCCACAACGTTTGATATCAGTGAGCCGCTGATTGTAGGACACGCTAGACCGTTAATGCGTTAGTGGAACGGTAGGTAGTTGCGT
Source organism: Aegilops bicornis (assembly GCA_021605145.1). Taxonomy (NCBI): domain Eukaryota; kingdom Viridiplantae; phylum Streptophyta; class Magnoliopsida; order Poales; family Poaceae; genus Aegilops; species Aegilops bicornis. Next base: position 119,000,775 of record CM038673.1, read on the forward strand.
CTGAGTGCCGGTAGTCATAGAAATTGATTGCTGCATTGCATGCATGTTATTTGTTGTTATTACTAATCATCTGGTGATTGTGAGTGTAGATGGCACCAGTTCCGATCTTGTACCATCCTGAGCCAGCTCCGTACACATCGCCGCACCTGCTTCAGAACGTGTGCCGATGACTCTACCCAGAGGGTGCTGATCCAATGTATCAGGTGTATCGAGAGCAGCTGGCCGGTTTGCTGTATGAGTATTATGATGAGGTCACTCACCACCACAGTTCCCCTTCCGATGCTTACACTCGTTCCTCTAAGGGTGGTTTCGCTTTCACGCCATCTCAAAGCGGTCCAGTTTCTTGCTATCGAGGCTCTTATAGACTTGCGCTACAACGAGGTTCGCATGCACACCCACCCAGGTTTTTACTACTACCCATCTCGCACGAGAATGGGCGATTCGCTTCCCTCTAATTGATCCGGCGACATCGTCCTTCTAGCCACCTTTCTCACTATATTACTACCACTTATCTCTTGATCTATGAGTTAGCCTGAGAGCTAACCCGAGCCCGGATAGCCCTTGTTGCCGCTCGGAATAGGAACCCTCCACCCACTGTCGGTTTCACTCCATACGTTCCTCCTGCCTCTATTACCCCGGTGACCACTCAGGGTACCACCAACCCTTTAAAGGACCTCGCAGTTGCTACTGCGTGGGTTTCCCTTGTCGCTACTCCTGCAGCTCCTATGCTTAGATCCAGGCCCGCACCTGCCCCTGAGGGAGAGTCCTCGAGGCAGCATCGTCTCGTTTCTTTTAATCCGGAGGTCTCCACTATCAGTTCAGGGTCTGAGTCCGGCTCAGGAGAGGAGCCAGCAGCAGCACCAACCGAGCAGTAGATCGCTAGAGTATTATCCTCATCATGAGTATGATGTATGGGTGTAGTCGTACGAATCATGATGTTTAGTTTCATGTATTAGGGTATACAGAATAAATAAAGAATGCAGTAGGTTTAGTTGGAATACTGAGGTTTAACACCAAAATAAATAAAGAATGAGTTCATTGCAGTACCTTATGTGGTAGTTTTGTTTTGTTTCACTAACGGAGCTTATAAGATTTCCTGTTGAGTTTTGTGTTGTGAAGTTTTCAAGTTTTGGGTAAAGCTTTTATGGACTACGGAATAAAGAGTGGCAAGAGCCTAAGCTGTGGGATGCCCAGGGCACCCCAAGATATTCAAGAATAGCCAAAAGCCTAAGCTTGGGGATGCCCCGGGAAGGCATCCCCTCTTCGCCTTCGTTCATTCATAACTTTACTTGGAGCTATATTTTTATTCGCTACATGATATGTGTTTTGCTTGGAGCGTCGTGTATGATATTGGTCTTTGCATGTTAGTTTACCACAATCATCCTTGCTGTAACACACACCTTTTTGGAGAAGCCTATTTGATTAGAATTTGCTACAATACTCTATGTGCTTCACTTATATCTTTTGAGCTTGATAGTTTTTGCTCTAGTGCTTCACTTATATCTTTTAGAGCATGGTGGTGGATTAATTTTATAGAAATTGCTAGTCTCTCATGCTTCACTTATATTATTTTGAGAGTCTCTTAGAACAGCATGGTATTTTCTATGGTTTTAATTTGGTCCTAGAATGATGAGCATCCAAGTTGGGTATAATAAAAGCTATCATAGAAAGTGAATTGGATGCTATGATCAATTTGATGCTTGATAATTGTTTTGAGATATGGAGGTAGTGATATTAAAGTCATGCTAGTTGGGTTATTGTGAATTTAATGAATGCTTGTGTTGAAGTTTGTGATTCCCGTAGCATGCACGTATGGTGAACCGCTTTGTGATGAAGTTGGAGCACAATTTTATTTATTGAATGTCTTCCTTATGAGTGGCAGTCGGGGACGAGCGATGGTCTTTTCCTACCAATCTATCCCCTAGGAGCATGCGCGTAGTGCTTTGGTTTTGATGACTTCTAAATTTTTACAACAAGTATATGAGTTCTTTTGACTAATGTTGAGTCCATGGATTATACGCACCCATTCACCCTTCCATTATTGCTAGCCTCATTGTACCGCAAGTAACTTTCGCCGTACCATACACCCACCATATACCTTCCTCAAAACAGCCACCGTACCTACCTATTATGGCATTTCCATAGCCATTCCGAGATATATTGCCATGCAACTTTCCACCGTTCCGTTTATTATGACACGTTTCATCATTGTCATATTGCTCTTTGCATGATCATGTAGTTGACATCGTATTTGTGGCAAAGCCACCATCATAATCTTCGTGACATGTCGCTCTTGATTCATTGCATATCCCGTATATCACGGAGGCATTCACATAGAGTCATATCTTGTTCTAGCTTTGAGTTGTAATTTTGAGTTGTAAATCCATAAAAGTGTGATGATCTTCGTTATTAGAGCATTGTCCTAGTGAGGAAAGGATGATGAAGACTATGATTCCCCCACAAGTCGGGATGAGACTTCGGACTTTACAAAAAGAAAAAAAAAAGAGAAAAAAAGAAAAAAAAAGAGAAAGGCCAAAAATAAAAAAATAAAAAAAGAGAAGGCCAAAGAAAAAAAGAATGAGAGAAAAAGAGAGAAGGGACAATGCTACTATCTCTTTTCCACACTTGTACTTCAAAATAGCACCAAGATCTTCATGATAGAGAGTCTCATATGTTGTCACTTTCATATACTAGCGGAATTTTTCATTATAGAACTTGGCTTGTATATTCCAATGATGGGCTTCCTCAAAATGCCCTAGGTCTTCATGAGCAAGCAAGTTGGATGCACACCCACTAGTTTTCTTTTGTTGAGCTTTCATATACTTATAGCTCTAGTGCATCCGTTGCATGGCAATCCCTACTCACTCACATTGATATCTATTAATGGGCATCTCCGTAGCCCGTCGATACGCCTAGTTGATGTGAGACTATCTTCTCCTTTTTTGTCTTCTCCACAACCACCATTCTATTCCACATATAGTGCTATGTCCATGGCTCACGCTCATGTATTGCGTGAAAGTTGAAAGAGTTTGAGATTATTAAAGTATGAAACAATTGCTTGGCTCGTCATCGGGTTGTGCATGATTAATTACTTTGTGTGATGAAGATAGAGCAACAGCCAGACTATATGATTTTGTAGGGATAACTTTCTTTGGCCATGTTATTTTGAGAAGACATGATTACTTTGCTTAGTATGCTTGAAGTATTACTATTTCTTATGTCAATATGAACTTTTATTTTGTATTATTTGGGTCTGAACATTCATGCCACATTAAAGAAAATTACATTGAGAATTATGCTAGGTACCATTCCACATCAAAAATTCTCTTTTTATCATTTACCTACTCGAGGACGAGCATGAATTAAGCTTGGGGATGCTTGATACGTCTCCAACGTGATTGTTCCATGCTATTATATTACCTGTTTTGGATGTTTATGGGCTGTATTGTATACATTTGTATCATTTTTGGGACTAACCTACTAACCGGAGGCCCAGCCCATATTGCTTTTTTTTGCCTATTTCAGTATTTCGAAGAAAAGGAATATCAAACGGAGTCCAAACATAATGAAACCTTCGGGAGCGTGATTTTTGGAACGAACAAGATCCAGAGAGCTTGGAGTGCAAGTCAAGAAACAACCGAAGCCTCCACGAGATAGGAGGGCGCCCCGTGTAGGGCGCCTGCCTCGTGGGCCTCTCAAAGTGCCACCGACGCATTTCTTCCTCCTATATATACCTATGTACCCCCGAAAACATCCGGGAGCACCACGAAACACAATTTCCACCACAGTAACCTTCTGTATCCGTGAGATCCCATCTTGGAGCCTTCGTCGGCACTCTGCCGGAGGGGGAATCGACCATGGAGGGCCTCTACATCAACATCCTTGCCCCTCCTATGAGTTGTGAGTAGTTTACCACAGACCTATGGGTCCATAGTTATTAGCTAGATGGCTTTTTCTCTCTTTTTGGATCTCAATACAATGTTCTCCCCCTCTCTTGTGGAGATCTATTCGATGTAATCTCTTTTTGCTGTGTGTTTGTCGAGATCCGATGAATTGTGGGTTTATGATCAGATTTATCTATGGATATTAATTGAATCTTCTCTGAATTCTTTTATGTATAATTGAGTTATCTTTGCAAGTCTCTTCGAATTATCGGTTTGGTTTGGAATACTAGATTGATCTTTCTTGCCATGGGAGAAGTGCTTAGCTTTGGGTTCAATCTTGCGGTGCTCTTACCCAAAGGATGTAAAGGGTTGCAAGACATGTATTGTATTGTTGCCATCGAGGATAACAAGATGGGGTTTATATCATATTGCATGAGTTTATCCTTCTACATCATGTCATCTTGCTTAATGTGTTGCTGTGTTCTTATGAACTTAATACTCTAGATGCATGCTGGATAGCGGTCGATGTGTGGAGTAATAGTAGTAGATGCAGGAAGGAGTCAGTCTACTTATTATGGACATGATGCCTATATACATGATCATGCCTTGATAATCTCATAACTATGCGCTTTTCTATCAATCGCCGAAAGTAATTTGTTCACCCACCGTAATACTTATGCTCTCGAGAGAAGCCTCTAGTGAAACCTATGGCCCCGGGTCTATCTCTTATCATATTTTCTTTCAATCTACTTTTATTTGCATCTTTACTTTTTGCATCTATATTATAAAATACCAAAATTATATTTATCTTATCATACTATCTCTATCAGATCTCACTTTCGCAAGTGGCCGTGAAGGGATTGACAACCCCTTTATTGCGTTGGTTGTAGTTCTCGCTTGTTTGTGTAGGCGGCGTGGGACTTTTGAGGAGCCTCCTACTGGATTGATACCTTGGTTCTCAAAACCGAGGGAAATACTTACGCTACACTTGCTGAATCACCCTCTCCTCTTCAGGGAAAACCAACGCTAGCTCAAGACGTAGCAAGAAGCAGCGGCCCCGAGAAGTTCAAGGAGCTGGCCCCACCCCCGACAAATCGCTCTACCAGGAGAGAGGGCCAGGTGTAGATGCTGCTGCTGCCAGCTCTGCCGAGGGACAGGGCATCCCGACGCCTAGTCGGACATGTCCCCATCGTCCTCCCTGCTGGTTCCCTCCTCATCGCCGCTTGAGGAGGAGCTCTCGTCATCGGTCGAGCTCTCCATGCAGCACCCTAGCCTGCGTCCTGAGCGCCCGAAGATCTTGACGGAGAGCAAGTCGCTCTCCATTAGCTTGAAAAGGAGAACGTGCCCTTCATCAAGCAAAGGCGCGTGCAAGGTCTTCCAACCCCGACGAAGCGAACATCACATGAGGGGCGGGAACCCCGTGTTCACCCACATATCGCCATTGCAACACCCCTTCATGTGAAGCCTTATGCTCGTCACCGGTCGATCTCCAAAGACCCTCATGAACGCCTCAGGAAGGCGAAGGTGGCTATGCGGTGGCTCACGCAGCTGCAGGATGAACTCCATCACCGTGTCCCCAACATGGCCGCTCAACAAAGTAGGAGGAGACGGTGGCGGAGATGGAGATGGAGATGGCGATGACGTAGGTGTTCCCCTTCCGCGACCGCCTCTGCCTCGACCGCCTCGCCGAGCGCGGCCTCGTCTGGCACCTCAACCTCGAGCATGGCCTTCGCCTTGGATGGCTGGGTCTTCCTTGACCGCTGCCTCTGGCGAGAGGAAGACCCGATCGCCTCCGCAGGAGAACGGCCACGACCACGCCTCTCGCCATGGTAGTGACTCAAGATGGAGGCGAAGGGAAGGCGCGAGAAGATGCATCCCCTCCTCCTCCTGAATCCCCTTTTATATCCAAGCGGCGAAGGGTAAAGACCGGCTCTACGCCTCTAAAGAGCCCGTTCAGATCCGGCTCATTAAGTTGGCAGTGAGCAGGGCCATTGACCGACCTCCCCACCCAATCAAAGGCGCATAAATAGCGGCCACCACGCCTCCCCATATCCCGCGGCGTCATCACCTACCCCACGCCGCGCATGTGGCGACGTGGCGCAAGGGGAAGGCGTAGTGGGAAACGTGGAATGATGGTTTAAAGGAAGAGAGAGTAAATGAGCAGCGACCCTATAGTTTTAAAGGGACACGCAAGCCGCCTCTTTACTATTCACCGCGGGATGACGCGAGCATGCTGCGGTCATTCCACGCATGACCCCCACGTCACGATGTAGATCATGGGGAAGGCAAACTGGCGTGCGAGTTACTGCGATAAAACTCCACCGCGTGCACGCCTGCGCACCATTCTGGGCCTGGCCCAATAACGCCCCGCGCTTATATGTGGCCCAGGCTGGGCTCTGCCGGTGTACAAAAGTAGGGGTCCTTTTTGCACCCCTTTACTTGTGCGCGGGCAGTCGCAGCCACACTCCCGCAGCCACGCTCGGCGGGACAGAGGAAGCAAAGTCACGAGACTACCAGAGCCACGCTCAAGACTAGAAGCATGAAGAGTAGAGGGGTGAGGTGAAACTCCCCCGGCAAGGCCCTTGCCGGGGCGGCCTTCACAGCCCCGGCAAGAGCCTTGCCAGGGGAACTTACCCAACACCAACGAGGCTGCCACCCTTGAGTCTAAGAGTTACGACGCCATCAACCACATTGGAACCAAGGCTCGGGAGGCGCCTCCATGGTGGCATGGAGATCTTTGTGAAGACAAAAGGCCTGCGAGGCCTAGGTAGGAACCAGAGGACAAGACGACAGCGGGGCTCCTTGCCGAGGATGGTCACAAGGCCCCGGCAAGGCTCCTTCCAAAGATACCCACGAGGCCCCGGCAAGACTGTTGCCGAGGGCACCCACGAGGCCCGGCAAGACGCTTGCCGAATATCATCAAGACCGTGGCAAGGCCTTGCCGCCCATCGCTGCCCCCAGCCGTGGTGATCCACCAACTAAGCAGGTACCCATGTGGCAAGACGTGGCTCCTAAGCCAACTAGTCAAGCACCTACGTGGTGGCATGCAGATCTTCGTGAAGACCCTGCAACCGCACCAGCTCAGTAGCCTGCTAGCCTACATGGCGCTGCATGCCTCGTTGGCCTGGACGTGTGGCGAAGCAAGGCGAGGCGGCAACGGACGGGACGGGCCTCATTGTCATCCCCGATAAAGTAAGAGGACACCTAAGTAGCGCATTTAATGCATTTTGTCCAATGATGCCAGAGATAAACTCGACTATTGTACAACTTTCCACCTCCTGTGTGCCACTGTAGCGGCCCCTTTGACTATAAAAGGAGGCCCGCAGTGTACAGAGATAGGTTTCAGATTTCTTGGACCCTACACGCTTTGTAGCTAGTCCAAGAACATCAGATAAACACAAGCCAGCAAGAGTAGGGTATTACGTATCATTTGCGGCCTGAACCTGGATAAATCTCCCATGTTGGTCTCTTAGACCTGCTCTTTCCACAGCCTCGCGCCCACCGACCGTAGAAGGGATTCCCCGTGGTCCCATAGGTGTCATTTCCACCGACACATTTGCCCTAGCCAATGATGTGGCGCAGGTTTTCCATGTGAAGGACATGTCTACCAAGCCGAGAAAAAGAAAAGATAAGGAAACAAATACATCATACGATGAGCCAAAGCACTACATAGTTCTTTCAGTGGAAAAGAAACATCGTGGGAGTGGATGACAAGACAGACATATTAGAAGATTATGGATGAAATTGCTCCATTCAGAGTGAATATTGAACCGAGCATCCAGTTAAATGAATGAAGATTGTCCATGGTTACGGCGCAAAGGGACACACGCGAAGAAAAAGTTTCACACCCAAAGATCCCACTCTGGATTGTGATCGGCTTCACTGTCATCACTTTCTTCTCTAGTGAGTTTCCATACTTGTATATGTTTGTAATAGTTAGGGTGCTTATGTGTTTTGGCACTTGAAACGTGTACTTTTGTGCTTCGAACAAATGTGTACCTTTCTGACATCATTTTCTATTTTTCATGCATTTACTAAATTTTTTGAGCTAAATGACCCTTAAATTGAAAAGCACTATAAATGAACTCTGAAAAGGTTGAAAGTTGGCATGATATCGTCATTTCACCCACATAGCATGTGCAAAAAAGTAGAGAGGCTTACAGAAGAAACTGGATGCACTTCGTGTACAAAATGGACAATCTCTTTCGAAGTATCTGGGTTTCGGATGAAAACTCATCTCTTACAAAGGCATTTCATTTTTTAAATAACCTAAGTATTACCAAATTGAATATAATAATAAAACACACTAATGATAAACATAAGAAAAAATAATCACTGAAAAATCTACTTTTTAAGTTAAGTTATTCACAAACTAGTGATTCACGCCCAACAAAGAGAACGGCGAGCTTAAGCGCGCCCTGGGAAATCCTGAACACCCGGTAAGAACACGAGGCAAAGGTGTTGTTCCATGGTATGAGGGGTTTGCGGACTGGAACGCTGACTTCAGAAGTCGTGCGAGAAGGAAGATGGAGGAGGAGGAGAAGAGGAAGCTGGTGGAGGAGCAAAGGAAGCAGGAAGCAGAACGCCTTAAAGGCCTAGAATCAAAGCATGCGGAGTTGGCACTCCAATTCCAGTGGCAGCAGCAGCAGATCGACTCACTTAGCCAAGAAAGGAAGTCTCAGCAGTGGCAGCAGCTAGTGGATGATCCAGCATTGGATAGCACCGTCCAATCCATGCTGAGAAGCAGCGTTGGTTCCGCCCCAGGTGAGGCACAACTGCTGGATAGATACCCTGTGGATGACATCATGGAGCTACACTTCAAAATTAAGAGCATATCCATTAAGGTGGTGGACGTCGTTGCTTATACAAATCCCCTCGAAGCAACCTTCCATTGCAACCCGATTCTAGCTGGCTATGCTCATGTAGTGGTTGATGAAGTGCTGGACCAATATTCGGGGCTAGAGCTTGACATTCCTGGAGATGACGAGGAGCACACACTGGGAGAGGCCAAACATCGTATCATCCTATGGAGAAAGGATTGCATCATCTTTCCAAGGCCACCGACACCGCTGGCCACCGACTCCTCCTCAAAGTCCGCCACCGCGTAAATCTCCTGCTCCTCCAAGTCATCACCACCGCCAAGACAGTCCTGCTCCTCCAAGTCTGCCAACGCCAGCCACTCCTCCCGCCTCCGAGTCCGCAACGTCACTCCACTCCTCCTCCTCCAAGTCCGCACCTCGTCATCCCACTCATCCTCCTCCAAGTCAGCCACGCCACTGCCTCACAGATCAAGAACAGCGGAAGAGAGACGTCAGAGCTATTGTGCGTAGCGGTATAAGTCGAGGTAGTACAGGAGGTACGGGCGGAGGCAAGCGATTTCAATATGGTCCAAGCCTCGCGCCTCTTCCGCTGAGGCCTTACGACATGACCGAGGAGCAAAACGAAGCCATAGTGAAGGCCCAAGTGGACAGTCATTTTGGACCGAAACCGCCACCGCCGCCAAAGGAGAAAGTGCCTGAGGAAATCGTTGACCACTTTATTCGTATGGCTAAAAACCCAGCTCGCAAGCCTGTTGACTCAGACTATGAGCGCCTAAATCAGAAAGGCACATCGAGCACGACAATGTATGAGTCAAGCTCGAGCTAGAGCCAAGCAGCTGCCAAAAATAGCGGGAACCGGTCCCTAGCTGGGAGAACAGGCGGTGCAATCGATCCCCCCGCTCATTGTACCAACACATACGAGTACCGACACCGATCAGCTTGTAATAACCGACGACCTTATAAGGCAGGCTAAAGAGATCGGATGCACTGTAGAACAATTCCTAGGCTTGGAGCCCATGGAAACTTTTAAAGAGGAGGAGCTAAAACGGAAATATGTCCGCTGCGAACCTCTGGTCAAGCCTGAGGATGTCAAGAAGATCTCAACGAGAAAGTATGAATTGCATCAATGGTACATGGAAATTACCAAGAGTACCAATCGAGAGTCCCTCATGGTGAAAGTCAAGGAAGACCATTACTTCCATCTGCTAGCTCGGTCTGTTGAGTATTCAGAACTGTTTCATTATTCAATCAAGACGCACTAGACAAATCTATCATCGATTGCTATTGTGTGTAAGTGATTTCTTTCTGTAATTTAAGTCTCAAGCTAGGCTGTAGTGCTCTCGTTGATCATTACCTGTAATTATCCTTGCTATATTTCTTTTCTGTGGTATTATGCACAGGATGAAGATGTATGAAATGAAAAAAGCTGGACGCTATGGCATTGGGTTCATTGACCAATACCATTAATGAAGGGACATGGAGCTATGAATGGTATAAATAATAAGTAGAGAATAACATGCTAGAGTTTTTGAAGCGCCTCAATACCAATTGAGATATAGTACTTCCTTACAACTTCCAGTGAGTCACACTGTCTTGTACTATAAATTCTGTTTTTGCTTACTAGCTCGATGTTAATAAGTGTATAGGGTTTAGGGTAGTTGATGAGTGTTATGCACATGCCCGCTTAATATATACATGCAAACATATGCGCATGCAGGTACCAATCGGATCTTGTTAATCATCCAAGTTGAAGAAGGAACAGGTTGAAGTACTCGCCTCACTACATAAAAAACCCATCGACTACTCAATTGTGAAGGGATAGTCAATGTGTAATTTCAATCATTATTGAATTTTATGTCGGCCTCTTTAGTTCGTCATTTCGATATCGACTAATTAATAACTCCTTTATTCATTTTCTTTGTCATGGGCAAGGCTTGGCAAAAGTACACAAAACGGTTCCAAGCGTAATGGAAAAAACAGTTGTATTGGTTTCACCCAAGGTAAGTAATTAAGTAGTACTAGGTAGCTAGCTACCATCTCTTTCATTCTAATTTCAATACCATTAATTATCATGATTGATTAATTATTATCTGATTGAATTTTATTCTCGTAAAGGCCATAAAGCAGACACCGGGGACTGATTTATGTGCATACTATGTTTGCGAGAACATTCGCATGATGGTGTCCGAAAGGACCAAAGATGCTAGACAACTGTGGGTATGTTTGCCAGAACATTATTCACAATTTTTACATCATTATCGATATCACACAACGACTAATACATGCATATTGATCTCCTTCTTAAAAGTTCAATGAGGTGCGGGATGAGCTCCTACCAATGGATCGCGTAGCGGCAATTCAAGAGGAAATAGCGGGATTTGCTCGACCAGGTCATTGATCCCAAAGGAGAATACCATTACCCGCCACCGCAGTAATGCCTCCATGTCTGAGAAATTGTATATATACATGTGTATGTGTGAATGGTGGTGCGAGACATTTGATGATTATATGAGAAATTCCCCACCCTTTAGTGCCGGTTGCAGAACCGGCACTAAAGGGCCTTACGAACCGGTGCTATAGCCTGGTTCTGCACTAGTGTAAAAACGTTCGCTATGAAAACGTCTTGCAGTCTCATGCACAATATGATGAGCTGGTCCGGGAGATGTGGCGGACAGGATCAGGGCAAGGAGGCCTTCAGGGCGTGATCGACGCTCTGGCAATTGTTCAAGAAAAGTTGGGATCTTGGGGCATGGGAGTTTGGCAACTTGCACTACAAAAAAATACACTTCCGTGATGATACGTGTTTGTCACGGTAGGTCGCTTTTTTGCCATGCATGTACATCCATGACAAATTTATGATGTAATCAAGATAGTCATACTGTCTTTGTCAGAGAAGTGTTCCATGACATTAACAAAATTATCATCACGGAAGTGTCCACTTCCATGACGATAAATCGCGCGTCACAGAAGTGCTTTCGTCAAGGGTGACCGACACGTGGCGTCCACCGTAACGGAACGCCGTTAATCTATCGGGTCAGATTTTGGATGCGATAACCCGTTAACAGCCACGACCAATGCCGATTTTCCACGCGTAAAATTCTCGTTGGCTGACGGATCCATGTGTCAGCTCCGTGTTGGCACAGGTGTCACTCATCCAACGGTCGAGATGGGCCTATGATATGTTGACACGTGGACCGGCCCAAAAGTGGCCCACAAAGTTTAAATGGGCCGGCCCAACCGAAGGCCCATAAGATTTAGCGGACCATAATGGGCCGGCCCAGCTAAAGGCCCACAAAATTTAGTGGACCATAATGGGCCGGCCCAGCTAAAGGCCCACAAGATTTTGCGGACCACAATGGGTCGGCCCAGCTAAAGGCCCACAAGAGTCTGCAGACCATAATGGGCGGACCAGCTAAAGGCCCAACATTCTTCGTCAAATCGCCCGTCAACGGCCTGGTCTAAACTTGTCATCAATGCGCCCATGGTCACTTCGCCCGTTAAGAGTCCGCTATAATTGGGTCAATTACGGTTCGGTGTATTTCCGCCCGTTAAAGGTCCGGCTTCATTTGGGCCCATTTACGTGCCATCAAAACTTTCGCCCATAAACGACCGTGAAGGATTTGGGTCATATTCGCCATGTCCGCTATTTGGCTCGTTAGAGGGCCACTCTAGATTTGGGCCACTTTCGCATGTTGTCATTTTCGCCCGTTAACGTCGGACGTAAACCATGGGCCATATGTGGCCCAACGTCATATCGGGCCCATTAACGGCCCATATAAAAATGACGATAATCTAGCCCGATCAAGTTCCGCCTGTTAAAGGCCCGTATTAGGTCGGCGCATTTACGGCCCGTCCAATTTCGACTCACAAATATCTGCATCGTAAATGGGCCACCATTTCATCCTCGCTAAGTCCAAAGGGTTATTTGGCACAATCAGGGCCCAATCTCACTTTCGGTCTATTAAAGGCCCATGTTTTTTATGGGCTCGAGATATTTACACCTGTAAACGGCTTATTTTTACTGAGGGCCCAAATTATTTTTAGGCCTGTTAAAGGCCCACTATGGGCGCAGGCCTACCAGAAAAATTTCAAAGCTTATGCTAATTTATAAGCCCAGATATTTTTAGTGGGCTACATGCCAATTTCGGCCCATAATCGTTTTTACCCCAATTGGAATGGGCCCGACGAATGTTGGCATGTTGGGCTCCTATGAAGCTTTCGGCCGAATACATTACTAAGATAAACCTACACTCACTTAGCCATAGGAATTTACTACTCTCACTTAGCCATAGGAATTCCAGTATGGTCGGCGCGGCCCCTAGTGTTGGAAGGTCATACTAGGGTTTCATGGCACCGATCGGAAGACCGATCCACGTAATCTGCATTTTATAGTGGCGTTATACGGAATAAATCTTTAAGGATTGTGCAACCTCTCGAACAGTGACCAGCTCTCGCCGCATCATGACAAATGGTTTTCGGCTTTCTCTACTGAGGTGCTTGTCCGGCAAAACCGGGACACAATCGCAGTAGTTCTCTGATACGTCTCCAACGTATCTATAATTTTTTATTATTCCGTGCTAATATATTACCTGTTTTGGATGCTTATGGGCTTTATTCTACATATTTATATCATTTTTCGAACTAACCTACTAACCGGAGGCCCAGCCCATATTGCTGTTTTTTTTTTTGCCTATTTCAGTATTTCGAAGAAAAGGAATATCAAACGGAGTCCAAACGGAATGAAACCTTCGGGAGTGTTATTTTTGGAACAAATCTGATCCGGAGAGTCTGGAGTGCAAGTCAAGAAAGCTCCAAGGGCCCCACAAGATAGGAGCCCCCAGTAGGGCGTGCCCCTTTCTCGTGGCCCTCAAAGGCCCACCGACGCATTTCTTCCTCCTATATATACCTACGGACCCGAAAATATCCAGGGCACCACGAAACACAATTTCCACCACCGTAACCTTCAGATCCGCGAGATCCCATCTTGAGCCTTCACCGCACTCACGGGAGGGGAATCGACCATGGAGGGCCTCTACATCAACATCCTTGCCCCTCCTACAAGTTGTGAGTAGTTTACCTCTGCACTCCACGGGTCCATAGTTATTAGCTAGATGGCTTCTTCTCTCTTTTGGATCTCAATAAAATGATCTCCCCTCTCTTGTGGAGATCTATTTGATGTAATCTCTTTTTATGTGTGTTTGTCAAGATCCGATGAATTGTGAGTTTATGATCAGATTTATCTATGGTTATTAATTGAATCTTCTCTGAATTCTTTTATATATGATTAAGTTATCTTTGCAAGTCTCTTCAAATTATCGGTTTTGTTTAGCCTACTAGATTGATCTTTCTTGCCATGGGAGAAGTGCTTAGCTTTGGGTTCAATCTTGCAGTGTTCTTACCCAGTGACAGAAAGGGTTGCAAGACACATATTGTATTGTTGCCATCGAGGATAACAAGATGGGGTTTATATCATAGTGCATGACTTTATCCCTCTATATCATATCATCTTTCTTAATGTGTTACTCCGTTCTTATGAACTTAGTACTCTAGATGCTTGCTGGATAGCGGTCGATGTGTGGAGTAATAGTAGTAGATGCAGGCAGGAGTCGGTCTGCTTGTTTTGGATGTGATGCCTATATACATGATCATGCCTAGATAACATCATAATTATTCGCTTTTCTATCAATTGCTTGACAGTAATTTGTTCACCCTCCGTAATACTTATGCTCTCGATACAAGCCTCGAGTGAAACCTATGGCCCCCGGATCTATCTCTTATCGTATTTTCTTTCAATCTACTTTTATTTGAATCTTTACTTTTCTTGCAACTATATTATAAAATACCAAAACTATATTTATCTTATCAAACTATCTCTATCAGATCTCACTTTCGCAAGTGGTCGTGAAGGGATTGACAACCCTGTTATTGCGTTGGTTGCGTGTTCTCAGTTTGTTTGTGTAGGTGTGTGGGACTTTTGAGGAGCCTCCTACTGGATTGATACCTTGGTTCTCAAAAACTGAGGGAAATACTTACGCTACACTTGCTGCATCACCCTCTCCTCTTTGGGGAAAACCAACGCCAGCTCAAGACGTAGCATTCTCCCAGCGCTACCTTAGCCGATGGAAAGGAACGTAAGGTACCAAAACATGGGAGCCGGGCAAACCCAAACAATGACCCAAGACATGATTTCTGGCGCCGTTGCCGGGGAGGTCTTCGCTCAAGTCAAGACATACCAAGTACCCATCATAAACTCATCTCCCTCGCATTTACATTATTTGTCATTTGCCTCTCGTTTTCCTCTCCCCACTTCACCCTAGCCGCTTTTATTTGCCCTCTCTTTCCCAATCACCTCCTCTCTTTCGCCGCCTTTTTCCGCTTTGCCGCTTTTATGTTTGCTTGTGTGTTGGATTACTTGTTGCCATGGTACAAGATAATACCAAGTTGTGTGATTTCTAATACCAATAATAATGATTTCCTTAGTACTCCGATTTCTCCTCTTAATGATGTTGAGTCTTGTGAAATCAATACTGCCTTGTTGAATCTTGTTATGAAAGATCAATTCACGGCCTTCCTAGTGAACATGCCGCTACTCATCTAAACAATTTTGTTGATTTGTGTGACATGCAAAATAAGAAAGATACGGATAACAATATTGTCAAATTGAAGTTATTTCCGCTTTCACTTAGAGATCGTATAAAGTTTGGTTTTCGTCTTTGCCAAAAAATAGTATAGATTCAAGGAACAAGAGCAAAGATGCAAATAACTCAAAGTAATTTCCACCCGCAAAGATCGTCACTCATAGGAACGAAATTAAGAATTTAAGACAACTTGATCATGAGCATGTTGCCCAATCTTGGGAAAGAATGAAATTGATGCTTCGCAATTGCCCTACTCATGGTTTGAATGTATGGATGATCATACAAAAAATTTATGCCGGTTTGAACTTTTCTTCTAGAAATCTCTTAGATTCGGCCGCGGGAGGCACGTTTATGGAAATTACATTAGGATATGCTACAAAATTGCTTGATAATATTATGGCTAATTATTCTCAATGGCACAATCGAAAGATCTTATAGTAAAAAGTGCATGCTATAGAAGAAATCAATGTTTTGAGTGGAAAGATGGATGAACTTATGAAGATGCTTGCTACTAAAAATACTCCTCTTGATCCCAGTGATATGCCTTTGTCTTCTTTGATTGAGAATAATAATGAATCTATGGATGTGAATTTTGTTGGTAGGAATATTTTTGGAAACAATTCTTATAGAGGAAATTTTAATGCTAGACCGCTCCCTAGTAATACCTCTAATAATTATGGAAATTCCAACAATAATTCTTATGGTAATTTTAATAAGATGCACCCTGATTTTGAGAATAGTGTGAAAGAATTTATGATTTCTCAAAATAATTTTAATGCTTTGCTTGAAGAAAAATTGCTCAAAGTTGACGATTTGGCTAGGAACGTTGATAGACTTTCGCTTGATGTTAATTCTCTTAAACTTGGATCATCTTCTCCTAAGCATGATATCAATGAGTCTCTCAAAGTAATGAGAATATCCATTGACGAGTGCAAGGAAAGAACTGCTAGATTGCGTATAAAAAGAAAGCTTTATAAAAGCATGTTCTTCTAATCTACATGAAAATAGTGATGAGGATCTTAAAGTTATTGATGTGTCTCCTATTAGATCTATGTTTTGCAATATGAATTTTCGATGATTATGGGACTGATGATGAATCAACTTTTCCTAGAAGGCGTCCCAAAAATTGAGTCTTTAGATCTTAATGCTAAATTTTGTAAAAGAGAGATTGGAGAATCCTCAAGTTCTAATAATGTTGAACCTACTATCTCGGATTTCAAGGAATTTGATTATTATAATTGCTCTTTAAAAGGTTGTATTTCCTTGTTGCAATTCGTTGTTAATTCTCCTCATGCTTATAGTCAAAACAAAGCTTTTACCAAACATATTGTTGATGCCTTGATGCAATCTTATGATGAAAAACTTAATTTGGAAGTTTCTATACCTAGAAAACTTAATGATGAGTTGGAACCTATGATAAAGATTAGAATTAAAGATTTTGAGTGTTTTTATTTGTGTGATTTGGGTGCTAGTGTTTCCACAATTCCGAAAACTTTATGTGATATTCTAGATTTCCATGATCTCGATGATTGCTCTTTAAATTTGCACCTTGCGGATTCCACCATTAAATAGCCTATGGGAAGGATCAATGATGTTCTTATTGTTGCTAACAGAAATTTGGTGCCCGTAGATTTTATCGTTCTTGATATAGATTGCAATCTTTCTTGCCCTATTATTCTTGGTAGACCTTTCCTTAGAACGATTGGTGCGATTATTGATATGAAGGAAGGGAACATTAGATTCCAATTTCCTTTAAAGAAAGGCATGGAGCACTTTTCAAGAAAGAAAGTCAAATTACATTATGAATCTATCATGCCTGCTACTTATGAATCAAGTGCCAAAGATAGCACTCGTCAGATCTATCTTCGCTTTAATGCCTAGCTAGGGGCGTTAAACTATAGCGCTAGTTGGGAGGCAACCCAATTTTCTTTATGTTCTTTGTTTTTGTTCCTGTTTAGTGTTAAATTTTGTTTCTACTTTCTGTTTAGATGTGTTTTTATCTTTTGTTTAGTGTTTGTGCCAAGTAGAACCTATAGGATAAACTATGATGATGGTTGATTTGATCCTGCTGAAAAACAGAAACTTTGGGCTCACGAGAAAAAATTCAATAAATCACAGAAAAGAGCTTTTACATTAATTATTTTAATTGATGATCAATAAAAAAAATTCAAGTACGTCCTATTTTGGTAGGATTTTTAGAGTTTCAGAAGTTTGCGTTAGTTACATATTGCTACAGACTGTTCAGTTTTTGACATTATTCTGTTTTTCGTGTGTTGTTTGCTTATTTTAATGCATCTATGGCTAATAAATTAGTTTATAAACCATAAGGAAGTTGGAATACAGTAGGTTTAACACCAAAATAAATAAAGAATGAGTTCATTGCAGTACCTTATGTGGTAGTTTTGTTTTGTTTCACTAACGGAGCTTATAAGATTTCCTGTTGAGTTTTGTGTTGTGAAGTTTTCAAGTTTTGGGTAAAGCTTTTATGGACTACGGAATAAAGAGTGGCAAGAGCTCAAGCTGTGGGATGCCCAGGGCACCCCAAGATATTCAAGAATAGCCAAAGCCTAAGCTTGGGGATGCCCCGGAAGGCATCCTCTTTCGCCTTCGCTCATTCATAACTTTACTTGGAGCTATATTTTTATTCGCTACATGATATGTGTTTTGCTTGGAGCGTCGTGGTATGATATTGGTCTTTGCATGTTAGTTTACCACAATCATCCTTGCTGTAACACACCTTTTGGAGAAGCCTATTTGATTAGAATTTGCTACAATACTCTATGTGCTTCACTTATATCTTTTGAGCTTGATAGTTTTTGCTCTAGTGCTTCACTTATATCTTTTAGAGCATGGTGGTGGATTAATTTTATAGAAATTGCTAGTCTCTCATGCTTCACTTATATTATTTTGAGAGTCTCTTAGAACAGCATGGTATTTGCTATGGTTTTAATTTGGTCCTAGAATGATGAGCATCCAAGTTGGGTATAATAAAAACTATCATAGAAAGTGAATTGGATGCTATGATCAATTTGATGCTTGATAATTGTTTTGAGATATGGAGGTAGTGATATTTAAGTCATGCTAGTTGGGTGATTGTGAATTTAAAGAATGCTTGTGTTGAAGTTTGTGATTCCGTAGCATGCACGTATGGTGAACCGCTTTGTGATGAAGTTGGAGCACAATTTTATTTATTGAATGTCTTCCTTATGAGTGGCAGTCGGGGACGAGCGATGGTCTTTTCCTACCAATCTATCCCCCTAGGAGCATGCGTGTAGTGCTTTGGTTTTTGATGACTTCTAAATTTTTACAACAAGTATATGAGTTCTTTTGATTAATGTTGAGTCCATGGATTATACGCACACCTTTCACCCCTCCTCTATTGCTAGCCTCTCTTGTATCGTGCAACTTTCGCCGGTACCATACACCCACCATACTCCTTCCTCAAAACTGCCACCATACCTACCTATTATGGCATTTCCATAGCCATTCCGAGATATATTGCCATGCAACTTTCCATCATTCCGCTCATATGACACACATTACTTTTGTCATATTGTGTTTTGCATGAACATGTAGTTGACATTGTATTTATGGCAAAGCCACCGTTCATAATTCTTTCATACATGTCACTCTTGATTCATTGCATATCCCGATACATCACGGAGGCATTCATATAGAGTCATATTTTGTTCTAAGTATCGAGTTGTAATTGTTGAGTTGTAAGAAAAATAAAATTGTGATGATCATCATTATTAGAGCATTGTCCCAGTGAGGAAAGGATGATGGAGACTATGATTCCCCCATAAGTCGGGATGAGACTCCGGACGAAAAAAAAAGGAGTGGCCATAAAAAAAGAGAAAAGGCCCAATAAAAATGAGAGAAAAGAGAGAAGGGACAATGCTACTATCTCTTTTTCCACACTTGTGCTTCAGAATAGCACCATGATCTTTATGATAGAGAGTCTCATATGTTGTCACTTTCATTTACTAGTGGGAATTTTTCATTATAAAACTTGGCTTGTATATTCCAATGATGGGCTTCCTCAAAATGCCTTAGGTCTTCATGAGCAAGCAAGTTGGATGCACACCCACTAGTTTTCTTTTGTTGAGCTTTCATATATTTATAGCTCTAGTGCATCTGTTGCATGGCAATCCCTACTCACTCACATTGATATCTATTAATGGGCATCTCCATAGCTCGTGGATACGCCTAGTTGATGTGAGACTATCTTCTCCTTTTTTGTCTTCTCCACAACCACCGTTCTATTCCACATATAGTGCTATGTCCATGGCTCACGCTCATGTATTGCGTGAAAGTTGAAAGAGTTTGAAATTATTAAAGTATGAAACAATTGCTTGGCTCGTCCTCGGGGTTGTGCATGATTAAATACTTTGTTTGATGAAGATAGAGCTTAGCAAGACTATATGATTTTGTAGGGATAACTTTCTTTTGGCCATGCTATTTTGAGAAGACATGATTACTTGTTTGGTATGCTTGAAGTATTACTATTTCTTATATCAATATGAACTTTTATTTTGTATTACTTGGATCTGAACATTCATGCCACAATGAAACAACATTACATTATGAATTATGCTAGGTAGCATTCCACATCAAAAGTTCTCTTTTTATCATTTACCTACTCGAGGAAGAGCAGGAATTAAGCTTGGGGATGCTTGATACGTCTCCAACGTATCTATAATTTTTCATTGTTCCATGCTATTATATTACCTGTTTTGGATGCTTATGGGCTTTATTCTATATATTTATATCATTTTTGGCACTAACCTACTAACCGGAGGCCCAGCCCATATTGCTATTTTTTTTCCTATTTTAGTATTTCGAAGAAAAGGAATATCAAATGGAGTCCAAACGGAATGAAACCTTCGGGAGCGTTATTTTTGGAACAAATCTGATCCGGAGAGCCTGGAGTGCAAGTCAAGAAAGCTCCGAGGGCCCCACGAGATAGGAGGGCGCCCCCCTAGGGCGCACCCCCCTGTCTCGTGGGCCCCTCGGGTGTCCACCGACGTACTTCTTCCTCCTATATATACCTACGGACCCCGAAAGCATCCAGGAGCACCACGAAACACAATTTCCACCACCGTAACCTTCTGTATCCGCGAGATCTCATCTTGGAGCCTTCGCCGGCACTCTATCGGAGGAATCGACCACGGAGGGCCTCTACATAAACATCCTTGCCCCTCCTATGAGTTGTGAGTAGTTTACCTCAGACCTACGGGTCCATAGTTATTAGCTAGATGGCTTCTTCTCTCTTTTTGGATCTCAATACAATGATCTCCCCCTCTCTTGTGGAGATCTATTTGATGTAATCTCTTTTTGCGGTGTGTTTGTCAAGATCCGATGAATTGTGAGTTTATGATCAGATTTATCTATGGTTATTAATTGAATCTTCTCTGAATTCTTTTATATATGATTAAGTTATCTTTGCAAGTCTCTTCAAATTATCGGTTTGGTTTGGCCTATTAGATTGATCTTTCTTGCCATGGGAGAAGTGCTTAGCTTTGGGTTCAATCTTGCGGTGTTCTTACCCAGTGACAGAAAGGGTTGCAAGACACGTATTGAATTTTTGCCATCGAGGATAACAAGATGGGGTTTATATCATATTGCATGAGTTTATCCCTCTACACAATATCATCTTTCTTAATGTGTTACTCCGTTCTTATGAACTTAATACTCTAGATGCATGCTGGATAGCGGTCGATGTGTGGAGTAATAGTAGTAGATGCAGGCAGGAGTCGGTCTACTTGTTTTGGATGTGATGCCTATATACATGATCATGCCTAGATAACGTCATAATTATTCGCTTTTCTAACAATTGCTTGACAGTAATTTGTTCACCCACCGTAATACTTATGCTCTCGAGAGAAGCCTCTAGTGAAACCTATGGCCCCCGGGTCTATCTCTTATCATATTTGCTTTCAACCTACTTTTATTTGCATCTTTACTTTTCTTGCATCTATATTATAAAATACCACAAATATATTTATCTTATCATACTATCTCTATCGAGATCTCACTTTACATGAAGTGGTCGTGAAGGGATTGACAACCCCTTTATTGCGTTGGTTGCGAGTTCTCGGTTTGTTTGTGTAGGTGCTTGGACTTTTGAGGAGCCTCCTACTTGGATTGATACCTTGGTTCTCAAAAACTAAGGGAAATACTTCCGCTACACTTGCTGCATCACCCTCTCCTCTTCGGGGAAAACCAACGCTAGCTCAAGACGTAGCATTCTCCCAGCGCTACCTTAGCCGATGGAACGGAACATAAGGTACCAAAACATGGGAGCCGGGCAAACCCAAACAATGATCCAAGACATGATTCGGAGCTGATGCATATAGTGCTATAAGTTCGGGGTGCCGAGCGACCGAGAAGGTGGTCGGACTTTTATTGCCGTACTGTGGAGTCCTTGGCATAACCAGGCGCAACACGCAGCATGGCTGTCGTTCTTATGGCAAAGAAGCGTCGATGATAAACGACGGCCGGTGCAAGTTTATTTAAGTCTACGCATCGCAGTAGGGTGATGTGACTATGCATATGAATGCGATTTATGATTATGAAAAAGAGATGGTTTTCTGGCGGAACCTGTGGTGGCCGGACTGGAGGGGGATGTGAATGGATTGAAGGTGAATCCGAACTGTCGTCTACCTGCATGGTCCTGTCCTTATGTGTCCGGGCCAAATTCACGCCGCCCAACCTGTTCTCGCACAAAAGTTAGTTTATGAAGGTAAGTGCGCCGGAGGCCGAACATCCTCCGTGGTTGGTCCAAAAGGTTCTGATCGGACCTGGTGACCCTAGCCGCTGAGAAGCAGCCCGGACTCATCGGTTGGTGTCCGGATAGTTGGCTGTCATATCAAAATATTGACAGGCATGTGTGACTTGCTACTCGGCAAATGTATGATTTCCGCTTCTAAGGGAGGGTTTGGCTCGCACACAAGCGTGAGTGTATTCTTGGTGCTGGTTCGATGATTTACCACGTGGAATCTAGCCAACGTGGTTCATCCTATTAGTATACGGTGTGATACCGTGATAGGGGAATGCACCGATGGCGGCCTTATTTGGTTATCCGAAAACAACCGTTAGGGCGGCGGGCCAATGAACCTGGCCTTTGTGCATGTCACCTTGTAGAAGGTGTTATTTGCATGCCCGCTTGGGCTTGATTGTTTAAGAAGCCCCTGGACTGTTAGGTCTGGGGGTGTCCAATTGAATTGTTGTGGTTTGTATGGTAGGGGGCGATCGGTCGTACTGTTGTGCTCTAGGGGGGGGGGCTTTTGACTAAGCGCCTCCCCTCAATGTTTCCGGCACACGCCCGATTGCTTTACTTTGGAGATCCGGCATTCTCTATTAGTGTGCTTTGCCGTTCTTTTGGGAGTACCGTGAATTTCGCACGGTTGATTGAGTTCGTGGCTTGGGCTAAATAGGCTTGGGCCGAATAGGCTTGGCATGTTCTTTGTCCGTTGATCGGACTGGGATTTGCTGAACTTGATACCAGCTTCCCTGTTTTGCCGTTTAGGACTGTTGCGCCGGTGCTTGAGGCTGCTTCTTCGTGTATCCTTCTTGCTGGTTTGGACCGTAGTGGTGTGCGGACGTCGGATTGTGTGCCTTTGGTTTTCCTGCATAGGTTGAGGTAGCCAGTTGTTCCGCGTGTGCCATTTGTTAGGGCGGTCGAGTTCGTACTTCTCGGTGGCTGGATCTTGGTCCACCGCTCTATTAGCAAATCATGTTCGCCTTAAGCTGCTATTGCTTCCTTTGCATACTCTTTGCAATGGCTATGAGTCGTCGCCTAAAGCAAACTTGTTCCACTGGGTCTTCGTGCACGCTAATTCGTCATTGTCGAGGCTTACCTCGCCTTTTGGAGGGTGTATAGTTGTCCCTCTCCAAGTATCCCACCGTGGCCTGTACGGCCTGCTTGATGGTCGACTGATCAGGACTGTATTCCTCTTCGGTGCTATCCGGATCATCTCCGGGACCGGTATTGATGTGGCGGGGTTTGGAGTGGCGCCGAAGCCGCCCATGTTTTGTTTTTTCACCCGAGGGGTTGTCCTCCACTGCCTCGTCGCCATTGGTTTCTTTCGAAGTGTCCACCATGTATATATCGTTTGAAGAGGTGGATGTCCACCGCCCTATGAGCGGTGGCTCCTGTATGTCTCCTGCATCGTCGTCCATACCGTCGATGTCTTCGAAGTCAAAGTCGAGCACGTCGGTTAAATCATCGATCGTGGCGACAAAGTGGGTGGTGGGTGGGTAGCGAATTACTCCGTCGCCTGCTTCCCACTCAAGCTGGACATAGTTCGGCCCAGAGCCTCCTGACAAAGAGAGAGACTTCAATGAGTTCACCATGTCGCCGAAGTGCGAGTCTTTGAAAAGATGTCCGCCGGTAAACTCCATTACCGGAGCACAGCCTGGCTCGGCTGGCTTGAGAGTGAGCGGACCAGGATCAACAGCCGGATATGAGTCCGGGGGCCCAGGGTTACAGGCCTCCATAGAGGTGGGGCCTATGTTCGGCTCCACCGCTGATAAGCGCGGCGGCTCATGGGCAGGGTCCATCCTCCGCCCACGGGCAACGCAACCCGCTCGGATTGAGATCCGGGGCTATTACAGGGATGATATTCGAGCATCGTCCGACAGCAGGTCTAGGCCGTGCTCGTCGTGGATCGTCCGGCGCTCCTAGCGCAGGTTCAATCCGTCCAAAGATCAAGTCTCCGCGGGCATCCGCTGTAATTCATGTTTCGAACCTGATCCGGTGGCGGGGCGGTTGCCGATCTGCTCCAACTGGTCAAGCGAATCGGCCCATAGCGTGAAGCCGCCGACCACAAAGATCTGTCCGGGGAGAAAAATCTCACCCTGGATCGTGTTGTTGACGATCGAAGACGCCACAAGCCTTGAAGCGACGTCACAGAGGAACTCTCAATGAAAGCACCAATGTCGGTGTCAAAACCTGCGGATCTCGGGTAGGGGGTCCCGATCTGTGCGTCTTAGGCTGATGGTAACAGGAAGCAAGGGACACAATGCTTACCCAGGTTCGGGCCCTCTCGATGGAGGTAAAACCCTACTTCCTGCTTGATTAATATTGAAGATATGTGGAATACAAGAGTAGATCTACCATGAGATCATAGAGGCTAAACCCTAAGAGCTAGCCTATGATGGTATGATTGTAATCGTGATCGGCCTTCTAAGGACCAGGCTCTCCGGTTTATATAGACACCGGAGAGCTAGGGTTTACATGGAGTCGGTTACAACGAAGGAAACATAATATCCAGATCGCCAAGCTTGTCTTCCACGCAAAGGAGAGTCCCATCCGGACACGAGCCGAAGTCTTGAGTCTTGTATCTTGACGCTTCTATAGTCTGGACGATGTATACAGTCCGGCTGTCCGGATACCCCCTTATCCAGGACTCCCTCACCCCCTCCCCTAGGTTTTCTGTTATTTCAACTATTCAAATATTTTGACCAGAACTTTCACCATTGATATCTCCTAGCCTATAAGTCCAAATGAGTTGATTCTTTTTGCATTGTGTTTGTTTCAGAAGCTCTTGCAGCACATCAAAGTGTGGATTTTTCCTTGCTGCCTAGAATTTCTGGGGACTTTCAGAGTGGTTCTTGATATTTTGTTTTGTGGCTTTTAAATATTTTCAGAGCGAGAGACTTGTCTTGAAGCTATCCAGAGGAGGGTGAACCTCCTCTCGCACTAAGGCAAGCCACAATAACATTTGGATGGTGTCATATCATTATCTATGATTTTCCTACTTGAATATGAGCTATTTTCATGCATTTAAAATAGTTAAATAATTATGGTTTAATGCTTAGTTACTTTGTCATGCTTGATATGCTTGTTTTAGTTACTGGTTGATTCCACAAACTAGTTTAATCAAGTAGAGTAAAGTTTTTGGCTTAATGAAAGTGCTTTGATAAATAATGGTAGTTTCTTTTTGATAATTGGATTTTTATATAAAAGATAAGTTACTCAAAATGATGATTGATAATAACCAGTGTAGTAACATCAGTAAGGTTTATTGATGAGTAGTGCAAGAAAGTTATTTCTGTGATGTTGATCCATTCTTATGAGTTGCATGCTGAGCACATCGAATAGTTGCATGATCATGGCATCGTATGACTTGGAGTGAGTTTATTTTCAAGTTAAACCTGATAATAATCCAACTTGAATATAATGTTGATCAAGTCACGGTGCCACTAAATCGGGTTCTTCTCAGTGTGACCACATTTACCTTTATGGGGGGTCTTGCCGGTGCCTCCAACGAGGGGTTATGGGTGTGCAGTACCCTGGCCTGGTAAGCAGACATAACCTTGTGTGCCCGTTGTTTTTATGGTACCTTGTCCCCGTTTGGGATCGTTTTGCCACGACGGTGGCTGAAGATGCCTTTGGTAGGCATGGGGCCACCCATGACTTGGCCCTGAGAGGGAGTGGGTCATAGTGGCCGGAAGAGTGTCATGGCAAGGGAAGGGTTTCGTCGGAACTCCGTTGGTCCACCGAATGGGAGTGCAAGGCCATGAGTTACGTGGTGTGGGTAAAGTGTGCTACCTTCGCAGAGTGTATTTTAATCTATCGATAGTCGCGTCCTCGGTTATGGACACAACTCGGTAGTAAGTCACACCATGGATCAACAACTATAAGTAATATTGCACACTAATTATTTATTATTGGCACTGGTTTTATGATGATTGATGGATCATGTGATGATCATAAGTGGTTGGCTTAAGTGGTGATCCGGGTACGATCACCGTTCGGTTACAATGGTAACCCGTCTGGCAAGCGAGTCTGAGGGACTCGGTGCACATGTTGGTTTCATCACATCAATAGTATTCTTGCATTGCATTAATCTGAATAATTGTCATGATATTGTTTGCCATTGTGCTTACGTTTGTTGTGAGCTTGCAAGTACATTCAATGTACTGACCTGGCGTGTCATGCCAGCTTTCAGGCAAGACGTATCGGATCGGAGAGCTTCCCGCGTCTAGAATCGTGTCCACGTCGGTGTCCCTGTACTATGGAGTTCCACTTCGTCGTTATTCCGCTGTCGCATAGTTTATGTGATCAAGGCCCTTCATGTTCATTAAATAATGTACATACTATTCAGCTTCACCGTGTGTGCCGCTCGGCCTCTTATCTCGATGTAATATGAAACTTAATTTTCCGCTAGCATCAATAAAGCGGTTGTTTCTGTACCATGTTGTTGTGTGTTGCCAGAAGATTTGATCTCTGGGCTGGCAATGCAAGGTAAACCGGTTGCTCTGAGCCAGGGTGCCACAACGTTTGATATCAGAGCCGCGCTGATTGTAGGACACGCTAGACCGTTAATGCGTTAGTGGAACGGTAGGTAGTTGCGTCTGAGTGCCGGTAGTCATAGAAATTGATTGCTGCATTGCATGCATGTTATTTGTTGTTATTACTAATCATCTGGTGATTCTGAGTGTAGATGGCACCAGTTCCGATCTTGTACCATCCTGAGCCAGCTCCGTACACATCGCCGCACCTGCTTGTAACGTGTGCCGATGACTCTACCCAGAGGGTGCTGATCCAATGTATCAGGTGTATCGAGAGCAGCTGGCCGGTTTGCTGTATGAGTATTATGATGAGGTCACTCACCACCACAGTTCCCCTTCCGATGCTTACACTCGTTCCTCTAAGGGTGGTTTCGCTTCTACGCCATCTCAGGCGGTCCAGTTTGCTGCTATCGAGGCTCTTATAGACTTGCGCTACAACGAGGTTCGCATGCACACCCACCCAGGTTTTTACTACTACCCATCTCTGCACGAGAATGGGCGTATTCGCTTCCCTCTAATTGATCCGGCGTGCGATCGTCCTTCTAGCCACCTTTCTCACTATATTACTGCCACTTATCTCTTGATCTATGAGTTAGCCTGAGAGCTAACCCGAGCCCGGATAGCCCTTGTTGCCGCTCGGAATAGGAACCCTCCACCCACTGTCGGTTTCACTCCATACGTTCCTCCTGCCTCTATTACCCCGGTGACCACTCAGGGTACCACCAACCCTTTGGCAGTGACCCCTCGCAGTGCTACTGCTGCGTGGGTTTCCCTTGTCGCTACTCCTGCAGCTCCTATGCTTAGATCCAGGCCCGCACCTGCCCCTGAGGGAGAGTCCTCGAGGCAGCATCGTCTCGTTTCTTTTAATCCGGAGGTCTCCACTATCAGTTCAGTGGTCTGAGTCCGGCTCAGAGAGGAGCCAAGAAAGCAGCACCAACCGAGCAGTAGATCGCTAGAGTATTATCCTCATCATGAGTATGATGTATGGGTGTAGTCGTACGAATCATGATGTTTAGTTTCATGTATTAGGGTATACAGAATAAATAAAGAATGCAGTAGGTTTAGTTGGAATACAGTAGGTTTAACACCAAAATAAATAAAGAATGAGTTCATTGCAGTACCTTATGTGGTAGTTTTGTTTTGTTTCACTAACGGAGCTTATAAGATTTCCTGTTGAGTTTTGTGTTGTGAAGTTTTCAAGTTTTGGGTAAAGCTTTTATGGACTACGGAATAAAGAGTGGCAAGAGCCTAAGCTGTGGGATGCCCAGGGCACCCCAAGATATTCAAGAATAGCCAAAAGCCTAAGCTTGGGGATGCCCGGAAGGCATCCTCTTTCGCCTTCGCTCATTCATAACTTTACTTGGAGCTATATTTTTATTCGCTACATGATATGTGTTTTGCTTGGAGCGTCGTGTATGATATTGGTCTTTGCATGTTAGTTTACCACAATCATCCTTGCTGTAACACACCTTTTGGAGAAGCCTATTTGATTAGAATTTGCTACAATACTCTATGTGCTTCACTTATATCTTTTGAGCTTGATAGTTTTTGCTCTAGTGCTTCACTTATATCTTTTAGAGCATGGTGGTGGATTAATTTTATAGAAATTGCTAGTCTCTCATGCTTCACTTATATTATTTTGAGAGTCTCTTAGAACAGCATGGTATTTTCTATGGTTTTAATTTGGTCCTAGAATGATGAGCATCCAAGTTGGGTATAATAAAAGCTATCATAGAAAGTGAATTGGATGCTATGATCAATTTGATGCTTGATAATTGTTTTGAGATATGGAGGTAGTGATATTAAAGTCATGCTAGTTGGGTTA
Organism: Aegilops bicornis; assembly: GCA_021605145.1. Lineage (NCBI taxonomy): Eukaryota > Viridiplantae > Streptophyta > Magnoliopsida > Poales > Poaceae > Aegilops > Aegilops bicornis. The sequence continues at coordinate 119,029,243 of CM038673.1, forward strand.
TTGTGAATTTAATGAATGCTTGTGTTGAAGTTTGTGATTCCCGTAGCATGCACGTATGGTGAACCGCTTTGTGATGAAGTTGGAGCACAATTTTATTTATTGAATGTCTTCCTTATGAGTGGCAGTCGGGGACGAGCGATGGTCTTTTCCTACCAATCTATCCCCTAGGAGCATGCGCGTAGTGCTTTGGTTTTGATGACTTCTAAATTTTTACAACAAGTATATGAGTTCTTTTGACTAATGTTGAGTCCATGGATTATACGCACCCATTCACCCTTCCATTATTGCTAGCCTCTCTTGTACCGTGCAACTTTCGCGGTACCATACACCCACCATATACCTTCCTCAAAACAGCCACCGTACCTACCTATTATGGCATTTCCATAGCCATTCCGAGATATATTGCCATGCAACTTTCCACCGTTCCGTTTATTATGACACGTTTCATCATTGTCATATTGCTCTTTGCATGATCATGTAGTTGACATCGTATTTGTGGCAAAGCCACCATCATAATCTTCGTACATGTCGCTCTTGATTCATTGCATATCCCGGTATATCACGGAGGCATTCACATAGAGTCATATCTTGTTCTAGCTTTGAGTTGTAATTTTTGAGTTGTAAATCCATAAAAGTGTGATGATCTTCGTTATTAGAGCATTGTCCTAGTGAGGAAAGGATGATGAAGACTATGATTCCCCCACAAGTCGGGATGAGACTTCGGACTTTACAAAAAGAAAAAAAAAAGAGAAAAAAAGAAAAAAAAAGAGAAAGGCCAAAAATAAAAAAATAAAAAAAGAGAAGGCCAAAGAAAAAAAGAATGAGAGAAAAAGAGAGAAGGGACAATGCTACTATCTCTTTTTCCACACTTGTACTTCAAAATAGCACCAAGATCTTCATGATAGAGAGTCTCATATGTTGTCACTTTCATATACTAGCGGAATTTTTCATTATAGAACTTGGCTTGTATATTCCAATGATGGGCTTCCTCAAAATGCCCTAGGTCTTCATGAGCAAGCAAGTTGGATGCACACCCACTAGTTTTCTTTTGTTGAGCTTTCATATATTTATAGCTCTAGTGCATCCGTTGCATGGAAATCCCTACTCACTCACATTGATATCTATTAATGGGCATCTCCATAGCCCGTCGATACGCCTAGTTGATGTGAGACTATCTTCTCCTTTTTGTCTTCTCCACAACCACCATTCTATTCCACATATAGTGCTATGTCCATGGCTCACGCTCATGTATTGCGTGAAAGTTGAAAGAGTTTGAGATTATTAAAGTATGAAACAATTGCTTGGCTCGTCATCGGGTTGTGCATGATTAATTACTTTGTGTGATGAAGATAGAGCAACAGCCGGACTATATGATTTTGTAGGGATAACTTTCTTTGGCCATGTTATTTTGAGAAGACATGATTACTTTGCTTAGTATGCTTGAAGTATTACTATTTCTTATGTCAATATGAACTTTTATTTTGTATTATTTGGGTCTGAACATTCATGCCACATTAAAGAAAATTACATTGAGAATTATGCTAGGTACCATTCCACATCAAAAATTCTCTTTTTATCATTTACCTACTCGAGGACGAGCATGAATTAAGCTTGGGGATGCTTGATACGTCTCCAACGTGATTGTTCCATGCTATTATATTACCTGTTTTGGATGTTTATGGGCTGTATTGTATACATTTGTATCATTTTGGGACTAACCTACTAACCGGAGGCCCAGCCCATATTGCTTTTTTTTGCCTATTTCAGTATTTCGAAGAAAAGGAATATCAAACGGAGTCCAAACATAATGAAACCTTCGGGAGCGTGATTTTTGGAACGAACAAGATCCAGAGAGCTTGGAGTGCAAGTCAAGAAACAACCGAAGCCTCCACGAGATAGGAGGGCGCCCCGTGTAGGGCGCCCCCTGTCTCGTGGGCCTCTCAGGCGGCCACCGACGTACTTCTTCCTCCTATATATACCTATGTACCCCCGAAAACATCCGGGAGCACCACGAAACACAATTTCCACCACAGTAACCTTCTGTATCCGTGAGATCCCATCTTGGAGCCTTCACGGCACTCACGGAGGGGAATCGACCATGGAGGGCCTCTACATCAACATCCTTGCCCCTCCTATGAGTTGTGAGTAGTTTACCACAGACCTATGGGTCCATAGTTATTAGCTAGATGGCTTTTTCTCTCTTTTGGATCTCAATACAATGTTCTCCCCTCTCTTGTGGAGATCTATTCGATGTAATCTCTTTTGCTGTGTGTTTGTCGAGATCCGATGAATTGTGGGTTTATGATCAGATTTATCTATGGATATTAATTGAATCTTCTCTGAATTCTTTTATGTATAATTGAGTTATCTTTGCAAGTCTCTTCGAATTATCGGTTTGGTTTGGAATACTAGATTGATCTTTCTTGCCATGGGAGAAGTGCTTAGCTTTGGGTTCAATCTTGCGGTGCTCTTACCAAAGGATGTAAAGGGTTGCAAGACATGTATTGTATTGTTGCCATCGAGGATAACAAGATGGGGTTTATATCATATTGCATGAGTTTATCCTTCTACATCATGTCATCTTGCTTAATGTGTTGCTTTGTGTTCTTATGAACTTAATACTCTAGATGCATGCTGGATAGCGGTCGATGTGTGGAGTAATAGTAGTAGATGCAGGCAGGAGTCAGTCTACTTATTATGGACATGATGCCTATATACATGATCATGCCTTGATAATCTCATAACTATGCGCTTTTCTATCAATCGCTCGAAAGTAATTTGTTCACCCACCGTAATACTTATGCTCTCGAGAGAAGCCTCTAGTGAAACCTATGGCCCCGGGTCTATCTCTTATCATATTTTCTTTCAATCTACTTTTATTTGCATCTTTACTTTTTGCATCTATATTATAAAATACCAAAATTATATTTATCTTATCATACTTTCTCTATCAGATCTCACTTTACTGAAGTGGCCGTGAAGGGATTGACAACCCCTTTATTGCGTTGGTTGCGAGTTCTCGCTTGTTTGTGTAGGCGTGGGACTTTTGAGGAGCCTCCTCTGGATTGATACCTTGGTTCTCAAAAGCGAGGGAAATACTTACGCTACACTTGCTGAATCACCCTCTCCTCTTGAGGGAAAACCAACGCTAGCTCAAGACGTAGCAAGAAGCGGCCCCGAGAAGTTCAAGGAGCTGGCCCCACCCCCGACAAATCGCTCTACCAGGAGAGAGGGCCAGGTGTAGATGCTGCTGCTGCCAGCTCTGCCGAGGGACAGGGCATCCCGACGCCTAGTCGGACATGTCCCCATCGTCCTCCCTGCTGGTTCCCTCCTCATCGCCGCTTGAGGAGGAGCTCTCGTCATCGGTCGAGCTCTCCATGCAGCACCCTAGCCTGCGTCCTGAGCGCCCGAAGATCTTGACGGAGAGCAAGTCGCTCTCCATTAGCTTGAAAAGGAGAACGTGCCCCTTCATCAAGCAGTGGGCGCGTGCGAAGGTTGTTTCGCCTTGGTTTCTTCTCGCTGTGTTTTTCTAGGTTTGTCGCTAGCTTTTTCCTCCCATTCTTGGATATTTCTCATCACGGTTGCCTTGTATTGGGAAAATAAATAATAGGATGATGCGAGGAGGTAGCAGTAGCCAAGCTTGTGAGGATGTTCCTGTTCGTCGCTCTGCATGACAAGCAGGACATTCCCCCAAGCCATACCAGCCACCACCACCTCCACCGCCACATCCGCCCTCCACTGAGCAAATCATGCGAATGCTTGAAGAAAGAAGAAACAATGATCTGATGGAGATGTTGAAAAGTGTGCAAGTTATGGTTGGACAAAATGGAAATCAGAATGGTCATTACTCCAAGTTGTCAGATTTTCGAAGGACTAAGCCTCCCAGTTTCAGTCAAGCTATTGATCCATTGGAAGCCGATGATTGGTTGAGGACCATTGAGAGGAAGCAGGAAATTGCTCGCACTGAAGAAGGAGACAAGGTTCCGTTCGCAACACATTATCTTGAAGGAGCTGCCGCTATATGGTGGGATAATGCTAAAGCTATGTGGCCCGCGAACAAGGAAATTATGTGGACCAAATTCAAGGATCATTTCCGCAAGTATCATATTCCCACCGGAATTATGAAGATCAAGAAGCGCGAATTTCTCGCCCTTATTCAAGGAAGCATGTCAGTAAGTGAGTACCTGAATAAATTCAACCATTTGGCCCATTATTCTCTCTATGATGTGGCCACCGAGGAAAGGAAGGTCGAGAGATTCCTTGGCAGACTGAACCAGCACCTCAGATGCACTCTCAGCATGTTTGATTTTTCGGACTTCCAATCTCTGGTGAACAAGGCCCTCATCGCAGAAAGGGAACACAAGCTCATGCACGACAGCAGGCCCGCAAATAATGACCACAAGCGCAAATTCGAGCCTAGGAAGGATATGCAACCAGTGCAGAAGGCTCGTACATGGCAACAGACTCAGGTTGAGTACAAACCCAACTGGCAGCAGAATGTCAACAAGACCACTACTCAAGTCAAGAATGTTGTAACCAGTTCGGTACGTGAAGATTGCCAGCGCAACAATTACTCCTTCAGCTGTGGACAAACTAGACAATACGCCAGACAATGTCCCAAGAACGGCAAACCAATAGCTTCCTACCGACCACAAGTCAACCACCTGGAGTTATATTCCGACCCAAGGGCCATCCAAGGCCAAATCCATCATATTCCGCTGACGAAGCCCAAGAAGACCCAGAAGTCGTCATCGGTATGTTCCCTGTTAATAGCATACCTGCAGTAATTTTATTTGATTCTGGGGCTTTCCACTCTTTTATTTCGCAGAGTTTTGTTGCCCAAAACAAATTTCCTTGCTCGATTATGGGAAAAAGTATGATGGTACAATCCCCGGGATCGGTGCTCCGAAGTAATCTGGTCTACCGAAATTTGGAGATTGAGATAAAGGGAGTCAAATTTCCAACAGCCTTGATAGTCATTGAATCTGATAAATTGGAAATTATTTTGGGAATGAATTGGCTGACCCAATACCAAGTATGCATCAACTGTGCGACCAGAGAAGTCACCATGGTAAATCAGGAAGGTCGCATCACAAGTTTTTATGCCCGCAGGACCCAAGAAGGATATGGTTTTCTCAGTTGTGTCCGAAGAAGTGGAATCAATTCCTGTGGTCAGTGAGTATCCAGATGTATTTCCTAAGGAATTGCCAGGAATGCCGCCAGACCGAGAACTGGAGTTTGCAATTGACTTGGTGCCCGGGACTACACCAATATATAAGAATTATTATCGAATGCCTTCATCAGAATTGGTGGAGTTAAAGAAACAACTCGATGAGATGCTGCAGAAAGGAACATCCGTCCAAGCTCTTCACCTTGGGGATCACCCGCTATATTCATGGATAAAAGGGATGGCAGTCTTCAGATGTGTGTGGACTACCGGCAGCTGAATGACGTCACCACCAAGAACAAGCATCCACTATCGAGAATAGATGATTTGTTTGATCAACTCAGTGGGGCCAAAGTATTCTCCAAGATTGATTTAAGGACCGACTATCATCAACTCAAAATCAAGAAGGAAGATATTTGGGTGTTTGTTGTGCAATGGTACGACAGAGAAAGGAGTGTTGGGGTGGGGGTGTCACTAGAGAATTTGGGTGTTGAAGATCCAACCATTCTAACTAGGGGGTGGAGGAGGACGTCAGGGCCTTGGCAGCAAATTTCATGAGTAGGCAGTTGTTCTGGAGACGCAAGTTTTTGAGACCTAAACCACCATATTTTTTCGGTATACAAACTTTTTTCCATGCAATAAGGCATTGGGCTCCTGAACATGAATCCTCACCCGCCCAGAAGAAGGCTCGACGAATGGAGTCTAGGGTTTTTAAAACCTTTTTTGGGATACGAAAGACTGACATGAAGTAGGTGAGGAGGGAGTCGAGGACAGCGGAGATTAGAATGAGGCGATCACCTTTGTCAAGCAGCTTAGCACGCCAGCCAACCAGCAGCTTGCAGGAGCGTTCTAGTAGGGGGTCAAAGGCATTGGATGGAGGCTGAGTAGGGGAGAGAGGGAGGCCAAGGTAGGTTTGGGGGAAGGGGGCGCGTGAGCAGCCCATGGCAAGGGCTATGTTGTTAGCAACGGTGTCGTCTGTGTGTAGGGTTGCGAGCGTGGTTTTGGAGAAGTTGATGGTTAGACCAGTAGCGCTGGCAAAGTTGGTTAGGATTACTCTTAGAGCTGCAGCGGCATCGGGCGAGGCGGCAGCAACGATTAGTGTATCGTCTGCGTACTGGAGGATGGTGGGGGAGATGAGAGAAGATGGGGTGGTGGAGCGAGGCGTGTGTGTTTCTGAAGATAAGTTGCTGGAGCAGATCTGCTACAATGAGAAAGAGGTAGGGGGAGATTGGGTCACCCTAGAGTAGGCCACTTTTGTAGTCGATCTAGTTGCCTGGGACTCCATTGAGAAGAATAGCAGTTTTTCCTGTAACAAGGATGTTCTGGATCCAGCTGCAGAAGATGTGGAAGAAACCCTGGGCGAGGAGAATCTTGTCAAGTGCGGGCCAGGCAACAGAGTCGAAGGCTTTCCGGAAGTCTAGCTTGAACACCATAGTAGATTTTTTTCTGGTGTGGCAAGAACATATAAGGTCAGCGGCGAAGATGTAATTCTCAGCGATATTCCTCCCTGGGATAAACCCTGTCTGATTTCCATAGACTAACAGAGGGATGAAGGGCTTAAGACGAGTGGTCAGAACTTTGGCAACAGCTCTGATTGGGCAATTTTGGAGCAAGATGGGTCGGAAAGCATCAGGCGAGGTAGGCAGATCTTTTTTTGTAAGAAGAACAATGTGAGCCCGGTTTACATGTTCCATGTCGTCCGTGCCTTGATGGAATTGGGAGAAGAAGGGAAGCACGAGGTTTTTGACTGATGGCCAAAAGGTACGATAGAAGGCAGGCCCAAAGCCATCTGGGCCAGGACTGGTCTGTGGGTTCATTTGAAAGAACGTTGTTTTATTTCTGCTTCCGCGAAGTTTTCGTGCAAGACATGTAGGCCAGGTGTAGGGTTAGGGTAGATGTCGAGAAGGTCAAACGACCAGGACGTATTGATAGGAGTACCAATGAGAGACAAAAAAGTCACGGAGGATCTTGGCCTTTTGGTGATGAGAGGAGAAGTCGTGTCCATTGTGAGTGAGAGTAAAGATCTTGTTCTTCCTAAGGCATTGTGAGGCGGAAACGTGAAAGAACTTCGTACTTTCTCCGCCATTGATAGCCCGGGAGACCTTGGCACGCCACCGCCAATACATCATTTTTTCTTGGATAGTGCATTTGAGAAGAGAGATGATGATTTTGCGAGTGAGGAGTTCGGGTTGGGAGAGGGGCTTGCGTTCTTCAGCATGGTCCAGGGCTAAGATGGCGGTTTTGCAGCGGGATTCACGGAGGGGGGTGGGAATGCGAGAACGTGCCCAAGTTTTGAGGTCGGATCGTGATTTTTTGAGTGCTGCTGCAAGGATAGCAACCGAGTTGGTTGAAGGGGAAGGCGAGGGTGAGCAGCACCGTGTGATGATGTCGTTGCATGGGCGAAATTTGGATCAGCCAGGCTCGAATTTGAAGAAGTTAGAGTGTGGGATCGTGGTGGTGACGTGTATGAGCAGGGGAACGTGATCAGAGGTGAAACGTGTGAGGAAGGACAAGGAGGTATTAGGGAAAGCATCTGCCCAAGCGAGGTTAAAAAACGCACGATCGATCTTTTCCAACATGGGCAAGGATCGATTATTAGACCACGTGAATTGTCGGTCGAGGAGTGGCAGTTCAATGAGGGCTAGGGTATCGATAACTTGGTTGAAAGAGTTAGCTTCTGATCGTCAAAAGGTGGAGTTGTTCTTGTCGGATGGGAAGCGTAGGAGATTGAAGTCGCCAGTAAACAAGCCAGGGAGCATCGTCTGGTTGTGTGATCGAGAGAAGCTCATCAAGAAAGGCCGGTTTGAGGGCATGGGTAGAGGGGGCGTAGATGTTTGTGATGGCGATGTCAAGGGCACATGCGGTTGATCGTAGGATTATGGTAGAGGAGAAATTTAGGTGGGAGTGCGAGATGACCTGGAGGGAGGAGGTGTTGACTGCGGATATGGTGCCGTCGGCTGTGCCAATGGCGGGCAGCGAGAAGACTTGGTCAAGGAGGTAGGGTAAAAAGGAGCGTAACTTGGCGTCAGAGAAAGATTCGAGTTTAGATTCTTGCAAGAGGGTAATGTGAGGGTTGATTGCTAAAAGTAGATAGTACAGCGGCACATTTATCATTATCACCCAAGCCACGGACATTCCAGGAGCAAATAGAGATTACATCATTACTCATAAAAGTTTTTCCGACACCACAGACGACGGCACTTAACGCAAAAGGAGTACAAGAGTTCTACGACAGTAGTGGATACATCAGTACGGCAATGAAAGGGCAACACCCACAGAGGCCAAAAGGGCAACGATACATAGCATGCGTGGCAAACAACAACGAACGTCAACTTGCAGTGGGCCCCGGACGTGGAGGGACCATGCATGGCTGGGGCAGCAATCATGGCTCGGCATCGTTACCAGAGGCGGCATCCTCGGAGGAAAGGATGGCGTCGAGGTGGCTGTCGTCCGTGCCACAGAGGATCGCGATGGTGGACAGGTCTTCAACAGAGGTAGGAGGACCTTCAGATGCGTCAAGGCGGGCATGCTGGATGGCATGGCCAATGGTCGTGTCGACATCAGTAGCAGAGAGGCAAGCAACCTTGGTCTTGACAGCTTTGGCGAGCATGGGGGAGTACTTGGTCTCCTTGGAGACCGAGTGGTCGCGTGCAGACCTGCGGCGCTCCTTGCAAACAGTGGTCTCATGGGTGTCAAGATCCTGGAGAGGGAGAGTTGTGTCCGTCACAGCAGAAGCCATGTTAGAGGCAGAAACATGTATCGGAGTTGAAAGAGACGACGGTGGAGGGGGGAGAGTTACCGTTGGCGCGTGAAGATTCTCCTGCGGAGAACGTGAAGGTGGCCGGCGTGGAGAGTACAGTGGCGGGCGGAGCGAAGACGGCAAAAGCCGACGTGTCCGAGGGCATGATACAGCCAGCCGTCACACCAGCCACCACGTCAACGGGGGGAGCAGGTGGGCTAACAGCAGCCACCCTGGGTAGCGGGCGGATGATAGGTGGGCCCATGTCAGTCCCCGCGGTGCATGCACCGTGTCCAGGGAGTCCGTGGTGGCTGCATGCAGGAGGGGGACGTGCATGCCCTCGGAGCCGACCGAGTCGTCGTTAGAGACGACAAGCGGGTCACGTGCAGAGCCAGGAGGTGGAAGGACAGCCGACAAAGCGGGGTCACAGGTGGCGCTGCCAGGGGAAGCAGGGTGAGCACGTGCACCGGTGGTGGGGGCGGGCAACCGGCCTTATCACACTCTTAGTGGGCTCCTCTGCGCATTTTGCGAATCGACTGCTCCATAGCACTCATTCGGGAAGGGCATGGTATCCGGTCTGGTGGCGCACTGCTGGGCAGTGATCTGTAATACCCGACAACACCATTTTTAGTCTATCAGGTGTATGAAACAAGGCTGTCAGCATGATGCATGTGGTTATTCGGGGGGGACCATGCAGTGATAACCAAGAGTTGCAAATGGTTTAGATTACCAGTTCAATTTTTAACTTTTGTAGTCTCAAAGATATCCCAAATAATCAAAATTCTATCTGAATATGTGCAGTGCAGAAGAATGTACAGTCACTACACAAAAAAGATGCAGTCCTACAACACCATGATTTGCCTTCGTACCTTTTTGTACACCGAGGGGCCTGCGGATTGACTCTCAGTCGACTGTGCTGACCTCATCGGGGATGAATCCGGTCTGCGTCGCACCCCAGCTCGTGCCGTATCACTGCATTCGCCGCCGACCTGCTGACTGCTACGTCTCGAGCTTGCGTTGGTTTTCCCCGAAGAGGAGGGGATGATGCAGCACAGTAGCGTAAGTATTTCCCTCAGTTTTTGAGAACCAAGGTATCAATCCAGTAGGAGGCCATGCACAAGTCCCTCGTACCTGCACAAAACGATAGCTACTCGCAACCAACGCGATTAGGGGTTGTCAATCCCTTCATGGTCACTTACGAGAGTGAGACCTGATAGAGATAATATTTTTGGTATTTTTGGTATAAAGATGCAAAGTGAAAAGTAAAAGCAAAGCAAGTAAATAAAGTGATGGAGATTGATATGATGAGAATAGACCCGGGGGCCATAGGTTTCACTAGTGGCTTCTCTCAAAAGCATAAGTATTCTACGGTGGGTGAACAAATTACTGTTGAGCAATTGACAGAATTGAGCATAGTTATGAGTATATCTAGGCAATGATCATGTATATAGGCATCACGTCCGAGACAAGTAGACCAAAACGATTCTGCATCTACTACTATTACTCCACTCATCGACCGCTATCCAGCATGCATCTAGAGTATTAAGTTAAAAACATAGTAACGCCATAAGCAAGATGACATGATGTAGAGGAATAAATTCATGCAATATGATAAATACCCCATCTTGTTATCCTCGATGGCAACAATACAATACGTTCCTTGCAACCCTTTCTGTCACTGGGTAAGGACACCACAAGATTGAACCCGAAGCTAAGCACTTCTCCCATTGCAAGAACTACCAATCTAGTTGGCCAAACCAAACGGATAATTCGAAGAGACTTGCAAAGATAACTCAATCATACATAAAAGAATTCAGAGAAGAATCAAATATTTTCCATAGATAAGCTGGATCATAAACCCACAATTCATCGGGCCTCAACAAACACACCGCAAAAAAGAAGATTACATTGAATAGATCTCCACGAGAGAGGGGAGAACATTGTATTGAGATCCAAAAGAGAGAAGAAGCCATCTAGCTACTAGCTATGGACCGAAGGTCTGAAGTAAACTACTCACACTTCACCTGGAGGGGCTATGGTGATGATGTAGAAGCCCTCCGTGGTGGATGCCCCTCGGCGGAGCCTCGAACAGGCCCCAAGATGGGATCTCGTGGATACAGGAAGTTGCGGCGGTGGAATTAGGTTTTGGCTCCATCCCGATCTGTTGGGGTACATAGGTATATATAGGAGGAAGGAGTACGTCGGTGGAGCGTCAGGGGCCCACGAGGTGGGGCATGCCTGTGGGGGAGGGCGTGCCCCCCACCCTCGTGGCCGCCTCTGGCACTCCTTGGAGTAGGGTCCAAGTCTCCTGGATCACGTTCGGTGAGAAGATCACGTTCCCGAAGGTTTCATTCCGTTTGGACTCCGTTTGATATTCCGCTTCGAAACACTGAAAGAGGCAAAAAACAGCAATTCTGGGCTGGGCCTCCGGTTAATAGGTTAGTCCCAAAAATAATATATAAGTTGAAAATAAAGCCCATTATAGTGCAAAACAATAGATAAAGTAGCATGGAGCAATGAAAAAATATAGATACGTTGGAGATGTATCAGGCATCCCCAAGCTTAATTCCTACTCGTCCTCGCGTAGGTAAATGATAAAAAGAGAATTTTTGATGCGGAGTGATACTTTGGCATAATTTCAATGTAAATCTTCTTAATTGTGATATGAATATTCAGATCCGAAAGATTCAAGACAAAATTTCATATTGACATAAAAATAATAATACTTCAAGCATACTAATCAAAATAATTATGTCATCTCAAAATAACATGGCCAAAGAAAGTTCATCCCTACAAAATCATATAGTTAGGCTATGCTTCATTTTTGTCACACAAAGATGTTCCCAACTTCTATACCCCGATGACAAGCCAAGCAATTGTTTCATACTTAAATAATCTCAAACTTTTTCAACCTTCACGCAATACATGAGCGTGAGCCATGGATATAGCACTATGGGTGGAATATAATATGATAATGGGGATTGTGTGGAGAAGACAAAAAAGGAGAAAGTCTCACATTGACAAGGATAATCAACGGGCTATGGAGATGCCCATCAATTGATGTCAACATGAGGAGTAGGGATGGCCATGCAACGGATGCACTAGAGCTATAAATGCTCAACAAAAGAAAACTAGTGGGTGTGCATCCAACTTGCTTGCTCATGAAGACCTGCATTTGAGGAAGCCCATCGTAGGAATATACAAGCCAAGTTCTATAATGAAAAATTCCCACTAGTATGAAAAAGACAACTTATGAAACTCACTATATGAAAAACATGGTGCTACTTTGAAGCACAATATATGAGACTCACTACATGAAGAACGAGGTGCTACTTTGAAGCACAATATATGAGACTCACTACATGAAGAACATGGTGCTACTTTGAAGCACAAGTGTGGAAAAAGAGATAGTAGCATTGCCCTTTTCTTTTCTCTTTTTTTGGGCCTTCCTTTTTTTATTTTTTTTTATTTGGGCAATGCTCTAATAATGATGATCATCACACTTCTATTGATTACAACATAAAGATTACAACTCGAAACTAGAACAAGATATGACTCTATATGAATGCCTCCGTGATGTCTGGATGGTGCAATGAATCAAGAGTGACATGTATGAAAAATAATGCATGGTGGCTTTGCCACAAATACGATGTCAACTACATGATCATGCAATGGCAATATGACAAAAGTAATGTATGTCATAATAATGATGAACGGAACGGTGGAAAGTTGCATGGAAATATATCTCGGAATGGCTATGGGAATGCCATAATAGGTAGGTATGGTGGCTGTTTTGAGGAAGATATAGGGAGGTTTATGTGTGATAGAGTGTATCATATCAGGGGGTTTGGATGCACCGGCGAAGTTTGCGCCAACTCTCAATGTGAGAAAGGGAAATGCACGGCATCAAGAGGCTAGCAATGGCGGAAAGGTAAGAGTGTGTATAATCCATGGACTCAACATTAGTCAAAATAACTCATATACTTATTGCAAAAATTTAGAAGTCATCAAAAATCAAGTACTACGCGCATGCTCCTAGGGGGATAGATTGGTAGGAAAAGACCATCCCTCGTCCCCGACCGCCACTCATAAGGATGCACAAGCCAGGTACAATTCATGCTTCAAATTTGTTACACAACTTTTACCATACGTGCATGCTGGATTTACTAACTTCAACACAAGCATTTCTCAAATTCACAACTACTCAACTAGCACGACTTTGATATTATCACCTCCATATCTCAAAACAATTATCAAGCATCAAACTTATCTTAGTATTCAGCGCACTCAAAAGAAAGTTTCACATATCTTGAATACCAAGTATATTAACATTAAGCAAATTACCATGCTATTAACGACTCTCAAAATAATCTAAGTGAAGCATGAGAGATCAATTTTCTTTAAAAAAATCCACCATCGTGCTCTAAAAGATCTAAGTGAAGCACTAGAGCAAAAATTATCAAGCTCAAAAAGATATAAGTGAAGCACTATGAGCAAACTATCAAGCTCAAAATATATAAGTGAAGCACATAGAGTATTCTATCAAATTTTAATTCATGTATGGCTCTCTCAAAAGGTGTGTACTGCAAGGATGATTGTGGTAACTAACAAGCGAAGACTCAAATAATACAAGACGCTCCAAGCAAAACACATATCATGTTGGTGAATGATGAAGTCATGTACCTGGGGTAGGGTCATAGACCTGCCCAAAGGTACCCTCCACAAGGACACTCACAAGAGAAGCAGCCTTCCAGTCGACCTGGTAGGTTTCCACTCGACAGATTCAAAGACACTCGACCATGAAGACCCACTCGACCACCAGGAGTCCAAGAGCCACTCGGTACCCAAACGGTCAGTAGTTAAATAGTCTTTATGACCTTAATGACACTTTATGTAAGGCGTTACCAGTAACGCCTAGCTTTAACGCACCTTAAACCCTCTACTACGTGGGCTGGCTGGGGTCCTGGCACACTCTATATAAGCCACCCCCCTCCACAGGTAGAAGGGTTCGCACCCCTGTAACACATACGCATATAATTCAGTCAACCGCCTCCGGGCTCCGAGACGTAGGGATATTACTTCCTCCGAGAAGGGCCTGAACTCGTAAATCCCTTGCGTATACAACTACTCCATAGCTAGGATCTTACCTCTCCATACCTACCCCCCATTCTACTGTCAGACTTAGAACCACGACAGCTGGCGCCCACCTTGGGGCAGGTGTTCTAGCGATTTGTTGGAGAAGTTGGGATTCTTTCGATCTCCGGCATCATGGTTTCAGGTGGAGTTCTGGTCGACGGCCACGAGATCCGTCTCGGTGCACTCACGTTCGTCGCCGACGACTCCGCTTGGCTTCAGGAGGCTCCACTCGACGTGGACGCGCTCCCCGTCCGCGGGGCGACGCACTTTCGCGCGTGTGTCCGCGGCGTCCTCCTGCGGCAACCGTCGACCCAGTATGGGTCGGCTCCTACGCTGTCTTCACTCCTAGTCTCCCACCGGCACAAGCGTTCCGGTCGGTCGAGGCTTCAGCGGTGGGTGAGGCATGCGGTGGCCCGCCAGTCGGCCATCCCCCAAGTCGCGGCGATCGAGCCCGACGAATCTCTCTACGGCCTGTTCGACCTGTCGACTGGCTCCATAGAGACTGCGTCCGAATGCGATAGCAGTGACCCGGCGGCAGAGGTTCTGATGGTCGATGGACCACGCAGTCCCCCTGGATTCACCCGCACCAATGGAGGTGGCGGTGGAGACGATCCGGAGCAAGCCCACGAAGAGTACTTGCCCGAGCCCCTCACTTCGCTCCAGAGGGAGGAACTTCGCCATCGGAACATGGGTGCACTTCACACTCCTATCGTTGGAGAAACCCCCGAGGCTCGCGCCTTGGAGGATGCGCGCTTGGCCAACCTGGCTGAGCGCACTCGGCTGGAGAATCTTCAGCGAGTACTCGACGAGCGTACGCGACCAAGGGTTCCAGAATCCAGTCGACGCCAGCTCTTTCAACCGCCAACTCAGGTATATCGAACTCCGATTCAGAATTTAGCAGCTGCCGCCCGTATAGCAGAGTCAATTCAGCCTTCCCGATGGAGGCGGGTAGAGGTTTGCAGCAAATCAGGATTTGCTCGGGCAGGAGATCAAAACTCAGTTGTATCGATCGGAACAGAGTTCACAGCCGATCCGTCGCTGCGAATTCAGTCCAGTCGGCCCATAGTCCGAGATTGCCCCGAGGCGTGAGGAACGTGGGGGCCGGCGTGATGATCAATACAAGGGCCGCGAGCAGTATGAGCACCGATTCGATCGCAACGATCGACGTCGAGTGCCCACTCCTCCCCCAAGGGGTGGATCATACGCTCCTCGGTAGTAGGACGACAGACGCCAACACAGTGCTGGGAGAAAAGTTCCAGTCGACCCCAGGGAACCAGGCTTTGATGCGAGATCTATTATCGTTCAAGGTTTGGTCGACAGGAATAGAGCTCACCGAGACGGCCATGATAGAGATGTTCCTTCCAGCAGAGTTCATGTCTCGGGACCAGAGTGTTTCAGCAGAGCCATCAGAGCCGCAGTGATTCCTCCCAACTTCAGGTTGGCAACTGGAGTCAGTAAGTTCACTGGAGAATCCAAGCCTGACACTTGGCTTGAAGATTACCGAGTAGCGGTTCAGATCGGCGGTGGCAATGATGAGGTAGCCATGAAGCATTTGCCTCTTATGTTGGAGGGTTCAGCCAGGGCGTGGCTGAATCAGCGTGGCTGAATCAGTTAGCACCCAGCAGTATTTACACTTGGGAAGATCTTGCTCGAGTGTTTGTCAGGACATTTGAAGGAACTTGCAAACGACCAGCAGGTTTGACGGAGTTGCAGTCGTGTGTGCAAAAGTCGAGTGAAACTTTGAGAGATTATATCCAGACGTGGATCACTTTGCACCACACAGTCGAGAATGTACCTGATCACCAGGCAGTCTGTGCCTTCAAAGAAGGTGTCAAGAACAGAGAATTGAGTTTGAAATTTGGTCGAACCGGAGATATGGCCCTGAGTCGGATGATGGAGATTTCCACCAAGTATGCAAATGGTGAAGAAGAGGATCGGCTCCGGAGTGGTAAATATAAATCAGCTGCCAATGAGGCCGGCGGAGGAAACTCGATCGAGGAAGCGCAAAAGCCGAGCCAGCGGCTCCGGAGAGGCCTTGGCCGTGACCCGAGGAAAGTTCAAGGGAAACCCAAGGGTCCTTGGAACCCCAAGAAGGTGAAAGACCAGGATGGAAACGACGTGTTGGATTTGCCATGTCATATTCATACAAAGAAAGATGAAGAGGGTAAACTCATTTACCGAAACATACCACTCGACAATGTCGGATCTTGATTCAGCGGTTCAAGGGAAACAGCTCAAGGACAAGGATAAGGAGACAGACAAAGTTGAGGACAGAGATAGCGGTGATGGTGGATATCCCAGTGTCAATTCCACCGATGATCTTTGCCGACGTCGAAAGCAAAATTCGATTGAAGGTTATCAATCGGAAGTGAACTTGGTCGCTCGGCGACTCCCAATTATCTGAAATGGTCCCGGACCGCCATCACATTCAACGGTCGATCACCCGACGACATTGCCACCTGGGAGGCAAGCATTGGTGGTCGACCCGCTTGTTGAAGGCACTCGGTGACCAAAGTCCCGATGGATGGTGGTAGTGGCTTGAACATATTATACGCGAGACGTTGAAAGGGATGGGCATTCCGATGTCCGGACTCGATTACCGATAACATGAGCTTCCACGGAGTCATTCCTGGAAAGAAGGCTGAGTCACTCGCCAAATTGCTCTTGATGTAGTTTTGGTGATTCAAAGCATTTCCGGAAAGAAAAGTTGACCTTTGAGGTCGTGGATTTCCAGCGCTTATCACGCTATTCGGGAGACCAGCTTATGCACGTTTCATGGCCCGACCATGTTACGTGTATCTTAAACTGAAGATACCTGGTCCCAAGGGCGTGATCACTGTCACGGGCAATCAGAAGAAGGCAGAAGAGTGCTTCCAGAAAGGTTCTAAGATCGCCGATGCTCAGTTGGTAGTGGTAGAGCTACAAGAGTATCAGAAAACTGCAGATCTGAGTGATTTGTTGCGAGCTAAGAAGCCCGCTACGGAGTCAGCATTTCAGTCGACTGGCGAGACGAAACAGGTTCACATTCACCCGACTGATCCCAATGCCGCTCCGAACAATATCTCAACAACACTCAACTCAAAATAGGAAGAAGCGTTCATCCAGTTCCTTCGTGAGAACTGGGACATCTTTGCATGGAAGCCTGCTGACATGCCGGGTGTTCCCAGGGGGCTGGCTGAGCATCGCCTACGGGTCGACCCAAAATTCAAACCGGTTAAAGAGTATCTTCGGCGGTCCGCCGTCCAGAAGAGAAAGGCCATTGGCGAGGAAGTGGCTCGGCTCTTAGCAGCAGAGTTCATCCGAGAGATCTACCACTCCGAGTGGCTCGCCAACGTTGTCATGGTCCCCAAGAAGGACAAGTCGTTGCGCATGTGCATCGATTTCAAGCATATCAATCGGGCCTGCCCGAAAAGATCATTTCCTCTTCCTCGCATCGACCAAATAGTCGACTCAAGCTGCGGGATGTGAGAGGTTGTCTTTTAGACGCCTATTCCGGTACCATCAGATCCGTCTGTATGGACCCGATGAGATTAAAACAGTGTTCATCACTCCATTCGGTGCTTCGTTATGTCACCATGCCATTCGGTCTCAAGAATGCCGGAGACACATTCATGAGGATGATTCAGAAGTGTATGCTCACTCAATTAAGTAGGAATGTGGAAGCGTACATGGATGATATAGTGGTCAAGTCACGAAAGGGTTCCGACCTATTGACTGACCTTGCTGAAACACTTGCCAATCTCAGGAGGTATGATATCAAGATTAACCCTTCAAAGTGTACATTTGGAGTTCCTGGTGGGAAGTTACTCGGTTTTCTTGTTTCTGAACGAGGAATCGATGCTAACCCCGAAAAGGTTGGCACCATACTCCGAATGAAGCGCATACATGCGTGTGCACGATGTCCAGAAACTTACTGGATGCTTGGCCGCTTTAAGTCGATTCATCTCTCGCCTTGGTGAAAAGGCATTGCCTCTTTACCGACTGATGAAGAAGTCAGACAAGTTCGAGTGGACTCTAGAAGCTGATGCAGCATTTGCAGAGCTCAAAGCTCTGCTCTCCACCCAGCCGGTGCTTGCTGCCCCAATCAGCAAAGAGCCTTTGATGCTCTACATTGCAGCCACTGGACAAGTCATCAGTACTGTACTTACGGTCGAGCGGGAAGAAGAAGGAAAAGCCTTCAAAGTTCAACGCCAAGTTTATTATCTTTCTGAAGTACTGACCCCATCAAAGCAAAGATACCCTCACTATCAGAAGCTTGTTTATGGGATCTATATGACCACGAAAAAGGTTGCTCATTATTTCTCTGATCATTCCATTACGATCGTCGTGACGCCCTTTGTCGGAAATTCTTCATAACAGAGATGCAACTGGTCGAGTGGCAAAATGGGCGATTGAACTCCTTCCCTTGATATCAAATTCAAGGCAAAGAAAGCCATCAAGTCCCAAGCAATAGCAGATTTCCTCGCCGAGTGGGTGAACAGCAGCTTCGACTCAAGTTCACTCGGAACACCGGACTATGTTTTTCGATGGTTCCAAGATGCTTTGAACGGTTACAGTGCAGGGGTTGTATTGGTTTCCCCGAGGAGATAGGCTCAAGTATGTTCTCCAGATTCACTTTGATTCTTCCAACAACAAAGCAGAATATGAAGCACTCCTGTATGGGTTTCGCATGGCCATTTCACTCGGCGTCCGTCGCCTTATGGTCTATGGCGACTCGGATCTGGTTGTTAATCAAGTGATGAAGGAGTGGGATGTCAGAAACCCAGCTATGACAGGTTATTGTAATGCAAAGGAGAAAGTGGAGAAGAAATTCGAGGGGTTAGAGCTTCATCATATACCCCGACTGAAAAATCAAGCTGCGGATGATTTGGCGAAGATAGGGTCCAAGAGGGAAGCCATTCCCAGTGATGTATTTTTGGAACACATTCATGCTCCATCAGTACAGGAGGATCCTTTCACAGAAGAAGCCCCGCAGCAAAAGAGTGCCAATGATCCGACTGAAGTTGAGGTCCCAGCCGTGGTCAACCTGATTATGGAAGTTGTGGTCATCACTCCCGACTGGACAGTGTCGTACATTGCATATATCCTAAGGAAAGAGCTCCCAGAGAATGAAGAAGAGGCTAGACAGATCGTTCGTCGATCCAAAGCCTTTACAGTGATCAAGGGACAATTGTACAAAGAAAGCGCGATCAGAGTCGGCCAGAAGTGTATCACGCCAGAAGAAGGTCAGATAATTCTTGAGGATATCCACTCGGGGACCTGTGGCCATCATGCGTCCTCTCGGACCATGGTGGCTAAAGCATACCGAGCAGGATTTACTGGCCGAAAGCAAATGAAATGGCAAAAGAAATAGTCGACAAGTGTGAAGGATGTCAGTTCTATTCCAACATGTCGCACAAGCCAGCCTCAGACTTGAAGACCATTCCACTCGTTTGGCCCTTCGCTGTTTGGGGATTGGACATGATTGGACCGTTGAGAACTGGTAGAAGCGGCTTCACTCATTTGCTAGTAGCAGTCGACAAGTTCACCAAGTGGATCAAGCCAAGCCCATCAAGAACCTCGATGCATGCACTCCTATCGGTTTCATCGGAGAGTTGATATTCAGATATGGAGTTTCGCATAGCATCATCACCGACAATGGGTCAAACTTCGATAATGACAAGTTCAAAGCCTTCTGCGCCTCTCAAGGCACGCGGGTCGACTATGCTTCAGTGGCTCATCCTCAGTCGAATGGACAAGCAGAACGTGCAAACGGCCTCATTCTCAAAGGGCTGAAACCACGGCTGATGCGTGATCACAAACACGCAGCAGGATCTTGGGTCGACGA
This sequence comes from Aegilops bicornis, assembly GCA_021605145.1. NCBI lineage: Eukaryota > Viridiplantae > Streptophyta > Magnoliopsida > Poales > Poaceae > Aegilops > Aegilops bicornis. Next base: position 119,049,112 of record CM038673.1, read on the forward strand.
ACTTCCATTAGTTCTCTGGGGATTGAGGACCACTCCTAATCGGTCGACTGGGAGAACTCCATTCTTCCTGGTCTATGGAGCTGAAGCAGTTCTGCCGAGTGACCTGCTTAACAATGCGCCTCGAGTCGAACTATACTCTGAAGAAGAAGCGGAACAAGCCCGGCAAGATGCAGTTGACCTCTTGGAAGAGGAGAGAGAGATGGCCCTGATCCGCTCGACTATCTATCAGCAAGACTTGCGTCGATTCCATGCCAGAAATGTGAAGAGTCGAGCCTTCCAAGAGGGAGATTTGATCCTCCGAGTGGATCAACAGAAACCACACAAGCTCGCTCCCACTTGGGAAGGTCCCTTCATCGTCACAAGAGTCCTCCACAACGGAGCGTATCATCTCTACAACGTTGATCGCCAGGATCGACGAGCCTCGAGCTTGAACGCGGAGCTGCTCCGCCCCTTCTACACTTAAAAACTCACTCGGTTGAGATGTAATAAAAGTACTTTTGTAGTTTATCTAAGACAAGAATGTTATAATTTTCCCAGTGATTGTTATTGCTTTTTGTTGAAATTTCCCCCAGTGGGTGGCTTAGTCGCGAATCCGATTCGCCTAAGTCTGTAAAAAAAATCCTTTCCGAGTGCGAGCCAGTCTCTCACTCGGGGGCTTAGCTGTGAATCCGCTTCGCCTAAGTATTCAAAATCCTACCAAGTGGCGAGCCCGCCTCCCACTCGGAGGCTTAGCTGTAGTCCAAGTACTCGCCTAAGTATTCAAAATCCTACCGAGTGGCGAGCCAGCCTCCCACTCGGAGGCTTAGCTGCAGTCCAAGTACTCGCCTAAGTATTCAAAATCCTACCGAGTGGCGAGCCAGCCTCCCACTCGGAGGCTTAGCTGCAGTCCAAGTACTCGCCTAAGTATTCAAATCCTACCGAGTGGCGAGCCAGCCTCCCACTCGGAGGCTTAGCTGCAGTCCAAGTACTCACCTAAGTATTCAAATCCTACCGAGTGGTGAGCCAGCCTCCCACTCGGGGGCTTATAACAGCCCAAGGATTCGCCTTAAACATCCAAAGTAATAAAAATCCTACCGAGTGGAGAGCAAACCTCCCACTCGGGGGCTTAGCTGCAGCCCAGTGCTCGCCTAAGTAATAAAAATCCTACCGAGTGGAGAGAAAACCTCCCACTCGGGGGCTTAGCTGCAGCCCAGTGCTCGCCTAAGTAATAAAAATCCTACCGAGTGGAGAGCAAACCTCCCACTCGGGGGCTTAGCTGCAGCCCAGTGCTCGCCTAAGTAATAGAAATCCTACCGAGTGGCGAGCAAACCTCCCACTCGGAGGCTTAGCTGCAGCCTAGTGCTCGACTAAGTAATAAAAATCCTACCGAGTGGAGAGCAAACCTCCCACTCGGAGGCTTAGCTGCAACCTAGTGTTCGCCTAAGTAATAAAAATCCTACCGAGTGAAGAGCAAACCTCCCAGGCTTAGCTGCAGCCCAGTGCTCGCCTAAGTAAGGAATTCATCCCAATCCGCAAGGATGACGAGGTGCAGGTCGACTGCTACCTCCTACTTCGGAGCTTCGCCACAAGTACAATGTGCGGTTCATCCCAATCCGCAAGGACGACAAGGTGCAGGTCGACGGCTACCTCCTCCTTCGGAGCTTCGCCACAAGTACAACGTGCGGTTCATCCCAATCCGCAAGGACGACGAGGTGCAGGTCGACTGCTACCTCCTCCTTCGGAGCTTCGCCACAAGTACAACGTGCGGTCCATCCCAATCCGCAAGGACGACGAGGTGCAGGTCGACTGCCACCTCCTCCTTCGGAGCTTCGCCACAAGTACAACATGCAGTTCGTCCAAATCCGTAAGGACGACAAGGTCAGTCGCAGTCTGTGTTCCATCTCTACCTGCAGGATAGATGAAGCACAAGTCGACTGGAATTTAACAGAATATCTTCTGAATGAGGAATAAAGTTCTCTCAAAGGCAAACAAAGCATGTTAAAGGAAAAATCAAGCTCGGATAAACGTTCTACGGATCCAAAGGTGCTCAGGCGTTAAGCCTGTTAAAGTTTATCGGTTACAGAAACCACTCAGCATTCCGAGGAAAATTTAAAGTGGGACTTAGAAGTTTTTTACTCCTCCGTGAGGAGTCGAAGGCGCAACAAACTGGTCGAGGTCGATTCCGTCGGCAATATGGGTAGCAGCAGCGATGAAAGTCTCCATGAAAGATCCGAAGTCGTGCTTCCCGGTATTGGCAACCTTGAGAGACACCAGCTTGTCCTCTTGGCGCTTCTTTGCAAGTGGACACGGACCGTAGATAGAGCAACATCAAGACCACACCGCGTAAGACTTTTTCCATTCTTGCACTCGACTTGGAATCTCATTCAGTCGAGTCATCAGGGATTCAAGATCATTCTAAATAGTCTATTCTGGCCAGAGAGTCGAGTCGATATGCGACACTGCAACTTTAAGTCGAGCAAGATAATCCACCACGCTAGCAACGCGAGACTCCAGACGGAGCACATTCATAGCAGCTTCGTCCTTCACAGGAGAGTTGATGGGGTACAAGCTGGTTTCCACTCGACTGGTTTCTTCTTCAAAGTTTTGGCAGAATTCTGAAAACACAGCTTAGACTCAAAATAACGATCATGTGATGAGCTGGTGAGAGCAAGACAGTCGGATAAAAGAGACTACCTTCAAGCATGAGAAACAGCTTCTTGGCGAGCCCTCCAAGATAAATCTCCAGGTCGTTTCGCTTCCCCGCCAGTTGGCCAACCTTGTCAGACAGAACAATCTTGTCGTTCTTCAGTCGACTAACTTCCTTGTTAGCCGCGTCAAGAGAGGCTTTCAGCTTGGCATTTTCATCTTCGAGTTTGTCGACTGAGGAAAGCTTCTCTTCAGCGAGCTTTGTTTTCTCCAAAGCCATATACGTGCCTCTGCAAGGTCAAGGTCCTTCTTCTTCAAAGTCTCTTCCAGTTTATCTCGCAAAGCAACAATGAGAACAGAGTTGAGAACGAGCAGAAAAACAAAGGCGTTAAATCAAAAATTCTAACCAGCCATACCCTTTGCTTCATCCTTTGCCTTCTGCAAATTCTCCTGAGCAAGCTTCAAATCGAGGTTGAGCTGGATCTGCTTTCTCTCTAACTCAGTATAGCGAGCCACAAGCTCGCAAGATTTCTACAAAGAGTCAACCAACGAAAGACATCAAAGACAGATCACTTCCGAGTGATTAAGGAAACATAGTAGCATTTCTAAGACTACAGTCGAATCAAAACATTCGACAGTAGTCTCGGGGACTACACCCAGCGGGTGCACTCAGCGTGCCCCCACTGGTTTACCAATTTGGTTCGACCAGTCGACCAAAAGAGGCAAAAAGGTTATGATTCTAAAACCATGGCTAAATGTCACGGGTCAGTTATATATATATATATATATATATATATATATATATATATATATATATATATATATATATATATATAGCTCTTTAGACTATAGTCAATTGCACGCAGTAGACCATAGTCTCGGGGACTACACCCAGTGGGTGCACTAAGCGTGCCCCCACCGGTTTTACAGATCCAGTCGACATCGTGCGTATAGGTCGAGTGAAGAAGATAACAACATAAAGACTATAGCCGATCGCACGCGATCGACCATAGTCTCGGGGACTACACCCGGTGGGTGCACTCAGCGTGCCCCCACAAAAGTTCAATCGACACACACACCCGGTGGGTGTACAGATATGGAAATCTCTGAAGGAAGCGCTTTGGTAGCATATCCTAACAAAGCAAGCAACGACTGACTTACTTGGACATTGCTCTGGAGGGCTGAACTAGCATCACAAGCCGCCTGACTAGCCTCTCTGGCCGCTTTCACCTGCTCCATCATAATCCCTGCATGGCGTATGGCCTCCTTAGCAGCACTTACTTGGTCTTCTGGGACGTGGTGTGTAGCAAAGAGAGATGGTGGATCAGCAGTCGACGAAGTGGGTCGGGCACTTGTCAGGTACAAATGAAGATCTGAAGTCCGAGTGGGGTTGCCTCCCTCGGAAATCAGCGTCTCAGGAATCGCCGCGACTTGAGCAGCCTTGCTAGCAAGCACTTTCTTGTTCTTCCTCTTCCTCAATGGCGCTTCCTCGTCATCATCGGGGAGATCAATGACGTGAGGCGGAACTACAAGAAAGATTCAGAAGTAAACATGGAAGTTCAATCGACTAGAAGCTCCAGTCGACTAAAAGCGAAACCTCTGAGATCTTACCAAGGTTGGAGGTGGCCGCGTCCTCCATTTCCTGATCTTCGTGCTTGGCTGAAGTCTCGGAGGTAGCGGCGCAGTAGATTTCAAGAATCGATCGATCAGTCATCAAGTCGACCAAAAGTTCACTCATGTTGAATAAGGAAATACAAGGTTACATTGGTTATCCGGAGATGGTGGGAATGACCATTCGCATCTTGGGCAGGGCCTTCGCCCGGCTTTGACGACGTCGCCGAGGTTGCTTGGCGGTTTCTCGGTCGGCTGGAGAAGTTGTCCTAGGTCGCCCGATCGCCCGGTGGGCACAACAGCTTTACCGTGCCCGGCCGCTGGGTCATGCGTCAACTTGGACCTTCCCTCCGAGCGAGGAGGATCGACGTCTTCCTCCTCTTCCTCCTCCTCCTCCTCGTCATCAGAGCCATCATCCTCCTCATCCTCCTCGCAGTTGGACTCCCATTCCTCCGGACTTTCGCCTCCACTTCCTTCTTCTTCTTCGACTGTTTCCTGCGCCCCGTTGGGCATCGAGTACATCTCAGTGGTGACCTAGAAGAAAACAAAACAAGGTGAAAGTCAGTCGACGAATTGGCATCAATACAGAATGAATGCAGCAGAATCACAGTCGAAGATGAGTGGTTATACCTTGTCTGGTTGGTAACTCTGGTCGAGTGGTGGAATCCTCCTAGCTCCGCGAGGGTTGTCCTTGTTTCCTGTGATGGCAGTCATCCACTTCTCCAGCGTGGCACCATCGACCTCCTCTGGATGGACCCGAGTGGTATCATCCGCATTGCAGTACATCCACATCGGATGACCTTGGTATTGGAGTGGCTGAATACGCCGTCGGAGAAAGACCTCCAGGAGATCCATGCCGGTCACCCCATCGCGAATAAGCTAGACTACACGCTCCATCAGCAGCCTTACTTGGGCCTTCTCCTCTGGTAACACCTTCAGGGAAGATGGCTTGTTCACTTGACTCATGGAGAAAGGAGGGAGCCCGATCGCCTCAAGGCCGGGCTGGTCTTGGCGATAAAACCAGGTCGATCGCCACCCTCTAACCGAAGTCGGGAGATTCATAGCTGGAAAGGCGCTCTTCCCCTTATCCGGACCCCGAGTCCCCACACATCTGGATTACTTGGGTCCTCTCGTCATTCGGGCTCATTTTCTTCACCGTCTGAGAGCGGACGGTGAATATGTGCTTGAAGAGACCCCAGTGCGGTCGACAACCCAAGAAATTCTCGCATAGCGAAACGAAAGCAGCAAGATAGACAATGGAGTTTGGAGCGAAATGATGGAGTTGCCTCCAAAAAAGTTCAAAAACCCCCGGAAAAAAGGATTTTGGCGGCAGAGAAAACCCCCGATCTACGTGGGTGGCCAGGAGGACGCACTCACCCTCTTCAGGCTGCGGTTGCCACTCCGTGCCAGGAAGCCTCGCCGACCCATGGGGGATCAGTCCTTCATTGGCCAGATCGGTAAGATCCTTCTCGGTGATGGTCGAGCGGATCCAGTCTCCTTGGACCCAGCCCTGCGGCAGCTTGGACTGAAGAGGAGCCGCCTGACCGGGTGCTCTCCCCTTGGCCTTCGCCGCCGCCTTTCTTCACCCGTTCCAGGCTGCGGTCTTCTCCTTCACCATGGTCGCCGGCGAGGCAAGTACCGAAGCTTCGCGCCGATGACGAAGAGCGCGGCGAGAAGGTTTGGAGGCGGAGAGAAGAGAAGTTTGAGGTTGCACTGTTCAAAATGCCCGGTCCAACGCTTTATATGGGGCCTCTTTCGAGTGGCTGACCGGTAGGCCCAGGCAATCCCGTCGCAATCCCATAGCGGTAGCGCGCCGCGATACGTGGCGAAAAAGGCGGCCGAAGATCGAGGCGTCATCGTCTTATCCCATCCGAAAGTGCCGCGGTTTTCTCCGCTTCGCTTCCCAAAATTCGGATCCCGCGAAATCCGCTAACCGCAGAGCAACTCGTCAGATAACAGATTTCCTCAGATCCGTCGCTCGGAAATCCTCAAGTTCACAAAGTTCACTCGACAAACGTGAAGAATGGATCAAGGCGACTGAAAGAGAAGTTGATGCCATCACTAAAAGGTCGTTGATCCAGTAAGATGCACTCACAACACGAAGAACAGGTCGGAAAGATTATCAACTCCTTCCTCACTCAAACCTCGATCCATTCGGGGCTAATGATGAAGTCATGTACAGGGTAGGGTCATAGACCTGCCCAAAGGTACCCTCCACAAGGACACTCACAAGAGAAGCAGCCTCCCAGTCGACCTGGTAGGTTTCCACTCGACAGATTCAAAGACACTCGACCATGAAGACACACTCGACCACCAGGAGTCCAAGAGCCACTCGGTACCCAAACGGTCTGTAGTTAAATAGTCTTTATGACCTTAATGACACTTTATGTAAGGCGTTACGAAGAACGCCTAGCTTTAACGCACCTTAAACCCTCTACTACGTGGGCTGGCTGGGGTCTGACACACTCTATATAAGCCACCCCTCCACAGGTAGAAGGGTTCGCACCCTGTAACACATACGCATATAATCCAAATGACCGCCTCGGGCTCGAGACGAGGGGCTATTACTTCCTCCGAAAAGGGCCTGAACTCGTAAATCCCTTGCGTATACAACTACTCCATAGCTAGGATCTTGCCTCTCCATACCTACCCCCATTCTACTGTCAGACATAGAACCACGACAGTGAATAAAAATATAGCTCCAAGTAAATTACCGATGGAAGTGGACGAAAGAGGGGATGCCTTCCGGAGCATCCCCAAGCTTTGACTTTTTGGTATCCTTGGATTATCTTGGGGTGCCATGGGTATCCCCAAGCTTAGGCTCTTGCCACTCCTTGTTCCATAATCCATCAAAAGAATTCACCCAAAACATGAAAACTTCACAACACAAAACTCAATAGAAATCTCGTGAGCTCTGTTAGAGAAAGAAAACAAAAGACTACTTTAAGGTACTGTAATGAAATCATTCTTTATTTATATTGGTGTTAAACCTACTGTATTCCAACTTCTCTATGGATTATAAACTATTTTACTAACCATAGATTCATCAAAATAAGCAAACAACACACGCAAAACAGAATCTGTCAAAAACAGAACAGTCTGTAGTAATCTGTAACTAAAGCAAACTTCTGGAACCCAAAAAATTCTACCAAAATTAGACGACCTAGACAATTTTTTTATTGATCAGCAGCAACTGGAATCAGTATTTAATCACGTTCTGGTGATTTTTAACAATTCGGGCACTGAGCACAAAGATTCTGAAAATTACAGCAAGATCAAATAACTATCATCCAAGAAAATCCAATAGGTTCAACTTGGCACAAACACTAAATAAAACATAAAACTACATCTAAACAGAGGCTAGATGGATTGTTTATTCCTAAACAGAAGCAAAAACACAAAATAAAATTGGGTTGCCTCCCAACAAGCGCTATCGTTTAACGCCCCTAGCTAGGCATAAAAACAAGGATAGATCTAGGTATTGCCATCTTTGGTAGGCAATCCATAAGTGGCTCTCATGATAGATTCATATGGTAATTTTATTTTCTTTCTAGGAAAGTGTTCCATGCCTTTCTTTAATGGAAATTGGAATCTAATATTCCCTTCCTTCATATCAATAATTGCACCAATCGTTCTAAGGAAAGGTCTACCAAGAATAATAGGACATGAAGGATTGCAATCTATATCAAGAACGATAAAATCTACGGGCACATAATTCCTATTTGCAATAATAAGAACATCATTAATTCTTCCCATAGGCTTTTTAATAGTGGAATCCGCAAGATGCAAGTTTAGAGAGCAATCATCAAAATCACGGAAATCTAGCAAATCACACAAAGTTTTGGGAATAATAGAGACACTAGCACCCAAATCACACAAAGCATGAAACTCATAATTTTTAATTTTAATTTTAATAGTAGGTTCCCACTCATCATGGAGTTTCCTAGGGATAGAAATTTTCAACTCAAGCTTTTCTTCATAAGATTGCATTAAGGCATCAACAATGTGTTCGGTAAAAGCCTTATTTTGACTATAAGCATGAGAAGGAGAATTTAGCACGGATTGCAACAAGGAAATACAATCAATTAAAGAGCAATTTTCATAATTAAATTCCTTTAGATCCAATATAGTGGGTTTAGCAATATCTCGATTTTTATTTCTTTCAATCCCACTTTTGTCAATTTCATCATCAAGATCTAAAAACTCTGAATTCTTAGAATGCCTTCTAGGTAAAGGAAGATCATATTCAGTTTCATCAAGATTCATATTGCAAAACAAAGATTTAATAGGGGACACATCAATAACTTTTAGATCTTCATCTTGATTTTCATAGGAATTAGAAGAACACGCTTTAATAAAGGCATCTTTGGAAGCACGCATCCTAGCGGTTCTTTCTTTGCACTCATCAATGGAAATTCTCATATCTTTGAGAGACTCATTGATATCATGCTTAGGAGGAATAGATCTAAGCTTTAAAGAATCAACCTCAAGAGAAATTCTATCAACGTTCCTAGCCAAATCATCAATTTTAAGCAATTTCTCTTCAAGCAAAGCATTAAAATTCTTTTGTGAATTCATAAACCCCTTAACACTACTCTCAAATTCAGAGGGCATCTTATTAAAATTTCCATAAGAGTTGTTGTAGGAATTTCCATAATTATTAGAAGGATTACTAGGATAATGCCTAGGATTAAAATTCCCTCTATACGCGTTGTTTCCAAAGCTATTCCTACCAACAAAATTCACATCCATAGATTCATTATTATTCTCAATCAAGGTAGACAAAGGCATATCATTAGGATCAGAAGAAACACTCTTAGTAAATAACTTCATAAGTTCATCCATCTTTCCACTCAAAACATTGATTTATTCTATAGCATGCACTTTTTTATTAGTAGATCTTTCAGTATGCCATCGATAATAATTAACCATAATATTATCTAGGAGTTTAGTAGCATCTCCTAAAGTGATTTTCATAAAAGTGCCTCCCGCGGCCGAATCTAAAAGATTTCTAGAAGCAAAATTCAATCCAGCATAAAAAAATTTATAATCATCCACAAGTTCAAACCATGAGTAGGACAATTACGTATCATTAATTTCATTCTCTCCCAAGCTTGTGCAACATGTTCATGATCAAGTTGCTTAAAATTCATAATATCGTTCCTAAGAGAGATAATCTTAGCGGGAGGAAAATACTTAGAGATAAAAGCATCTTTGCACTTGTTCCAATAATCAATACTATTTTTAGGCAAAGATGAAAACCACGCTTTAGCCCGATCTCTAAGCGAAAAAGGAAATAGCTTCAATTTAACGCCATCATTATCGACATCTTTTTTCTTTTGCATATCACATAAATCAACGAAGCCATTTAGATGAGTAGCGGCATCTTCGCTAGGAAGGCCGGCGAATTGATCTTTCATAACAAGATTCAACAAAGCAGTATTGATTTCACAAGATTCGGTATTGGCAGGAGGAGCAATCGGAGTGCTGAGGAAATCATTATTATTGGTATTGGTGAAGTCACACAATTTGGTAGCATCTTGAGCCATCGCGACAAACAAGCAAACTAACACACGAGCAAACAAAAGGCAAAGGGAAAAAGAGGAGGAGATTGGGAAAGAGAGGGCGAATAAAGCGGCAAGGGTGAAGTGGGGAGAGGAAAAGCGAGGCAAATGGCAAATAATGTAATGCGAGAGATAGGGATTGTGATGGGTACTTGGTATATTGACTTTTGCGTAGACCTCCCCGGCAACGGCGCCAGAAATGGCTCGTTGTCGGGAGTCCAAATCTTGACTTGACTTTTGCGTAAGCCTCCCCGGCAACGGCGCCAGAAATCCTTCTTGCTACGTCTTGAGCTTGCGTTGGTTTTCCCTGAAGAGGAGGGGATGATGCAGCACGATGGCGTAAGTATTTCCCTCAGTTTTAAGAACCAAGGTATCAATCCAAAGAGGAGGCCACGCAGCAAGTCCCTCATACCTGCACAAAACGATAGCTACTCGCAACCAACGCGATTAGGGGTTGTCAATCCCTTCACGGTCACTTACGAGAGTGAGATCTGATAGAGATAATATTTTTGGTATTTTTGGTATAAAGATGCAAAGTGGAAAGTAAAAGCAAAGCAAGTAAATAAAGTGATGGAGATTGATATGATGAGAATAGACCCGGGGGCCATAGATTTCACTAGTGGCTTCTCTCAAGAGCATAAGTATTCTACGGTGGGTGAACAAATTACTGTTGAGCAATTGACAGAATTGAACATAGTTATGAGTATATCTAGGCAATGATCATGTATATAGGCATCACGTCCGAGACAAGTAGACCGAAACGATTCTGCATCTACTACTATTACTCCACTCATCGACCGCTATCCAGCATGCATCTCGAGTATTAAGTTAAAAACAGAGTAACGCCTTAAGCAAGATGACATGATGTAGAGGAATAAATTCATGCAATATGATAAATACCCCATCTTGTTATCCTCGATGGCAACAATACAATACGTGTCTTGCAACACCTTCTGTCACTAGGTAAGGACACCACAAGATTGGACCCAAAGCTAAGCACTTCTCCCATTGCAAGAACTACCAATCTAGTTGGCCAAACCAAACGGATAATTCGAAGAGACTTGCAAAGATAACTCAATCATACATAAAAGAATTCAGAGAAGAATCAAATATTTTCCATAGATAAGCTGGATCATAAACCCACAATTCATCGGTCTCAACAAACACACCGCAAAAAGAAGATTACATCGAATAGATCTCCACGAGAGAGGAGAGAACATTGTATTGAGATCCAAAAAGAGAGAAGAAGCCATCTAGCTACTAGCTATGGACCCGAAGGTCTGAAGTAAACTACTCACACTTCATCGGAGGGGCTATGGTGATGATGTAGAAACCCTCCGTGGTGGATGCCCCCTCCGGCGGAGCTCCGGAACAGGCCCCAAGATGGGATCTCGTGGATACAGGAAGTTGCGGTGGTGGAATTAGGTTTTTGGCTCCGTCCCTGATCTGTTGAAGTGCGAGGTATATATAGGAGGAAGGAGTGCGTCGATTGGAGCATCGGGGGCCCACGAGGCAGGGGGCGCGCCCCACCCTCGTGACCGCCCGCACTCCTTGGAGTAGGGTCCAAGTCTCTGGATCACGTTCGGTGAGAAGATCACGTTCCTCAAGGTTTCATTCCATTTGGACTCCGTTTGATATTCCGTTTCTTGAAACCTTTGAAATAGGCAAAAAAACAGCAATTCTGGGCTGGGCCTCCGGTTAATATGTTAGTCCCAAAAATAATATATAAGTGAAAAATAAAGACCATTATAGTCCAAAACAATAGATAAAGTAGCATGGAGCAATCAAAAATTATAGATACGTTGGAGACGTATCACTGACTGCAACCAGAGCCAGCATTTGAGTCAGCAGGAACGGCAACTCCGGCTCCACTGTTCGCCAACAAAATCAGAGGAACCATATCCGGGTGCTCACGGCTGTCGGCGGACTCCTCTCAGAGTATGAACCTGAAAAAGGATGGCAGTGCCGGCGATAAGGGCCAGTCACTTGGAATGCAAACAAAAAAGTGCTCAAAAACATTCCAGATCTGAGGCCAATAACCTGTCAATCGAGAAGTAACTCCATTCCAACATCCTCCATTTATCACCAGTGACCTCCGGCGCAGAACCAGCGCCGCCGCAAGTAATTTCTTTAGCAGTAGATGCTAAGGGGAGGGAGGCACCAGTGGGAGAGGGAAAGGGGTGGCGAGGGTTTCCAGAATGACCCACAAACCGTCCTGTTCCATGGCTCGGTAAAAATATTAATGTTCTGGTCGACGGAGCAGACTGGGCCCATTTCTCCACCGTCCACCAGTTCGTTACGGGCCCATCTACAACGCTCTGTTTCATATCGTATTCCGCCTCTTCACCCATTTTCTAAACTCCACGACAGACTTGGCAGACCACTTTTTCCCGATCTCGAGCTAGGCATGGAAGGCGACGATACCGGGAGTAGCTGGGCTCGGGCATCAAATCGCCTCGTCCGGTACATAAGTGCAGCTCTCAAAATACTATTTTAGAGGGCAGCCCGATGCACGTAGCTCCCGCTTGTACAGCGCAAAGACGAAACAGATTAAACTCTACTTTAATCAAACTATAACAACTTTGAATACAGAACACACAGCAACGATCTGTATAATTTTTAAGATTAAGCAAGCACATCAAACATGATTCGTTTCTCATCATAGATTATATAATTTTCCAGATTAAGCATTTGTGTTACTGCTATGGTGTTACTTAAACTAAAGAGATCCAAAAGAAACATTGATAATATATGAGAATTAAGTCTGGATTGTGCCAGAACATATCACCTGTCACTTCCTGTAGAAATGGTTCAATAGATGTGTCATGATACTGTGTATTAGTTACTAAAGCTTGTTTCTTGAAAACAAAGAGACCTGTTGTTGGCTCATTTCCGATCTGCAGTGTTCTGTCCTGTTATATCTGCCTCTGATAAGAGACTGGTCAGACCTTCATCTGTTTGGAATCCATGGTATGACTCAAAGAGGCCTGCTAGGTACAGATTGTTGTTCCTTTAGCATTCATTTTCTTTGACCAGACCTGCGATACCAACTGGTTGGTCACTCGGTCTGAACCCATCATTTCAAATTGCCGTTGGTCAATGATGACCAACAAGTTGTGTTTCTGCATCTCCTTCACCAGCACCACGAGACTCTCCTGGGGTGTTGATGTAGTCATTATGCCAGCTTGCTTTGCGTCCTCATCATTAACCACAGTTTGCCTAGCTCGCTTTTTACCCAACATTGCTACTTCGTATTCATCCAACTCAAATCTGCTTGGAGGGTTGTCCGCAAACTTCAAAGCATAATTGGCTTCTACTCCTCTATCCTTTGACCTATTGTGCAGGTCGAAAGTATCCCCTGGTTGATTTACTTCGCATTCCAGAGTTTTCATGGTTCCTAGTTCTGCCAGACACAATGTTTTGATTGCAGCCAGCATATTCTTCAGTAAGATGCAAAGATATGAAAATCCTACACTTCAGTCATAAATTGATCGTTATCACACAATAATATGTTATACTCCTTGCGTAAGAGATACATAAAGTAATCAAAGACAGGGCATACCAAAATGAAAAGGAGCCAAAATGTTTGATTGCTGACACTATATTCTCGAGTGACTCTCCTTACACAGAAATTCATATAAAGCATGATCAGGGTTCATAACATATTACTGGCATTAAAAAGAAGGGTGGATTGCTCATAATTTGGGCATTGTTCCTCACCCTCTTTATACCCACAACACAGTTTTATCTCTTGTTTCTAGTTGGAAGCAAACGTTCGGTGTACGTAGAGTCGTATCAGTGGCAGATAGGGCTTGAGAGAATATTGATCTTACCTTTAGCTCCTTGTGGGTTCGACACTCCATACTTACCACTTCCACCTTTGGGAATTGCTACGATGATTCCCTGCACTTGGGGATTATCAAGCTCTTTTTTGGCGCCGTTACCGAGGAGCAATAGCGTGGGGTTGATATTCTCGTGTGTGCTTGTTTGCTTTCTTCACTAAGTAGATTTTGTTTTTTCTTTTTGTTTCTGTTTAGTTGTGTGTGAAACATACAAAAAAATTAAAAAGAATGAAAATACCAAAAAAAGAATTACTTGCCTCTCATGCCTAAAAAAGTTTTTCAAAAAGAGAAGTGATTGGAAAGTTATGCATTGAAGAAGTGAGGGTCGACCTTGAGCACTTGTGTTCATGCTCACGGAAACAATGTAGAATTTTTCATGGAAGTTTCTCTGTAAATAATTATCCTCTTGTATATATCCATTGTATTATAAAAATAATTTGCCAAGCTTGGGTTTTAGTGTGATTAGATTGCTTGCTTACTATGTTCAGAACAAAAACAGAAACTTTGGCTGTAGTGCATGAATTTACATTTTTTTACTGGAAAGTCAAATGGGTATGGAACTTTTTGCACATTACTTCTGTACAAATTTCTCAAATTTTCAATTTTATTTCATATTTTTTGTAGGTCCATAAGTATACGTTTGATACAGATTACTACAGACTGTCCTGTTCTTGATAGATTCTGTTTTTCGTGTGTTGTTTGCTTATTTTGATGCATCTATGGCTAGTATTTAGGGTATGAACCATAGAGAAGTTGGAATACAGTAGGTTTAACACCAATATAAACAAAGAATGAGTTAATTACAGTATCTTAAAGTGGTAGTTTGCTTTATTACACTAACGGATCTCACAAGTTTTTGTTTAAGTTTTTTGTGAATGAAGTGTTTGAAGAACGAGGAGTTACCGATGTGAGAAGAATAAAGAGAGACAAGAGTTCTAGCTTGGGGATGCCCAAAGCACCCCAAGTAAATATTTCAAATGATACTCAAGCATCTAAGCTTGGGGATACCCCGGTTGGCATCCCATCTTTCTTCTTCAACAAATATCGGTATACCTCGGTTTTTGTTTTGTTCACATGTTTTGTGTCCTTAGTGTTTGTATTTTTTTTAAGAATCATGCTAGTATGAGCTAGCTCTTCATTGATTTACATAATGATTCATGTGCTTCACTTATATCTTTTAAGTATGATCTTATAGAATTGCTCTTTGTGCTTCACTTAAATCGTTTGAGTATGGTTTATAGAATGCTTCGTACGCTTCACTTATATATTTTGAGCTTGTATGTTGGCTAGTCTATATTAATTGTAAAATGCTCCAGGAAATTCACTTATATCTTTTGGAGTATGAATAATACTATAATTTAAAGTGGGTTTGGAAGAGTGTCAATTTTAGGAATTAGTGATCCCACTATCTTGGAGGAGGTTGAATCTTTGTACGATATTTATGAAAGTGGATTTGGAAGAGTGTCAACTTAGTTAGTATTCCACTATTTCGGAAGAGGTTCCAATTGAGTATGAGAACAAAGTTGCTATCCATGTTGCTACTGAAAATTTTTATGAGGGAGGAATATGTGCTTGTAGGAGTTGCAATAATATCAAGTTTCCTCTCTATGTGCTTAAATTTTTGAAGTTATACTTGTTTTGCCTTCCTATGCTAGTTGATTCTTGTTCCTATTAATTGTGCGCTCAAAAAATCCCTAGGCATCGGAAGTGAGTTAGATTTAAATATGATATTCATATTCTTCATGATGCTCTTTTTATGTTTCAACTCTTATCTTTTATGCGAGCATCATTGAAATCATCATGCCTAGCTAAAAGGCATTAAAGAAAAGCGCTTGTTGGGGGACAACCCAATGTTTATCCTTACTGTTTTTGTGTGTATACATGATTAAGCTACTGTAGTAATCATATTTTATAGCTTTTGTTTCAATAAAGTGCCAAGTAAGACCTTTGGGAAGACTTGGGTGAAAGTTAATGTGATCTTGCTGTAAAAAGCAGAAACTTTGCGATCACGAGATTAGCTGCCATTTTTTACAGAAGAGTGATTTTGAGTTGATTCTTTTTGAAGAAGATTAATAGACAAATTCCTCACGTCCACCAATTTATTTCATAATTTTTGGAGTAGCAGAAGTATGGTTATTGTTCAGATCATTACAGACTATTCTGTTTCTGACAGATTCTGTTTTCATTGCATAGTTTGCTTGTTTTCTAGTTTCTATGGCTTATATTTCTCAATATAAATTATAGAAATGATATGGTACAGTAGGAATTATGTGAAAACAATTATGAACCTTGTCTTTTACATTACCAAAGTGCATGGTTTACTCTTTATCATACTAACCTATCTCACGAAGTTCCATTAAGTTTTGTGTGATTGAAGTTTTCAAGTTTTGGGTGAGATATCGATATGAGGAGAATAAGGAGTGGGAAGACCCTAAGCTTGGGGATGCCCAAGGCACCCCAAGGTAATATTCAATGAAGACGCGAGCGTCTAAGCTTGGGAATGCCCCGGAAGGCATCCCCTCTTTCGTCTTCAAAACTATCGGTATACCTTACTCGGAGCTATATTTTTATTCGTCACATGATATGTGTTTTTCTTGGAGCGTCATTTTATTCTGTTAGTATTTGCTTGCTGTTATTTAGAATAGTGTTTTGCATCTTTAGTTTCAATAAAAATGTTAAGGATAGCCTTTACCAAGCTTATTTTGCTAGTATACATGCTGCTGGTTCAAAACAGAAAGCTTACCGCTGTTGCAAAAAATTCCCTAGAAAAGTCAGAGAATGGTATAATGTTGAATCTTTTTGCATATTAAGCTCTGATAAATTTATTACAGTGGGAATTTTCTCTTATAATTTTGGAGTTAGGGAAGTATTGATACTCTTGCATTCTTTACAGACTGTACTGTTTTGGCAGATTGCTGTTATGTTTGCATTGTTTGCGTATGCTTGCTTGTTTAATGATTCTATTTGAGGGTAGGAGTACTAAATATGCAGAGGCATTTAGTATTCAATGTTGAATAATAATTTTAGTGATTTGTTACAGTAGAAAATGATAAGGTTTTGTATTGGTTTATACTAACCCATCTCACGAGTTCTTGTTGAGTTTGTTGTGAATGAAGCATATGATAAAAAGAGAAACCGTGATATGAGAGGAATTAAGGAGACATAAAAGCTCAAGCTTGGGGATGCCCCGGTAGGCATGCCACCTCTCTTGTTCAACAACTATCGGTTAGTATCGGTTGAGCCTAAGTTTCTGCTTCTTCACATGAGTTGTGCTATCCTTGCAATGTCATTTTATTTTGTTTTACTTGTTGTTTGAATAAAACCATTGGATCTGAATTATTAAATAAAAAAGGGGAACCCTCCCATGGCTAGTTAATTATTTGACTACTCGCTGTCCTTCACTCATATCTTCTAGAGTAGTTTGTCATTTACTCATGTGCTTCATGTATATCCTATGAGTAAATGGGGGAATGAATTGAATGTCATAAATCTGAATTTTTATATGTTTCATATGCTTATAACATGGTTAGTGATGACTTCACACATAGAAAGTATGAGGCATAAAAATTGTTGAGAGTTGGCAAACGTAGTTTTGGTCATCGTTGCAATTAATAGGAAGTAATAAGGAAAGAGAGGTTCACATACAAATATATTATCTTGGACATCTTTTATGATTGGGAGCACTCATTAAGTATGACATGCTAAAAGAGTTGACGTTGGACAAGGAAGACAACGTAATGGTTTATGTTTTCTGACATCTCAGTTAAATTATATTGTCATTGACCTTCCAAACATGTTGAGCTTGCCTTTCCCCCTCATGCTAGCCAAAAATTCCTAGCACCAAGTAGAGATACTACTTATGCTTCCAAATATCCTTAAACCCAGTTTTGCCATGAGAGTCCACCATGTCTACCTATGGATTGAGTAAGATCCTTCAAGTAAGTTGTCATCGGTGCAAGCAATAAAAATTGCTCTCTAAATATGCATAACTTATTAGTGTGGAGAAAATAAACTTTGTACGATCTTGTTGTGGAAGTAATAAAAGCGACGGACTGCATAATAAAGGTCCACATACAAGGGGCAATATAAAGTGACGTTCTTTCGCATTAAGATTTTGTGTATCCAACCCTAAAAGCGCATGACAACCTCTGCTTCCCTCTGCGAAGGGCTTATCTTTTACTTTATGCTTGAGTCAAGGTGATCCTCACCTTTCCCTTTTTCATTTTATCCTTTGGCAAGCTCCTCGTGTTTGAAAGATCATGATATATATATATATATATATATATATATATATATATATATATATATATATATATATATATATATATATCCAATTGGATGTAAGTTAGCATGGGCTATTATTATTGACATCACCTAAAGGTGAATACGTTGGGAGGCAACACAATAAGTCCCTATCTTTCTCAGTGTCTGGCTGAAACTCCATAACCACAAGTATTGCGTGAGTGTTAGCAATTGTAGAAGACTATATGATAGTTGAGTATGTGGACTTGCTGAAAGGCTCTATTCTTGACTCTTTCTGATGTTATGATAAATTCCAATTGCTTCAATGACTGAGATCATAGTTTGTTAGTTCTCAATGAAGTTTCTGAACCATACTTGACATTGTGAATAGATTGTTACTTGATCATGAAAAGTTTTATGAGCTAAGCTACTATTATGACACATATTTATGCTAG
Source organism: Aegilops bicornis (assembly GCA_021605145.1). Classification (NCBI taxonomy): domain Eukaryota; kingdom Viridiplantae; phylum Streptophyta; class Magnoliopsida; order Poales; family Poaceae; genus Aegilops; species Aegilops bicornis. The sequence goes on from CM038673.1 coordinate 119,067,451, forward strand.
AAAAGGTGATTGAAATTATCTTTGATCAAACTTGCGCACCTACTAGCATTCACACTTCATAAATTATTTCTTTTATCATTTACCTACTCAAGGACGAGCAGGAATTAAGCTTGGGGATGCTGATACGTCTCCAACGTATCTATAATTTATGAAGTATTCATGCTATTATATTATCCTTCTATGATGATTTATATGCATTTATATGCCATTTTATATGATTTTTGGGACTAACCTATTAACCTAGAGCCCAAAGGATGCTTCGCTTTTCTCCTTGTTTTTGTGTTTTACTAAAAGGATACAGACGGAGTCCAAATGACGTGCCAATTTTTGAGGATTTTTTATGGACCAAAAGAAGACCACGGAGCATCGGAGTTGGGCCAGAAGAGTCCCGGGCTGCCCACGAGAGTGGGGGGCGCCCCCCACCCCTCCTAGGGCGCGCCCCCCTATCTCGTGGACAGCCCGGAGACCCCCCTGACGTGAAACCAACGCCAAATACTCCTATAAATACAAAAACCTTCAGGAATTAACCTAGATCGGAAGTTCTGCCGCCGCAAGCCTCTATAGCCACGAGAAATCAATCTAGGCCCTCTTCGGCACCCTGCCGGAGGGCGCCATCATCACCGGAGGCCATGGAGGAGGATCTTGGAGGGGCCATCATCACCATGAAGGCCAAGGACCAGAGGGGGAAAGCCATGGAGGAAGAAGCACAAGGGGGAGAACCTCTCCTCCTCTCTCTTGGTGGCACCGGAGTGCCATCGGGAGGGGAATCATCGCCGCGATGATCATCTTCATCAACATCACCATCATCATCACCATCCTCATCTCTTTTACGCGGTCCACTCTCCCGCACCCCGTTGTAATCCTACTTGAACCTGGTGCTTTATGCTACATATTATGATCCAATGATGTGTTGCCATCTTATGATGTTTTGAGTAGATATCTTTTGTCCTTGAGTTGATTGATGATCTAGATTGGTACGAGTTGTATGTTTTATTATTGATGGTGTCCTATGGTGCCCTCCGCGTCGCGCAAGCGTGAGGGATTCCCGTTGTAGGGTGTTGCAATACGTTGATGATTCGCTTATAGTGGGTTGCTAGAGTGACAGAAGCTTAAACCCGAGTAAGGGGGTTGTTGCGTATGGGATAAAAGGGGACTTGATGCTTTAATGCTATGGTTGGGTTTTACCTTAATGAATCTTTAGTATTTGCGGATGCTTGCTAGAGTTCCAATCATAAGAGCATATGATCCAAGTAGGAAAAGTATGTTAGTTTATGCCTCTCCCTCATATGAAATTGCAATGACGACTATCGATCTTGTTAACAATTGCTTAGGAAAATTCCGCACACCGATCCACCATTATTCCACACTCGCTATTTATATTATTTAGTAATATATTCTAACTTTATGATAACAGCACCTACTTTTATATTTTAGCTCTCCGATATCATACAAAGTTATCCTCTTTATACCCACAACACAGCTTTTATCTCTTGTTTCTAGTTGGAAGCAAGCGTTCGGTGTCACGTGAGTCGATGGCGAGATAGGGCTTGAGAGAATATTGATCTTACCTTTAGCTCCTTGTGGGTTCGACACTCCATACTTATCACTTCCACCTTTGGGAATTGCTACGATGATTCCCGGCACTTGCGGATTATCATACACTCACAGAATATAGACATCTCCAGAATATAAGTAAATTTGGTGCAGTTTCCATACCTTCTAGATTTAGAGGTAGTCTTCGATGATGTCGACTTGGCAACATCATCTTCAATTGCATCACTTGGACATGAAAGTAGAGCTAGTGCAGTTTCATTTTCTCTTGGACACGGAAGCAGAGGTAGTGTACCATCAGTTGCTTGATCTGATGTTGTACAAATAGCTTTTGTAATGGGTTTTTCTTTCTTTTGTCCCTGCATGAGTTTCATATATTAGCTTCAGTAAGACAAGAGTAAGGTGGAACAGAAATCTCATATTTACATAGCAAGTACCTTTTTGCTTTGCTACTTCTGCATAGGCTTCTAGTGCTTCAGGAGTAGCAGCTTTGCAGCTTTGCCATCTATGTCCATAAGCTTTGCAAATTGGACACTGGTGATGGCCTTTCTTTCCCTTCCCCTTGCTATTCTCAGCACCACTTTTGTGCCTCTGCACCTTTGGCCTCCCAGGGGCCCTCCTAAAGATTGGGGGATTCAAGAAGAATTCTTTGTTCACACTAGGCCATTGAGACATGTCGATTAGGCCGGGAAGAATAGGAGCATAAGCTGCTGAACTTGGCAAATGTAACAATCATCAACGAAGTCTTCTATTGTGACCCCCTAATTCCAGTAATAAAGCTAATTGCATGTTTGCAAGGCTTCCCAGAGACTTGAAATGCCCTGCATGTGCATGTCCTATTTGCTAGATCAGTGACGTGGCGCTTACCACCTAGTGCAACACTCTCACTCACCTCTGCAATCATGTCATCTATTCTCTCATATTCAATGTCCAGCCCCCTGCTTATGTCATTCAACTCCTTCATGAAACTTGGAAGTATACGCCGACCTTGAAATTTTCTAGCTACCCTTCTCAACTATGCTTCCAGGAGACCTCTTCTCAACCTCAGCTTTCCAAGCATATAGCTTGTCAAAAGAATCATCCCAGTTACCAAACAACTTAGCCATTGCTAGCCCTTTGCCACGGAATACTTTCGTGTATTGGACATTGATCTTGTACTTGTCATGTAGCCTCCTCCGTAACTCCATCGGCCGAACACTAGGATCTTCTTTTATCCAGTCCATGACTTTCTCACACACCCATGCCTTTGAAGTACTTTTCTGCTTCTTTTTCTTCTTTGTGCTAGAACAAGTGTGCTCCTGCACATGAACTTTGACCTGCATTAAATAAACAATGGAAAAAACTAGTTTCAGTCAACTCCATTTTATAACAAAACATCACTCAACAAAATTATGCGACTAACACGCCTCCATAGTTTCTTGGTCATCCAACCTCCCAACATGAATTCTCCATATGCAATCCGTCTTCTTCGCCCGGCGACAATAAGCCCTGAATCGAGTAGGTTCACTTTTTTCAACCTTGAATTCGAACTCTTTCTTTACAGCATATGTAGCAATTGCCAAGCTAAACTCTTCAATGTTGGGGTACTTTGAGCCAACATGCATTGGCGGGTTTTGTTTGTCATAAGCAATTTCTGGAATAGCATCCGGTCTAGCATCTTCCGCAACCCATTCCTCATCATCACTGCTATCCTCAACATAGTCATTATTTGGTATATCTTTTTCTTCGACCTCATCATCACTATCGGAACCAACACTGCCAATTGAGTACTGGTCCTCCTCATCTACACCAACATGTTCATATTCTTCATGCGGATTGTCAAGATATGTATCTGTTAGGCATACACTAGCTTCATCAATGACGCTACTTGGTTGACTAGGCAGTGCTATAGATGGTGTTTGGTTCGAAGGAGTACATGGAACATCAACATTATCACTTCTCTCGGAATATTTGATGATCAAATGGCCACTTCTATTCTGATCAAAACAGGCAAACATTTTCATGCATTCTTCATCATTTGACACAGAGATATTTTTGCCACTAATGGAATCAAAGTACTCAAGAAATATATTATCCTCTGAGCATAAAGCAAAATTTCCGGCAATACAAGCCAGCAAATCCTTCATACTAGTCCTACTAGCCTCAATAATCTGCCAACAAAATATTGAATCCCCAGTGATTTTGGTTCCACTGCCACAAACCTTCACCTCTACTGTGTAGCTACAAGACTGGATCACCCTGTGGATGATGCAAACCATGTCAATTGTGCATTCTACTACCAAAAACTACCTAGCGCAAAAAGGGATAGAGAGCCCGAGAAATTACCTAGCGCAAATAGCAGAGAGAGAGAGGTCGAGCCGCATTCATCAGCTATGCCGTCCTCCTCGTCGGGCATGGAATTCTGGGGCAGATGGGCTGCTGCAAGTGCGCCCACAAAGGAGTTGATCTTGGGGAGGGCCTCAGCCGTCGGCGCCACTGCCCCGCTCTCCACCTCGCCGGAATCCCCGATGCTAGGGTTCTGGGCGACATGGCCACTGGGAGAGGTTGGTGCTGTTGGCCCCCATGTGTTGGCTGTCGAAGACGCGGTGAGACGCGGTGGTACAGGCGCGGCGGCGATGGGGCCGTGCGACAGGGGCTGGGGAAGCGCCGGCGGCGGTTCCGCCATGAAGCGCCGCCTAGATAGCATCGGAGATGCGGTGGGCGAGAGACCTGGGGAAGCACCAGCGGCGATTCCACCATGATGCGGCACCGGAGGGGGATGGGGGAGTGGCGGTGGGGGTTGTGGTGGCGCCGTGAGGTTCCTCCATTGCTTTCTGAGGCCGAGGCGGCTAGCAGCGTGCGTCTTGGATTAGGGGATATTCGGGCAGTGCGTGCAGTCATGGGATGGGGAGGGTCGGATGCGTGCGTGAGTTGTTTTTTTTTTCTAAAATAAGGGTAAATTTGGAATTTGTGGGAAATCTGACAAGGAAAACGGACACTATCTAACGGCAGACTAACGGTAATGGCGAAAAAGCAATATAATTTGTTCGTGTCTGGTATATAAGCACCGGAGCTTTGTTGGATGGCAAATGAGCCATTGTTGAGCTTGTCGATGGTATAGAAGCAATTTTCTCTATAGTATAGTTATAGCCCCACATTAGGATACCTCGGTTGACGTGTTTATAACTAGTCATAAATACCTAGACTTATATGTTTGTGTTTTTGACTTACTTGCTATCCTTCCTATTGAAGAGACTTTTGCAGCAACGAAACTGTAAATATTTTGTAGAAGTAACGCACTTGCCTTTGCATCCTCAAAGTAGAACATGAAGCTATATATCTTCAGTTTGATGAATCCACTGCAGAATGGATGAGCACTCACTGTAAAGTTATGATCACCTGACATAAAGAATGTAACTTCCTATTCTCTACCAAAATTTTCTTAATCTGCATCCCAATCCTATTACTCCCTCCGTTCTTAAATATTTGTCTTTCTAGAGGTTTTAAATGGTGTCTACATACGGAACAAAATGAGTGAATCTACACTCTAAAATATGTCTATATACATCTGTATGTGGTGATCATTTAAAATCTCTAAAAAGACAAATATTTAGGAACGGAGGGAGTAGTAATTACCTGCTGGCAATCTGATAATTACGTGTTAAACCACTCTAATTCTAAATATACTAAACCTAGCCAGGTTTAGTTTACCAATGTTTTTTTGAATTTTTTCTATCATAGAAAATCGGTCAATGGATGTGCACCACGTGTATTAGTGGGGGATGCAGGCGGGTACGCGGCTGGGTGCGCGGAGCGATCGCTGGTGGAAATTATAAGAAAATGCGGCCGCAGCTGTCCATTGGTTGCATGGTCTGGGTTGCTTCCAGTTCAGGATTGCTTGCATGCCCTGCGCCTGCGAAGACCAACTTGGCTACGCTCTGTTTTGGATGCTTCTGCATGGCCGCTTCTTCTCTCCTTCTAATTTTTTGCTTCTTCCTGCCACGTATGCTAGCCTGGGTCGGTTGCCGCCTGGATGTTCTGGATTTCTCGTGTTGGCCGTGGCTGCTTGGGTACACTTTTCTGGGTCTTTCTGCGCGTCTCTGGTGTCCGTCTCCAATTTGAGTTCTCCTCTTCTGCTGCTTCCTATAAATAGTGGTTGCCCCTGCGTCCGTCCCTCATTTCATTTGCTCCCACCTGCTCTCTTTTCTCTCTGACCAGAAGTGCCGTTTGTTCGGCCGGCGATGGTTGCTCCTGCTCCTGTTCAGTCTGGACGACGCCGTCGGGGTCGTCCTCCTGGGATTCGGGCGGCTGTTATTCTCACCCTGACGCCGTGCGCTCTCCACCATGGACGTCAAGCCGTCGTGGTTCGCTCTCGCCGACGCGTCGTCCGCGTGGGGGAGTGCCTGCTCGGCTGCTCCGTCTCGCCTCCGGACATGGAGCGTTGCCTCCGACTGCAGTAACGTTGTCTCCCACGACATTGAAGGCCTCTTCTCAACTTCCACTGACGCCAGTTGACCCTGGCTCCTCTCAGACGGCCTGCCCGCGGCGGCCGACCAGACCGTGACGGTCTTTGATGGCACCTGCAGGAGTGTCGCTCTTCCCCGCCGCTCTGGTCGCTCAAATCCGTCTGCGTGCGGCCGCCTCTTGGAGATGGAGCACGCCGCCCGCTGTCATCACTCTCTTCTACGGCGTCATGCAATGCATGGTCGCCGGCTTCGGCGCCGCGGTGACGGGCTCGACCGCACCTCCTTCCGTCTCCGCATATGCTTCCTTGCCGTCGCACGGGGTTGCCCAGGTTGCGACCATTGCCAGGACAGGCTACAATCCGGCGCCGCGCTCGCCGAGGAGCTGCGCACAGGACCGCGTCGGCACCTCGGACGACCTGAGCTCTCTGGATTTCAAGCAGTGGGAGAAGGCTTTTGTGGACTGCGCCATGGTCGTCCAGGCATGCGCCAGCAATCTTGACCTCGAGCCTGGCCTACCCGCTGAGGCCACGAGCTAGCGACCTCTCAGGCTGAAGGCCCGTCGATCCTTGTCACGTCGCCATCGGCTCGCCGCTCGACGTTGCGTTCGCCCAGGCCGCTGTCGCCTTGCCATCCAGCGCCATCGGAGTCTTTCCCCCGCGTCGTCGTCGTGGATACGGGAGAGGTGCTAGAGCCAAAGCGGACGTGACAACGCCCTCCTGTTCCTTGCCCACCTCGATCGTCGTCAACTGCGGGATGGCGAGCACATGGGCGGTTGCCTCTTCCTCACTTTCTACGCCGTGTGCCATGCGTGCTGCTTGCATGTTGCTGCTGTGTCAGTGCGCGCCGTGAGGTCTGCGTGGCCGCGCACTGTCCCAGCCAGTCAACCGCACGCTGGACGCCCACCGCCCGTTGTCGACTTGCGAGCCACCTGCACCGCCGCGACGAACTGCGTGAGCCCCTCCATGGCATCGTGCCAAATGAGACTGACTAGATGCAGCATGCTCGAACATAGCATGTTCCTGTGATGTTATGCCGGACTGCAGTTTGTTGGAAGGGTTTATTTTAGGCTGCTAGCTATGCCACATGAGTAAGATTCTTGATGAATTGTGGTAGGGAGAAATAACTCTTGCTTGCTGAATGCAGGCCATGCGCGGGGATCACTGTTGAGCAGCAGTACTTTTGATTGCATGCACGTAATTGAATTTCTCTAATGGAGGACAGTCCCGATCCGTTTCATGGGCACTTATGTGCATGAGTTCGAACGTGTATATACTGGACGCGGCGGCTATGTCTGTATGCCCGGCCTTTCCACTGATCCCTGCAAGCTCTACACGGATCTCCATGCAAGCTCATTTTCGAAAATCCTACACTTACGGAAAGAGTGCTACGGACTGGTCTTACATTTTTTTTTTTTTTTGAGGGGAGACTTTGACTTGGGTCTCACAGTTGCGGCACCTGTCTCATCAGCACACATGCCGCGGATTTGGATTGGCTGGTGAAACTTGATACTCGTGCACGCCCTCCATCGACTCTTCCATGACTTTATTTCAAGTAAAAAAAAATCATGGTTACAGGTTAGCTACATTTGGTGCACCCGTCAATTTCATCCCAAAAACTTTCCAGTTGTGTTTTGTACAATATAGAAGGAAAAACAAGAGTTGCATGAATAGTATATGTATTATCTCTGACAAAAAGGCGCACCAAACATGCACGAAGAACTCTTTTCTCGCCTTAGTATAGGAACATGTGCACACCGCAAGAATGTATATCATTTAAAATAATTCAATCGCACAAACAACATGGGCCCTTTCATTCATATAAGAAGAGAGTTGCAGTCCCGTGATATTTTCCCTTCAATCGCATAGCTCAATTTTTGTTCTTAAATATTTCCGTCATATTATATCTCAAATATGGTCTCAGTCTTTCTCCCTTCAATGGCACAAGCAACTAGCACTTTTACATGCTTCTGTTACCATTCATAATCTCCTGTTCTTATGTTTTCAAAAATATATAAACATACCTGCCTAAATATACAAGGGCCTAATAGGGATTAAAAAATGACTTCTCAAACAGATTGCGTTTTCTTCACAGTTGAACTCTTCTTCTTTCTTGCGGGTAATTCACAGTTGAACTCTACCCAGAACAATTGGGCATATCTCTTGAAACGGTACAACTAATGTTGACATGTGTATAATGCATAGAGTTTTTTATGAGCTATTTAATATAGTCATTTTTTCCTTAAAAAATGTAGTCATTTTTTTTTCTCTGGCTGCATGTCTAAGTTGTTGGCCATATTGACACCTAACAAATTATATTATTGACGTGTTCTGTTTTGCTGAAACACAAAATAGATTGCATTCACAGGTGAACTCGCTGGAACACAAGGTACAACTAAAGAAAACGCTGCTCAAGCAGCTTTAAAACACATATGTGCCCACTACAACATCACTATCAGTGATCACAACTATCATGCACTTGAAGTAGGAAAAAGAAGCGTGCTTTCAACACAAGCGAAGGTACGAGAATGAGTCAATCAACGGCAGTTCAATATGGCCCACCAGCAGGTTACCGCACAGTCAAATGAGAAGGCAAACTAAAATCCTTGCAAAGATATGAGAGAATTTCTTTGTTGTGATACCACTGTGAATGTACCCTCAATGCCCATACATTGATTATCCAATCATTGCGTACACGGGCACCAAACCACCAGTGGGTCGGGTACAACAATTGACAAAGACTCTCTATCACTTCATCACAGGTACCAATCTTGCAGGAGATTCCATCAGAATGATCTAAACTACAAGTGCACATACTGTATTTATTTTATATTATCAAAAAGATACCAGCATGTACCCCCTGTTTTCTAAGATGCACCATGGAACGTTGGGAATAAATCTATCATTTTTCCAGTTTCTCCTTTTTTTATTCATACTTCTCTTGCTTTAAATTCAGTTCCAATGTAAATAATAAAAACAACATACATAAACACTACATATCGACGGGGCACAAGCAATGGAAAACCTATCCTAAAAGATGCAATTACTGCGTCTTTGAAGCTACAAAGAGAGGTCTGATTTCCTCACATGAAGCGACCCATACCAAACAGTGACAATTTAACATGGCCTGTCAGCAAATAAGCACTCAACAAAAGAAATTCACAAGGCAAGTTAAAATCTTAGCAAAGATATGTGACGGCTTTCAGACATCATACCACTATGTATGTATCCTCGGCGCCCGCAGACTGAAGATCCACTAATCACATATACCGGTGCCAAACGACTCCATGGCTGTATGCGAGAATTTGCAAAAGTTTTGTATTATTTCGTTATGGACACCTCCTGCAGGAGGTGATAAGTAGATAACGAATAAGTCTGTATGTTCTAATCCAAAATTGTACACTACTTGCTTTATTGTACTAAAATGACTACATGAAAGTAATTTTAATAGGCGGAGTACCTTTTATTAGAGATGTACCAGTTTTTATCATTCTGTTTATCAGCATGTATCATGCATGGTTGTAATAAATGTACTTCTTTGCCATCTTGAACTTTTATTGGCGGCGGAGTATATATTGATATGCTCTTCTTTACATAATATATAGTAAAAGATATACATAAAGCTACAATGCATATTCTGTTAAATTCATAATTGTTTATAGTTCTATCATTTCAACAACGGTCTACATAGTTGCGATTATCGACAGGTGCAGCGTGCCGCCGCGCAGGCTAAGCTAGTTACTTATATGACACAAGCTCGGGAGGGGTCTGACCGACTAAGCATTTGAGACATGATTAGAAAATTATGAAAGCAGATAGCAGTACTCTTCTACTCCCTCCGTTCCCAAATAATTGTCTTTCTAGAGATTTCAACAAGTGACTACATACGGAGAAAAATGAGTGAATCTATACTCTAAAACATGTCTACATACATCCGTATGTTGTAGTCCATTTGAGATGGCTAGAAATACAATTATTTGGGAACGGAGGGAGTATCAAAGTAACATGTATATATTCCATGGATAACCCTTCTTGATCCATGCAAAACAAATAATTGTCAGGCTCCACATCAGGAATAAAGTTCAAGGTCCACTAACACAATTGCCCATTGGAGCATGAAACAAGAAGTATGCTTCAGCCAAGTTCCTGCTTGCAATGCGCCATCTTTCAAAGTTCCACTGGAACCTGAACCCTGTAACCTGAAATCCGCTAAAGTTCAGTGTGCCTACTACCAGGCACGTATAGTGAATCCAGTGACTATGATTTACAGGCCAACTGTCAAATATCTGTGTATCTCAGTCTCAGTGCAGCCACTGCATCCTTCATTGCCTGACAGTATTTTTCTGCAGCTTCTACTTCCTTCTCCAAGCTGGCTAGATTGATTCCTTCACTCAATTCATTATGCACAGATGCACTATGAGCTTGCTTATTTCCATCCAAATGCCTCTCCATTGTTAGTATATTGTGTTTCAGCTTACTTAAATGGTTTGAAAGTGACTTGACACCTTCCGATTCTTGTGCTTTAGTCCGGGCATACTCAAGCCTTGCCCTGGAATCCTGAAGCCTTCTAAGTCGGATCTGTGGCTCCTTCAGACGGGCAATGAAGTGCTTCACATTGAACCCATTTTGTTCCAGTTCCCGAACCTTTTTCATTAAATATGCAACTTCCAGAGCATCAGTGTCACATGATGTCTTGAGCACCTCCCTTGCCAGGCCAACCAATAATAACCACATTCCACTGCAGGCTAAATCTCGTAGAGCGTCATCGTTCTTCACCAACCCTCTGTAATGTGGTCTCTGAGGAATGAGCTCAAAGAACACAGGATACTCTCTCATGGCTGCTTCAGCATAAGGGTCATTGTTGCTATTCTTCAGTGATTCTTGCTTTCTTCCACCTTCTTCATCTTCATCAGAGCTTTCCTCCCATTGCGAGAAAAGCCCAGAGCGGACAAACTCTTCTAGCTCCAGGACAAGTTGCCTATCATGATCTTCAGGATCAAGGATACTCTCTTCCTGATCATCATCGAGGTTTATTACTTCACATTTCTCACCATGTGATTCAAGAATAACACATTCATCGTCACTCTCAAGCTGTGCATCACGTATATTAATGTGAGAATTTGGATCCTTTTGGAGACCACAGTACTTCCGGCCTTCAAGCCCGTCATCACATACCTGGAGACCTTCATGGCCACCAAACACCTTGTTTCTCTTATTCCTATCACCATTTGCAGAGAGTTTATCTAGCCTTTTCTTCTTCTCAATCTTTCCTTTCACCGCAGTTGCACTACAGTCTGTATCACTTGAACTAAGGTCTAGGACAACCACCTCTGTTTCATTCTCCTGAGCTAGCAGATCTTCTATGGTGCATTTTCTGCTATCTGGCATGGTACTTTCTCTACATTTATCACCTGCCGTATCTACAACATTTCTGTTAGGCTCATTTGGTGGAGATGAATTAGCACTGTTTTCCTGGTGTGCTATTTCTGACCTACCATATTGGTCAGCATCCTGGTGCCCCACAAAGTGCCCATTCAACCATGCAACATATTCCTTGCTGGCCACCCCGCGTCTACAGATACCAGGTATCCAAACCTCGATTCCCTTGGAGTCGAACCCATGGACAATAGGAAAAGGAACATCCTGATCATAACCGAGCTGCCTCGCGACAATGTGGGGATTGTACATTGTCGAGTTATACATGCCATCACCGCACAATCCAGTCAACGCCGCTTGCCTTATAATTGCAAGGTAATCCTCCAACCACTCGGGCTTATCCTTACCTCTAGAGCTCACCAAGACGGTTTCCTTGCTGAACCACTGGGGTTCAGTCCAGTTGAGAGAGTTGTGCAGGTAAGGCCTCCACTCGAAGCAAGCCTCTTCCTGCAAAACACGTAAAGACTCCTCATCTGTGGTCTTCCTCCTCCTCCGAGCCCAAAAGAGCACGCGGACATTCGAGACAGGGAACTCTGGTGCTCTCAGCTCCGGCGGCCGCAAGCGGTCGTAGCGCTCCCACATCCACGCCTGCAGCAGCCAGAGCGGCGCCCAAACGTCGACACGGCCACTCGCCACGGCCGCCACCCCGGAAGCAACAATCATGTCCATCTCAGCATAGAGATTAGCCACCACGGCCGGCCCCAGGGCAATGCGCTCGCCAAGATAAAGCCGGGCGGCGAGTGCAAACAGGCACTCTGGCAGCTCCCAGCCCTTGCGCCGTAGGGGTGGGGTAACAAAGAAGGCGAGCCAGTAGGCGAGGAACCCGAGGTGGCGCAGCTCGTCGTCCTCCCCGGGCCGGATTCTGCCGTCGAACCACTCGAGCCAGAGCTCCGCGGACACCCGCCGGGCTTTACGGGCGCACGGGTGGAGCTCCCTGATCTTCTCCTTCTCCACCACCAGACGGATGCGGAGGTCCTCCTCGGTCGGAGTGAGGGGCCGGTCCAAGGGAGCGCCGGAGGGGGGCAGGCCGGCGAGGAGGAGCGCGTCCTCGAGCGAGAAAGTGGCGGGCCCGGCGGGGAGGCGGAAGGTGTGGGAGTCCGGATGCCAGAGGGAGAGGAGCGCGGACAGGGCGTGGCGGTCGGGGATGACGGCGGCCGTGGAGGCGGCGACGGCGTCGGAGATGGCGGCGGAGCGGAGGATGAGAGCGAACCCGGGGTCGGAGAGGGCCGCGGTGACCCAGGCGGACCAGCGCGCGCAGGGTGAGAGGTGGCGGAAGGAGAGCGGCGGGACGGGTCGGGGCGGGGAGGAGGGGCTGCCGGGCTGCGGGGTTGGGGCGTGTGGGGAGAGGTGGATGGGGAGGAAGGAGGGGCCTTGGACGCCGCCGTGGCGGCGGTCGCAACCATCGGGTGCGGGCATCCTGTGGCAGCCGCCGGCGCCCGGCGGCGGAGGTGTGAGGGCCTGAGGGGGGCGGGGAAATCTTGAGGTTCGTTCGGGGGTTTCGGCCCAACAAAACAACTCATGCATATTTCAAAATCTATAATCCAAATTAGTCTACAAATAATTTCGCAGGAGAGACTTCCGATATACTGCATTCATCAGACATCACAAGTCACGTAACGACAACTATAAGCACTAGAGCTACTCTTGATGTAATAAACAGTCAAAAAATTGTTATGCTAGGCCCCAAAGGACCAACGCTCTAGAACTTGCAAACGCCACTCATGAAGAGAAACGAAAGGATTCAATCTGAAGACACAAAGAAATAAAAGAACGAAGGCCGGATCCACACAAATCCATCGAAGATAAACATCGACTGAATCTCGCGAGATTTTTCGTAAACACACCCCACCCGCCCTCCAACGACGCGAGACGCGCCATCAAGAAGAGGGCTAGGCGAGGAGAACCTTGTTCCATCTTTAGAGAGTTGTCACCGCCTCGCCTTTCTAAACAGAACACAAACCCTAAAGGAATTATAAAAGAAAATTTAAAAATAAAGCAAAAGCCCTCCCATCGGTAAGGATCAGGATCCACTGCGCCCATAGAAGACGAGACAAAATCAGCGACCACGACGGCACCGCCGAAAGGCAGGAAAATCCTAGACACCTATGAACCTTTCTTTCTTTTCGCGAAGAAAATAGTCTCAAAGCTTAATTCGTGGATGTGTTTGATGGGATATGATGAAGTGTCATTTTAATGATCAGATTAGTCCTTAAATTCAATTGAATCTTTTGATGTTTTCATGCTGTATAATTAAATAACTTTGTACAATTAAATAGCTTTGTATGATCTCTGATCTATCTATCTACTTTGGCCAAGTTTGATGGGTTTTTCTTCAAAGGGAGTTTTGCAATGTAGTGGGTTCTAATCTTGTGGTGCTCTATATTCCAGTGACAGTAAGGGGTATGACACATATTGTATTATGTCCTCCAAGGATAAAACGACGATTTCTCATCATATTGATTGATGTTATATTATCGACATTATGTTATCATGCTTATTGCAATGCTTGGTTTATTGTAAAGTTAATACTTCGAGAGCATGCTGGATAGCGGTCTTTGAGTGGACCTTATTCCATCTTCATGGACCCGTCATGGCCTCGTCTTTCTATGCAGGACACAGACTCTAATCAACCTAAAAAAGAGCTAAAAATGTAGTAGGAGATACACCGTGTCTCCGTGTCCCTAAGGTCGTCGGAGACGAGGCATATGGGCGGCGGCTCCGACAAGAGGCAGAGAAATCCTAGTTTCATGGGAAGTCATGAGAGAGGTTAAGGGTATGCTGCACTTGGCAGTAGCCGTTGGTCAATTTTCTTCTTCCTAATAAAAAGTCATAGCTAGACGCACCTCAACATGCCTTCCGACAATGTTAGACACACCGTCAGGACTGAGGCTTGGCACCGAAGAGCTTGGGGAGTACCTTACTCCATCTTTAAAGAGTCGTCGCCGCCTTGTCTTTTTAAGCATGACACAAACCCTAATCAACCTAAAGAAAAGCTAAAAAAGGAGTAGGACCCTATCCTTTAGTAAGGGCCAAGATCCATCGTGCCTCCATGGCCCTAAGGCCACTAGAGATAAGGCGGACCAGCAGCAGCGCCCGAGAGAGATCCGGATTTCCTGGGCAATCTTGAGAGAGGCCAAGGAGTATGCTACAGTTGACAGTACTTGTTGATCAATTCTCTTCTTCTTGAGTAAATAGCATAAAACTACTACTTTACAGGCTAGGGTTCCAAAAAACTACCAATTTTTAATTTTTCGCTGATAACTACCAACTCAGGGGTTGGCTGTTTTAAAAAAACCCCAAATGCCCGTTGGTTAAAAATTAAACCTGTTTATGACAGGTCGGGCCCGCACCTAAACATTCCGTCTATTTGACTGTGTGTTGACCGTTAACTGACATCTGGGGCCCACATGTCAGTTTCGTCTTCCTCTTCTCTTTCTTCTTCCTCCCTCCCCTCCCAGCCTCCCCATGGTCGTGGGAGGTCCTCGCCGGAGCTCATGGTGGTGGAGTTGGCGACGAGGAGGCATTCCAGAGGCGGGCCTCATCCTTGGCGGCGGGAGGTGCGCGTTGCTGGCAGGGCAGCGGCCGGCACGGGCGAGGCAGAGTGTGGCCGCCGGCGCAGGCGAGACAAGGCGTGGTGGTCGACGCACACAGGCGAGGGACGGCGTAGTGGTCGGCGCATGCGAGCGGCAGCGTGGCGGCGGCCACGGGCGAGGCCGTGTGGCGGCCACCATAGGCGGCGGGACTCGAGGCGGCGTGGATCCGGCCACGGCGGGCGTGGCTCGCCACCGCAGTGGTGCGGCGTGGCGTGATCCGTCCCACGGCGTGGCTTTCGCCGGTTGCGAGTGGTGCAGCGGCGTCGGCGGAGGAGGTAACATCGCGATTCAGTGCAGAAGGCTCGAGATCGAGCTCCTGCCATGGCGGGCGCCTCCTCCGGATCTAGGGACTTGATTGCTTTTACGAAAACTTCCAGGGACCCGATTGCTATTTCAGAAAATTTTCAGGGCCCCGATTGCTTTTTCAGACACTGACATGTGGGCCCTACATGTCAGTTAACGGTCAACACACACGGTCAAATAGACGGAATGTTTAGGTGCAGGCCCGACCTGTCATAAACAGGTTTAATTTTTAAGCAATGGTCATTTGGAGTTTTTTGAAACAGCCAACCCCCGAGTCGGTAGTTATCAGCGAAAAATTAAAAACCGGTAGTTTTTTAAAACCATAGCCCGTAAAGTAGTAGTTTTATGCTATTTACTTTTTCTTAGTGAAAAGTCAGAGCTCCAGCGGTTGATAAAAAAAATATGGACACAGAAATTTTGGTCAACTTGAAGATTTTAACATGAGGAATGGTGCTTAGTAAATTCAAGAACTGCAGAGCGTGTCAGTAAGTATGTGACGCTGCACCCGAACTAGGTCCAGCGCTCCCTTCTCGTTGAGCTTGTTGTTCTGCTGGTGTTCCATGTAGTCCCTGTACTTGACCCCCCTGAACTCCATGCCCAGGGGTGGCACGGCCAGCTCCGGCACTGGCTCGACGACGGCGTCCAGGCACGGCCCGAGCAGGCTCAGGCACGACTTCCTCACCTGCGCGCGGTCGACCAGTGCGCGGTGGAGCACGCCCTTGTACCTTCCATTGCTCACAATCTGCATGCACCGTTCGACGTGTAAGAGCAACGCATGAAGCCATGAACCAGCAGAATCAGATTTTTCTTGACATCTCATAATAAGATCGTAAGAGGAGACAGTCACCTCCAGCTGATCGCCGGCGACGACGAAGAATGAGCCGGGGATGGGCTTGGCGAGGAGCCACCGGCCGTCGTGCTGGACCTGGAGGCCATCGACGCCGTTCTGGAAGAGCAGGGTGAGGAGGCCGTGGTCGGAGTGAGCCGGCAGCCCGACAGCCCCATCGTCGTCTTCCGGGCCAGCAGCGCACGGCGGGTAATGGTTGCCGACGAGGATCTGGAGGCCGGACCCCAGGTCGAGGCGCTCAGCGATGCGGCCGGCGTGGAGCCCCAGGCTCTCGGAGATGGCCGCCGTGAGCTCCAGCAGGAGGGCCCTCGTGCGCGCCGCGTACTCCGCGACCACGCCTCGCAGGCTGTCGGGCTTGGCGGGGCAGTGGAGCTCGGGGTGCACGAACATCTTGACGTAGTCCCGCCAGTACCTGGCGCCGTCGACGGCGGAGTTGAAGCCCGTGCCGACGCGGATGGGGTCCATCGGGCCGGCGTCCATGTGCTCCTGCTTCTGCTCGGGCGGTAGGCCGAACAGCTCACCGCACGCGTCCATCATCGCGCTCTGGAGAGCCTCGGGCACCCCATGGTTGGTCACCTTCATCATGGATTTATCATCCAGACTTGAGGATCGATCTATGTACGTTTAGCGTTTGAGTATTAATAATAGTATAATCGTACCATGAAGAAGCCCCAGTCCTGACACGCCCGGCCGAGATGCCGGATCGCCTGCGACCGTTCGCCTGCGTCGCCGTTGAGGAGGACGGCCAAGTCGACGACGGGGATGCCGTCCTGCTCACTGCACGCTCCGTTGGGTTGGCCAGGGGAGCGAGGAGGAGAGGTCATGTCCATGATTGTGCCGTGGAGGCGTAGCAGAGGAAAGATCTGTGGCGGTCGTGCATGCAGGTGGTTGCCGTGGCTTAATTTGCTGGGGCAGTGTCTGTACGTCGTCGTACATGGTTCCGTGCTGGACATGGCAAGTTCAGCTCGTTTGGCTCTTTCTTCAGATATTTTTGAGTGAATTACAGAAAACGTCGACATTGAAGGCCAAGGTTACGGGAACCATAATTCTACAGTTTTGTGCCAAAAACCATTAAATTTAAGGCTAATTTTTTATAAAAAACACTAGTTGGCGGCTTTGATCATTTGGATGACGATTATGGCATGTGGGTCCCACTTTTGCCGACGTGGCGTGACTATTCACGCGAGATGGCGTTAGATGGGCTTTGTTCTAAAATTCACCAAACAGTCCCTACTTTTTACATAGAGACCCTTCAATGAAAAAGATAAACGCAATCAGCCCCATTGCATGTACAGGCCGCTGACCTCCCGCGCGTGTCTTTGTCGTCAACGCCGGCGGCGCTCATGTGGGTGCTTGCAGCGGGGCGGACGCAGTGCTCCACCGTGGCCGGTTCTCCTTCTTCTCTCTCTAAAAACATGCGTCGTTCACGGCCGCCCAAATCCACGCCCGAACATTGACGGTCCAGCCATGGCCTCGTAGTAGTACTAAGGTGGCGTTTGGTTGTGTGGGTATCCACCTTAGGGACAGGGATAGCCCATTTTGCTAGGGATGCCACCCGTTTGGTTGACCAGCCAGGGAGGATACGGATAGCCAGATACTGTCGAATATTCGCCCAAAACCTGGCTGAGGAAAGTCGCGAAATTCTCGCGGACGAGGGCAGCCACCTGCGCGCGAGCGCCTCTTTTTCCCGCTTCGGTCACCGCTCAGCGCGCGAACGGGTTTTCGTTTCCTTCTTATCTCACCCCCTCACCCGAGACCCTCACAACCCCCTCACCCGATAGAAGAAGCTGCGGAGGCGGCGGCGATTTGGATCGAGGCGGCGGCGCGATTCAGCTTGGATTCCGGCGCAGCGGAGGTACGGATCTTACTCCTCCTCGTTCCCCTATCTATCCTCCCTGTCCTTTGCCTCTCCCGGTTGCTTGGCCAGGGCGGGAGGGGAGTGTAGCGCCGGCGGGAAGAAACGGACAGATCCGGCCGCCGGGAACGGGCAGATCCGTGGGGCGGGGCGAGGGGAAGGGGTTTCCTGGGTCTATGGCAGTGGGGAACGAGAGGGTTTGGTCGCTGTGGAATGACATTGTTTGGTCGGTGGTTTCAGAGAAACATGGAGCGCCGGCGGGAGGAGCCCCTCTGTTCGTTTAGAACCTCTATATATTCTCCCCATATATGCGTCTAATAATTTCTTCCTCTCGTTTATTTTCTGCAGCTTGGACGGGAGACACTCTTTTGCATCCTCTCTGTTTGTTTGCAACTTCTCTGCTCTTCTGAAGGTATAAACTGCTGTACATTGTGCTATGTACTTCTGCCATGAGAAAATAAGCAAGATTTAAAAGCATTTGCTATGTACTTCTGCCATGAACATGTTTTTGTTGTGATATTTCAATTAAGTGGACATTGAGCAGATTCATATCAATTTACTATTGTTTCAATGTTGCATTGTAGATGGATATCAAGCAAAAGAGGCTAATATTTGCGATTGTGTCATATATGCTTGTCTCGATGATGACATTGGTAGTTCAGTCTAGAAAAAGAAAAAGGCGTGCTGTCATATGTTATGGGCCAATAGATGAGAGGGATAGGATGAGAAGTGAGTACCTAGATAATAAAATATGGAGGGATGAAACGACATGTGTGAACATGCTTAGGCTTGGAAGAGGACCTTTCTTTCGATTTTGTAAACTTTTCCGGGACCGTAAGTTGCTTGAAGATACGATTCATTTGTCCATTGAACAACAAGTTGCTATGTTTTTGCACACCGTTGGACACAATGTTAGGAATAGGATAATAGGTGGCAACTTTGGTAGATCCGGTGAAGTTGTAAGTCGTTATTTCAAGAAAGTCCTTCATGCTGTTGGAGAGCTACGTGGTGACCTCATTAGGAAGCCCTCGTTGGAGACCCAATCCAAAATAGAAGGGAACTACCGGTGGGATCCATACTTTAAGGTATGAGGACGAGTGACAACAGAATTTTGATTTTGTAGGCTAGGATTGACTTAGATCTTAATCTTAATCTTTTTTTCACAAAATAGGATTGTATCGGAGCTATTGATGGTACACATGTACGAGCCTCCGTAACAAAGGATATGGAGCCTTCCTTTCGTGGTAGAAAGATCCACACAACTCAAAATGTGATGGCAGCCGTTGATTTTGATCTTCGGTTTACATATGTATTGGCTGGTTGGGAGGGGTCAGCACATGATGCGCTAGTTTTACGTGATGCGTTAAACTGTCCAAATGGTCTTCGTGTACCACAAGGTAATGAGAGTTAGCAACATTTTATCAATGGCATTATCAAATATAGCAAAGTAACCTGCTTGTTGCTCATATGCTAGGAAAATTTTATCTAGTTGATGCTGGATATGGAGCCAAGCCAGGGTTCTTGCCCCCTTTTCGTGGAGTGAGATACCATTTGAATGAGTGGGGCAACAATCCTCCTATAAATGAAAAGGAGTTGTTTAATCTTAGGCATTCTTCTCTTCGCACGACCGTAGAACGTGGATTTGGGTCACTCAAGGGAAGATTCAAAATACTTGATGATGCTACCCCATTTTTCAAATATCCTACTCAAGTAGACATTGTTGTAGCTTGCTGCATTATTCATAATTGGGTCATCAATGATGGGATAGATGAGTATATCATACCCGAGGATGAGTGGGTTGCCAATATTAACCATGCTTCATCATCAAGTGGTCAAGCAAGTGAACATACAGCAATGGTTAATTTTAGGCAAGGAATCGCTGATAATATGTGGGCAGACCGCCAGAACTACATGCAGCAGAATCATATGTAGTAGCTCCATTTAAACCATTGTAATGTTGTGTTCTTCTTTTTAGAAACCTTGTACTTGCTGGAATTTATTTGTAATGCCACATTATGGGTTGTATTGAATGTTTTTACCTCCTTTACTTGCTGAAAGTTATTGGTAAAGACATACTATGTGCTGTATTGAATGTTTTTACCTCTTTTACAAGCTGAAGTTTATTGGTGATGAGAGATTGTGTGCTGAATATAATGTTCTTACCTCTTTTACTTATATAAATTTATAGTCATGACACATCTGTGCATAACCTTATAGGAAATGGAGGCTAAACAAATTGTATGGACAGCTCCGATGACTTCCTTCATGCTTGATCACCTATGCAAGGTTGTGGGCGATGGAGTTAGAACATCAACTGGCTTCAAGAAGTGCCAATTGGCTCACAGCGATCGCTATGAATGAGCATTTTCAGCTCAATTTGACTCATGCCAACATTGGTAATCACAATAGGACATGGAGGAGGAAATGGGGAACAATACTCAGACTTAGGGGGTTGAGTGGTGCATTATGGGATGATGAGAAGTCTATGATCGTTCTTGATCATGAGCACTACACTAACCATATTAAGGTATCTCTATATGTCAAGTACAAGCTGGAATGAGTTTCTTCATGTCAAATACTTGCTGGATCTCATTTGTTTATGCTAAATACTTGCTGGATATAGTTTCTATATGCCATTTACTTGCTGGAATTTGTTTCTACATGTAAAATATAACCTGAAATGAGTTTCTTTATGTCAAATACTTTCTGGATTTCATTTGTTTATGCTAAATAGTTGCTGGATATAGTTTCTATATGCCATTTACTTGCTGGAATTTGTTTCTACATGTAAAATATAAACTGAAGTGAGTTTCTTTATGTGAAATACTTGCGTGATTTCATTTGTTTATGCTAAATACTTGCTGCTTGTCTACTTGTTGATGTCGTTTTCCTTTTTCTAGGACCACAAAGAGGATGAACCTTTTCTGAACAAGCCTCTGAAGCACTATAATGAGATGGCTATCATTCATGGCAATACTATGGCCACGGGTCAATATACGAAAAGCTCAAATGACCCCCTTGGTACAGAGGTTAATGAAATTTCAGATAATGAGGCTTCCCCACTTGAAGAAGGTAGCAAGTCAAGCAATGGAGCCGATTCAGTGGCTCCCAATCCCAAAAGGGCCAAAACAAAGTCTAGTGTTGATGAGGGGCTGCAATCAACCCTTATGGCAGTGGGTGAAAGGCTTGCTATTGCCATAGAGAGGAGTGTTAGCACTGACAACAGCTCCACGAGCATCTCTACGAACAGCTCTACGAACAACTCCATGGTGGGCCTTTGGGAGGGCATGAAAGATATTCCCTTTTTCGGTATTGATTACCTTGCCCATTATTTTGCCTACTTGGTTGAGAATCCGAACATTGCAATGGCGTTTCAACTCTTGGAGAAGGACCAAAAGAGTATTTGGGTTGCTAGGTATGTGAAGAACACCTTCCCTCCAATGGATGGTTGAAGATTGAAGGCATGTGTGGTATTTGCATGACCTCTTTTGATATGACCCAACAATATGGACTTTGGGTTGTATGACTTACTTTTGATGTCAACCAGACTATGAACTATGGGTTGTATAACTTAGAGATGATGTACTATTTCATATCTACATCTCCTGCACTACTAGTTTATTATGTATAGTTGCTACTTGTCTAAGATGTTGGACTCTGATTATGAAGTTGCACTTTCCTATTTTCGAAATTGTTAGTGTTGACATGTTATGTTGGTCTGTGATGTTAAAGTTTACTTCTAAATTTCAAAATCAAAGTTGAGCCCAAATTTGATATATCTATATTGCTGAAATTACATATTGGAGGGGTAATCTCACCACCTCATACAAAATGGTGAGGATTACAATCATCCACTCTTTCATCCTCTCAACCAAACACACAACTGGTTATCCCTAGCCACATGTATCCTCCCTACCAAACAAAATAATGTGGTTATCCAACTCACCTAATCCCTCACAACCAAACAACAAAAAATGGCTATCCCCAGCCACATGGTTAAGGATATCCTTAGCCAGGTATCTTCGCTCGTGAACCAAACACCACCTAAGCCTCAGCTAATGTAGCAGCGCGAACCCGATTCACTCCAGCGAGCTCCCAAGGCCACTGTCATGGCCGAGGACAACTGCCACACCCACAGCATCTCGTGGCTCGTCAAGGCCTGCATCCCCGTCGACCCTGATCGCCACATCTCTGTCCCCGTCGCAGTCCCCATCTCCGCCGCGTGCCCCGAGTGTCCCTCCCGTCGCTCCCCGCCGTCTGCCGCTGCTTCGCCGACTTCTTCGCGACCTGGACCTGTTGTTGCTCTAGCCGGAACTGTAGCAGCGCCTGGGCAAACGCGCCGCCGTGGTCGGGGACAGAGACGGCGAGCAGGGAGGGTGGAGCTGGCTGCGCGCGCGATAGAGCTGGAGGAAGTCTTGGGCAGCCGGCCCTCCCGCACCCGCGGCAGCTGTTGCTCCTGCCCTCCGGTGCCCATGGCACGTCGGCCTCCAGAGACGACAGACGAGGAGGCAGGGGCTTGATTGCTTTTAAATTTTTACAAGAAGGGTATTGATGTAAATCCTCCGTCTAACAGCGTCGCCTATGAACCGTTATGCCACGTCGGCAAAAGCGGGACCCATATGTCATAATCGTCATCAAAATGACCAAAGCCGCCAACTAGTGTTTTTTGCAAAAAATTAGACTCGGAATTAGTGGTTTTTAGCACAAAACTGTAGAATTGTGGTTCCCGCAACCCTAGCTTTCAATGTCGATGTTTTCTGCAATTCACTCGATATTTTCCGGTGCGGTCATGTCGGGTTATCAGTTGTCGCCACCGTTCACGGCACTTGTGATGTGAAGTGAAGACGAGCACAAAGCCTCTTTCCACGCCGAGATTGAAAGCAATATAGAATACGTAATTTGCGCCATTGATTGTTCTGGATTTCCAGGAACTTGATGGCACCCTCCTCAAAGAAATTCATGTACTACGTACCAGTATATATCCATGCGCACACTATCTATGGTGAGCTTCAAAACAACTGAAGTAATTGCAAGGAATCAAAGTGTGGATCCTAATTAATTTGATGTCAGTTTGGATCTCTTTTTAGTCCATATAAGAGAAGCGAGGCCGGTGAAATATCTAGATGGTTGCACCGCAAGCAAGCGGCTCAGAAACAAATAGTTCGTATGATAGGATGCACTCCTATAACTTTGGCATGGTAGGCGTAAGAGGCATCGGGAGCTTAGGCATCGCAATATCAAAGCAATACGAAACGAAAGAGACGCTTTTGTCTTCCGCCATAAGAGTACAACATCGCCAATCCTTCAAAATGCAATCATTGAGGAGGCTAAGGTTTGGGTTATCGCCAGTGAAAAACAACTAGGGCTTATTGTATTGTGCGAGTAATTGGCATGCCTTTCTCTTCTTTTTCATTGAGGGCTTTGTAACAATCTAAAAACTTTTCTAACCCTTATTTAACGAATGAGGCAAATCTTTTACATTCGTTTTAAAAAATAATAATATCAAAGCAATATTTTCACCAATCCACTTCATGATTAATCCCTATACTTTATAGACATAGTGATGTACAGTATCAATTACAACATGTAAGGGTATCTTTAACGGCAACCCGCAAAAAATCTTCCGCATCCGTCCGCGGATAGGGAGGACCAGTCCGCGGACATGGATACGGGAGGCAGCCATCCAACGCTAACCGTATACATTTTAAACTATTTTTCAACAAACCGGATGAAATTCATGCTAACACTGGCGGATTTCGTACGAACATTACAGATTTCATACAAATATGACGGATTTAACTACATTTAGAAAAAAAAAATAGACCCGTCCTAAACCTATGCTACGGCCGTGGCGCCCAGCGTTCAAACCCGTGGCGTCCTCCTTCTACTGTCTTCATAAGCACCGGCGATAAGACCGATGAAGTGAAGGTACGGTCTTCGGCGATTAAGTGAAGACCGTACCGACGAGGCGGCGTCCATGTGCTCCTGCTTCTGCTCCGGCGGTAGGCTGAACAGCTCCTTGCAAGCGTCCATCATCGCGCTCTGGAGAGCCTCGGGCACCCCATGGTTGATCACCTTCATCATGGATCCTATATTTATTATCCGGACTTGAGAATTGATCTATACGTGTTTAGCGTTTGGGTCGTACGTACCATGAAGAAGCCCCAGTCTTGGGCTCTTGGCACGCCCGGCCGAGGTGCCGGATCGCCTGCGACCGTTCCCCAGCTTCGCCGTTGAGGAAGACAGCCAAGTCGATGACGGGGATGCCGTCCTCACTGCACGCTCCACTGGGTTGGCCAGGGGAGCTAGGAGGAGAGGCCATGATTGTGCAGTGGAGGCATGGCAGAGCGAAGATCTGTGGCGGTCATGCAGGTGGCTGCCGTGGCTTAATTTGCTGGTCCACCTCCTGTCGTCCATGCATGGTTCCGTGCTGGACATGGCAAGTTTAGCTCGTTTGGCTCTTGTCCAGATATTTTTCGGCTGCGGTTATGTCTATCGCAACTGTTCACGGCACATGTGTCACCTACAAGGCCTTTTTTTCGACGCGGAGATATAGAAAGAAATATAGCATGTGTACACGTTAATGTCATTGCTCCATTGATTGTTCTCAACATCCAGGGACTTGATGTCACCCTCCTTAAACAAATTCGTCTAGTTACTATATATCCATGTCCATACAACCGGAGCACCCTGACTACAGATTCTGAATAATTGCAAGGAATCAAACAGTACATCCACATTAATTTGGTGTCGATTTGGATATCTTTCCAGTCCATATAAGAGAAGCGAGGCTGCAAGCAAGCAGCTCTCATCCGAAATGAATAGGTCGTACGTACCATAGGATGCACTTCCATAACTTCCGCATGGTGGGATTCAGAGGCATCGGGAGCTCCTGCATCACATTATGACAGCACCGTTCTGGCGAAGCCACTTCATGACCGATCCCGATACTCTAAAGTCATGGTGATGTACCGATTACAGACATGCAAGAAAATATGCCAATGGCTATCAAGCTCTTCCTGGCATTAAGCACCAAAACGACATGCATGGCAATAGAAGTTAGAAGCTCTAGCCTCATTAGTTGGATAGGCGACGAAATATGGAGCCAAATGGTTCTGAGGTGAAGCTCCTAGAAACATATGCTTATATGGGGATTATTTTAGGGACACGTACGTACAGGTACATATGATTCCCAAGCGACATGTTCATAATTTTCACTGGGTCAGTTGATGAATTACTGAGGTAGGGCTCCTAGTCACCCCCAAGAGGAACAACCATTAGCCCTGTTCCTCCTGATGTGTCTAGATTGTTTTTTTCATACAAACTGTGCAATTCTTTGCAAGTTATCTACTTATTAGTAGTATCAGTTTGGCTATGTGATTTTTTTTAATTTGCAGGTGATTTGGCTATGTGATTTTTATATTCACTTCAACGGCACACCGATATGGAGCATATGATGGTTGGCCGCATGTTCCTAGTTTCATGTAGCCTGCCACTTTTGCTTTTGGCATCAGACAACAACTCTGTTTCAGATACTATAGTCGCTCCTATATCATTTTTTACAATGTCAAGACCGATTCCTTTTTATTAAGAGAAACAGAGGTTTATATATATAAGAAGTAAGAAGGGGTTCCATAGAATTGAGGTGAAACCTAGAATCCTTACACAGGAGAATCACTACTGGTTTAGCTGACCACGCTTACTAACTAATGGAGGAGAAGCCGTCGGACGCTCTGCAAAGTTGTGACTATATATTACGATGACAGAGAGGCTGGAAGATTTTTTTTCTTTCTTATTTTGTAAACAAACATACTAGACCCATTTTAGATAGCAGGTAAACGAACATGCATTGGTAGGTGCACACTGAAGTATGCGACACGTTGGTGATGGAACCACTTCTAGATCAAGATGGCAACAGGACTAAACCCATCAGGTTTTGCCTTCCCAAACTCATCCCCGTGAGAAAATCGCAAGCCCGTCACCGTCCCCGTCACCGTGCGCGGGGCTAGCTTTTTGCCCGCCCCCTAAATCCATCGGATTTTCTAAACCCACGGGGTACCCATGAGGAAATCGGTACCATAAGGACTGGAGATCTACCGCTTAGAACTAGAACTCTACCACTTGTGTTAAATGCTGATTCTGAGGCAACCATGCTGACCGGAGTTGCAAAAATATCACGTGCTAGCAGCCTCAAAGTTGGATAGCGTGTTTCACCAACTTTCCACCAATCTAACACACTAAATTTATCTTTGGACAATGGAACTAGCTCATCTTCCAAGGAACGACCTAGCTTAGATTTCATCCTAAAAGATGTTGGCAAGTTTTGAGCAACACGTTCATTGAAGAGTGGCATAAGGACTAGAACTTGCAAAGAAGAGAATGAGCAAGATGGCTGCCCTTGATCATCATCACTCTCAAGATTGTACTCCTCGAATACGTTTATTGTAGTATTTTGATGGGGTTGACGGGTTTCGGGTTCGGTATTGTCAAAACGGGTTTGAACCCGTGAAACGTGTCGGGTTTTATACTTTACACAACAGCAGCCCCACGGGTTTAAAAAGACGCTCATCCCCGTCTCCTAATAGGGTAAAAACCCGCGGGGACACGGGTTTCGGGGCCCCATCTTGACTTCTAGATGTCATCGGTGATTTGTTAGCGTGGTAAAGATGTTCCTCACCACACATATTTTTTTTACCTTCGCATAACTTGTTTTTGTCCATCCATATTTTAAGTGTGGAAGTTAATATCTAGTGTGTGTGATAAGCTTAAACAAGATATTTGTACTTCAAAATAGTAGATTAATATCCTGCAAAAAGAAAGTAGATTAATATATTTCCACTATCATGGAGAAGTTTATCACATTTATATGATTTAGAAAAACACATGCATATACTCCCTCCATTCCTAAATATAAGTCTTTTTAGAGATTCCAACAAGTGACTACATACGGAGCAAAATGGGTGGATCTACACTCTAAAATATGTCTACATACATCCGTATGTTGTTGTCTATTTGAAATTCTAAAAAGACCTATATTTAAGAACGGAGGAAGTATATGTTAAGCGAAGTGGTTTATTTAGTACTCCCCCGTCCCATAATATAGCGCTCATTGATTGTTGCGAAATTCAAACTTCACAAACCTTGACCAAATTTATAGATGAAGTTATCCATATCAGACAAGTTGGTACCACACAATTTCCACAGCCACAAACTGACAGATGCGTGCGCATGTTGTGTGCGCTGAGGGTTTGCTAGGCCACTTGGTGCTCTCAGCTCACCGTGAGGCGGCTAAGCGAGGCCACGGGGTTAGATGGTGTGTGTGTTGGTGCGAGGTCAGAGCACATCAACAACCTTGTAGGTGTACTAACAAAGATCTCTAAGAAGGTGGTTTTGAGTTGATTCATGTATTTATTTT
The DNA here is from genome assembly GCA_021605145.1 of Aegilops bicornis. NCBI lineage: Eukaryota > Viridiplantae > Streptophyta > Magnoliopsida > Poales > Poaceae > Aegilops > Aegilops bicornis. The sequence continues at coordinate 119,094,892 of CM038673.1, forward strand.
TGTCTGTCTCTGTTGAATAATTTAATATCGATGATCATATACATTCTTGAATGCAGAGGTCGGGGGTTTTAACCTCCTTTTTTAATAAAAAAAATATCAGACAAGGTGGTGTCGACCACTTCCACAACCACGAACTGACAGAGTAGAAGAAGACTCGGCCTCCAACATTCTCTGGTTCCATGGAACCCATGGATGTTTCGAGTTCACTCAATATTATCCGTGCATGGCGATAAATGCTATGCCGTAAAATTTCAACTTGTGAACTGTGTGTACTAGTATTGTGTAGGCTAATGCAATGGGTTGGCGGTGGATTTAAACTCTGTGTCCGGATCATCACCCAAGCCTTGGCTGGTGATGCATCCCCCCTTATGCGACCTCCCAATCTCTATACGTAGAAATCTACCTTCAATTCTACACAAGCCATAGTTGGTGATGCCTTCTCTATGATTGTCTTCTCGAATTGAAGACGGTCCATTGTCCTTCCGAAAAGAGCCTTAGGGCATCTCCAGCCGCGCCCCCAGGAAGGCTTCTCCAGGCGTTTTTTTCGCGCCGGCGCCGAAAAAACGGTCCAATCGTGCCCCCAGGAGCCTGATTTTCGCCGGTTTGGGCTGAAAACAGCGCCGGACTCCAGCCGAACCCGGCGCTGGGGGGTGCCTGGGCGCCGGGCGAACTGTTTCGCGCGAAAAATGGGGGCCGCTGGCGTCAGCGACACGGCTCTCTTCTCGCCCTTCGTCATCCTCATCGCCTTGTTTCGCGGCGAATCAATGCCAAAGCTGCCACGGCCGCCGCGGTCACCTGCACCATTGATGCCACGGGCGGCGCAGATGAAGACCGGACGACGCGCGTCCCTCGCCTTCCTCGCTTCGCCACGCCAGACACACACGGTGGCACGCGCGCCGGCCTATATATGACGCGCGGCGACTCGGCGACTCACACTCTCCGCCGTCGTCGTTCCTCTCCTCTCCTCTCTTTTCGCCGTCTCAGCTTCACACCCATGGCCGAGCGCTTCCCAGGCGACGGCGCGGCGGCGAACGGCTTCGGCCGCCGCCATCTTCAAGAAGACGAGGCTCGCCTCCTTTACGAGGCCGAGTACCCGGTCCCACCGGACATGCGGGTGTCCGGGGCGTGGAGGATCAGCGCGGGCGGCGTGCCGGTGCCCCCGGTACCCACCAGCGCGGCGCGGCGTGCGGAGATCGCAGACGATCCGCTGAACCTGCCAGCGGCGGGCGAGGGAGGGCCACGCAGACGCCCCGACAGCCCGCCTGGGACCCTTACTTCCGCCGCCACACGCCCGGCAGCTCGAGGCCACCAACGGGCGTCGAGCCTTCCGGCAGTTTCAACGCCGCCGCCGGGCGTCGGTGGTGGGCATGCCCGGGCGCACATTGAGGCCGCCTCGAGTACATCGAGGGCGACAACACGCCATACCGAGTACCCCGGCCCTTCCTTCTCACGCTGCCGGGGAGCTCCGGACCCCAGAGCATGGAGACCGGGGTCCTCCTCTCGTCCGGGCGGCTCACCTCGCCTCCGCCCGTCAAGCCGGAGCCCTGTGGCACACGGTCAGCCACACAGACTCCAGAGCTCCGTCGCATCGGGCGCCAATGCCTCTCCACCCACCGCCGCTTGCCTCGCCGAGCCCAAGCCGGAGCCCGGCTTGCCTGCGTGGAGTACGAGGAGGTAGCCCGCGCTGCTTCTCCAACGAGGACGCTATGCGGTGGGCGCGACGACTACCTCCATGACGAGATGGTCCGGCAGCTGGCCTCGAGGAGATCGCCGCCCGCAAGTGTGGGCGCGAGGACGAAACGACGTCGTGGTCCTCAACAGCGACGACGACGACGACGCCCCCGGACCGTCCACCCGCCGCGCCAACCGGGGGAGGGATGCAGCAGGGACGGCGGAGGCGTAGGCGGGGGCGGCGACGACGACGGCGGTGACTACACGCGGTTCTACAGCCTCCTCGACATGTAGAACCGCGTGGGCGGGCGGCGAGGAGACGGCGGGGTAGCCCATGTAGTTTTTTTTTCTTTTTGTAAAATATGTTTAAGTTTGAACGAACTCGCCGATGTTTGCGTTAAATTTGAGTCGTTTTTGCAATCAGATTTGACTTTTTGACTAACCGTGGCGCCATGATCGGGGGCATCACGCCTCAAAGGCGTGGTTTAAGCGCCGGCGCGCCTCAGGGGCGATTTTTGCCCTCCTGGGGGCCAACGGCTGGAGATGCCCTTATCTCTCTCTCTCTCTCTCTCTCAACGACTGCCTATAGTGATGCAATGGCGAGTAGGATATTTTGAAGGCCGAGCTCCATGGAGGCCGACATTTTGAACAAAAACAAAATTCAAACATTTCAAATTTAATAAATTCTGAAAAATAATACTCCTTTCATTTTTAAATGTAAGTCTTTTTAGAGATTCCAATACAGACTACATACAAAGCAAAATGAGTAAATCTAAACTCTAAATGCATCTATACATATTCGTATGTAGTCTGTATTGAAATCTCTAAAATGTCTTATATTTAGAAACGGAGGGAGTATACAATGATGTAGTGTGTGTGTGTAGTTCACAATGAAATACCTTGAAATATGAGCTGCACAAAAAGTAACCATGAACTTTGAGAATGGATGATGCATGTGCTAGAAAGCAATAGATTTTTTTGTTTTTTTTCTCTTGTGTAGTCTCATTTTAATTTTATCATAAAAATTTACACACTTGTATGTTATGTCTCTGGGTACATGTGTATTTTATTTTAAAAAATATATGAACTTTGCATTTTCAAAATTCCGCCTTCACGGAGCTCGTCCTCAATTTGGCATTTTTGTGGAATGGTGACTTTTCAACATGGAAAAATGGTGGAATGCCAACAGTCCAAGTCCACACCACGCCTCCAAAGCATTATTACCCGTCCAAGTCACCAATTTTCCGCAGCATAGGTTGTCTTCATCACGAGATGCACAAGATTACAAAAAGAACTGGCAGCTGCTATCGTTTTGATTGTTTTTATTCGATGACTAACTTTTGAGAACTGTTGCTGACCGAAGCATGCCGACGTACGCCGACGACACCGCAGAAGATTCGCCCGAGACGTGGCTATAAATATTGGAAAATCACTCTGTGTCTCGCTCCATCTACCGCAGCCAACCCAGTTCACTTCCTCTCAACATGGCGTCCAGAACCATGTTGGCCGTGTGTGTTATCACGGCCATGCTTCTCCTCGTCTCACGTGATGTTGCAGCTGCCAGACAAGTGCATGCTCAAAACGAAGGTACGTACATACTAACTGTGATTTACATGGTACCGTCGTGGAATGCTTTCTCTGTTCATTCTTATAAGACGTTTTAAATTGGATGTATGTAGTCACGTTTTATTTTTCACTCATTCTAGTCCGTATGTAGTTCATATTAAATATTCAAAATATTTCATAAATGTGAACTCAGGGAATATTATTCATGTTCAATCCACGCCGTGGTCTGGCCCAACCAATTTAAATGGTTTGTATGTTCTTCCTATTTTCCATGATAAGTATGAAAAATCTTAATTAATGTCAGATCGATTTCTAACCTCACAAAGAGACAAGATCCATCGAATTCATTACTCCCTCCGAACCGTGTTAATTGATGCTGGTTTAGTAGTACAAAGTTGTATCAATTTAGTGCTAAGCAGCCATGCTTCCATGTGAAAATTATGTAGATGGCGATGCGAGGAAGGCGGTGAAGAAGGCCAATCAGGAGAAAACGGTCGGTGGCTATGCGACTGTCAAAGGAGGATCACCATATACCGTCGACCCTGATGATCATCCTCCGGCGCCATGCTACGACCCTCCTTGCAAAAAATAGTTGCGCATTGGACGCCATTGCGAAATGGTTATGTTGCTTCTATGTACCACTAGTAATTATGCACATCCTACGCACCAAACCTATTAACCATTATATATTATAAAAAACATAACCGATCATATATGTTACCTCTCTGGTACTATATGTATGGAAGGTCGTTGTATACATAGCGCACTAGCTGAAGATTATCATACAACCTTTGCTATCAGTGAAATAATGCTCTTGGAGTATAAGTTTGTCCGAAAATGGGACACATATCTCGCCATGTTACTTATGTGACAAGAGGTGGACACTGTCGATCACATTCTGCTTCGATGCACCTTTGCGAGACATGTATGGTTCTTCTTGCGGCAGGCCAACATGGAGGGATGGTAGTGCACTGCCTGCAAGCGTGTTCCCAAGGTGCACCGCAAGGGGTTCAACACCATTGTCATGTTTATCTGTTGGTGTCTCTGTAAGCAACGCAATGCTAGAGTGTTTGCGGGTGGCGTGATACGCAATGAATGGGACACTGTCGATTGAATCTTTCAAGAATCGAGCCTTTGGAAGAAGGCGGGAGCGACGGGAGTGCCAAACTTCAGTGAGTAGTCACGTTAGTGAGTAGGAGTGGAGGTGGTGTTGCATGCCGAGCTGTGGTACGCAACTAACAAGTAATTTCTTGTATGTAACTTTCTGCCTTATATGAAGCTAAGGTACGCTTTTGATATACTCTCGGAAAAAAAAAAAGAATCGAATATGAGATGTCCGGATGCAACAAGTGAAATTTGAGATGTGCCCGGTCACTGCCCGTGTTTAAGTGGCCGAATTTGCTATATGTAGTTGTAGATGCTCTTATATTAACTGGAAAGAGATCGAAATCGACATCAAATTAACGTGGATGTACTGTTTGATTCCTTGCAATTATTCAGACTCTGTTGTCAGGCTATACTCCAGTTGTTTCGAAACTCGCCATAGCTAGTGTGCGCGTGGACATATACTAGATGAATTTCTTTTGAGGAAGGAGACATCAAGTCTCTGGAAGTACAGAACCATGCATGTCGCAATGACAATAACGTGTACGTATGCTATATTATCTCGCCGTCGAAAAGAAAAGAGGCTTTGTACGTGATCGTCTTCACTCACATGTGCCGTGAACAGTTGCGATAGACATGACCGGATCCAAAAAATATCTGCACAAGAGCGAAACAAGCTAAACTTGCCATGTCCAGCACGGAACCATGTAAGCCACGGCAACCACCTGCATGCACGACCGCCACAGATTTTTCCTCTGCTACGCCTCCACGGCACAATCATGGACATTGCCTCTCCTCCGAGCTACCCTGCCCAACCGAGCGGAGCATGCAGTGAGCAGCACGACATCCCGTTGAGGAAGTCCTGAATTAGGGGGTATCCGGAAACAGAGGCGGACCACGAAAAAAATTTAAGGTGTGGCGAAGTCTCACTAAGATTTATTTTTTATACGAATCAAAGAGTCAATACACACTAACAAGTAACAACACTGACTAACAATACACACTACTTAACGAATAACCAAATACAATGGAAATGTAGACATGTCTCAATAGGAAAACAACCTAAAACATACCGATAATGAAGCTTTTAATGGCGTGTAGAAGACCCAGGCAATGGCAGTGCCCTACCTTCCTTCTGAAAATCTTCCTTAATTTTATCAAGATCAATACTTTTGAAGATCGCTCGCTCAATGTAACACACCATCAAGTCATTAAGCCAGCCATCAGACATCTTGCTGCGCAACTCAGTCTTGATGATTTTCATTGATGAGAAGGCTCTTTCAACTGTTGCCGTCGCTACCGGTAGTAGCAATGCCAACTCAATGAGGCGATAAACAGCAGGAAACATGACATGCCTTTCAAGTTCAACCATCTTTTTAGCTAGGCTTGCAATATCATGACAAGCTCTAAATTCTTCAATTCTTCTCATATGGATAATGAATAGCTCGAGCTTATCAACTATATGTTCACGTTCATAATCTGAGAAATCCTCACAATAAATCTCTGTAAGTCTAGCAAGCTTATTCACATTGAACCTAGAAAAGGAGTTTCTTGGGTCAAGACAAGAGAAGTTCTGGAGCAGCTCTGAAGATACCTCATTGAAACGATGATCAAACTCTGTGGTGATGGAGTCTATGGCAGCATAGAAGGTGTCCACACGAAAAAAATGATCAGCTGTGACATTGTTTCGTCCACCTTTTCTTGATTTTCCCCACTTTGTAAACATGTCATCCATATTTGGTATTGGAATGTCGTTTTTGGTGCAAAAGGCTTTGACATCTTCCAAGAGTGGCTCCCAGCCATCATTTCTCTAATTGATCAAACGTGTTCTCACATCCGTAACCAATGACATTGCCTGAAATGAGATAATTACAATTTTAGATGCATGTATGTTTTCATGAACAAAATATATCAAGCAGAGTAGATACATATAACATGATCGATCACATACCTGAACAACATTTTGATCCTTCTTTTGCAATAGAAGAGACAAATCATTTGTCATACGAAGGATCTTTAGCATCATCTTCAGGATGAACACAAAGCTAAAAGTCTCCATTTGATGAACCAAACCTCCTGCTCTACATGGAACACGCACATCATCCTCAACAATGCCCAAAACTTCTATGACTGCATCCCACATTGATTCAATGCGAGATAAGGTTGTGTAATGAGAGCCTCATCTTGTATCTCCAGGTCTGACCAAGGATGTTTCTTGATTTTTGACTCTTCCTGTGGGCATCTCACCTCCCTAATCTTATCCAAAAGAACCTGTTTTTGCTTGTCAAGCAATTTATCCTTCCTCTTGCAAGATGACGTACTGAGATTAGATATCATGGTCACATATTCAAAAAAATCCTCAACACCCTTGCAGCATCTCGAAACAGCAACAACTACCAACTGCAGTTGGTGGGCAAAGCAATGGATATAAAAAGCATATGGGTTCTCATCTCGAATTAACTTCTGAAGGCCATTGAATTCTCCTCTCATATTAGATGCCCCATCATACCCTTGCCCTCGTAGTCGTGCAACAACTAGACCGTGTTTAGCAAAACCTCCAACAATGCCTTCTTTAAAGAAGCAGATGTTGTGTCCGGGACATGCTTAATACCTAAAAACGCTTCAATAGTCACTCCTTGTTTGCTCAAGTACCTACAAAATGTCATATAGTTAGTTGACCACTCCACATATAACAAAATGATCAAAAAGCACATAGACACTTCAAAAGCTTAAACACGTACCTAATAACCACGGCCATTTGTTCTTTCACCGATATATCACGGCACTCATCAATAAGAACGGAGAAAAGACAATCACCCATCTCTTCTTTGATTGCTTTGGTGACCGCATTTGCACAATGAGAAACAAGGATTTTTGAATTTTTCGGAAGTCATTTGGGCATTCTTAGGGCATAGCTCATCAAATGCAACCTTCACTTCTGGAATTCTTTCTTTCACCCAATCAAGTAGCTCCAAAAATTCCCCTTGTTCAAAGAAGAAGTGGATTCATCGTGTCCACGAAATGGTTCACCTTGCAATGCTAGATAACTTACAATGGCCAAAGATGTGTCCACACGAGTTTCATACTTGACTAGTGAACCTTTGCTGTAAGTTGTAACTTTACTTTTCACACTTGCCCTTTGATTTTTAAAATCATCACATGCTGTTTTTGAAATATTGTGGATGCTACATGGCCCACCAACATGTTTACGGAATGCTGCAACCGCATTTTTCCAACAGTCAAAACCCAATTTGGAGAAAACATCATGCCCAAATTTTTCATCCATTCGGTCATGCTTAAAAAGATAACAATAGAAGCAATATGCCTTATGCTTATCCACACTATATTCCAACCACTCAAAATCCTTATACCATTGTGGCCGGAAGCATCTTCCATCTCTATTTGGGAGGAAAGTGCAACTAGTTGGTTGAGTTGCACCCATTCGGATATAAGCAAATCTAACATCATCTCTAATGTTGGGGGCAAAACTATCAAGTGGAATGCGAAGGCCTGGATCACCATTTATGTGATCTTCACTAAAAATAGTTATACCTTCAACCCCGTGAACTTCAACATTCTCTTCCACTATAGCTTCGACGGAATCTGTAGTTTGTTCTTCCACTTGTTCGGTTGGCATCAAATTTTCATGCTCTTCTTCCATGGAAGTCACTTGATCTTGATGATTGACATTTGTTGAAATATTGACACTTTCGCGGGTGCTTGGATTTGTTTGTGAGCTGCTGCCACTACCAAGCACTTCAAAATACTTTTTCAAATCTGCAATGAGAAGATTAATATATCACTAAAACATGGTTGAATTTAAGGCTTCAAGCTGCTGTTCAAAATTGCTACAAAATTTCAGAAAAATGAGATATTACCTCTTCCTCTTTTCTTTGGATTTACTAGTCCCTTTGCCTTTCCTTCCATCTTCTAGCAATCTAGACAAAAATGAGCCGGTTGGGCATATTATTAGGTCTAAACAATTACCATCTTCTAGCAATCTAAAGTCTAAACAATTGACACTTTGACAAAACAAAAAAGCCACTGCCATCAAAGATTCAAAGTTCAGACTTCAGAGTTCGGTCATGGGCAGAGCCGCAGAGGAGTGGACATGGGGATTACCTGCTGGAGCCGCCGTTGAAGCCGCCGCGCCGCTGGAGTCGCCGCCGGAGCTGCTGCTGAAGCCGCCGCCGGGTCTTCTTGAAGCCGCCGAGCCGCCGCTTCTTCTGCCGTCGCTTCTTGCTGCTGGAGCCGCCCCAGCCTTCAGCATGTTCCGCCGCCCGCGCCCGCTTGGTCCTCGCGCCAGGTAAGCCGCCGCCGCCGGCCCGCCGCGCTAGCTAGGTTTGGGTCTCGGGCAGGGACAGAGTGGGCAGGGACGGAGCGTGGACTGCGTGGTCGCGGCTGGGTCGTTGGTTTTCTTTTTTTTAGGTGGGTGGGACCAGAGGGGACGTGGGGTCATGGGCAGAGGGCGCTGGAGCCGGCTGCGTTCGAGGGCTCGAGGCCACCGCTGGCTGCCTGGCTCCTGCGAGCGGAGACAGAGAGCGGCCGAGTGATAGATACAGATACATACGTATAAATTTTTTTTTGCCAATAATCAAGGTATGGCAGGCGCCATACCTCGCCCACCGGAGCGCTCCGCCAGTGTCCGGAAAGCCGGACTGTATATTTTGACCAGACTAATGGACTGTGAAGATACAAGACTCAAGACTTCGTCCCGTGTTCGGATGGGACTCTCCTTTGCGTGGAAGACAAGCTTGGCAATCCGGATGTTAGATCTCCTTCTTTGTAACTGAATCTGTGTAAACCCTAGCCCTCTCCGGTGTCTATATAAACCGGAGGGTTTAGTCCTTAGCAGGACAATCACAATCATAATCATCATAGGCTAGCTTTTAGGGTTTAGCCTCTACGATCTCGTGGTAGATCAACTCTTGTAATACTCATATCATCAAGATCAATCAAGCAGGAAGTAGGTGAAGGAAATATGCCCTAGAGGCAATAATAAAGTTATTATTTATTTCCTTATATCATGATAAATGTTTATTATTCATGCTAGAATTGTATTAACCGGAAACATAATACATGTGTGAATACATAGACAAACAGAGTGTCACTAGTATGCCTCTACTTGACTAGCTCGTTAATCAAAGATGGTTATGTTTCCTAACCATAGACATGAGTTGTCATTTGATTAACGGGATCACATCATTAGGAGAATGATCTGATTGACATGACCCATTCCGTTAGCCTAGCACTTGATCGTTTAGTATGTTGCTATTGCTTTCTTCATGACTTATACATGTTCCTGTAACTATGAGATTATGCAACTCCGTTTACGGAGGAACACTTTGGTGCTACCAAACGTCACAACGTAACTTGGTGATTATAAAGGAGTACTACAGGTGTCTCCAAAGGTACATGTTGGGTTGGCGTATTTCGAGATTAGGTTTTGTCACTCCGATTGTCGGAGAGGTATCTCTGGGCCCTCTCGGTAATGCACATCACTATAAGCCTTGCAAGCAATATAGCTAATGAGTTAGTTACGGAATGATGCATTACGTAACGAGTAAAGAGACTTGCCGGTAACGAGATTGAACTAGGTATTGGATACCGACGATCGAATCTCGGCAAGTAACATACCGATGACAAAGGGAACAAAGTATGTTGTTATGCGGTTTGACCGATAAAGATCTTCAGAGAATATGTAGGAGCCAATATGGGCATCCAGGTTCCGCTATTGGTTATTGACCAAGAATAGTTCTAGGTCATGTCTACATAGTTCTCGAACCCGTAGGGTCCGCACGCTTAAGGTTTCGGCGATGCTTATATTATGAGTTTATGAGTTTTGATGTACCGAAGGTGTTCGGAGTCCCGGATGAGATCGGGGACATGACGAGGAGTCTCGAAATGGTCGAGACGTAAAGATCGATATATTGGACGACTATATTCGGAGTTCGGAAAGGTTCCGAATGATTCGGGTATTTTTCGGAGTACCGAGAGTTACGGGAATTCGCCGGGAGAAGTATTGGGCCTTATTGGGCCCTGCGGGAAAGAGAGAGGGCTGCCTAGGGCAGGCCGCGCGCCCCCCCATGGCCTAGTCCGAATTGGACTAAGGGGAGGGGCCGCACCCCCTCCTTCCTTCCCTTCTCTCTTCCCCTTCCTTGTCTCCTACTCCTAATACATGGAAGGACTCCTAGTTGGCCTAGGAAAGGGGGAATCCTACTCCCGGTGGGAGTAGGACTCCCCATGGCGCGCCCCTCCTAGGGCCGGCCTCCTCCTCCCTCCCTCCTTTATATACGGGGGCAGGGGCACCCCATGAACACACAAGTTGATCCTTGAGATCGTTCCTTAGCCGTGCGGTGCCCCCTCCACCATATTCCACCTCGGTCATATTGTAGCGGTGCTTAGGCGAAGCCTGCGACGGTGAAACATCAAGATCGTCACCACGCCGTCAGGCCGACGGAACTCCCTCCCCGGAGCTTTGCTGGATCGAAGCCCGTGGAGCGTCATCGAGCTGAGCGTGTGCCAAGAACTCGGAGGCGCCGGAGTAACGGGCGCTGTGATCGGCTGGATCGTGAGGAGAACGTCACGACTACTTCCTCTACGTCATCATCGACTCGGAGGTGCCGGAGTAACGGCGCTGGGATCGGCAGGATCGCGAGGAGAAAGTACGACTACTTCCTCTACGTTGTGATCGCTTCCGCCACGGTCTCACGAGGGTAATGAGACAACACTCTCCTCTCGTTGCTATGCCATCACCATGGTCCTGTGTGTGCGAGGGAAAATTTTGAAATTACTACGTTCCCCAACAGTGGCATCCGAGCCAGGTTTTATGCGTTGATGTCATATGCACGAGTAGAACACAAGTGAGTTGTGGACGATACAAGTCATACTACCTACCAGCATGTCATACTTTGGTTCAGCGGTATTGTGAGATGAAGCGGCCGGACCGACATTACGCCAGACGCTTACGCGAGACTGGTTTCACCGTTACGAGCATTCGTGCTTAAAGGTGGCTGGCGGGTGTCATCTCTCTCACTTTAGTTGAACTGAGTGTGGCTACGCCCGGTCCTTGAGAAGGTTAAACGGAGTCTATTTGACGAAGTATCGTTGTGGTTTTGATGCGAGGTAAGAACGGTTCTTGCTCAGCCCGTAGCAGCCACGTAAAACTTGCAACAACAAAGTAGAGGACGTCTAACTTGTTTTTGCAGGGCATGTTGTGATGTGATATGGTCAAGACGTGATGCTATATTTTATTGTATGAGATGATCATGTTTTGTAACCGAGTTATCGGCAATCGGGTGGAGCCATATGGTTGTCGCTTATTGTATGAAATGCAACGCCTGTAATTGCTTTTACTTTATCACTAAGCGGTAGCGATAGTCGAGAAGCAATAGATGGCGAAACGACAACGATGCTACGATGGAGATCAAGGTGTCGCTACCGGTGACGATGGTGATCATGACGGTGCTTCGGAGATGGAGATCACAAGCGCAAGATGATGATGGCCATATCATATCACTTATATTGATTGCATGTGATGTTTATCCTTTATGCATCTTATTTTGCTTTGATTGACGGTAGCATTTTAAGATGATCTCTCACTAATTATCAAGAAGTGTTCTCCCCGAGTATGCACCGTTGCCAAAGTTCGTCGTGCCCAGACACCACGTGATGATCGGGTGTGATAAGCTCTACGTCCATCTACAACGGGTGCAAGCCAGTTTTGCACACGCGAATACTCAGGTTAAACTTGACGAGCCTAGCATATGCAGAGATGGCCTCGGAGCACGGAGACCTAAAGGTCGAAAGTGAATCATATAGTAGATATGATCAACATAGTGATGTTCACCATTGAAAACTACTCCATCTCACGTGATGATCGGTTATGGTTTAGTTGATTTGGATCACGTGATCACTTAGATGACTAGAGAGATGTCTGTCTAAGTGGGCGTTCTTAAGTAATATGATTAATTGAACTTAAATTTATCATGAACTTAGTCCTGGTAGTATTTTACAAATTATGTTGTAGATCAATAGCTCGCGTTGTTGCTTCCCTATGTTTTTATATGTGTTCCTAGAGAAACTTGTATTGAAAAATGTTAGTAGCAATGATGCGGATTGGATCCGTGATCTGAGGTTTATCCTCATTGCTGCCTGTAAGAATTATGTCCTTAATGCACCGCTAGGTGACGGACCTATTGCAGGAGCAAATGCAGACGTTATGAATGTTTGACTAGCTCAATATGATGACTACTTGATAGTTTAGTGCACCATACTTAACGGCTTAGAATCGGGACTTCAAAGGCGTTTTGAACGTCATGGACCATATGAGATGTTCCAGGAATTGAAGTTAATATTTCAAGCAAATACCGAGTTGAGAGATATGAAGTCTCCAACAAGTTCTATAGCTAAAAGATGGAAGAGAATCGCTCAACTAGTGAGCATGTTCTCAGATTGTCTGGGTACTTCAATCGCTTGAATCAAGTGGGAGTTAATCTTCCAGATAAGATAGTGATTGACAGAATTCTCTAGTCACCATCACTAAGTTAGTAGAACTTCGTGATGAACTATAGTATGCAAGGGATGACGAAAACGATTCCCGAGCTCTTCGTGATGTTGAAATCGTGAAGGTAGAAATCAAGAAAGAGCATCAAGTGTTGATGATTGACAAGACCACTAGTCTCAAGGAAAAGGGCAAAGGGAAGAAGGGAACTTCAAGAAGAACGGCAAGCAAGTTGTTGCTCGAGTGAAGAAGCCCAAGTCTGGACCTAAGCACGAGACTAAGTGCTTTTGCTGCAATGGAACTGGTCACTAGAAGCGGAACTACCCCAAGTATTTGGCGGATAAGAAGGATGGCAAAGTGAACAAAGGTATATTTGATATACAGATCATTGATGTGTATTTCACTAGTGTTCGTAGTAACCCCTCGGTATTTGATACTGGTTCAGTTGCTAAGAGTAGTAACTCGAAAAGGGAGTTGCAGAATGAACAGAGACTAGTTAAGGGTGAAGTGACGATGAGAGTTGGAAGTGGTTCCAAGATTGATATGATCATCATCGCACACTCCCTATACTTTCGGGATTAGTGTGGAACCTAAATAAGTGTTATTTGGTGTTGAGCATAAATATGATTTGATCATGTTTATTGCAATACGATTATTCATTTAAGTAAGAGAATAAATTGTTGTTCTGTTTACATGAATAAAACCTTATATGGTTACACACCCAATGAAAATGGTTCATTGGATCTCGATCATAGTGATACACATATTCAAAAATATTGAAACCAAAAGATGCAAAGTTAATAATGATAGTGCAACTTATTTGTGGCACTGCCGTTTAGGTCATATTGGTGTAAAGCGCATGAAGAAAAATCCATGCTGATGGACTTTTGGAATCACTTGATTATGAATCATTTGATGCTTGCGAACCGTGCCGTTTGGGCAAGATGACTAAAACTCCGTTCTCGGAACAATGGAACAAGCTCTTGACTTATTGGAAATAATACATACCGATGTATGCGATCCAATGAGTGTTGATGCTCGTGGCAAGTATCGTTATTTTCGACTTTCACAAGATGATTTGAGCAGATATGGGTATATCTACTTGATGAAACATAAGTCTGAAATAGTTGAAAGGTTCAAAGAATTTTAGAGTGAAGTGGAAAAATCATCGTAACAAGAAAATAACGTTTCTGCGATCTGATCGCGAAGACGAATATTTAAGTTACGAGTTTGGTCTTCATTTGAAACAATGTGAAATAGTTTCGCAACTCACGCCATATGGAACACCACAACATAATGGTGTGTCCGAAAGTCGTAACCGCACTTTATTGGATATGGTGCGATCTATGATGTTTCTTACCGATTTACCAATGTCGTTTTGGGATCATGCATTAGAGACAGCTGCATTCACGTTAAATAGGGCACCATCTAAATCCGTTGAGAGGACACTATATGAACTGTGGTTTAGCAAGAAACCAAAGTTGTCGTTTCTTAAAGTTTGGGGCTGCGATGCTTATGTGAAAAAGTTACATCCTGATAAGCTCAAACCCAAAATCGGAGAAGTGCGTCCTCATAGAATACCCAAAGGCAACTACTGGGTACACCTTCTATCACAGATCCGAAGGCAAGTTATTCGTTGCTAAGGTGGATCCTTTCTAGAGAAGAAGTTTCTCTCGAAAGAAGTGAGTGGGAGGAAAGTAAGAGCTTGATAAGGTAATTTGTACCTTCTCCCGAATTGGAAAGTAGTTCATCACAGTAAATCAGTTCCAAAGTGATTCCTACACCAATTAGTGAGGAAGCTAATGATGATGATCATGAAACTTCAGATCAAGTTACTACAAAACCTTGTAGGTCTTCCAGTACAGTCCGCACTGCAGTGGTACGGTAATCCTATTCGGAAGTCATGTTACTAGACCATGATGAACCTACGAACTATGAGGAAGCGATGATGAGCCCAGATTCCGCGAAATGGTTTGAGACCATGAAATCTGAGATGGGATCCATGTATGAGAACAAAGTGTGGACTTTGATGGAGTTGCCCGATGATCGGCAAGCCATATTATATAAATGGATCTTCAAGAGGAAGACAAATGCTGATAGTAGTATTACTATCTACAAAGCTCGACTTGTCGCAGAAAGGTTTTCGACAAGTTCAAGGTGTTGACTACAATGAGATTTTCTCAACTGTAGCGATGCTTAAAGTCTGTCCGAATCATGTTAGCAATTGCCACATTTTATGAAATCTGGCAAATGGATGTCAAAACTACATTCTTTAAATGGTTTTTATT
Organism: Aegilops bicornis; assembly: GCA_021605145.1. NCBI lineage: Eukaryota > Viridiplantae > Streptophyta > Magnoliopsida > Poales > Poaceae > Aegilops > Aegilops bicornis. The sequence goes on from CM038673.1 coordinate 119,110,024, forward strand.
AAAGAAGAGTTGTATATGATGCAACCAGAAGGTTTTGTCAATCCTAAAGGAGCTAACAAAATGTGCAAGCTCCAGCGATCCATCAATGAACTGGTGCAAGCATCTCGGAGTTGGAATATACGCTTTGATGTGTTGATCAAAGCATATGATTTTATATGAGACTTTTGGAAAGGCCTGTATTTACAAGAAAGTGAGTGGGAGCACTACAGCCTTTTCCGATAAAGTATATGTGAATGACATATTGTTGATCGGAAATAATGTAGAATTATTCTGCAAAGCATAAAGGAGTGTTTGAAAGAGTTTTTTCAAAGAAAGACCTCGGTGAAGCTGCTTACATATTGAGCATCAAGATCTATAGAGATAGATCAAAACGCTTGATAAGTTTTTTCAATGAGTACATACCTTGACAAGATTTTGAAGTAGTTCAAAATGGAACAGTCAAAGAAAGAGTTCTTGCCTGTGTTACAAGGTGTGAAATTGAGTAAGACTCAAAGCCCGACCACGGCAGAAGATAGAAAGAGAATGAAAGTCATTCCCTATGCCTCAGCCATAGGTTCTATAAAGTATGCCATGCTGTGTACCAGATCTATTGTATACCCTACACCGATTTTGGCAAGGAGTACAATAGTGATCTAGGAGTAGATCACTGGACAGCGGTCAAAATTATCCTTAGTGGAATAAGGATATGTTTCTCGATTTTGGAGGTGACAAAAGGTTCGTCGTAAAGGGTTACGTCGATGCAAGTTTTGACACTGATCTAGATTACTCTAAGTCTCAATCTGGATACATATTGAAAGTGGGAGCAATTAGCTAGAGTAGCTCCGCAAGAGCATTGTTGACATAGAAATTTGCAAAATACATACGGATCTGAATGTGGCGAGACCCGTTGACTAAACTTCTCTCACAAACAAAACATGATCACACCTTAGTACTATTTGGGTGTTAATCACATAGCGATGTGAACTAGATTATTGACTCTAGTAAACCCTTTGGGTGTTGGTCACATGATGATGTGAACTATGGGTGTTAATCACATGGTGATGTGAACTATTGGTGTTAAATCACATGGCGATGTGAACTAGATTATTGACTCTAGTGCAAGTGGGAGACTGAAGGAAATATGCCCTAGAGGCAATAATAAAGTTATTATTTATTTCCTTATATCATGATAAATGTTTATTATTCATGCTAGAATTGTATTAACCGGAAACATAATACATGTGTGAATACATAGACAAACAGAGTGTCACTAGTATGCCTCTACTTGACTAGCTCGTTAATCAAAGATGGTTATGTTTCCTAACCATAGACATGAGTTGTCATTTGATTAACGGGATCACATCATTAGGAGAATGATCTGATTGACATGACCCATTCCGTTAGCCTAGCACTTGATCGTTTAGTATGTTGCTATTGCTTTCTTCATGACTTATACATGTTCACGTAACTATGAGATTATGCAACTCCCGTTTACCGGAGGAACACTTTGGTGCTACCAAACGTCACAACGTAATCGGGTGATTATAAAGGAGTACTACAGGTGTCTCCAAAGGTACATGTTGGGTTGGCGTATTTCGAGATTAGGTTTTGTCACTCCGATTGCTCGGAGAGGTATCTCTGGGCCTCTCGGTAATGCACATCACTATAAGCCTTGCAAGCAATATAGCTAATGAGTTAGTTACGGAATGATGCATTACGTAACGAGTAAAGAGACTTGCCGGTAACGAGATTGAACTAGGTATTGGATACCGACGATCGTATCTCGGGCAAGTAACATACCGATGACAAAGGGAACAAAGTATGTTGTTATGCGGTTTGACCGATAAAGATCTTCAGAGAATATGTAGGAGCCAATATGGGCATCCAGGTTCCGCTATTGGTTATTGACCAAGAATAGTTCTAGGTCATGTCTACATAGTTCTCGAACCCGTAGGGTCCGCACGCTTAAGATTTCGATGACACTTTTATTATGAGTTTATGAGTTTTGATGTACCGAAGGTGTTCGGAGTCCCGGATGAGATCGGGGACATGACGAGGAGTCTCGAAATGGTCGAGACGTAAAGATCGATATATTGGACGACTATATTCGGAGTTCGGATAGGTTCCGAATGATTCGGGTATTTTTCGGAGTACCGGAGAGTTACGGAATTCGCCGGGGAGAAGTATTGGGCCTTATTGGGCCCTGCGGGAAAGAGAGAGGGGCTGCCTAGGGCAGGCCGCGCGCCCCCCCATGGCCTAGTCCGAATTGGACTAAGGGGAGGGGCCGCACCCCCTCCTTCCTTCCCTTCTCTCTTCCCCTTCCTTGTCTCCTACTCCTAATACATGGAAGGACTCCTAGTTGGTCTTGGAAAGGGTGATTCCTACTCCCGGTGTGAGTAGGACTCCCCATGGCGCGCCCCTCCTAGGGCCGGCCTCCTCCTCCCTCCCTCCTTTATATACGGGGGCAGGGGGCACCCCATGAACACACAAGTTGATCCTTGAGATCGTTCCTTAGCCGTGTGCGGTGCCCCCCTCCACCATATTCCACCTCGGTCATATTGTAGCGGTGCTTAGGCGAAGCCCTGCGACGGTGAAACATCAAGATCGTCACCACGCCGTCAGGTCGACGGAACTCCCTCCCCGGAGCTTTCCTGGATCGAAGCCCGTGGAGCGTCATCGAGCTGAGCGTGTGCCAAGAACTCGGAGGCGCCGGAGTAACGGTGTGTGATCGGCTGGATCGTGAGGAGAACGACGACTACTTCCTCTACGTCATCATCGACTCGGAGGTGCCGGAGTAACGGCGCTGGGATCGGCAGGATCGCGAGGAGAAAGTACGACTACTTCCTCTACGTTGTGATCGCTTCCGCTTACGGTCTACGAGGGTACGTAGACAACACTCTCCCCTCTCGTTGCTATGCCATCACCATGGTCCTGTGTGTGCGTAGGAAAATTTTGAAATTACTACGTTCCCCAACAGTAGGGTTTTACCTCCATCAAGAGGGCACAAACCTAGGTAAAACATCGTGTCCCTTGCCTCCTGTTACCATTAGCCTTAGACGCACAGATCGGGACCCCCTACCCGAGATCCGCCGATTTTGACACCGACATTGGTGCTTTCATTAAGAGTTCCTCTGTGTCGTCCTTGCAAGGCTCGGTGGCTCCTTTAATCATCAACAACGTGGTCCAGGGGGAGACTTTTCTCCCCGGACGGATCTTCGTGTTCGGCGGCCCCGTAATGCGGGCCAATTCACTTGGCCGTCTGGAGCAGATCGACAGCTACGCCCCTCACCATCAGGTCAGGTTCGGAAACTTGAACTACACAGCCGATATCCGCGGAGACTTGATCTTCGACGGATTCGGGCCTACGCCGGGAGTGCCGAACAGTCGCGACGAGCACGGCTTGGACCTGCTGTCAGGCAATACTCGGCGTATCGCATCTGCAGGAGCTCCGGACCTAAATCCGGGGCAGAGCGCGTCGTCCGAGGACGGGTGGATGGACCCCGCCCCGGAGGCCGCATACTCATCGGCGGTAGAGCCGAACACAGACTCCACCAAGGAAGTCTGTGTCACCGGATCCCCGGACTTGTGTTCGGCTGTAGGTTCCAAACCGCGCGCCCCCGAGCCCGCCAAATCTGGTTGGGCTCCGATAATGGAGTTCGCCGCTGCAGATATCTTCCAGCACTCGCCTTTTGGCGACATGCTGAATTCATTAAGGTCTCTCTCTTTGTCAGGAGACTCTTGGTCGAACTATGTCCGGCTCGAGGGGGAAGACGGCAACGAAGAAATTCGTTGCCCACCCACCACCCACTTCATAGCCACTGTCGATGATGTAACAGACATGCTTGACTTCGACTCCGATGACACCGACGGTATGGACGTCGGCACAGGGGACGATTCAGAACCGCCGCCCACGGGGCGCTGGACTGCCACCTCATCATATGATATATACATGGTGGACACGCCTAAGGGAGACGATGGCGACAAAACAGAGGATAAAACCCCCGGACAAAAGCCAAAACGACGGCGCAGACGCCACTCTAAGTCCAGCCACAGTAAAAATAGTGATAACATCGCTAGAAAGATCGACACCACAGTCAACTCCAAAGGCAACAACGACCATATGGATCCAGCCAGGGGCGAATCTACTAGGGGGGCTTTAACAGGCTTGAGCCCCCCCTCCAATGATGCAAAAAATATTTTTACTACTAGTCTCAAGGCCCGGCCCAGCCACCTGCTAGCCCAGCCCAACACATGTGCGCACCACAAAGGCAGCCCAGCCCCCCCTCCATTTTTTTGTAGATTCGCCACTGGACCCAATGATGGAGCAAGATGAGCCAGGTCACGCCGAACACAGCCTGGAGCAGACGCCCGACCACAGTGATCCCGAGGGCTGAACTCATCAACCTGCCTCGGGAGAGGAGCACAGTCCGGACGACGACGCATTCATCATCCCAGAAAAATGTTTGGAACGAGATAACCTCCACAGAAGGCTTATGGCCACAGCGAGAAGTCTAAAGAAGCAGAAGCAAAGGCTTAAGGCCGCGCAGGAAACGCTCAATCGCAGATGGAATAAAGTGCTAGACACTAAAGAAAAATACGGCGACGATCGCCACACAAAGAGCTACCCGAAGCGCAAGCTGCTGCCAGAATTCGATGATGAGGCCATTCCGCCGAAGAACAATACGGCCGGTAGGCCGGACCAACCACTTCATGACCGCAACAGAGCAACTACTAACGCCGCACACGATTTACGTGAACTCCTGGAAAAAAGGCCGGTGCGACGAGGTCCATCTATGGATATAGAGGACACGCTCCGGCGCAGGATTATGGTCACCAAAACGATCAGACTGATCGAATACCAGTTCGGAATCAGCACCTGACACAACGACAGTCGACAACATGCCACAACATGACCTGATATAGAGGGGTTGCTCACCCTCTGTGCTTCACCGAAGAGGTACTGGACCACGAATTTCCACAGGGTTTTAAACCCGTGAACATAGAGGCATATGACGGAACGACAGACCCCGGGGTATGGATTGAGGATTTTATCCTGCATATCCACATGGCTCATGGGGACGACCTCCACGCCATCAAATACCTTCCCCTCAAGTTGAAGGAACCAGCTCGGCACTGGTTGAAAAGCCTCCCCGAAAATTCAATCGGAAGTTGGGAGGAACTTGAGGACGCTTTCAGGGCCAATTTTCAAGGAACCTATGTCCGACCTCCGGACGCTGACGATTTAAGTCACATAATCCAACAGCCCGGAGAGTCCGCCCGCAAGCTTTGGAATAGATTCCTCACTAAGAAGAATCAAATTGTTGATTGTCCGGATGCCGAAGCCCTAGCGGCCTTCAAGCACAGTATCCGGGATGAGTGGCTCGCCAGATACCTCGGCCAAGAAAAGCCAAGGACAATGGCAGCCTTAACAAGCCTTATGACCCGCTTTTGCGCGGGTGAAGACAGCTGGTTGGCCCGTAGAGGCACCAGCGACCCAGGCACATCCGAAATCAGGGATGGCAACGGGAAGCCACGGTGCAATAAAAACAAGCGTCGAAATAAGGAAGAAAGTCCGGACAACACAACGGTCAACACCGGATTCAGGGGCTCTCGACCCGGTCAACAAAAGAAGCCATTTAAAGGTAGCAAAAAGGGACCGTCCGGCCTGAACAAAGTCCTGGACAGACTGTGCCAAATTCATGGCACCCCCGAAAAACCTACGAACCACACTCACAGAGAATGCTGGGTCTTTAAGCAGGCCGGCAAGTTAAATGCCGAACACAAGGGAAGGGAAACACCAAGTGAAGACAAGGATGAGCCTCGGCGGCCGAACACGGAGGGACAAAAAAAATTCCCACCAAAGGTAAAAACAGTAAACATGATCCACGCGACTCACATACCCAAGAGAAGGCACAAACGCGCGCTCAGAGACGCATACGCTGTAGAGCCCGTCGCCCTCAAACTCAACCGCTGGTCGGCCTGCCCGATCACCTTTGATCACAGGGACTACCCGACGAGTATGCGGCACGGAGGATCGGCTGCCTTGGTGCTTGATACGTCTCCAACGTATCTATAATTTTTTATTGCTCCATGCTACTTTATTTACTGTTTTGGACTATATTGGGCTTTATTTTCCACTTTTATATTACTTTTGGGACTAACCTATTAACCGGAGGCCCAACCCAGAATTGTTGTTTTTTGCCAATTTCAGTGTTTCGAAGAAACGGAATATCAAACGGAGTCCAAACAGAACGAAACCTTCGGAAACGTGATTTTCTCCCTGAACGTGATCCAGGAGACTTGGACCCTACGCCAAGGAACAACGGAGGCGGTCACGAGGGTGGGGGGCGCCTCCCCCCCCCTAGGGCACGCCCCCTGCCTCGTGGGCCCCCTGTTGCTCCACCGACGTACTCCTTCCTCCTATATATACCTACGTACCCCCAAACGATCAGAACAGGAGCCAAAAACCTAATTCCACCATCGCAACTTCCTGTATCCACGAGATCCCATCTTGGGGCCTGTTCCGGAGCTCACCGAGGGGGCATCCACCACGGAGGGCTTCTACATCAACACCATAGCCTCTCCGATGAAGTGTGAGTAGTTTAGTTCAGACCTTCGGGTCCATAGCTAGTAGCTAGCTGGCTTCTTCTCTCTTTTTGGATCTCAATACAATGTTATCCCCCTCTCTCGTGGAGGTCTATTCGATGTAATCTTCTTTTTGTTGAGACCGATGAATTGTGGGTTTATGATCCAGCTTATCTATGAATAATATTTGAATCTTCTCTGAATTCTTTTATGTATGATTGAGTTATCTTCGCAAGTCTCTTCGAATTATCTGTTTGGTTTGGCCAACTAGATTGGTAGTTCTTGCAATGGGAGAAGTACATAGCTTTGGGTTCAATCTTGCGGTGTCCTTACCCAGTGACAGAAAGGATTGCAAGGCAAGTATTGTATTGTTGCCATCGAGGATAACAAGATGGGGTATTTATCATATTGCATGAATTTATTCCTCTACATCATGTCATCTTGCTTAGGCGTTACTCGCTTTTAACTTAATACTCTAGATGCATGCTGGATAGTGGTCGATGAGTGGAGTAATAGTAGTAGATGCAGAATCGTTTCGGTCTACTTGTTTCGGACGTGATGCCTATATACATGATCATACCTAGATATACTCATAACTATGCTCGATTACATCAATTGCTCAATAGTAATTTGTTCACCCACCGTAGAATACTTATGCTCTTGAGAGAAGCCACTAGTGAAACCTATGGCCCCCGGGTCTATTCTCATCATATCAATCTCCATCACTTTTATACTTGCTTTGTTTTTACTTTGCCTTTTTACTTTTCACTTTGCATCTCTATACCAAAAATACCAAAAATATTATTTATCATCTCTATCAGATCTCACTCTCGTAAATGACCGTGAAGGGATTTACAACCCCTAATCGCGTTGGTTGCGAGTAGCTATCGTTTTGTGCAGGTACGAGGGACTTGTGCGTGGCCTCCTGTCGTGGTTCTAAGTCTGACAGTAGAATGGGAGGTGGGTATGGAGAGGCAAGATCCTAGCTATGGAGTAGTTGTATACGCAAGAGATTTACGAGTTCAGGCCCTTCTCGGAGGAAGTAACAACCCTACGTCTCGGAGCCCGGAGGCGGTCGACTGGATATTATGCGTATGTGTTACAGGGGTCGACCCTTCTACCTGCGAAGGGGGGTGGCTTATATAGAGTGCGCCAGGACCCCAGCCAGCCCACGTAGCAGAGGGTTTAAGGTACGTAAAGGCTAGGCGTTACTGGTAACACCTTACATAAAGTATCATTATGATCATAAAGACTATTTAACTACAGACCGTTTGGACACCGAGTGGCTCTTGGACTCCTGGTGGTCGAGTGGGTCTTCATGGTCGAGTGTCTTTCAATCTGTCGAGTGGAAGCCTTCCAGGTCGACTGGAAGGCCGCTTCTTTCACGAGTGTCCTTGTGGAGGGTACCTTTGGGCAGGTCTATGACCCTACCCTAGGTACATGACTTCATCATTAGCCCCCGAATGGATCGAGGTTCGAGTGAGGAAGGAGTTGATAATCTTTCCGACCTGTTCTTCGTGTTCCGAGTGTGTCTTACTCTGGATCAATGACCTTTTAGTGATGACATCAACTTCTCTTTCAGTCGCCTTGATCCATTCTTCACATTTGTTGAGTGAACTTTGTGAACTTGAGGATTTCCGAGCGACGGATCGGAGGAAATCTGCTATCTGACAGGTTCCTCTGCGGTTAGCGGATTTCGCGGGATCTGAATTTTGGGAAGCGCGCGAAGCAGAGAAAACTGCGGCACTCGGATGGGATAAGACGATGACGCCTCGATCTTCGCGCCGCCCTTTTCACCACGTATCGCGTGCACGCCTGTTGCGGGATTTGAAGGGATTGCCTGGGCCTACCGGTCCGCCACTCGGAAGCGGCTCCTTATAAAGCATCGGACGGGGTATTTTGAACAGTGCGACCTCAATCTTCCCTTCCCTCCGCTCCAAACCTTCTTGATGTGTTCTTAGCCTGCTCAGCGCCGTAGCTCAGTACCTGCTTCGTCGGTGACCATGGTGAAGGAGAAGACCGCAGCCTTGGAACGGGTGAAGAAGGCGGCGGCGAAGGCTAAGGGGAGAGCGCCCAGTCGGGGCGGATCTTCTTCGCGGTCCAAACTGCCGCAAGGTTGGGTCCAGGGAGACTGGATCCGCTCGACCATCACCGAGAAGGACCTCACCGATCTGGCCAATGAGGGACTGATCCCCCACGGGTCGGTGAGGCTTCCGGGAACGGAGTGGCAACCGCAGCCTGAAGAGGGTGAGTGCGTTCTCCTAGCCACTCACGTAGATCGGGGATTTTCTCTGCCGCCGAATCCTTTTTTCCGGGGGTTTCTGAACTTTTTTGGAGCGCAACTCCATCATTTCACTCCCAACTCCATTGTCTACCTTGCTGCTTTCATTTCGTTTTGCGAAAACTTCTTGGGCTGTCGGCCGCACTGGGGCCTCTTCAAGCACATATTCACTTGTCGCTCTCAGACAGTGAAGAAAACGAACCCGAATGACGAGAGAACCCAAGTAATCCAGATTTGTGGGGGACTCGGGGTCCAGATGAGGGGGAAGAGCGCCTTTCCGGCTATGACTCTCCCCGACTCGGTTAGAGGGTGGCAGTCGACCTGGTTCTACTGCCAAGACTAGGCGACGCTGGGGCAGTCGACTGGACTCCCTCCTTTCTCCATGAGTCGAGTGAACAAGCCATCTTCTCTGAAGGTGCTACCAGAGGAGAAGGCCCAAGTAAAATTGTTGATGGAACGCGTAGTCCAGCTCATTCGCGACGGGGTGACCGGCATGGATCTCCTGGAGGTTTTTCTCCGACGTCATATTCAGCCACTCCAATACCGAGGCCATCCGATGTGGATGTACTCTGGTACGGATGATACCACCCGGATCCATCCAGAGGAGGTCGATGACGCCACGCTGGAGAAGTGGATGACTGCCATCACAGGAAACAAAGATAACCCTGGAGCTAGGAGGATTCCACCACTCGACCAGACTTATGAAGTGGACAAGGTATAACCACCTATCTCCGACTGTGATTCGGCTGCCTTCATTCTGTTTAGATGTCGATTCGTCGATTGACCTTTGCCTTGTTTTGTTATCTTCTAGGTCACCACTGAGATGTACTTGATGCCCAACGGGGCGCAGGAACTAGTCGAAGAAGAAGAAGGAAGCGGAGGTGAAAGCCATGAAGAATGGGAGTCCAACGATGAGGAGGATGAGGGGGACGACAACTCTGATGAAGAGGAGGAGGAGGAGGAAGAGGAGGAAGATGTCGATCCTCCTCGCTCGGAAGGAAGGTCCAAGTTGATGCATGACTCGGCGGCCGGGCGCGGTAAAGCTGTTAAGGCCCATCGGGCGGTCGAAGCGACCTCGGACAACTTCCCTGCGTCCGACCGAGAAACCGCCAAGCAACCTCGAGCAACGTCGTCAAAGCCGCAAAGGCCCTGCCCAAAATGCAGATGGTCATTCCCACCATCTCCGGGTAACCAGCAGAACTTGTATTTCCCTATTCAACATGAGTGTACTTTTGGTCGACTTGATGACTGATCAGCCGATTCTTGAAATCTGCAGTGCTGCTACCTCCGAGACCTCAGCCAAGCACGTAGATCTTGTAATGGAAGATGCCGCCACCTCCAACCTTTGTTTGATCTCTGTAGTTTCGCTTTTTGTCATTTGGATTTCCATGTTTACTTTTGAATCTTTCTTGTAGTTCCGCCTCATGTCATTGATCTCCCCGATGATGACGAGGAAGCACCATTGAGGAAGAGGAAAAACAAGAGGGTGCCTGCTGGCAAGGCTGCTCCAGTTGTGACGATACCTAGACGTTGGTTTCCGATGGAGGCAACCCCACTCGGGCATCTGTGTCTTTTGCTGAACCGCTGACAAGTGCTCGACCCGCTTCGTCGACTGCTGATCCACCATCGCTTTTTGCTATACACCACGTCCCGGAAGACCAAGTGAGTGCTTCTAAGGAGGCTATACGCCAGGCAGGGATCATGATGGAGCAAGTGAAGGCGGTCCGAGAGGCTAGCCAAGCGGCCTATGATGCTAGTTCAGCTCTCTAGAGCAATGTCCAAGTAAGTCGATCGTTGCTTGCTCTGTTAGGATATGCTACCTGAAACTGCTTGCGCTGTTAGGATATGCTACCTGAAACTGCTTCTTCTCGAGATTTCCATATCTGTACACCCACTGGGTGGGTGTGTCGATTGAGTTTTTGTGGGGGCACGCTGAGTGCACCCACTGGGTGTAGTCCCCGAGGCTATGGTGGACTACGTGCAGTCGACTATAGTCTTTATACTGTGAACTTCTTCACTCGACCTGGTCGAATGGAACCGTAAAACCGGTGGGGACTACACCCAGTGCCCCGAGACTATGGTGGACTGCGTGCAGTCGACTATAGTCTAAAGAACTGTTTTTTTACCGCGGCTGACCGCTGTCACTTAGCCATGGTTTTAGAATTATAACCTTTTTGCCTCTTTTTGGTTGGTCGAACCAAATTAGTAAAACCAGTAAGGGGCACGCTGAGTGCACCCAGGTGTAGTCGAGACTACCGTCGAATGCTTTGATTCGATCGTAGTCTTAGAAATGCTACGATTTTTCCTTAGTCACTCGGAAGTGATCTGTATTTGATGTCTTTCGTTGGTTGACTCTTTGTAGAAATCTTGCGAGCTTGTGGCTCGCTATACTGAGTTAGACAACAAGCAGATCCAGCTCAACCTCGACTTGAAGCTTGCTCAGGAGAATTTGCGTAAGCGAAGGATGAAGCAAAAGGTATGGCTGGTGAGAACTTTGACGACTGTCTTTGTTTTTCTGTTCATTCTCAACTCTGTTCTCATTGTTGATTTGCAGATAAACTGGAAGAGACTTTGAAGAAGAAGGACCTTGACCTTGCAAAAGTGCAGAAGGGGGCTTTGGAGAAAACAAAGCTCGCTGAAGAGAAGCTTGCCTCAGTCGACAAACTTGAAGATGAAAATGCCAAGCTGAAAGCCGCTCTTGACGCGGCCAACAAGGAAGTAAGTCGACTGAAGAACGACAAGATTGCTCTGTCTGACAAGGCTGGCCAACTGGCGGGGAAGCGAAATGACCTGGAGATTTATCTTGGAGGGCTCGCCAAGAAGTTGTTTCTCATGCTTGAAGGTAATCTCTTTTACCCGACTGTCTTGCTATCGCCGGCTCATCGCATGATTGCTATTTTGAGTCTGAGCTGTGTTTTCAGAATTCTGTCAAAACTTCGAAGAAGAAACCAGTCGAGTGGAGACCAGCCTGGACCCCATCAACTCTCCTGTGAAGGACGAAGCTGCCATGAATGTGCTCCGACTGGAGTCTCGCGTTGCTAGCGTGGTGGATTATCTTGCTCGACTGAAAGCTGCGGTGTCGCGGATCGACTCGACTCTCTGGCCAGATCAGACAGTCCAGAATGACCTTGAATCCTTAATGACTCGACTGAATGAGATTCCAAGTCGAGTGCAAGAATGGAAAAAGTCTTCTGCCAGGTGTGGTGCTGATGTTGCTCTGTCTCTGGTTCGCGGCCACTGCAAGGAAGCGCAAGAGGACAAGCTGGCGTCTCTCAAAGTTGCCAACACCAGGAAGTATGACTTCCGATCTTTCATGGAGACTTTCATCGCTGCTGCTACCTGTATTGCCGACGGAGTCGACCTCGACCAGTTTGTTGCACCTTCCAGTCCTCCACCGGAGGAGTAAAAAACTTCTAAGTCCCACCTTAAATTTGCCTCGGAATGCCGAGTGGTTTTTGTAACCGACAAACTTTAACAGGCTTAACGCCTGAGCCCCTTTGGATCCGTAGGACGTTTATCCGAACTTTATCTATCCTTGAACATGCTTTATTTGCCTTCGAGAGAACTTTGCTCTTCATTCGGAATATATTCCATTGTTGTAGGTAGTATCCTTGAGGTGAAACTCCAGTCGAGTTGTACTTCATCTATCTTGCAGGTAGAGATGGAGCACAGACTGCGACTGACCTCGTCGTCCTTGCGGGTTGGGATGGACCGCACGTTGTACTTGTGGCGAAGCTCCGAAGGAGAAGGTAGCAGTCGACCTGCACCTCGTCGTCCTTGCGGATTGTGATGGATCGCAAGTTGTACTTGTGGCGAAGTTCCGAAGGAGAAGGTAGCAGTCGACCTGCACCTTGTCGTCCTTGCGGATCGAGCTGGACCACACGTTGTACTTGTGGTGAAGCTCCGAGTGGGAGGTTTGCTCTCCACTCAGCAGGATTTCTATTACTTAGGCGAGCACTGGGCTGCAGCTAAGCCTCCGAGTGGGAGGTTTGCTCTCCACTCGGCAGGATTTCTATTACTTAGGCGAGCACTGGGCTGCAGCTAAGCCCCCGAGTGGGAGATTTGCTCTCCACTCGGTAGGATTTCTATTACTTAGGCGAGCACTGGGCTGCAGCTAAGCCCCCGAGTGGGAGGTTTGCTCTCCACTTGGTAGGATTTCTATTACTTAGACGAGCACTGGGCCGCAGCTAAGCCTCCGAGTGGGAGGTTTGCTCTCCACTCGGTAGGATTTCTATTACTTAGGCGAGCATCGGGTCAGCTAAGCCCCAGTGGGAGGTTTGCTCTCCACTCGGTAGGTTTTTCATGGCGTAGCTTTGACGGAGAAGGTAGCAGTCGACCTGCCCCTCGTCGTCCTTGCGAAGCATTCTTTATTTTGGATGTTTAAGCGAATCCTTGGGCTGTTGCTAAGCCCCCGAGTGAGAGGCTGAGTCTCCACTTGGTAGGATCTAAATACTTAGGCGAGTACTTGGACTGCAGCTAAGCCCCCGAGTGGGAGGCTGGCTCACCACTCGGTAGGATTTTGAATACTTAGGCGAGTACTTGGACTGCAGCTAAGCCCCTGAGTGGGAGGCTGGCTCACCACTCGGTAGGATTTTAAATACTTAGGCGAGTACTTGGACTGCAGCTAAGCCCCCGAGTGGGAGGCTGGCTCACCACTCGGTAGGATTTTAAATACTTAGGCGAGTACTTGACTGCAGCTAAGCCCCCGAGTGGGAGGCTGGCTCACCACTCGGTAGGATTTTAAATACTTAGGCGAGTACTCGGACTGCAGCTAAGCCCCCGAGTGGTGGGCTGGCTCACCACTCTGTAGGATTTTGAATACTTAGGCGAAGCGGATTCACAGCTAAGCCCCCGAGGGGAGGCTGGCTCACCACTCGGTAGGATTTTGAATACTTAGGCGAAGCGGATTCGCAGCTAAGCCCCCGAGTGGGAGACCGGCTCGCCACTCGGAAAGGATTTTTTTACAAACTTAGGCGAAGCGGATTCGCAGCTAAGCCACCCACTGGGGGAAATTTCAACAAAAAGTAATAACAATCACTCGGAAAATTATAACATTCTTGTCTTAGATAAACAAACTACAAAAGTACTTTTATTACATCTCAACCGAGTGAGTATTAAGTATAAAAGGGGCGGAGCAGCTCAAGATTCCACGCCGAGGCTTGTCGATCTGGCGATCAACGTTGTAGAGATGATACGCTCCGTTGTGGAGAACTCTTGTGACGATGAAGGACCTTCCCAAGTGGGAGCGAGCTTGTGTGGTTTCTGTTGATCCACTCGGAGGACCAAATCTCCCTCTTGGAAGGCTCGACTCTTCACGTTTCTGGCATGGAATCGACGCAAGTCTTGCTGATAGATAGTCGAGCGGATCAGGGCCATCTCCCTCTCCTCTTACAAGAGGTCGACTGCATCTTGCCGGGCTTGTTCTGCTTCTTCTTTAGAGTATAGTTCGACTCGAGGTGCGTTGTGAAGCAGGTCACTCGGCAGAACTGCTTTAGCTCCATAGACCAGGAAGAATGGAGTTCTCCCAGTCGACCGATTAGGAGTGGTCCTCAATCCCTAGAGAACTGATGGAAGTTCGTCGACCCAAGCTCCTGCTGCGTGCTTGAGATCATGCATCAGCCGTGGTTTCAGCCCTTTGAGAATGAGGCCGTTTGCACGCTCTGCTTGTCCATTCGACCGAGGATGAGCAACTGCAGCGTAGTCGACCCGCTGCGTGCTCCCGAGAGGCGCAGGAAGGCTTTGAATTTATCATTATCGAAGTTTGACCCATTGTCGGTGATGATGCTATGCGGAACTCCATATCTGAATATCAATTCTCCGATGGGCGATATCGATTGCATGCATCAAGGTTCTTGATGGGCTTGGCTTCGATCCACTTGGTGAACTTGTCGACTGCTACTAGCAAATGAGTGAAGCCACTTCTGCCAGTTCTTAGCGGTCCAATCATGTCTAGTCCCCAAACAGCAAAGGGCCAAACGAGTGGAATGGTCTTCAAGGTTGAGGCGGGCTTGTGTGACATGTTGGAATAGAACTGACACCCTTCACACTTGTCGACTATTTCTTTTGCCATTTCATTTGCTTTCGGCCAGTAAAATCCCGCTCGGTATGCTTTAGCCACGATGGTCCGAGAGGACGCATGATGGCCACAGGTCCTCGAGTGGATATCCTCAAGAATTATCGACCTTCTTACGGCGTGATACACTTACGGCCGACTCCAGCCGCTTTCTGCACAATTGTCCCTTGATCATCAGAAGGCCTTGGATCGACCAGACGATCCGTCGAGCCTCTTCTTCATTCTCTGGGAGTTCTTTCCTTAGGATATATGCAATGTACGGCCTTTGTCCGATCGGGAGTGATGACCACAACTTCCATAATCAGGTCGACCACGGTGGGACCTCAACTTCGATCGGATCATTGGCACTCTTTTGCTGGGGCTTCTTACGTGAAAGGATCCTCCTGTCGATGGTGCATGAATGTGCTCCAAAAATACATTGCTGGGAATGGCTTCCTCTTGGACCCTATCTTCGCCAAATCATCCGCAGCTTGATTTTTCGATCGGGGTATATGATGAAGCTCTAACCCCTCGAATTTCTTCTCCAGCTTTCTCACTGCATTACAAGAACTTTGTCATAGCCGGGCTTCTGACATCCCACTCTTTCATCACTTGATTAACAACCAGATCCGAGTCGCCGTAGACCATAAGGCGACGGACGCCGAGTGAAATAGCCATACGCAAGCCATACAGGAGTGCTTCATATTCTGCTTCATTGTTGGAAGAATCAAAGTGAATCTGGAGAACATATTTGAGCTTATCTCCTCGGGGGGAAACCAATACAACCCCTTTTGTAACCATTCAGCATCTTGGAACCATCAAAAAACATAGTCCAAAGGTTCGAGTGAACTTGAGTCGGAAGCTGCTATTCGATCCACTCGGTGAGGAAGTCTGTTATTGCTTGGGACTTGATGGCTTTCTTTGCCTCAAATTTGATATCAAGGGAAGGAGTTCAATTGCCCATTTAGCCACTCGACCGCTTGCATCTCTGTTATGAAGAATTTCCGACAATGGGGCATCACGATTTAATCGTAATGGAATGATCGGAGAAATAATGAGCAACCTTCTTTGTGGTCATGTAAATCCCATAAACAAGCTTCTGATAGTGAGGGTATCTTTGCTTTGATGGGGTCAGCACTTCAGAAAGATAATAAACTGGGCGTTGAACTTTGAAGGCTTTTCCTTATTCTTCCCGCTCGACCGCAAGTACGGTATTGACGACTTGTCCAGTGGCTGCAATGTAAAGAAACAAAGGCACTTTGTTGATAGGAGCAGCAAGCACCGGCTGGGTGGAGAGCAGAGCTTTTAGCTCTGCAAACGCTGCATCAGCTTCTGGAGTCCACTCGAGCTTGTCTGACTTCTTCATCAGTCGGTAAAGAGGCAATGCCTTTTCACCAAGGCGAGAGATGAATCGACTTAAAGCGGCCAAGCATCCAGGAAGCTTCTGGACATCGTGCACACGCACAGGGCGCTTCATTCGGAGTATAGTGCCAATATTTTCGGGGTTAGCATCGATTCCTCGCTCGGAAATGAGAAAACCGAGTAACTTTCCACCAGGAACTCCAAATGCACACTTCAATGGGTTAAGCTTGATATCATACCTCCTGAGATTGGCAAATGTTTCAGCAAGGTCAGTCAACAGGTCGGAACCCTTTTGTGACTTGACCACTATATCATCCATGTACGCTTCTACATTCCGACTGATTTGAGTGAGCAAACACTTCTGAATCATCCTCATGAATGTGGCTCTGGCATTCTAGAGACTGAATGGCATGGTGACATAACAGAAGCACCCGAATGGAGTGATGAACGCTGTTTTGATCTCATCGGGTCCATACAGACGGATCTGATGGTACCCGGAATAGGCGTCTAAAAAGACAGCCTCTCACATCCCAGCAGTTGAGTCGACTATTTGGTCAATGCGAGGAAGAGGGAAATGATCTTTCGGGCAGGCCCGATTGATATGCTTGAAATCGATGCACATGCGCAACGATTGTCCTTCTTGGGGACCATGACGACATTGTCGAGCCACTCGGAGTGGTAGATCTCTCGGATGAACTCTGCCGCTAAGAGCCGAGCCACCTCTTCACCAATGGCTTTTCTCTTATGGACGGTGGACCGTCGAAGATATTCTTTAACCGGTTTTACTTTTGGGTCGATTCGTAGGCGGTGCTCAGCTAGCCCCCTGGGAACACCCGGCATGTCAGCAGGCTTCCATGCAAAGATGTCCCAGTTCTCACGGAGGAACTGGATGAGCGCTTCTTCCTATTTTGAGTCGAGTGTTGTTGAGATGTTGGCCGGAGCAGCATTGGGATCAGTTGGGTGAATGTGAACCTGTTTCGTCTCACCGGTCGACCGAATCTTGACTCCGTGGCGGGCTTCTTAGCTCGTAACAAATCACTTTCGGATCTGCAGTTTTCTCGATACTCTTGTAGCTCTACCATCGCCAACCGAGCATCGGCGAACTTAGAGCCTTTCTGGAAGCACTCTTTCGCCTTCTTCTGATTGCCCGTAACAGTGATCACGCCCTTGGGACCAGGCATCTTCAGTTTAAGATACACGTAACATGGTCGGGCCATGAAACGTGCATATGCTAGCCTTCCCAGAATAGCATGATAAGCGCTCTAGAAATCCACGAACTCAAAGGTCAACTTTTCTTTCCGAAAATGCTTCGAATCACCAAAAACTACATCAAGAGCAATTTGGCCGAGTGACCCAGCCTTCTTTCCAGGAATGACTCCGTGGAAGCTCATGTTATCGGTCTTGAGTCCGGACATCGGAATGCCCATCCCTTTCAACGTCTCTGCGTACAATATGTTCAAGTCACTACCACCATCCATCAGAACTTTGGTCAGTCGAGTGCCTTCGACGACCGGGTCGACCACCAACGCTTGCCTCCCAGGGGTGGCAATGTGCGTCGGGTGATCGGAGTGGTCAAATGTGATGGGGGTCTGGGACCACTTCAGATAGTTGGGTGTCGCCAAAGCGACCATGTTCACTTCCCGATTGATAACCTTCAATCGACTTTTGCTTTCGACGTCAGCAAAAATCATCAGGGTGGAATTGACCTGGGGATCTCCATCATTACTGTCATCTTTGTCCGCGACTTTGTCTGTCTCCTTATCCTTATCCTTGGGTTGTTTCCCTTGGAACTGCTGAATCAAGAGTCGACACTGTCGAGTGGTGTGTTTCGGGTAAATGAGTTTACCCTCTTCATCTTTCTTCGTGTGAATGTGACATGGCAAATCCAGCACGTCATATCCATCCTGGTCTTTTACCTTCTTGGGGTTCCAAGGACCCTTGGGTTTCCCCTTGAACTTTCCTGGGGTCACAGTCAAGGCCTCTCCGGGAGCAGCTGGCTCGGCTTTGCGCTTCTGCTTCCGACTGGAATTTCCTCCGCCGGCCTCATTGGCGGCCGATTTGTATTTACCACTCCGGAGCCGATCCTCTTCTTCACCATTTGCATACTTGGTGGCAATCTCCATCATCCAACTGAGGGTCATATCTCCGGTTCGACCGAATTTCAAACTCAACTCTCTGTTCTTGAGACCTTCTTTGAAGGCACAGATACTGGTGATCAGATACATTCTCAACTGTGTGGTGCAAAGTGATCCACCTCTGGATATAATCTCTCAAAGTTTCACTCGACTTTTGCACACACGACTGCAACTCCGTCAATCCTGCTGGTCGTTTGCAAGTCCCTTCAAATGTCCTGACAAACACTCGGGCAAGATCTTCCCAAGTGTAAATACTGCTGGGTGCTAACTGATTCAACCACGCCCTGGCTGAACCCTCCAACATAAGAGGCAAATGCTTCATGGCTACCTCATCGTTGCCGTCGCCGATCTGAACAGCCACTCGGTAATCTTCAAGCCAAGTGCCAGGCTTGGATTCACCAGTGAACTTATCGACTCTAGTCGCCAACCTTGAAGTTGGGAGGAATCACCGCGGCTCGATGGCTCGCTGAAACACTCTGGTCCCGAGACATGAACTCTGCTTGGAGGGAACATCTCTATCATGGCCGTCTCGGTGAGCTCTGTTCCTGTCGACCAAACCTTGAACGATAATAGATCTCGCATCAAAGCCTGGTTCCCTGGGGTCGACTGGAACTCTTCGCCCAACACTGTGCTGGCGTCTGTCGTCCTGCTGCCGAGGAGCGTATGATCCACCCCTTGGGGGAGGAGTGGGCACTCGACGTCGATCATTGCGATCGAATCGGTGCTCATACTGCTCGCGGCTCTTGTACTGATCATCACGCCGGCCTCCACGTTCCTCAAGCCTTGGGGGCGATCTCGGACTATGGGCCGACTGGACTGAATTCACAGCGACGGATCGGCTGTGAATCATGTTCCGCGACTGTGATACGACTGAGTTTTGGTCTCCTACCGCCCGGAGCAGATCTCTGATTTGTAGCAAACCTCTACCCGCCTCCGACTGGGAAGGCTGAATTGACTCTGCTATACGGGCGGCAGCTGCTAAATTCTGAATCGGAGTTCGATATACCTGAGTTGGTGGCTGGAAGAGCTGACGCCGACTGGATTCTGGAACCTTTGGTCGCGCGCGCTTGTCGAGTACTCGCTGAAGGTTCTCCAGTCGAGTGCGCTCAGCCAGGTTGGCCAAGCGCGCATCCTCCAAGGCACGAGCCTCGGGGGTTTCTCCGACGATAGGAGTGTGAAGCGTGTCCATGTTCCGACGGCGAAGCTCCTCCCTCTGAAGCGAAGTGAGGGGCTCGGGCAGGTACTCTTCGTGGGCTTGCTCCGGATCGCCCCCACCATCACCTCCGTTGGTGCGGGTGAATCCGGGGGGACTGCGTGGTCCATCGACCATCAGAACCTCTGCCGCCGGGTCACTGCTATCACATTCGGACGCAGTCTCTGCGGAGCCAGTCGAACAGGCCGTAGAGAGACTCGTCGAGCTCGATCACTGCGACTTGGGGGGTGGCCGACTGGCGGGCCATCGCATGCCTCACCCACCGCTGAAGCCTCGACCGACCGGAACGCTTGCGCCGGCGGGAAACTGGGAGCGAGGACGGCACAGGAGCCGACCCATACTGGGTCGACGGTTGCCGCAGGAGGACGCCGCGGACACACGCGCGAAAGTGCGTCGCCCCGCGGACGGGGAGCGCGTCCACGTTGAGTGGAGCCTCCTGAAGCCAAGCGGAGTCGTCGGTGACGAACGTGAGCGCACCGAGACGGATCTCGTGGTCGTCGACCAGAACTCCACCTGAAACCATGATGTAGGAGATCAAAAGAATCCCAACTTCTCCAACAAATCGCTAGAACACCTGCCCCACGGTGGGTGCCACTGTCGTGGTTCTAAGTCTGACAGTAGAATGGGGGTGGGTATGGAGAGGCAAGATCCTAGCTATGGAGTAGTTGTATACGCAAGAGATTTATGAGTTCAGGCCCTTCTCGGAGGAAGTAACAGCCCTACGTCTCGGAGCCCGGAGGCGGTCGACTGGATATTATGCGTATGTGCATAAAGGTGGTGAACCCTTCTACCGTGGAGGGGTGGCTTATATAGAGTGCGCCAGACCCCAGCCAGCCCACGTAGCGAGAGGGTTTAAGGTACATTAAGGCTAGGCGTTCATCTGGTAACGCCTTACATAAAGTATCATTATGATCATAAAGACTATTTAACTTCTGAGACCGCTTTGGACACCGAGTGGCTCTTGGACTCCTGGTGGTCGAGTGGGTCTTCATGGTCGAGTGTCTTTGAATCTTTCGAGTGGAAGCCTTCCAGGTCGACTGGAAGGCCGCTTCTTTCGTGAGTGTCCTTGTGGAGGGTACCTTTGGGCAGGTCTATGACCCTACCCCAGGTACATGACTTCATCACCTCCTACTGGATTGATACCTTGGTTCTCAAAAACTGAGGGAAATACTTACGCTACTCTGCTGCATCATCCTCTCCTCTTCGAGGAAAACTAACGCAAGCTCAAGACGTAGCAAGAAGGATTTCTGGCGCCGTTGCCGGGGAGTCTACGCAAAAGTCAACATACCAAGTACCCATCACAATCCCTATCTCTCGCATTACATTATTTGCCATTTGCCTCTCGTTTTCCTCTCCCCCACTTCACCCTTGCCGTTTTATTCGCCCTCTCTTTCCCAATCTCCTCCTCTTTTTCCCGTTGCCTTTTTCCTCGTCCGCTTGTTTGCTCGTGTGTTGGATTGCTTGTTTATCGCAATGGCCCTACCTAAATTTGGTGATATTCACCTTAAAGGGCTAGAGGAGATCGAAAACAATGTCAGAAAGTTTATGGTTTTGCAATTTGAGCATAATAATTTCTTTAGAAACGAGCTTAAGGAATAAAAGAGTTTTATGAGTTATATGAATAAAGAGCTCGATGATATGTCTAAAGAATTTGATGGTATAAGAGCCCAAATTGCTCGTCTTGAAAAGATGACCGCTGAAATTTCGGATATGCAAGCTACCTTAGTCAATAAGATGGCCGCTAAACCGAATTCCTATGAAAATCAAGATGAAGATCTAAAAGTTATTGATGTGTCCCCTATTAAATCTTTGTTTTGCAATATGAATCTTGATGAACCTGAATATGATCTTCCTTTACCTAGAAGGCGTTCTAAGAATTCAGAGTTTTTAGATCTTGATGATGAAATTGATAAAAGTGGGATTGAAGGAAATAAAAATCTACATGTTGCTAAACCCACTATTTTGGATCTCAAGGAATTTAATTATGAAAATTGCTCTTTAATTGATTGTATTTCCTTGTTGCAATCCGTGCTAAATTCTCCTCATGCTTATAGTCAAAATAAGGCCTTTACCGAACATATTGTTGATGCCTTGATGCAATCTTATGAAGAAAAACTTGAGTTGAAAGTTTCTATCCCTAGGAAGCTCTATGATGAGTGAGAACCTACTATCAAAATTAAAATTAAAGATTATGAGTTTCATGCTTTGTGTGATTTGGGTGCTAGTGTCTCTACTATTCCCAAAACTTTGTGTGATTTGCTAGATTTCCGTGACTTTGATGATTGCTCTCTAAACTTGCATATTGCGGATTCCACTATTAAAAAGCCTATGGGAAGAATTATTGATGTTCTTATTGTTGCAAATAGGAATTATGTGCCCGTAGATTTAATCGTTCTTGATATAGATTGCAATCCTTCATGCCCTATTATTCTTGGTAGACCTTTCCTTAGAACGATTGGTGCAATTATTGATATGAAGGAAGAAAATATCAGATACCAATTTCCATTAAAGAAAGGCATGAAACACTTTCCTCGAAAGAAAATAAAATTACCATATGAATCTATCATGAGAGCCACTTATGGATTGCCTACCAAAGATGGCAATACCTAGATCTATCCTTGCTTTTATGCCTAGCTAGGGGCGTTAAACGATAGCACTTGTTGGGAGGCAACCCAATTTTATTTTTAGTTTTTTGTTTTTGCTTCTGTTTAGGAATAAATAATCCATCTAGCCTTTGTTTAGATGTGGTTTTATGTTTTAGTTAGTGTTTGTGCCAAGTTAAACCTATTGGATCTCCTTGGATGATAGTTATTTGATCTTGCTGTAATTTCCAGAAACTTTGTGCTGAGTGCCCGAATTGTTAAAAATCACCAGAACGTGATAAAATACCGATTCCAATTGCTGCTGATCAATAAACAAATTGTCCAGGTCGTCTAATTTTGGTAGAAGTTTGCGTTAGTTACAAATTACTACAGACTGTTCTGTTTTGCGTGTGTTGTTTGCTTATTTTGATGAATCTATGGCTAGTAAAATAGTTTATGATCCATAAAGAAGTTGGAATACAGTAGGTTTAACACCAATATAAATAAAGAATAAGTTCATTACAGTACCTTAAAGTAGTCTTTTGTTTTCTTTCTCTAACGGAGCTCACGAGATTTCTATTGAGTTTTGTGTTATGAAGTTTTCAAGTTTTGGATGAATTCTTTTGATATATTATAGAACAAGGAGTGGCAAGAGCCTAAGCTTGATGCCCATGGCACCCCCAAGATAATCCAAGGACACCAAAAAGTCAAAGCTTGGGGATGCCTCGAAGGCATCCCTCTTCGTCCCACTTCCATCGGTAATTTACTTGGAGCTATATTTTTATTCACCACATGATAAGTGTTTTGCTTGGAGCGTCTTGTATTATTTGCATCTTTGCTTGTTAGTTTACCACAATCATCCTTGATGTACACACATTTTGAGAGAGCCATACATAAATTGGAATTTGATAGAATACTATATGTGCTTCACTTATATCTTTTGAGCTTGATAGTTTTGCTCATAGTGCTTCACTTATATCTTTTGAGCGTGATAATTTTTGCTCTAGTGCTTCACTTAGATCTTTTCGAGTACGGAGGTGGATTTGTTTTAAAGAAACTTGATCTCTCATGCTTCACTTAGATTATTTTGAGAGTCGTTAAAAGCATGGTAATTTGCTTAATGTTAATATACTTGGTATTCAAGATATGTGAAACTTTCTTTTGAGTGCGTTGAATACTAAGATAAGTTTGATGCTTGATAAATTGTTTTGAGATATGAAGATTGTGATATTAGAGTCGTGCTAGTTGAGTAGTTGTGAATTTAAAGAATACTTGTGTTGAAGTTTGTGATTCCCGTAGCATGCACGTATGGTGAACCGTTATGTGATGAACTCGGAGCATGATTTATTTATTGATTGTCTTCCTTATGAGTGGCGGTCGGGGACGAGCCATGGTCTTTTCCTACCAATCTATCCCCCTAGGAGCATGCGTAATACTTTGCTTTGATAACTTCTAGATTTTTGCAATAAGTATATGAGTTCTTTATGACTAATATTGAGTCCATGGATTATACGCACTTTCTCCCATCCTTCCACCATTGCTAGCCTCTCTAATACCGCGCACCTTTCGCCGGTATCACACACCCACCATATATCTTCCTCAAAACAGCCACCATACCTACCTATCATGTCATTTCCATAGCCATTCCGAGATATATTGCCATGCAACTTTCCACCGTTCCGTTTATTATGACACGCTCCATCATTGTCATATTGCTAGCATGATCATGTAGTTGACATCGTATTTGTGTCAAAGCCACCTTTCATAATTCTTTCATACATGTCACTCATGTTTCATTGCATATCCCGGTACACCGCCGGAGGCATTCATATAGAGTCATACTTTGTTCTAAGTATCGAGTTGTAAATGTTGAGTTGTAAGAAAAATAAAAGTGTGATGATCATCATTATTAGAGCATTGTCCCAAGTGAGGAAAGGATGATGGAGACTATGATTCCCCACAAGTCGGGATGAGACTCCGGACGAAAAATAAAAAAAAAAGAAAAAAAGAGGCCATAAAAAAAAGAAGAGGCCCAAATAAAAAAATGAGAGAAATAGAGAGAAGGGACAATGTTACTATCCTTTTACAACACTTGTGCTTCAAAGTAGCACCATGATCTTCATGATAGAGAGTCTCTCATTTTGTCACTTTCATATACTAGTGGGAATTTTTCATTATAGAACTTGGCTTGTATATTCCAATGATGGGCTTCCTCAAATGCCCTAGGTCTTCGTGAGCAAGCGAGTTGGATGCACACCCACTTAGTTTCTTTTGTTGAGCTTTCATATACTTATAGCTCTAGTGCATCCGTTGCATGGCAATCCCTACTCGCTCACATTGATATCTATTGATGGGCATCTCCATAGCCCGTTGATACGCCTAGTTGATGTGAGACTATCTTCTCCCTTTTTGTCTTCTCCACAACCACCATTCTATTCCACCTATAGTTTTATATCCATGGCTCACGCTCATGTATTGCGTGAAGATTGAAAAAGTTTTGAAAATGTTAAAGTATGAAACAATTGCTTGGCTTGTCATCGGGGTTGTGCATGATTTAAATATTTTATGTGGGGAAGATGGAGCATAGCCAGACTATATGATTTTGTAGGGATAACTTTCTTTGGCCATCTTATTTTGAGAAGACATAATTGCTTAGTTAGTATGCTTGAAGTATTATTACTTTTATGTCAATATGAACTTTTGTCTTGAATCTTTCGGATTTGAATATTCATACCATGATTAAGAAGATTTACATTGAAATTATGCCAAAGTATCACTCCGCATCAAAAATTCTCTTTTTATCATTTACCTACTCAAGGACGAGCAGGAATTAAGCTTGGGGATGCCTGATATGTCTCCAACGTATCTATAATTTTTGATTGCTCCATGCTACTTTATTTACTGTTTTGGACTATATTGGGCTTTATTTTCCACTTTTATATTACTTTTGGGACTAACCTATTAACCGGAGGCCCAACCCAGAATTGCTTTTTTTGCCTATTTCAGTGTTTCGAGGAAACGGAATATCAAACGGAGTCCAAACGGAATGAAACCTTCGGAAACGTGATTTTCTCACCGAACGTGATCCAGGAGACTTGGACCCTACGCCAAGGAACAATGGAGGCGGTCACGAGGGTGGGGGCGCCCCCCTAGGGCGCGCCCCTGCCTCGTGGGCCCCCTGTTGCTCCACCGACGTACTCCTTCCTCCTATATATACCTACGTACCCCCAAACGATCAGAACAGGAGCCAAAAACCTAATTCCACCGCCGCAACTTCCTCTATCCACGAGATCCCATCTTGGGGCCTGTTCGGAGCTTCACGAGGGGGCATCCACCATGGAGGGCTTCTACATCAACACCATAGCCTCTCCGATAAAGTGTGAGTAGTTTACTTCAGACCTTCGGGTCCATAGCTAGTAGCTAGATGGCTTCTTCTCTCTTTTTGGATCTCAATACAATGTTCTCCCCCTCTCTCGTGGAGATCTATTCAATGTAATCTTATTTTTGCGGTGTGTTTGTTGAGACCGATGAATTGTGGGTTTATGATTCAGCTTATCTATGAATAATATTTGAATCTTCTCTGAATTATTTTATGTATGATTGAGTTATCTTTGCAAGTCTCTTCGAACTATCCGTTTGGTTTGGCCAACTAGATTGGTAGTTCTTGCAATGGGAGAAGTGCATAGCTTTGGGTTCAATCTTGCGGTGTCCTTACCCAAAGGATGTAAAGGGTTGCAAGGCATGTATTGTATTGTTGCCATCGAGGATAACAAGATGGGGTATTTATCATATTGCATGAATTTATTCCTCCACATCATGTCATCTTGCTTAAGGCATTACTCTGTTTTTAACTTAATACTCTAGATGCATGCTGGATAGCGGTCGATGAGTGGAGTAATAGTAGTAGATGCAGAATCGTTTCGGTCTACTTGTTTCGGACGTGATGCCTATATACATGATCATACCTAGATATACTCATAACTATGCTCGATTATGTCAATTGCTCAACCATAATTTGTTCACCCACCGTAGAATACTTATGCTCTTGAGAGAAGCCACTAGTGAAACCTATGGCCCCCGGGTCTATTCTCATCATATCAATCTCCATCACTTTTATACTTGCTTTGTTTTTACTTTGCCTTTTTACTTTTCAATTTGCATCTCTATACCAAAAATACCAAAAATATTATTTATCATCTCTATCAGATCTCACTCTCGTAAGTGACCGTGAAGGGATTGACAACCCCTAATCGTGTTGGTTGCGAGTAGCTATCATTTTGTGCAGGTACGAGGGACTTGTGTGTGGCCTCCTACTAGATTGATACCTTGGTTCTCAAAAAACTGAGGGAAATACTTACGCTACTCTGTTGCATCATCCTCTCCTCTTCGGAGAAAACCAACGCAAGCTCAAGACGTAGCAGTGCTCGACCCAATAATCAACGGATACCATCTCACTCGTGTCCTCATGGACGGCGGCAGTAGTCTCAGTCTAATATACCAGGACACTGTCCGCAGGATGGGGATAGACCCATCCAGAATCAGCCAATGTAACACCACCTTTAAAGGGGTGATACCAGGCGTTGAGGCCCGCTGCAGGGGCTCCCTCGTATTAGAGGTGACATTCGGCTCTCCAGACAACTTCGGAAGCGAAGAACTACTCTTCACCATCGCTCCCCTCCAAAGTGGTTATGATGCATTGCTCGGGAGAACGACCTTCGCCTGCTTCAACACAGTACCGCACTACACCTACCTTAAACTCAAGATGCCCGGTCCACGTGGTGTCATCACCGTTAACGGAAATACAGAGCGTTCCTTACGTGCGGAAGAATATGCGGCGGCTCTAGCAGTCGGCCACTAAGCGGCCTCTAATATCCTAATGCATGATCGGTCGTTAAGACCACGGACACGGTTAGGCGAATCCGGCACACCACCGTCGGTAACAGCCTAGATAAACCTGAGCTGGGTGCTATACATGTAATCCCATAGAGGACACCAGGGGCTGCAGACATTCAATAAAGCCCACCTTTTGGCTTGACCTTATTAACAGGCCAATGTCTTACACTTCTATTATACACTGATAATAACCAACTCTTCGCACGCTTACATCATACTCTTTTACATGAGTTTTCCTTTTTACAGACACCATTCGTGCGATACCCTCCCAGGACACGGCATAACGGAGACAAAGGCGCAGACATGCAGCAGGGCCCCGCTCAAAGGTTTCTCTTTAGATTAAGCCCATGTGTAAACCTTCTTTATTGTCTCTTGTTGCTTAACATCCCATGGGTACTACACCCAAAGTGGATACTGGCGTTATTGGCATTTCACCATGACAGACTAATGCACGTACCTGGAAATACAGGGTTCATAATAAAGGGCGTTACTCAGCCCAGTATATGTTATAAAGTCTGAATACCTTTGGGAGTGTTCGGCGTCACGAGTTTGGACTTATATGCATCAGCTCTGAATCATGTCTTTGGTCAAATTTGGGTTTGCCCGGCTCCTGGGTTTGCCGCCTTACGTTCCGTTTCTATCGGCTAAGGTGGCCAAAGGAGAACTACTGCGATTGTGCCCTGGTTATTCCGGACGAGCACCTCAGTAGAGAAAGCCGAAAACTGAATGTCATGATATAGCGAGAGACTGGTCAACTACTCGAGGACTCATAGGAATCTTTAGGATTCCTCCGCATTAACGAAGGACCGTTTCCCGGTCATGTACACACGCGCCCGTATCCGGAGGCACGCAAAGGTACCAGGGGCTACATCTTAGCCCCACCGTCAAACTCCTATGGCTAAGTGAAAGTGTTAAAGCTATATAGTCTGGTTGCCTAGTTGGACGTGCGATCACCTCCTTAATGGACCAAGACGTTGGATCAAGTGTGATTACGCATATTTTTGCGAACACCCCCGCATTGTATGCGTGGGGGCTGAAGCCAACGACTGCTAACTTTTAGATTATATATATACATCAAACGGCCGCACAGGAGGCACAATAACACTTTCGGGCAAAAAGTATAAACATAGCCTCCATAATTAAAATAAGATTGTTTTTACAATGAAACGATTTGTCACTCGAACATGACATTCTTTGAGCACTGAGCCTCTATTAAACGAGCACCTTCTGTTACCTGCTCCAAGTAGTGCTCGGCCGGATCCTGGCTTCCCGCCGGACTCTGGGTTGCAATGATGGTGGCCTCCATATCTGCCCAATATGCTTTAACGCGGGCAAGAGCCATCCGCGCACCCTCTATGCATGCTGACCTCTTCATGGCATCGATTCGAGAAACGGCGCCAAGGAATTGTTGCACTAAACCAAAATAATTGTCTGGCTTCGGCCCCTTTGGCCATAGATGGTCTATTACAGACCTCATCGCAAGAACGGACAACCTGTGGAGCTCGGCCACAGCGGCCATCCTTTCACTCAATGGCAACGGGCGCGTTGGAGCATTGAATTGCGACTAGAACAGCCTTTCCACTTCATTATCTTTTTGATCCTCGAAAAACTTGGCTGCATCAGCCGTACTCTTTGCCAGATCCGCATACGCGTCTGCAGGGCTCCAACGCCGATCCAGAGGAGCGTACTTTGGATCCAAGAACTTCATCCGCAACAAATAGGGGCTTCCAGCCGCGATTTCTCCGGCATGTCGAAGCTCCTCCCGTGCATCCCTAATTTCGGAACGCGTCTCCTTGGCCGCATCATGGACCTTCTTCAGGTCAGCTGACCTCGCCTGATTCTCCTTTTCAAGGAGCTCATACCGGTCGGCGGCGTTTTTCAGCTCCACAGCCATCTCGGCTATTTTATCTTCGCTTTGGCAATGAGCAGCCTGTTCGGCTCTCAAGTCTTCGGTCGCCTTTAGGGCAGCCGCATTGCTTGCCCGGCCTTGTTCCTTGGCTAGGGCAAGCTCCGCCCTCAGGGCCTCCACGGCAGCAGCTTCGCCTACAGTCAAAGCATATCACATTAACATTATGCTCCTCCTAATATTTCCTATAAAAACAAGGAAAACAGAGCACATACTCTGTGACTCGTTAAGCCGCTCATTCACAAGTGTGATGTCGGCATCCACAACTTCAATCTGTCACCTCAGTTCAGCGACTTCAACAGACCAGTCGGCCGCCGGACCCATAGCCACATGCACATGAATTCAGTACGATCATTACTTAACAATGTGATCCTCCGTTTGCCGCCGAGGGCTGGCAACCAGAGTCTCAGGGGCTAATATCTATATGGAGCACACCTAGCGCGTGCGCCATAACCAAAAATTATGAATTGTATTACATACCTCAAAGCCTTTGAGCAGGCTCGTAAAAGCTTCGTTCAACCCGCTTGTGGCGGATGAAATCTTCTCAAGTACCGTGCTCATTAATGAACGGTGATCCTCCGAGAGAGCAGCTTGCTCCAGAAGGCTCGTCAGCGTGTCCGGACAGTCGCCGAACTGCGCCGGACCCTTCTTATCACCCCCCGTGGGAGCCGAACGCTCCGGGCTCAGGGCGGCCGAAGCATTAGCTTCTGGCCTTGGCAAATCTGGATTCCTCCGTGACGACACCTCGGGGTCGCCCGCCCCATGAGGCGGAGAGGCAGGTGGGGTTTCACTCTCCATCATATCCGGAAGAAGATCCCCCGAAGAAGAACTCTGTCGAGAAGAGCTGCTAGCCGGTCTGCAAAGAATGGATCCTGGTTATTGTTCTCGGAGGAGGAAGCAGTAGCTTTGTATTTACGATTAACTTACAGCTCGGCTGAAGGCTGGCCTATTTGCGGGCATGGCGCGATGAGGACGCCCTTCGGGCAGGGCCCCCTGTTGAAGTTTTCTTCCCTTGTCTAGGCACCTCCATCTCCAAGTCTTCAGACGGCCCTCTTCTTCCCGCGGGGGGAGGATACCGTAGATTCCCCTCCCTGGCTATCCTCCTTCCTGGAGGTAGTAATTCCCCCGGTTTGGATGTGCAATGTGTGAAGCTCTGCTTCTCTGTTCTTCCCTTCGTCTTTTCCCGAGGGCACTTGACTTAGCACACGACTAAGCATCCTGGCTATGGCAGGACTAGGCGAGCCTTCGGGAAGTGGTGTCGGACACCTGATTCTCTCCGCCTTGCTGAGCCATTCCTGGCCGCGGATGGTTTTCAGAACAATGTTATGATAAATATAAACAAACTGTTCGGTTTCTGGGTAACTTACTTGGGTATCTGGGAGGTTGCAGCTCAGGCCCGCATCCTCGGTGGTGTCCGAACACTTTACTTGTGGTCCGAAGAATAACTTACACATCCCTTCGAGCGTCATGCCGAAGAAGTGCAGAATAGTCTGCGGACCTTCTGGGTTGAACTCCCACATCCGAAGAGGCCGACGTTTGCACGGCAAGATCCGTCGGACTAGCATTACCTGAATTACACTGACAAGACTAATGTCCCTCTCAAGAAGCTCCCGAATGCGGCTCTGCAATGTTGGTACATCATTAGCAGGCACCCAATCCAATCCCACATTGGCCCATGACGCTAGTTGAGGCGGAGGGCCCGAACGGAAGTCGAGGGGCAGCCACCCACTTTGTGCCTCTGGGAGCCGTGACGTAAAACCACCTCCGCTGCCATAGATCGGACACCTCCGGGAAGAGGCCCTCTGGCCATGGGGCGTCAGCGTTCCTGCTTATTGCAGCACCTCCACACTCCGCGTGTCGCCCCTCAATCATCTTCGGCTTCACATTGAAGGTCTTGAGCCATAAGCCGAAGTGCAGGGTGATGTGGAGGAAGGCTTCGCACACAAAGATGAACGACGAGATGTGAAGGATAGAGTCCGGAGCTAGGTCATGAAAATCTAGCCCGTAATAGAACATGATCCCTCTCACAAAGGGATCAAGGGTGAAGCCTAAGCCGCAGAGGAAGTGAGAAACAAATACGACGCTCTCGTTGGGCTCGGGAGTAGGGATGACCTGCCCTGGAGCAGGAAACCTATGCTTGATGTCGGTGGTCAGATATCTGACCTCCCTAAGCTTTGCAATGTCCTCCTCTGTGACAGAGGAGGCCATCCACCGGCCTTGAAGGTTGGATCAGGACATGATTGAAGATCCGAAGTGCCTAAGCTTGGGCTTCGGGTGTTGGAACTCGAGATGCGGAAATACGCAAGCGTGGTAGGAAAGAGGGATAGGCCTCGGACCCTCTATAAAGGGGGTGAATATCAAGCGTCCTTAGCGTAACCGCTTGGGACTTGCCTAAAAACGCGAGGTCATGCCAACAGGCGTCGTGGGGTTGCCCGCGCCCGTATTGATGGAGGATCCCACAATAAGGGGAACACGATCTCTGCTTCGGCAAGGCGTGCCAATAAAACCGCCTCGCAACGCGTGTCGAGGCAGGCCGAGAAAAACCGGTTCGTATTAAGCCAGGCCGCGGCGTAAGGGCACACCGTAAAAAAAATTGTCAGCAGATTGGATTTGTAAAGTGTTATGCTCTCTGCGGTGGTGTGCGGAAATTATCTCACAAAGACAGACACAATCCTTAATCTATTTTGGAGTATTCAGAGATGGAACCCGCCTTGCAATGCTGAAGACAAACTGCGCGCCGGACTCATCGTCATTGAAGCCTGGTTCAGGGGCTACTGAGGGAGTCCTGGATTAGGGGGTATCCGGAAAGCCGGACTATGTACTTTGCCCAGACTGATGGACCGTGAAGATACAAGACTCAAGACTTCGTCCCGTGTCCGGATGGGACTCTCCTTTGCGTGGAAGACAAGCTTGGCAATCCGGATGTTAGATCTCCTTCTTTGTAACCGACTCCGTGTAAACCCTAGCCCCCTCCGGTGTCTATATAAACCGGAGGGTTTAGTCCTTAGCATGACAATCACAATCATAATCATCATAGGCTAGCTTCTAGGGTTTAGCCTCTACGATCTCGTGGTAGATCAACTCTTGTAATACTCATATCATCAAGATCAATCAAGCAGAAGTAGGGTTTTACCTCCATCGAGAGGGCCCGAACCTGGGTAAAACATCATGTCCCTTGCCTCATGTTACCATTAGCCTTAGACGCACAGATCGGGACCCCCTACCCGAGATCCGCCGGTTTTGACACCGACACCCGTCGTCGACCTGGCCGTCCTCCTCAACGGCAAGGCCGGCGAACGGTCATAGGCGATCCGGCACCTCGGCCGGGCGTGCCAACACTGGGGGCTTCTTCATGGTACGTACGATTATACTATTACTATAATCAAACGCTAAACATACATTGATCGTTCCTCGGCATGAGGCCTAGGCAACACCGCTAGTCGCTACGAAGCACGTAGCCTCACGCGTTTCGCCAGATCGTTTTTCTCCTGTTCGATCTACACATCCGCCACCGCCTAGGGTTCGTCGTGCTCGGGCAGTTCCCAGGCTACGTAGGTGTGGGGCTGGCCGGGCTGACCGTATACCGCCCCTCGCTGCCATGGCGGGGCGTGGAGGGGGTCTAACTGGACTGAAGCACCCGGCCGGTACCGTGCCTGTGGGCCATGGTGGTGGCGCGACGGCTGGACAGGAAAGCTTGGGTGCTGCTGGGACTGCACCGGCCGATGCTGGTCGCGGTGGCGGCGTGCCGGGGCTGAGGCCTCCTGCGGCTGGAGTCGGACGTGGTGCCGGAGCATCCTCTGGTCATCTGGTGGTGGCCGGTGCTGCACTCGTAGCCACGGGACGTGGTGGGCAGAGGTTGCCGGTGCAAGTTCTGGCGGCGGTGACCACCTCGGGTCGGGGCGGGATGACTCTTGGGCCTCGTCCACCGCCGCAGGGACCGGGTGCGGCTGCGGGACGGGGCGGTGCTGCGCCAAGGCCACGGTCGGCGCAGCCTAAGGTTGCCTTCGTGCCTGTCCCGGCGCCTGGCCAACAGCCTCGGGCTGCGCCGCCACCGCACCACGTCGCGAGGCCGACGCAGAAGCGGCCTGGGCCGGTTCAGACACATGCACTGCCACCTAGGGCTACTAATGGAGGGACGGGTGTGCCTCGTGACCCAGCTAACAGTGGAACTAGCAGACCGCCCCGGGGACAATGGGGTGATGATGATTACAATGCTTATGGTGATGGCCAACACCGTGGTTCGTCGTAGATGGGTGGTGGCCGCGGATATGCTTGGCAGAGTGATGGTACTGCCGAGAGACCTTTTCTCGGTCCTCCGGGTGGTTTTGTTGAGGGGGCGTATGGCCTAGACCATCGGCAGCGAGGCGGATACCGCGGTCATCGTGGTGGTCGAGGCAGTCAAGGTGGTCGTTTCCGTCAATGGCGGCCTCCTCCACCTGTAGTCCTCGAGCAGACGGTTGCCGCCGGGGCTGCCGAGTCGCCCGCTCTGTCCGGTCAGGCTATGGATGTGGTGATGGCGCTCGCCAACACTGAGATACCTGGGACTGAGATTACAGAGTCAGCTTCAGTGGAGGCGGCAGACAGGGCTGATTCGGATAGGGCGTCCAAGTGGGCGCGAAAGAAAGATAAGATGTTGTGCTATCGTTGTGGAGAGAAGGGTCATTTTATTGCCGAGTGCGTGACTGAACTATGTGATACTTGTGGCAAGCCGACACATGATACGGGGGACTGCCCGATCTTGCATGATCAGATGCTGTCTCTCACTATGTATGGAGTGTATTGTGCAGGGCTCACGTTCTTTGAGTCTCCTAGTGCGAGGGATATTCCTGAGGAGACCCAGAGTATGACCATTGGGGTGGTGAAAGTAACCAAAGGAGATGTCTCTGAGACCCAGATTGTGCAGAGGCTTAAGGAGTTAGCTCCAGGTGACTTCCAGTGGGAGCTTGTTAGTCTTGAGGCCAAGATGTTTAGAGTTGAGTTTCCTTGATCGAGGATTTGCAGAGACTTGAGTTTTGGGTTGTGCAGTACAGCACGAATGTATGTATCCTCGAGTTCCACGAGTGGAAGAAGGTCGAGCCTTGGGGCAAGCCTCTTACAGGTTTGGTTACGTTTTTCCGGGGCTCCCTCGAAGCCGATGCAGGATGCTAGGGTCGTGGCTAGCTTGGGCATTATGGTGGGGAAAACTGAGAGAGTGGATATGGGCTTTACCCGAGCTCATGGGGTAGCCCGACTGCTGGTCAGTGTTCTGGATAATGAGTTTGTGCCTGATGTGGTCAAGTGGTCATATAGAGGCTAGATTTATAATCTCGTGATTGAGTTTGAGGATGAGGATCTGTTCGCTGAGGCTGTCAATGGGACTGATGTAGACATGCACGAGGGAGATGACAGCTCGGGCGCTAGGGAGGCACCAGTCGATGATGCTGGACGAGAGTCGTCCAATGCACTGGGGCCCGTTTCTCAGACGCCTGGGGATGGGACGGCACCACCCTCTTCGGTGCCTATGACCTCTCTGAGATTTGGGTCATTTGTGCCTGCTTCTGCGCCTCCCAGACTCTGGAGTGACCGGATAGAGTCCGACGATGTGTTTGAGCGCACGCTACCTACCTTGGATTTTGAGTATGCTGATAGTCCCGTTCTCGGGGGCTCGCCGACCACGGTCTCGGGAGGGGAGGAGGAGTTTCGGCAGGCGGCCACTCTTTCTCCTGCTCCGCTCGTTGCCTCACCTCAGGCCGTGGTTTCGATGGTGGAAGTCTTACCTTCAGGAGGGGGTCCGGGGCAGATGGCCTTGGCGCCTTCTTCTTCTTTCACGACGACGGAGCCGTAGTTGGTGGCTCCGCATTCCGGAGGGGGCTCGGGGCAGGTGGCCTCGGCGCCCTCTTCCTCTGGGGCGCCTAGGGTTGGTGCTCCTCTTGTGGCGCCGGCGAGTCCATCTAGCCAGAGGGCCGGGGTGGGCGGGGAGTACGGGCAGGCGGCCCATACACTTCCCTCCCCCGATGCGCCTTCGCCTCAGTGCCGCGGTCCGCGCCTGACGTCAGCGGCGCCGTGGAGACCCCCGACGCCCCTTCCGAGAGCCCTTGCTGTTTCGTCGACAGAGGCTGACTTCTTTGGGTCTTTGGGGGTGAGGCAGAGGCCCCACTCCGCGAGGTCACTCAGGAGGAGGTTATTGCGTATGGAGGTATTCCGGATCCGGTCTCGGCAGGGCGACGGATGAGCTGCCGTCTCCAGGATCATCTGGAGGTTGATGACATGCAGCAGCGGTGCGCCATGAGGACGGCCAAGCTTCGTGACGTTGAGGTCACCACTGGTATGTCGGTCAATACCTCTAATTCCATTCTGCATTTTTCTAATGATGAGATTATTAATAATGCAAACCTATTAGGAGTCTCACTAGGTAGCAATGATGTTGTAATTTCAAACTCCGTTAATGATATCCTGGATTTGGAGGCGGAGCGCGCTTTAGAAATGATTCGAAACTTAGCAGCGGTTAAACCCATGAATGATTCCAATATTGATGCATTGGGGGTCAGGGTGCTTGATAATTTTTGTGCGGATCTTGCACCATCCCTTCCAGAGTCTGAGGAGGAGGATGACACCTTTGAGGCTGAAGTAGTTAGGTCCATAGAGCCTGGTTGTGAGGACCGACTGGAGGATCAAAACAAACCTAAACGCAAATGGAAGCGAAAGATTTACCCGACTTCGGCGGTGCGTAGGAGTGCTAGGATCCGTACTGCTAAAAAATTTCATGACGAAGTATGAAAGGAATCTTTTGGAATAGCAGAGGTCTGAAAGACTTGGCTAAAAGAAGGTTTCTTGCAGAGGCGTCTATCGAGCATAGGCTAGATTTTATTGCATTGTCGGAAACTGGTAGAGATAATTTTTCGCCACAGTTTCTCAATACTTTATCGGGAGGTGTTGATTTTGATTGGCATTGTCTGCCTCCAAGAGGAAGATCGGGTGGGATATTACTCGGAGTCAGATGCGATTCGCTCGAAGTCTGAAGTGTGGCGATGGGAGACTTCCTGTTAAGTTTCGGGTGCGGTCAAAGGCCGATGGGTTTAATTGGGCTCTGGTGGCGGTATATGGTGCCACGCAGCCCGAACTTAAACCTGAGTTCTTGGCAGATCTTGTTCGGATTTGCGGCTCTGAGCAGCTCCCAATCCTGGTTGGGGGTGATTTCAACATTATTAGAAGGAGAGAGGAAAAGAAC
Source organism: Aegilops bicornis (assembly GCA_021605145.1). Taxonomy (NCBI): domain Eukaryota; kingdom Viridiplantae; phylum Streptophyta; class Magnoliopsida; order Poales; family Poaceae; genus Aegilops; species Aegilops bicornis. The sequence goes on from CM038673.1 coordinate 119,146,219, forward strand.
AATGATAATTTTGACGGGAGGTGGTCGTTTATGTTTAATACCATTATTGAAAGCTTGGATCTGAGAGAGATAGAGCTTTCGGGTAGAAAATTCACCTGGGCCAACACATTGCCAAATCCGACGTTTGAAAGGCTGGATCGAGTCCTAGCTAGCGTCGAATGGGAGCAGAAGTTTCCCTTTGTAATTGTTCAGGCACTTTCGCGTGGTATTTCAGACCACACGCCTTTATTTGTGGATTCTGGTGAGGCAACCTACTTGGGAACAAAAATTTGTTCTCGTTCAAACTGGCTTGGTTTGAACGAGAAGGCTTCCTCGATCTCGTAGCCAGGGAATGGGCTAAGGATGCAGGAGGCAGGACTGTGCTTGAGCGTTGGCAGAATAAGATAAGGCATTTGAAAGTTTCCTGCGTGGTGGGCTAAGCATCTTAGTGGGATTTATAAGGTCGAAAAGGAAAGGCTTCTTACCCTTATCAGTTCCTAGATGTAAAGGCTAAATCCACGGTTCTGCCGTCCTTGGTGCTTCATGCTAAGCTTGAGGCAGAGATGAGATTGAAAGAGCTTCTCCGTGAAGAGGAATTAAAGTGGGTGTTGTGGGCCAAGGTTCGCCGAGTTGTCCAGGGGTACGCGAACACTCAATTCTTTCACATGATTGCCAATGGCAAGCATAGAAAGAAGAGGATTTTTCAGCTTGAACAAGATGAAGGAACGATTTTAGGATAGGGAAAATTATACATAACCGGATACTACAAGCAGTTGTTTGGGCCTCCAGAGGATAACTGTGTATCTCTGGATGAGTCAAGGCTTGAGGATGTTCCTCAACTTACTGCGGATGAGAATGAGATCTTGACTGCCCCTTTTTCCGAGAAAGAGGTTTTTGAGGCTATTGCGCAGATGAAAAATAATAAAGCTCCAGGCCCGGATGGATTTCTAGTGGAGTTCTATAAAAAATGTTGGCATATTATTAAGGGGGATTTGTTACCGATGTTCCATGATCTATTCTCTGGACATCTTCAGTTATTTCACCTGAATTTTGGAACAATAACCCTGCTTCCTAAGAAAACAGAGGCTGTGAGAATTGAGCAGTTCAGGCCCATCTGTCTTCTTAATGTTAGTTTCAAAATCTTTACCAAGGTTGGGACTAATAGGCTCACGCAGATTGCGCATTCTGTGGTGCAGCATTCCCAAACTGCTTTCATGCCGGACAGAAACATCCTAGAAGGGGTTGTGGTCCTTCATGAAACGCTCCACGAGATTCACACGAAAAAACTAGATGGAGTTGTTTTCAAGGTGGATTTCGAGAAAGCGTACGACAAAGTCAAATGTCCTTTCCTTCAACAGGCCTTACGCATGAAGGGTTTTGATGAAGCCTGGTGACGCCAGGTAGAATCTTTCACGCAAAAAGGGAGTGTTGGAATTAAAGTGAATGACGACATAGGTCATTATTTTCAAACACATAAGGGCCCGAGACAAGGTGATCCGATGTTTCCTATCTTGTTTAACATTGTGGTTGATATGTTGGCAATTCTGATAGGAAGGGCTAAGGACGCTGGTCAGGTGGGTGGCTTGGTGCCTCATCTAGTGGATGGAGGTGTGTCTATCCTACAGTGCGCTGATGATACGATCATCTTTATGGAGCACGACTTGGCAAAAGCGAGAAATATGAAGCTGGTGTTATGCTTATTTGAACAATTGACTGGGTTGAAGATTAACTTTCATAAAAGCAAATTGTTCTGTTTTGGTAGAGCCAATTAGGAAGAAGAGGCTTATAGGCAATTGTTTGGATGCGAATTGGGGACTTTACCTTTCACGTACTTAGGTATACCCATTCACCATCGTAAGCTGACAAACAGAGAATGGAAGTGTATTGAGGATCGGTTTGAGAAGAAACCGAAGTTCTTTGGAAGGGCAAGCTCATGTCGTACGGAGGCCGATTAATTCTTATTAATTCGGTGCTCACGAGTATGGCTATGTTTCTCTTGTCTTTTTTCGAAGTCCCAGTTGGTGTTAGGAAAAGGCTGGATCCCGTTTCTTCTGGCAGAGTTGGTGTTAGGAAAGTACAAACTCGCCAAATGGGATATCGACCAAGGGGGGTCTTGGCATTGAAAATCTTGAAGTAAAGAACAGATGTCTTCTCAGCAAGTGGCTGTATAAGTTATCTATTGAGACTGATGCCACGTGGGCGCAGATTCTCCGTAGTAAGTATTTGCAGTCCAAAACTTTGTCCCAGGTGATAGTGAGACCGACGGACTCGCCTTTTTGGAAGGGGCTCATGAGAGTTAAATCAGCCTTTTTCAATAGGACAAAGTTTATAATCGCTAATGGCACTACCACGTGTTTCTAGGAGGATAGCTGGCTTGAAGAGACGCCACTGGCGCTTCAGTACCCGTCCCTGTATAATATTGTTCAATGACGTGATGCTTATGTTGCAACGATACTTCAGTCCATCCCCCTTAATATTCAATTTAGGAGGATGCTTGCCGGCAATCGTTGGGAAGTGTGGCTTCATTTAGTGAGTAGACTGATGGAGGTTCAACTATCTCAATAGCCCGATCAGTTGCACTCGAAGCTCACTAGGTCTGGAGAGTTCACAGTTAAATCGGTGTATCTCGATGTTATCAACTCTAGCGCAATTCCTAGTTCAGAATATGTTTGGAAAGTCAAAGTTCCTTTGAAAATTAAAGTGTTTATGTGGTTTGTACATAAACAAGTCATATTAACAAAGCATAACTTGGTAAAGCGCAACTGGACAGGATCTACTAGGTGTAGTTTTTGTGATCGGGATGAAACTATCAAACACCTTTTTCTTGATTGCCCGTTGGCCAAAGTTCTGTGGCAGACGGTGCACATTGCTTTTAACATTACTCCTCCGAATTCTGTCAGTACGTTATTTGGAACGTGGCTTTTTGGGATAGATTCCGAAACAGCTAGACACATTCGTGTAGGAGTATGTGCTTTATTGTGGGCAATTTGGAACTGCAGGAATGATCTGGTTTTTAACAGAACAACAAATATTCATTTTTTGCAGGTTATTTTCTGAGCCACTGCGTTGATCCGTATGTGGTCGCTACTCACTCCGACGGAGGCCAGGGAGCGTTTGGTTACTGGATCTATCCGGTGGGAGATGGTAGCACGGGATATCTTCAACCGGTTTGGATGGCGGTCATGTAATAGGGTAGGCAATTAGTTTTCCTATCTTTCTTTTGCCAGCCGGTTGTGGCCTTTTGGCTTTTGTGTTCTTGGCACTGTGGCTCTTTATGAGCTTGCCTCTATCTCCGTTTAAGACTTTTTAGACCTTGTTGAACCTATTTGCTTATTTATAAAGTTGGTCGTATGCATCGTTCTGATACAGAAGCCGGGAAATCCCTCCTTTTTGAAAAAAAACATAGATCGTTCCTCAAGTCTGGATGATAAACCCATGATGAAGGTGACCAACCATGGGGTGCCCAAGGCTCTCCGGAGCGCGATGATGGACGCATGCAGGGAGCTGTTCGGCCCAGCATCCTTTTTATATACGAGAAAGCTAAAATCCAGTCGGCAGGAATTCTGCGACAGATCCGCACGACTCGGATCGCGTCCATTTCGGATCGAACGACGCTTATTAATTGTACGACAGTTGTTAATTCCCTTCCGTTTTCTCCAAGATCCCGCAATAAATGGTGATTGGATTATGTTTTAACTGCGATCATAATTGTAGGCAACTTTATTATCCCGCAATTAATGAGTTACCATTGGCATGATTATCCCGTAATAAATGGGTTGCCCTAATTTGAAACGTAATTAGTGGGTCACCTCCTAATTTGCATGATTTTGTCAGTCCTTTCCTCATCCTAATTTCCCAGGCAAAAAATAGTGTACAAGGTGGAATTCGAACTGTCAACCTTCGCAAGCTAAGACCTCTAAACTAACCACACTAACCAACTAGCCAAGCAATTAGTTGTCTATGTTGCATTTCTTTTTTATGATATAATATGTATAGTTTGCTTTGAATCTTTCTTGTATGTTATAGTTTGAGACACCCTCTGTAGTTATCATGTCAGTTTGAGACACCCTCTGTAGTTATCATGTCAGTTTGAGATACCCTCTGTAGTTATCATGTCGTTCATGTTTAGTTATTATGTTTTCTCTTTGTTAAAATTATCATGTGAAAAAGGCATTCAAATACACCCCAGTAAATTCTGTGTAAATAGCATGGTAAGATACATACTATGGACCTGATAACTTAGCTATAAATACGTGGTAACTTTGACCCATGAGGATAAAAATTGTTGAAAACTTATCCCCGATAACTTCTATGTCAATAGCATGGTAATATTTCACACCACATACCTGATAACTCACGCACAAACACCCGTGATTATGTTTTTTACCCGAGGGATTTTTTTTAAAACATACCTTGTAACTTATGTGTCAATGGCATGATACCGAAGGGTCGGAAGGTAGAACTGTCCATAACTTTTTGCGTGAATAGCATGATAATATAGGATCCCGGACCTGATAACTTAGATATAAACACCACAATAACTTTGACACATGGAAAAAAGTTGTTGAAAACATACCACCGATAACTTTTTGTGTAAAAGCATGATAAGCTACGCTCTTAGACCGGATAACTTAGGTACAAACACCACGATAACTTTTGACACATGAAAAAGTGTTATTGAAAACATACTCTGTAAATAACATGGTAATACAGGCTCTCGGTCTGATAACTTATGTACAAACACCATGATAACTTTACCCATGAAAAAAGTTTTTGAAAATATACTTCGGTAAGAATGTGTGTAAAATACATGGTAATATACGCACAACAAAGCTGATACCTTACTTAGCTCAGGCATGACAACTTTTGACCCAGAAGAAAAAGTCGTCGGAACATGCCAACATGGGATCTTGTTTCGAAGGTCTCGCCATGGCGGATTTATTTTGTGAAATGGATTTTGAACCGAACAGACCATTCGAGTTACAAAACATTTTGAAATTTCAAAATAAAATGAATCTATGATGACATTAGTTTTTCTGCACTTTAAGTGCATTTGCATGTGGGGAGAAATTTGAAAGAAATCATTTTTATGTGCGGAATTTTTATATGTAAACATCGTGGTAACTTATGTACCACAAACATGATAACTTCCATATCCGAGACGTGATAACTTTTTACTCGAAAAAAATTCGTCGGAACATATCAACATGGGATATTGTTTCGAATGTCTCGTCGAGACGGTTCTTTTATGTGAAAACATTTTTTCAATCGGACCGACGGTTTGGGCTACAAAACATTTTGCATTTTGAATTTATTTAGAATCTTTGCTGATGTCATCATTTCTGTTTTATATGCATGCATGTAGACTTGGAAATGAATTAGGAATTTGCTCGCACACCACACTCGCTTCTGTTACTTTTTAAAATCGTGTGGATGTGTTACAATCCTCCAGACGTGTGGAAGTTAGTCAAGTCCTTTTATATATGGTGTAGATTGTAATGTCTATATCCATTCTTTTCAAATAGGAGAAGAGGCAAATGTTAATAGACATGCTAAAAGAAAAGTTAGTTGTAGCAGATATTTCTCATTACATGATATTTCAAGACCCCTTTGTATTGCATACCAAGTGGTGAATAGAAAGGAAATGCCATGGATCAACAGAGGGGTATTATTCCAAAAGCTGGAAAGCTACAAGAGAAAAGTATTCCCGTGGTTTAAATCTTCTATAAATTTATTCAAAAACTCATGCGGGCTACCACATAAAATTCTGTTAGCAGGATAGTTGCCAAAATTTGAAAAGATATATATGCACAATTGAGGTGGATCGTACCATGATAACATCGTGTTATCTCATCATTTCTCAAAGATATCAGCAGCCCCATGAGAGAAAATAAATCTAGCTGGTAAATTCATATGCATCCTAGTTGTAGATCCATTGCAGAATATATCCCGGCAGTGAAAGCAATTGTTTTCCCTAGGTGAATATTTTCGAGAGAAAAGTATATTTTTCGTCCCTCAATTGTTGAAGAAGTCTAGATTTAGTCCCTCAACTACGAAACCGGACAACTTACACCTTTAAGAGCATCTCCAACAAGCGCACAAAAGTTCCGCGCGCTAAAATAGTTTTAGCGCACCACTGTAGTACTTTTAGCGCGCCGGACCCAACATTGGTTTAGCAGATGTCTAAAAACACGTGCCCAAAAAAGCACGCAGTGCAAATTGTGAAGTGCGGCTACATGCGCACAAAGTATGTGTCATACTTATTCAGCTGACAGAGCATGTTTGGCTATAGAATCAGAGTCAAAACTACATTCTCTCTTCTGATGAACGAAGGAGCAAGAAGCAAAACAAATTAGGGTCATGTGATCGAGCCACAAAACGCTCCAAGAAAAGTCCGGGCCCTATTGAAGGTACTGAAAAAGTAATGAAACCTAGTACAATGGTAGGTGTTATGTCAGATTCCTGTTTCCTAATAAAGAGAGAGCTCCGTGCATTACTCGACACAAAGCCAGTAAAGGTCACAAGAGCATTTCCAAGCTATATATATGATCGAATATTCAGCGCTTCCAATTGAGCGGAAACATACACGCATGTCCATGTAGTAGTAGCCTAGTAGCAAATTGATCGCGGGGAATCTGGAATCCCCATAGAACATGAGCATATGTGACAGCATAAAAGGGTAGGCCAAGGAGCAAACCGAGCAAGTGAGATCAATTTCTACCCGAGTCCAAGGAGCATGTTCCAATGGCTTCGCTACAATAGGCCTAGGAGACGCCGGGAACAATTTTCTTACCTTTTTCCACGCCATTGCTTCTTTTCTTGGCGGATGACCACATAACTAGCGAATGATTCTGGATCCTGTTTCCCCTGCTCCCGTTCTTCTCCTATTTCCTTCTTGCTGTTGACTGTAACCTTTCCTAGCTGCACTACGCATGCGAACCAGCATACACGATGCACGTCCTAGCTCCACCCCGCACACTACGCCCCGCCTCCGTGCTAATGAGCAGATTGCGCGTGTTGTACACTAGCCATACATGATTAATACAAGGGAGCAACAGGTAAGGTGCATTGCATCCTCCTCTTTCTCGTCTGCACTTTTTCTTTTGAAAAGGGAAATATTAACATCGCGCAAATACCAATTACACCTAGCCTGTGCACTACAAGATGTCGCAACGATATCCAGGATGCACACAACCAAAAAAATATAAAAAAAACGGAAAATAGAAGTCGCCAAGTGATTAGCAAAGTTCGCATCAACGTGTTGACAGTTATGCATAACTGGAATTTGCTACGATGGAAACTCGTGATGTGTATGAGTCAAAATCTCATGGATTTTATTTAGCAAAAATGATCTCTTTCTTCTGGACAGCATGTGGTTTTTTCAGTTTGTTTAGTCCGTTCTATAATTTTTGGAATTATGTCCTCAAGAACATGATGGATATAAATTTTTCACCAATAGAAAAATTCTTGCTGCTGGTCATTGTGTGGCTAAGTGGTAGTGCAGCTGTAAAATTGGTTCGGTGGCGATCCGGGCACCGGTTAGGGCTTGCAGTTGACGGGGGCAAAGACCTCAAGCGTCAACAACTCCATTTTATCTTGACATTGCTTGCAGTATCACTCTCTTTCTTTGTTTGGGTGTCCTTTTTTTCTCATTTTTCTGATCTATCATTTTAAACCAGTATTTGTAGTCCCATTTGTTTCTTTCCCGCAAAAAAAAAAGTAGTCCCATTTGTTTCTTCAGAGTCTGCATAGAACTTCAGACCTGCATACCAAGGAAGGGATGGGCTGGGTTGTATGCACTCTATGAACTGGTCTTGGGCTATGGGCCAACAGTTGGTTCTCCAATTAAAGGTTTCTTGCGACACATTCATTGGTGCGAATGAGTAACACACATACTATCAGCTTGAAAACGCGTGCGCGGAGTAAAGAGAATTGGAGGGAGTACTTCAACCATTCGGTTAATCCTTTTGCTAATGTAAGGCCTAAGCTCTACGTGCCCTTCAAGATAGGTGGCCGGCGTTTCATGGCTCGTCTCATTGGACGGAAGTACGCAGCTACATAAACCCGTATTCAGTTTGAGAACGCGGCATTCTTGAAATGGTAGCAGATTTAAAAAGTTATAAGTATGTAAACAGAGTACACACTAAAGTGGTGAACAATCAAAGATTTCATTCACATGTTATGCTGTTTTAATTTTATTTATTTTTGGATTAAGATAAGATTTTTGAGATAGCTTATACCATGTTTTCTATTAGTATTAGTAGGTGACATGTCTGCACCAACTAATACATGCCACGACCTGCTCTATCAACTTGCATCACCAACTCAACTCAACTCAACTAAAAAAAATTGCATCACGATTTGATCATTGAGATCTCTTGATAATTTGCAGCGAACGCCGCCATTGCCTTAGATTCAGTTATGCATCCACCATTGTTGTTACCACAAGTACTGTCAAAAGAATTAGCAAGATTAGAGATGTAGTACACATCAAACATTTCTTTTATAGTGTGTAACACGTCAAACATAGCTAACTGTCGTGGCATGGGAGCATCAAAAAGAAGAGAGAAACGCCTAGCAACAACATATCGCAACGCCTGTGAAGCAGAACAACATGAACACTCGGAAGGTTGTCAAAACAACACCAAGGCGGCTAAAAAGATGCCCACGGTGCCGCCTCTGAGAGCTACCACCACAAGGCCACAAGGGAACAAAACCCAGGCTACAACATATCATGAAATACACTAAAATGTACAACATCACGTTCGCTCTGCAAGGGTCGCCGGTCGGGCCGGAGTTTGGAGGCACAAGCATCCAGCACCAGTGCGCGCCGTCTCCTTCACCAGGGAGTCTTGTCACCCGGACCTGCAAGTATGATCTGCAAAACAAACCATGAATAAGGAAAATCATGCCACGAGCATTGCACGTCGGTGGTGGAGATGCTGAAGCTGAGGCACGTACATTGCAATCAATGGCGAATCGCCGCGCCAGCATGATGGCGGTGTTCCGCTCTCTCGCTGTTTCGAAGGCAACGGCGAAGCTGAGGTCACTCCGGGGCCGCCAAAACATCGCCTGTGAGGCTGCTTCCCCGCCACCTCGAACACCACATAGCTGATACACAACAGAAATGCGGTGAGAGGCAGACTACTGTTACGCCAATAACAACTGATCATGGTCATACAATCGACAAGTGTCAGGAAACATGACAAGCACTGGTAATAAATAGTACTCCCTCTGTAAATATAAGATGTTTTAGGGACTTGACACAAGTCTCTAAAACGTCTCATATTTGTTTACGCAGGTTGTACGTTATTGCAAATTTCGTTGTAAACCTTGAAAATGAACATGTTATACTACTGTTAGTTAACGTAAAATAATATCAGAACAGCTGCTCCGATAACGAGCATCGTTATCTGTTTACAGATACTGTCTAACTGAGAAAGAGAACATGTCCCCACAAGAAAAAAAGAGAGAGAAGATGCTGAGTGGCTGCAGCCTACCTGCATCGACGAGGAATAGAATTCTTTGGCGACCACTGTCTTCCCTTTTGAAAGTCTCATCCGCAATCTCCCCACATTGAGAACATGGACGACCTCTTTCGGCTGATCAATTCCATTCAACTGAAGCACAACAACCTGCAACGAGATGCAGAGCATTGGGAAATTAAGAAACAATAGTTCAAGATATGCATAGGTAGTTTTGTGATCTTAATTTTGAAAATAAGAGCCCCAGGTGGCACTACGACAAGTACTGCTGGCATGACAGCTTTGAACTGTTATACTCCCAAACCTGTCATGCCAATACAGACTATTCATTTGGTACAAGTAAAAACACCACAAAGATTTCTGCAAATTGAAATTCCTACATTGCAAGTAATTAGAATAAATATCATAAAGTGGGAAAGGATAGTATGGTCATACATTGAATTCAGTTTCAGGTTTTCTTACGAGTGTCTCTACATAATCCACCAGTCCAGCATCTGCTAAGAATATCAAGCTTATGTTAGTTGCGTAATAAACAAGAGATGCACATACTTATGCCTGACAGATGTGTTCAGTTAAACAAACCAGGGTCTACTAGCCCAGCTGTCTTTGCTATTGCAGTTTCACCCCCAAAATTGATTTCAGCTTGCATGTAACGCCCAACATCATTTGGCTCTGGAGCATATGCTGGTCTTGTGGCACCTACAGAAGTTCCATGGCAACAAATGTTAGAAGCACTAGGGATCTGAATTTGAGTTGAAGATTAAAATGGTTGGCCGATATGGCAAACCTAACTACGTGACCAAAACTTGACAATCATAATTCACCCAGCAATGCTTGCTTGTTCCCTTCTCAATAGCTTACAGATAGAGATACCGAAAGAACAAGAAAAATGGAAGAGCAAAATTTTTTTTTTTGAGCAACTATGTTCAAGAGGACAATAATATGAAAAATAACTAATTAGAGAGACACCTCTAGGTTTCGCGATCACAGTGCAGAGAGAGAGAGAGAGAGAGAGAGAGAGACTCCACCTGAAATAATCTCTTTGTTGCTTTCTTTTGGGTGTATCCGGAACCACTGGACTGAAATATTTGAAAAATCCATGGGAGTACCGTTCTGACAAACTATGTGTAGCATTGAACCTAAGCACTGGAGACCCTCCAAATCAAACACGGGAATGTCGTTTCCTTTTAGTCTTTTGTGCAGTTCCAACTGGTAAAAAGACCTTGCAAATCAGTAATATATATAACATGTATTCTGTTACGCTCTAAAAAAATTCTCTACTCACTGGTAGTATTTCAGATGATGAAAACTTGGAATAAAAGAGTTTGAGACTGCTAGCCACATACCATAATAGATATGATGTATGTGTGTCATATCAAACATTGCATTCTTAGTGAAATAAATACATTTGTACTCAATGATTTCAGCGATGATGTGAACATTGAATATGAAGATGTTTTGAAACTAGCCTAGCCATGCCGAATAAGTACAAAAACATCTTAGGCTAGCATCGGTAACACATACCTCTTTCAAAAGATTGACACAATCCACGGACTTCTCAGTGAACGTCTTACGTAAAGTTTTGATTTCATTTTCCAGATCCATTGCCTGGAGAAGTAATGAATGTGAAGTAGAATTGACATTCCAATTTGTGTATCAAGCTGTGAATAATTATAACAAACTCTACCTTGCTAGGGCAATGCAGCATTTTTATTCTCCTGGCCACTCTAACTTCTTTCTTTAGTTCCTCCATATCCTTCCAAACAGAAAATAAATGTCACAACTCAGATACATATTGATGAATTCAAAGCAACGCAACCTCTGGAACTCTGGATGTATAAAAGAGCATATAGCAGGGGACTAGAATCAAGTATTGGACCAAATGGAACTGAAGCCTCAAAGCTAACCAAGATAAATAAAGGAGCAACAAATAAAAATGCAATGTTTCTCAGCAGAAAAATGCAATGTGCTAAGCTTAGTATGCATGATATTGGATTATATCATCTCAAATTGCACAGGTGCACAAAAGGTACCTCTCGTTACTTCAAAATTTATGATAATGTATGTATTGCCACACAAAAACTCGAACAAATCTTCAGAATTACTATGCAGATTATGTATGTACCAATTCAGCCAAGGAAAATAGCTTGCCAGAATACAGTATGTAAGCAAGTAAGCAACAACGTAAGAGGAGGAAGAGCAAGTAAAAGAACAGTTAAAGTAAACAAGCTTCACTGCATGAACTAGCTTGTAGCCTTGCAGTAACTGGTAAGTAACAATTAAGGAAGGTGAGAAGCTTTTAAAAAAAATATCAACGTACTTGCTTCCCAGTTCTTTTGGACATCTTTTCATGCTCCTGAAGTGCTTCTTGAACTCTTTGAACTGCAGACCTAGCACTCTCTACCTCCGTATTGGCATTAACTCTTTCTTCTTCAACAATTCTCTTGGCATCTTCAGAAGCCTATGAGCAAGACAAAAAAAAACTTCAATTCTATAAACAAAGGACAATATACAAAGGGTGTTGAGAGCAGCACAGCAGGTAGGAGCATGGGAGCATTTATACTTGGAATATACCTTTTTCGATATTGTGTAAAGCAAATCTAACCCTGGTTAAGATAATTAGCGCGCTGTGCTCACTTGACTAATTGCATGTTTCTGACGGAGTCACATTTGGAAGATCAGGTGAAAATCTTGAGACATATCGACTACACATTTACACAAGCCGCCAACTTTTGAGGGGAATGCCGTGTAGTAATGTATATTTTCTTTCCTATGGTAATCAAATTGCATTGACACAAACTTTCTTTTTCCATAAATTGTATTGTAAGATAAAACAAACATTACTGTAATTTAGATAGGTGTGCATTCCTTCCCAACTAAAATAAATATGTTTTTTTGGTAACGAAATCCCTAAAACTAGGATCAATGGGTATGTACTCCCTAACTTAATATGCAGTCTTTATATGTTTTCAATCGACCTCCAAAACTAAATACATTTATTAGTTCCTAGGTACGAGTTCTTTTAAGAGCTTTAAAAAACGCATTTAAGTCGGTCGTGAATTATAAGTAGTACAATTACCAAATGAAGGATTCATGATACTGAGAACTTTGACATTATTCGAGAACATAGATTATGATTCTGGAACATATCAAACCTCATGTTTGTAAAATCTAATGCTACAGCACTGGAAAGGGTAAACAAACAAACTGGAACATACCAGCTTTAATGATTTCGCTAATTCTGTGACCTCTGTTTTTTGTTGAATCAACTCAGCTTCTCTTTTGGAGAGCTGAACTGCAAGAATTTCCACCTGGAAAATAGCATAACTTTAATCAAACGAGAACATGCCAGCTTTAATGATCACTAGATGTAAATATAACTTAAAATGAAAGATGAAGCTACAAGAAAAACGCCTGAAGTATAGGATATGAAGAAACCAACCATAGAAATAGACTCCTCAATTTCGTCCTTAGTTTTGCCCGTGACTTGACCTCTCAGTGACTCCAATACACTCTTTAAATTTTTCAGGAGAATGTCTCGCTCCAACAAAGCCACTTGTCTCCATTTAACCTGACAGTTTGAACAAGTCAATCAGAAAATAAATTCATAACCTAAGAAAAACATAAATTCGTTAACTAAACTGATTGGCATGGAGGCAATCATGCACTAAATACAAAAGGTCTGTTGGAGAAGAATGCAAAGGTCTGAACCTCTTTAGACAACAGAGTGGCAGTGTTGAGTCCCTTCTCAAACTTCATTGCAAGCTCACGGACTGAGAAGCGCTGACGGCGATCAAGCAGTTCCTCCGTCTCCTTAGCAACAACCTCCTTGAGAGGCGGCACTTCTGGGCCATCTGCCAGCTTGATCACTATGCCGTTTGAACCATTCTTGTAGGTAGGAAATTTGTTTCTTATGATATTTGCTGGACGCAGTGGCCCTGGTCGTATGTCCTCATTCTTTGTCTTGCGCCCATAATCAAGAGTTGCTGCCCAGGTCATCTATAAAATACAAATCTCCTGCAATTTTCACACAATATTTTTTTTCGTCAACACAAAAGTTGCATTAAATACGACGCGTGCATAACAGATTAGCGTTTGTGAAATTATTCCTGCTAAAAGTGATGCACAAGGCAATGGAACAATGACTCGGAGCTAAAGTTGTGAAATCGAATAAAGAATCCAAAAGGTGGAAACAGGCTGGATAAGCTATAAAATATGACCTAATTGTACTTAAAAACCTAGAGCTTTGTGTGAAACAAGTGATAAACATAAGACGGTCTTATCTTTCAAGGGGCAACATAATTAATCAAATAAAACCAGAAAACATGAAAGCAAAGAGAGTAGGCCCTCAAAAAGAACCAAAATGGTTGATTACACACCAGCAAACTTTCGGGGGAAGGCATAATTGTAGGTGGTTGGCAAAATTATGTGCCGTCATTCATGAACCTACCTCCCACTAAATTAGCAGCATAATATACTACTGTACCAACGGAAAATTAGTGAGGAGCGGGAACAAAAGCCTCCACCAACGGAAAACTTACACTAGGAATGAAATTAAAATGATAGCGTAACAAACTGCTTTTTACAACACTTTGTTGAATTCCGCATAAAGGGCACAGCTGAGAGGACGGCAAGAATGCAACTTTATCAGCGAACAAGGCATTTTCCGCTTTACAGTTGGAAGTGGTCCACCCTTGTCCATTGTTGGTTAGGCTACAGAGGAGGCTCGATAAAGTAAAGTAACACGACAACCAAATCCTGTTTAACCCTGATGAAGATAGCGCCTAAAATACATAGGCCCTGAAGATTAGGAATTTTCTCACGAGGCAAGTGACACAAGGCAAATGGCAAAGCTAATTAGCTACACAGCTGTATTGCCACCTCGTTAATTTACTCCACATATAGAAGGCGAAACAAACTCTGAGATGTGAATGAAAGCAGAGCACTGTGGCATCTAGGACTAATATTCTACTGTTCTGTACAGTTGTAACTTGGACCTAAAGATAAGATGGTACTCTAGACCCACAAATAAAATACAGTACTCTATTATGCCTGCTAGTTCCCCCGACCGCAATGCAAGTATTGCAAGCCCTGCATGGCCCCATCGTCAAGACATAAACAATGCAAGTACAGCTGTACTAGTACTTAATTACTCCGTTGGTTTGTACAACTCCACACGACACGGAGACGGAATCCCGTCTTCTTCTTCTCGCGGCGCTCAACTGCTCCGCCCGTGGTTTAATCTCCAAGTCGAAGCACCCAGCGACGGATTGGGATTGGAAATCGTCTACCGTCTAAGCTAATACTCCTACTCAGAGTTTGGGTTGAAGAGTGCAAGGAGAGAAAAGAAGAAGCGTGTATGTAGCGCTACATTCTTACCCGCGGGCTAATTAAGCAGGAAGATGCAAAATCTCAACGACAGAACAGAAGGAGCTGGAAATAAATAAAATCCGCACAAGAACTGACCCCGCAATGCGCGCGCGTGCGTGCGTGCGTCGGCCTGGGCCTGGACCGGAGTCCTCCTCCACGCGGGCCGGGCGCGGCGGCGCAATGGGGCTGATCCGGCGAGGGCGAGCAGAGCAGACCTGCGGGGATTTGGGGATCTTGTTTGCGAGGAGGAGGGGTTTGCGCCGAGCCGCCGGGGGAAGGAAGGAAGGAGACAGTTTTCTGCGCGGGGCTTGCTTTGCCTCTCTCTCTCCCTCTGTGCTTTCTTCAAGGAAGGAGTGGGGAGTGGGCTAGGAGGCTAGTGCCTGACGGGTACAGCGGGTGGCAGCTTTGAATAGCCTCTCCGGCCCCGTCCGGTGACTCTCTCCTCTCTCTCTCACTCACTCGCTCGGTGGCTGGCTAGGTCCACGCGCAAGTGCACCTTCTTTCTAAGCTGCGTCCTCATTGTGGTTGAGGAAGGCAGGACCAGTCAGTATAGTGCATGGGGATTACAAAGAGTACGTGGTTTTCTTTCTTTTCCATCCCTTCCACATGGATAATGATCCTCTCACGTACTACGTGCGTCCTTGTATTATTGATTTCATGAGTCTGACTCGCATGATGAGTTCGAAACGGAGCCGTCGTGACAGCCCACAAAGTTGATATGTGATGTTGACTTGTTTCTTTCTTTTATTTAGGTAGGTAGGTATATAGTACTTGTTTCTTTTTCCTCTTTTTTCATGAAAAATTAACACACGCTCGTACTCCGTTCAAAATATCATCACCCGGTCATTTCTTTTAAACTAGCACAATACGCGTGTGTTGCTACGAAGCCATGAAAAACGAGGAGTTATCACCGGCTTAGGAGATCATCAAAAGATGATGGTATCTTGCAGCAGTTGCATGGTTCACAACAAAAAACAGAGCGAAAATATAACAAAAGAACGTGTTATAATCACTGAAGAGTCTAGGATGATTATCCACCCGATATACCGGGCACTAGCTAGCTTGCTGCTAGGTCCACCCTAAATGCACCTTCTTTCTATTGTTGCGTGCGTCCTGGCTATGGTTGAGTGCGTGGTTTTCTTTTCCATCTACATGGATAATCATCCTCTCGCGTACGTACAACGTCCTTGTAGTATGAGGTAATAGCACTGCAGGTCCCTGAACTTGCATAACATGTGATGGTTTAGTCCTTATACTTGCAAAAGCAGATTATTTCATCCCTGAACTTGTCATGGAGGTGCAAGTTTGGTCAGCCAATCATAGCTCGCCAAGTGGATGCCAAGTGGACTAGCCGGTCAGCGCGCCGCATTTTGCACTTAGGCCCCTGCCTTCTTCCCTTATCAACCCGCAGTGCACCACCAAGTGTCACCTGTGTTATTTGGAATTCTGTTGAAAGGTGTATGAAGCTTTCTGAAAGGTATATGCCCAGTTGAGGTGTGCTTGCCAAGTCGCCATATGTATACACATATACTACGTACCAAAGAGAAAATTAGGCCCTGATGCATGCCTGTCAGCGAAAAGTATATGTGATTTGTCTAACTTGGTTGGTGTTGCTGGCGGCAGATACAACAGAGGCTGCAGGTGAGGATCGAGGAGCAGGGCAAGAGGCTGCAGAAGATGTTAGAGGACCAGCTCAAGGCCAGCCGCAACGGCGCGCCGGCCGCGGACCCGAACGTCGTCCTCCTCCCGACGGCGGTCCCGGCCGAGCAGGACGGGGAGGAGGAGGACGCCGTGTTCGTCGACGTCGCCCACGACGACGACAGCGAGGTGCAGATCAGCTCCGTGGCCAGCGGCAGCTACGCCTACGATGACGAGTTAGCCTTGTGAAAATTGCAGATGCTCTGTTCTGTAGTGATCTAGGCTTTTTGATTTGACAAATGTTTGATGTTGTAGTTGTCGATGCATATTAACGATGATTGGTTGGCCCTGTCTGTGCATTGATCGATGCAGAGGCCGAGGTTCTTCCTTTTTTTAGAGATGAAAAGAGAAATATACCAAGTGTGCTAGTGTAATTTGCCAGGGCAGGGGAAACCCACGCCCACGCGTTTCTGAACAATTCTCCGTCGCTGTTTTCCGTCAGAGTTATAAAACTCAAAACAAGAACGCACGACGTGTATAGTAAGGGCTTTGGTTCAGTTATTAGGTGAGGTGTCAGCTCAGTTAACAAATACTGCAAGCGAGGACCCGTGGAAACTCTGCCTTTGCCTGGCGTGTAGTAGTACTAGATTATAACGAAGAAAAATGCATATAGTAGTATAAAACCCAGCCACCCCAACATAGAAGAATTGGACCGTCTACTAGTAACATTTTTTTTGAATTTTCACCGGGGGAGGGGGGGGAGCCCCCCACCACCTGAATATATTGCGTAAAGGGGGAAAAACCCCTGAGAGTCAGATTACAGAGAGAGAGAGAATTTAAAAGAAAGGACAAGGAAAGGAGACCCTAGCAAGGCAGCGAGCCATCATGCTAGACGTTCGGTCCTAAGGACAGCTAGCCAGACGTCGATATGGGAGCGATCCCCCTCCCGCAGTCTAGCACGCCACAGCACCGCATCGTCCCGACATGCCTTCAATGTAGCAGCCAGGGGCCACGGGTCTCCCCTGAAGACGACAGCGTTCCGACGCTTCCAGAGCCTCCAACAGCAGAGGAGGACGAAGGAGGCAGGAGAGGCAATGCCAACAATGGCGAAGCGTCGAAAAGGTGCAGGGTCTCCACCGAAGCTCCAAAGAGGCGAGAGCCCAACGCACCGCCAGAATCGAACCGCAAACGGGCATGCGAAGATCAAGTGATCGGCAGCTTCAGCGCCGCTTCACGCCAGGGCACCCGCCTCCTCCGCCGCGATGATGGCTTTTATGGCGAGCACATCCTCGTATGGATGCGCGACATGGAGAGGAGCCACCAAAAATTTGACGCGGACGGGCGCGGACGCCCGTAGGAAGGAAGGACGCCGGAGCCGCCGCCACCCCGCCAAAGGTCACAAGGGCATACGCACCTTAGCGTAGAAGCCCCGCCGGGTTCGCATACAGCTTGGCGAGACGGGAGTCCGAACCCTCCCTAGGTAGGCAAGCGTCCACCATTTGTCGAACAACAACGCACTCCACGGTGCCCGGTGAGTTAGCTGCACAAGCAGGGACCGCACACCCCGCCGGCGCACCATCTACACGGAGACCTCCACGCTGTCAGCATGGGAGAAGAGGGCGGGGAAGGCCACCCGGAGCACCCCACAGGCGAGCCACTCGTCGTGCCAGAACGAGGTCGCCCGTCCGTCCCCCACTTCAACACTCGTGAGTGCCCGGTAGACGGGGAGCAGCCCAAGGAGGCCCCCCCAGTGCTCTCCCAAGAGGGGGGGGGGGGGCGACCAGGGCTCAGGAGAGATCGTCCGTCCAGCAGGCCCCAAACCCAACAGGCCCATCTGGACGGGACTCTGGAGTGAAGACGATGGAGAAGCTTGAGGAGAAGGCAGTCGTTTTGAGCCCCCAGATCGCGAACGCCCAGGCCCCCTTCGGCCTTAGCCCAGCAAACCCGGTCCCAGCGACGAGGCATCGAGCCCGGAGGCCCGCCCTGCCACGTTCCAAAGGAACGCACGCCGCAGCCCATCCAGCCTCGCCAGGACAGCCGGCGGGAGCCGCATGGCCGCCATGGCATAGGTGGGGAGGGAGTCCAGGACAGCGTTGACGAGGACCAGGCGCCCTGCGGGGGACAGTAGCCTAGCACGCCATCCCGCAAGATAGCGGTCCACCTTGGCCAGCATCGGCGCAAAGTCGTCGACCTTGAGCTTGTCGGCTGACAGCGGCAGCCCAAATAGGTCTGCGGGAAGGCGCCAACGCTGCATCCGAACGTGGCAACCGCCGCCGCCAAGCACCGCCGCGGCCCACATGCATGGGGACAAGGTGCTTTTGAGAAGTTGATGACGAGCCCCAGAGCGGGCGGCGAATTGGTCGAGGATGACGCGCAGCCTCGCGCCCCGCCTCGGCGCACATGATGATCGTGGTGTCATCGGCATCTTGGAGCACCACCGGCGGCTCCTCACACAAGGGGTGTCGAAGAGCCCCGTCCGACCGAATCATGCGTTAAAGACATCGGCCACCGGGAGGAAGAGGTAGGGGAGATGGGGTCCCCCGCCAAGCCCTTATAACCACTTAACCAACGCCTGGGGACCCCATTGAGAAGCACCGCCGCCTTTAGAGGACCGAAGGATGAGGTCCATCCGCCGCACTAAGCAGCCGAAACCCCGCACCTCCATGATTCTGCGGAGGCTGGGCCAGGCAATAGAGTCGAAGGCTTTGGCGAAGTCGAGCTTGAACACTAGCGTCGGGGCCCCACGTTTGTGGCAGCACTGCACCAGCTCCGCCACGTAGACGAAGTTCTCCGAGATACTACGCCCGGACAGGAAGCCGAACTGGTCTTCGTCGATGAGGTCCCCGATCTGCTGCTGGAGCCTCGTCGTCAGGCCCTTACAGAGAATCTTCACGTCCCCATTCTGGAGGGAGACAGGACGGAAATCCCCGGGGGTCGGCACCCCCTCTTTTTTGGGAAGCAAGGCGATGAGGGACCTGTTTATCCCGTCGAGGCGCGCGGAGCCGGAGTGGACGTCGTCGAAAAGGCGCTGCAGGTCGCCCGCGACAGCCGGCCAGGCAGCCTGGTAGAAAGCCGGGCCGAGCCCGTCCGGACCGGGGGCGCTAGTCCGGTCGAGAGCGAAGACAGCCTCCCGGATCTCGGCCCTGGAGAATGGCGCAACCAGCGGCGCACCGCGGATGACAGGCGCAACAGCGTACAGCGCGGGCAAGTCAAACCCCCAGGAGGTATTAGGGGTTCGGCCCAGGAGGTTGGAGTAGAATCGCCGCAGGGCCGCCTCCTTAGCATTGTGGGCGACGAGCTCGCACCCATCCACGTCGAGCACCCGGATGGCATTCCCACGGCGCCGTTGGGATGCGCGGGCATGGAAGTAGCCGGTGTTCTCGTCGCCCTCCAGAACAGCCCGACACTTGCCCCGCTGCCGCCAAAAGGCGGCTTTGGCCTATGACGAAGCCGCCAGAGCAAGCCGGGCGTCTCCCCGCAGATCACACTCAGCAGGAGAGAGCCGCCGGTACTCCTCCAGGAAGTCTAATAGGTCAATCAAGAACTTGCAATCGTTAGCGAAAGCCGGAACGAATTTATGTTGCCGTTTCCACACCTTGGCAGCAGACCTGAGGCTTTTCTTCTGGCGCGCAAGACGGGAAGCGGCACAGGGAGAGGGAGGAACACGCGACCAGGATGGAAAAACCGAGGGAAGGAAACCAGGATCCAAAAGCCAAGCGTTCTCAAAGTAAAAACGCCCGGCAGAGGGGAGACGAGTCGAGGCTGCGACCACCAGGGGGAAATGGTCGGAGGTGGCCCTGGGGCGCGAGGTGAGGGTCGAGTCCGGGAAGAGAGCATCCCAAGCCGTGTCAAAGAAGGCGCGGTCGAGCCTCGCGAGCGTCGGGGGGTCACGTTTATTAGACCAAGTGAACAGACGATCCGTAAGGGGGAGTTCCAGCCAGGCCAGGGCGTTAATCATAGTGTTAAACGTTTGCGCGCGGCCGACGTCGAACCGATCGTTGTTCTTTTCGCGAGGCAACCGGATAAGATTAAAGTCACCAACGATCAGCCTCGGCCCCTGGATGGAAGGCGAAAGGTCATGCATGTCGGCAACAAACCCTCCAGTAAGAGAGTGGTCGGCAGGGGCATAAACGTTAGTGATGGAGAAAGCGATGTCGGAGACCGTGGACACGAAAGAGGTGGTAAGGGAGAAACACGAACTAGCGGAAGCAACGAGCCTGAGGCGACGGGGGTCCCAAGCCGTGATCACCCCACCACGCGTTCCGTCGGCGTCCTTAGCAAGGAACTCCGAGAGAGCCACGGGAAGGAAAGAACGAGCTTTGTGCCCGTCCAGGGTCGCGAGTTTGGATTCCTGGAGGCATGCAACAGCAGGAGCCGCAGCAGAGATAGAATCACGAACAAGACCGCACTTATCCGAATCCCCCAAGCCTTGCACATTCCAGAAAAGAAAGGACATAGTTTGAAAGCGACTAACCATGGGAACCAACGGGCACCCAAAGAGAGAAACAAACGCACACACCACAACGGAAAGAAGATACAATGCCACCCAAACTGGCGGGGCAAAGGGAAAGAGAAGACAGGGGCCTGGTACGAACCACACCCGCAGCAACACACCCAGGGAGATCACTAGTTTAACTAGCTCACCACAGCACAACTAGTGCTACCTTATTATCTTGACGGAGCACGAGCAGCTGCTACAGAGAAGATGTCGTCCCTTCTCCATCTTATTTTTGGGGAACTACAAGAGTACAGGTTCATCTGATTCTTTCGGACGCATCGAGAAAACACTAGCTCTGGAAACTAATATAAGACCGTTTAGGTCTGTTATGTTTTGTCCATCTTATAAATAGTCTTGGTTAAGTACAGGTTCCATTCCTAGAGACAGGTGGACAGGTTATCTGTTGTTCAGCAATTCTGCAAGAATTGCAACAAGGGAATTAGTTAGGGCCTAATCGGTGACAATGGAAGGCCGAACGAAAACTTCAGCATGCACCTTTCAGAAAACTCAACTGGGCATATAGCTTTCAGAAAGCTTCAGCATACACCTTTCAACAGAATTCCAAAGAATATACCAACACATGTGCCGACGATACGTACTCGTCAATACTTTGAGGTGAGCACACTCTTGTTCCTACCACAAGAGCTGAGGCCAGTCCACATTCTATTTTATCTTCTTTCTCACGTTCATTTCTGTGAAGTCTGATCACTCGTTCACGCATTGCCAGACGGTTTGCTGTCATGGTACGTTTGTATCGCCGCCGGGTGGAGCACGTAACCGGCAATGGTTGGAGCATTTGAATTACTCGCACCATGTAACTGGGGCAATATGCTTAACCGAGGCTTAACTTAGCTGGGTTTGGCCTCAGCAGTGACCTGTACGGTGTAGTTAATTGCTTGTTAGTATTTTTTAACTGAAAGGGAGACCGACCCCAGACTGATGTGTCGAACAATGACAATGACTTGGGTAACTGGGCATATACCTTTCAGAAAGCTTTAGCAAACACTTTTCAGCAGAATTCCAAAGAACACAGGTGACACTTGGTGGTGCACTGCGGGTTGATAAGGGAATAAGGCAGGGGCCTAAGTGCAAAATGCGGCGCGCTGACCAGCTAGTCCACTTGGCATCCACTTGGCGAGCTGTGATTGGCGCAGACCAAACTCGCACATCCATGACAAGTTCGGGGATGAAATAATCTGCTTTTGCAAAGATCTGACCAAACCATCACACGTCATGCAAGTTCGACCTCGCAGCCGCTTATTACCTCTTGTAGTATTATTGATTTGAGTTTGACTCGCATGATGAGCTCAAAACTGAGCCGTCATGACAGCCCACAAAGTTGATATATGATGCTGACTTGTTTCTTTTTTCTTTATTTATATTTGAGAACTTGTTTCTTCCTCCTTTCTTTTTAGAAAAGAAAAACGGACGCTCCATCAGGTCATCAATCGAGCCCGTGATTTGTGGATGTTAATTATACGAATGAAATGAACCAAAGCCTTTGGAATCGCCGTGCTACATGGAGAATGCATGTCGTTTCAAATTTACATGTAGTGACCTCACACATGATACTTCAAAGTCTGATCTATTCTATTTTAAAATGTCTTGATGCTGTAATAAGTGGTGGAGCTAGTAGTAGCAACTTTTTCGTCAATAATAGTGATTCTTCCTAAATAATCGATGGTCAAACATACAGAAATCCAATTTTTCATATATTCTAACGTTGCTTATATTACATTATATTTATGAGCAGGCGCTGACATCTTTTAACAATACTTCTAAGAAGTTTCAAACAATCAAAATTATGCACAATTAGATACTTATGCCTGATGAATTTTGCTAAAACCTAATGTTTTAATTATATATAATGCCCAATTGAAAAAATAAAAATACTAACAACCTAGGACATTAAATGTGTGATTTGTAACTCCGCGACCGAAAAATGCAACCACCTGTTTGCATGTTGTGTCGTTGCCAACATCGTATGGAGCTCTATTCTTCAGTCGGCCGATCTTCAAGTTGTCATACCAGCCATGAATCGGGAACTTGCCATGGTGGATTCTTGTGAATGACGTCTACCATGACATAGATAGGAAGAGGCTAGATTGCTTGTGTGTCTTGGTGGTTTGGGCTATTTGACGTGAAAGGAATACTGGCGTCTTTGACAATAAAATCCCGATGATTCTACATGTTGTCAATCAGCTTAAGGTTGATGTTGGGTTCTGGCTTAGGAATTAGGCCCTCTTATGTTGGTTTTTTCCAGTGTAGTTTGTAGCTCCTTGCTCGTTGCTACTGATGTAGTTTAGTTTATACCTGGCTCTGTCCATTTGTATGGTAGTTGTACTAAACCTGGGCATGGGTGGCCCAACCTGAAGCCCAACGTCCGGGCCAGGCTCGGGCCTCATTTTCCATCCCGCAGTCCGGCCCAAAGCCGGCAAAACATGATTTTCCAGTTTTTAATATAGATATAGGCATAGTGTTATATTATTAATCCCCAAAAAATGTTAGTTTATTGTTTAAAATATGAAAATAGGCATTTTTCTGGGTTGTAGGCCTTGCCAGGCCAGGGCTTGGGATTTTGGGGTCAGGCTTTTTGAAACCCGGCCTAGCCTGAAAACGCCCAAGTCTAAGTTGTACTCAAGGCCTTTGGTCCATTTCTTCTTCTTCTATGTATTTCACATGCAGGCCTCCTGCATAGTTTAGAAAACAATCTAAGGACCTAAGGATTTGAAACTATATGTCTAGTGGTAATATAGAGCCACCAGCTGGACTAATAGAGAAATGTCATCATTTCACCTATCATATGAATCCCTAGACCACCAATGTTCACCAAGTCCACTAGGACATTCCATCACACGTAGTACATGAAGGAGTTCTTCGTGCATCCTGTCACTAAGAAGTAAGACTTTTGTTTTATCCTCTCCACCCCGCACACATGTTGACTGTGTGTTGATGTTGCCGTTGTTGGATTTCCACACCGTCATCAAAACAAGAAAGTAGTATCCACACATAAAGCTTTGAAGTCACCGATATTTGCTAGAAATATCTATCTTCAAGGATCCAAGACCCAGAGAAGATGATTACACTGGGTCGATCACACCAAGAGACTTCAGCCCGAGTCAGCGGAATAACCAAATCGGCGTTGTTGCTGCTAAATAACCACTGGACCACGAAGACACAACCAACTTCCCATCTTCCACAGATAAGAAGGCATAAATGTCCACCTGACACCTTGTCGTTGGATAAAATGGCCGCATGCACCGCCTAAACTAGAGAAGAAGTTGAAGGAGACCTTATCAAGCACCGCCGAATGACCGAAGCGACGAACAATGAAGACCTGCCTAATGTGTCAAGATGGGGTAAAAGATGGCTCGTACCGGTGGAGTCCGGTGATCTCTTTGCGGCCGAGGGGTGGCGACGTGGAAACCCTCTGGTACGTACGGCTGTGGTAAATAATCCTACACTCCTCCTACTGCCTTTGGTTATTTCTGGTTGGGTAAAATGGTTGGGGACGCGAAGCTAACCTTGTCTTTGCCAAAGCAAAAGCTCGGACCATCACCAGCTTAACTGTATCCCCTCACATCCACGGCGGCGTCCAACTCTGTGTGCTCAGCAGCTCGCGCGTGTCGTTTCTCAAATCGCAGTGCAGCGGGATCACTCATTAACTTCAGCTCACCGTATCGCCCCCGCACAAGATCCAACCGCATGATTCGAGGAGAGAGCAAAGCGAGCAGGGTGGGCCCAAGGCAGCTGCGGCCGGTGCCGCAAATCACGGAGCATTCGGGGCCCACCATCGGACGGACGGAGAGCTCGCGCTGGCGCCAGGAGGTCCGTCTGATGCGGCACCCATCCGTTTTTTTGTTTGAGAGAGAATGCGGTACCAACTGTTATGGGCAAATTTGACAATTTTAATCTCTAAACGAAATCAATTCACAGAATGAACTGTCCGTGAAACTATTTCACTCTCCTAACCTTTTTGTGTAGCGCCCGCCACGCAGGCGTCACTCCCTATGGTGCAGCGCCTACCTCTGGGGCATTGCACGCCAGTCCATCGTGGCGCCCGAGCTCAAGACTCAACAAAGGCAATACTGTAGCTAGGGCGTCACACTTGTATTAATGTGCAACGCCTAAGAGCTAGGCGCCACACATTTAAAGCGCGCAGTAGCGCCAGAGGCCAGATCAGGACTTATCCACCACTTGGGCCCCCTCCCCCACTCCCCCCACACCACACACTCTCCCACTCTCTACCCGAGCTTTGCCCCCTCTCCCACTCTCTTCCCCTCTCAAATCCTCTCCCAAATCTTGCAAATTTAAAGAATTTGTCCGTGGATTTCGAAGTCAAACCCTCCCTTAAGGTAATCTTCTTTGATTCCCTTGTTTTGATCCAAGTAATGTTATCAAATTGCTCATTTGTTGCTAGTTTAGGGAAACCCTAGTTTTGTTTGGATCTAGAGATTTGCATGGAGATGTGAGATGTTTGTTTGCCAATTTCCTATGATTAGGCTTTGTTAGTATGTTAGGGTTATTCTTATGGGTGTTTTTATGTTGGTGCTAGGGTTAGGTTTAGTGCTAGTGTTTTTTTTGTTGTTTGATATATATATATATATATATATATATATATATATATATATATATATATATGACAAATTTTGTCTACCACCAGTGGTAGTTACCACCACTTGAGTTTTATATGTAGTATGTAGTATCTATCAAATCGGAGAGTATGTACGCGTCGTATGTAGTATATAAGAATGTTTAGGTGGTATATATACTATTTTTTGGTAGTATGTATCATATTTTGAGTATGCTTTTTTTATGTACAAATATGTACGTATTTCACAAATATAATAAAAACCATGGGCCAACTTGAAATTTTTTCATGCAACTCACTTTGGAGTATCTTATATATAGTATATGAACATATTTAAAATGATAAAGTAGGATATATACTACCGTAAGATAGTATATGAGACATGTGGGGTAACTACCCCCAGGTGGTAGGATGTATATATATATATATATATATATATATATATATATTAGGGTTTGTATTCCGTGTTAATCCTTGGATTAGTACTCATGGAAGCAATGTTACCTTGTGTTCTTTGAATGCTTATAGGGATGGGAAGAACATGTGTATTTGTTCATCATGGGGACAAAGACGCCTTTTTGAGAGGCAATATTGAACCGGACCTGGATGAGCTTGACATGGTGTTTGATAGTAGTCCTAGCTATGCAAAGCTCTTGCAACAAGTGAGGAAAGATTTGAATTGGATGGACCCTAGTGATATCGTTGAGTTAGAGGGAAGGCATAATGTTGGTTTTGAAATGCACATCCGTTGGAAGACAATGCGTGTCAACTCGGAGCAACGTTGGGTTGCATACAAGGAGACGATGGCTGAATCACTAGACAAGGCTCTTGAGTTATTTGCAACGAAGAAGGTTGATTCAAGTTTGCATCTGGACTTGAACCGGAACCCCTCCCCTTTGGTTGCTAGTAGCCCCCCACCCTTGAAGCGAGATGAAATTGTTGAACCTCTTTTGACCCAAGAAGTGAGGCCAACATTGAGTCCGTTTACAAACAACCAAGATGAAGCTTTGCAAGAGGACAATGATGAGTATGCGGACGATGACAATGAAGTTGATCTCGATGACAACAATGTGGGTGATCTCGACAAATATCATTTGCAAGAGACAATGGACCATTCCATCCCCTTTTTCCGTGCATATGCATCGTACTCGGATGACGATGGTCCCGATGAACAAGTTGATGCGGAGGGGTTCATGGTGAAGGAGGCCGAAGCTTTCGAGAAGGTATTCGGTCGGGATCATCAGACTACATTGTTCAAGGATGTTAGTCTCGCGGATGAAGCCGTGGTAGATGGTGGCCAATGTGTATCTCTTGGGGTTAGGCCAAGCTCTCACCATGATTTGGGAGACGACAAGAACCAGATCGCTAAAGGGTCTAAGTTCAAAACCTTGTTGGAATTAAAGATGTGGCTCGACAACTATTCAGTTACGCATTATCGTCCACACAAGGTGGTGAACTCGGACGTCAATGTGCACTACACGGTTGCATTTGCATGTGAAGATGAATATGTCCGTGGATTATGCGTGCAAGACCATGGAAAGGAGGTCCAACTTGGCATGTAGTGAGTTGTGTGTCAACTCACATGTGCCAAGGCAAAAGGGTGGATGGCAAGATTGTGTCCCAAGACCACAAACAACTCACGTCCGAGTTCATCGCCATGTGCTCTCCAACTCAATATCCACACTTCCAACAATGAGCGTCCAACATGTCATTGACCTTGTAAAAGCCATCTTTCATTACAAGGTGAAGTACGGCAAGGCATGGAAGGCGAAGCAAGCCGCATTTAAGATGTTGTATGGTACTTGGGAGGAAGCAAGATTCAAACAAAAGTTCCCCAAATCTAATACATGCAAGATTCAAACAAGGGTTCCCCAAATCTCCGAAATAGCATACATTTTATGGATAAAAAGAAGGGGATCGGAGAAAAGTACCTTCTAGGATGGATTGGTGAAGGAATCCACGGGTGAAAGGATCGATATGGTTGACTAGAGGGGGGGGTGAATAGGCAACTAACAATTTTTAAGATTTTCTTTACCAATTTAAACTTTGCAGTAATAAAGGTTGTCTAGATGTGCAACTAGGTGTACAACCTATATGATGCAATCAACACGAGCACAAGAGCAAGCAAAGATAGAAACACAAATAAGCTTGCACAAGTAAAGGGATAGGATAACCAAGAGTGTAGCCGGTGGAGACGAGGATGTGGTACCGAAGTTCCTTCCTTTTGAGGGGAAGTACGTCTTCGTTAGAGCGGTGTGGAGGCACAATGCTCCCCAAGAAGCCACTAGGGCCACCGTAATCTCCGCACGCCTCAAGACAATGCAAGAGCCGTGATTCCACTATTGGTGCCCTTGAAGGCAAATCAATCCTTTACAAATAAGGTTGGGGCAATCTCCACAACTTAATTGGAGGCTCCCAACGACACCATGAAGCTTCACCAATATGGAATATGGCTCCACGGTGACCTCAACCGTCTAGGGTGCTCAAACACCCAAGAGTAACAAGATCCGCAAGGGATAAGTGGGGGGAATCAAATGTCTCTTGGTGGAAGTGTAGATCGGGCCCTTGTCACCCAATCCCGAGCAAATCAACAAGTTTGATTAGCTAGGGAGAGAGATCGGGCCAAAATGGAGCTTGGAGCAACAATGGAGCTTAGAGATGGAAGAGGTGGTCAACTAGAGGTAGGAGACACACCTTTTATACTCGTGGAAAAGATCCAACCGTTATCCTCTAGTTCAGCCTGCGACACGCCGGGTACTACCGCCCGAAAGCGTGGTACATCACAGTTATCGCGGTACTACCGTGGAGGACCACGGTACTACCGCAAGAAAGAAGCAGAGGCCGGATCGGCTCGATCTGAAAGAAGATTACTACCGCTGCGGTACTATCTCACCATTGCGGTACTACCGCAAGGTGTAAGTTACAGCCATTTAAGAGCGCCGGATGAAATAAACTACATCCGTGTTTACCGCTGAAAAAGAAACAAAGGTAAAACCCGACGTGGTACTACCACAAGACGAGGTGCGGTATTACCGTGGAGGTGCGGATGTAAAAATTACATCCGCTCCTACTATCATGGCGCAAGCAGATTGGGCATGAGGGCCACGGTACTACGACTCCAAGAGAGCGGTACTACCGTGGCCTCCTGCGGTACTATCACAAGAAGACGGCGGTATTACCGTAGGGCGCGGATGTAAAAAATTACATCCGCGCCTACTACCGTACCGGAGCAGCACTAGGCCTGGGAGTTGCGGTACTACGGCTCCAGGGGAGCGGTACTACCGTGACCCCCAGCGGTACTACCGCTGGTGCTTGCGGTACTACCGCTCCCTAGAGCGGTACTACCGCAAGAACAACAGTAGCCGTCGGATTATGCACAACTGTGATAACGGGAAGATGCTCCAAAGTGCAAGGAAAGGAAGGACAAGTGTACGTGTTGATTCCACCCAAACCTTTCCGACGCGGACCCCCTCTTAATAGTACGGCTCTCCTACGACTCAAAACCACCAAAGAGAAACGTAGAACAACGCCGTCTTCAATAGTCTCCGAGGGGCACCAAATCGTCTCGTGCCTAGTGATGAAGCATCTGAGAAACTCAAGGCATACGATTAGTCCACAAAAGTATCGTCATCAATCACCAAAACTCTTAGGGGATAAATATGCCCTTACAATCTCCCCTTTTGGTGGATTGATGACAATACGGATTTGCACAAAGATACGATAATATTGAGCAAGGGCAAACCCCTCCTCTCCAAAATATAGACGGGCTCCCCCTAGATGTGTGCACCCTGGATGAATGCTTTGGACTGCATAGCACACATACTAGGATCACCACTCCCCCTATATTTTAGAGACAAAGGCATGAAAAATAACATCTAAGCAAAACATAGCACAAGCTCGCTAAGATAGATAGAGTGCATATGTCTTACACCATATGAAGGAAAAGCAACTAAAACGAGGTTCAAACGAAGTTCAACCGAGAAAGCAATAAACACACCAAACACGAAGACGACACACGACTCGCAAATCCCTACACTCTCTCCCCCTTTGGCATCGAGACGCCAAAAAGGCAGAGAGGACACCTACACACAAGCGGTGGCTCAAGCAGCAGGGAACTCATCCCAACCCTCTCCGTCGGACTCCTCGGCAAAGAGGATGGACTCCTCGACGTCCCTCCTCGTAATCAGTCCACCAGAGCCTTGCTTCTCCATCCACTCGGCCTCTGGAGTGATGCGCTCCTCGACCCGCCAGACACATCCTCACCATATAGCTGCAAGATCTTCTGCCTCTGACGACTCTCCTTGGACGCCACGTGAGTCTTGTACTGCCCCTTGGCTTGCATGCAAAAAAGATTCTTCATCTTGTCCTTCAGCTTCTTGGCCCATGAAGGCACAGAGGAGCTCTGGGAAGGCCTAGCAGCATGGCCCTCCGCAACATTCTCGGCGCCAGCATCCTCCTCATTAGCAGCAGCCCTAGCAGCAGACACCTCGGCACGAGTAGTAGTGTTGGCCCAGTTGGGTTTGACACGCAGACAGATGGGATCATGGCGAATCCAGTCAGGGGCAAGGAACTCCTCACCAGGGAACATCTTCTCCCAAGTCTTCGAGATCAGCCAGTAAATGATAGGGCCCATAGATAGGCACTTTTCGGTTGAACACCAGAACCGAAGCTCACACCACATGATGTGTGAGACATCAAGTGGCTGAGTCTGAGACAAACGAGCCTCCTCGCAGATGAGCATCATATCCACCATATAGGCATGAACCTTGTCCTTGTCACCAATGCGAGGGAACAATGAGTTGCGGAAGATGCGGTACATGATATCCAGAAAAGAGTTGAGCACCAACCCTATCTTGCCACTTGGGAGCGTCTTCTCAACATAGTATGGTGCAAGCTTGTCCTTGTTGGCAGAATCAGAGTTGGCATGGGGGCGAACACCCACGGGAGTGTCGAGCCCGTCATCAGGTACCTGGAGCAAATCCATGAACTCCTTCCAGGTAGCAGTCAGCTTACGGCCATTGGACATCCAGGTCATCCTCCTCTCTTCATCAGGGTGAAAGTATACTGAGGCAAAGAACTGACAGATAAGCTCAGGGTCATAGTCAAGGTGAAAGGATATCACATGCTCAATGCCAAACTGCTCCACCAAGTCCGTGAGCCTCTCCAAAGTAGGCACGGAACTTGTCCTTCCTCAAGTGATGCATGTCAATCCATTTCACATCCACATAGGTATTCTGCTTGTTCTTGATGACATCCAGATAGATGGTGGTTTGTTGCTTGTTCCAAAACAGCTCACAACCCCTGATAGAGGAACGAGGGGTCATGTACGGGTGAAGCTGCCTGAGACGGACGTAGTCAGATTGTGGCATCTCATCCATGCCCTTGGCGGGCTCCTTGTACTTGCTAGCTGTAGTATTGACATTGCGCTTGGAGGCAGAGGAGCCCTCTGGTGCGTCACCTGGGTTGCGCAGACGCTTGGAGCCAGTTTCACGACTGGGATTGGACCGGCGAGAGCCACCACCTGAGACACACACGCAAAACACCAACGAACGCGGAGAGGATCAATGCAAAGACCACAACAAAGCACAAGAAACACATAGGAAATATACGTGAAGGTTGGCCAGCGATAGATGTGAGCCACGGTAGTACTGCCAGTGCCTGCGGTACTAAAATATTAGTACTGCTCCAAGTCGCGGTAGTACCGTACGAGGTCACGGCAGTACCGTGGTTGGAGCGGTAGTAAAATTTTAGTGCCGCAGTGTGCGCGGTAGTACCGCGCCAGAGGGGCGGTAGTACGGCGTCCGACGGGTGGTAGTACCGCATCGCGTCAGATCCAAACGACAGTTCGAATCTGAAAAGACCCGCGAAACAACGGCAGTGCTACGGTGATCAAACCTAGCGCAAGACAACAAAACAAGTATAATTCCTACGCAAAGCTACTCTCCTTCATCCTATTCTCGCAAAGAGAAAGCCTACGAATCTCTAGAACACACAAGTCTCCCCCCAACAACCTAGAGGCAAAGAACTCAATAAAACGAGGAAAGATTGGGAAAAAACCTGGGTCCATAGCAAGAGCATGTGGCGGGGAAGGATCCCACTGGACGGAATCACGGGAGGGCAGCCGGAGGAGGAGATCCGGCGACAAACGCCGGCTCCTATCTTGAGCGAGAGAGAGAGAGAGAGAGAGAGAGAGAGAGAGACGACGTGGGAGGAACTGCAAATGGGTATGGGGGAGTTAGAACTCCCCCTGCCCGTCCTTATCCCCACGCGCCCAAGTCGGCGCGGTAGTACCGCAAGTCATCGCGGTAGTACCGCTCGGGCGGAAGTACCGCATCGAAGCGGTAGTACTGCTCACCCAGCGGCGATAATAAATTCTTGCCGGCGTGGGGGCGATAATACCGTGCTCCCACACTGTGTAGTACCGTGGTTGGCCGCGGTAGTACCGTGAGCTCAAGACACCGCCGGTTTCAACACAAGAGAAAGGTCTTTGCACGGAAACTTTTCACACAAAATAAGCCACAAGCACACGCACAAACCAGAGGCAAACAGACAACAAGAGAACACCAAGCGACCCAACCTCTCAAAAGGAGAGGGTGGTGGCCGAGAACACCTATGTTTGAGTTAGATGGTATGGCACCACGAAGAATTATCCTTGGGCCCATGACCAAACTCGTCTTTGAAGCACAAGTACCATCAAAAATGGCTAATGTGAAAGAGTTGATCTATTTATGCATGATAGGGGGAGGGAGAGTTCATTGAGAGAACAACACTCCCCCTATGTCCATGCCTACACCTAAACTAGACAACAAGTTGAGTGTGGTGGGGGGTGCACGGGTTCAAGTCACATTGCTCAAATCAATGATATTTAGCTCATGCCTTAACTCGCGAAATCTTGCTTCATCCAAGGGCTTCGTGAAAATGTCTGCAAGGTTATCATGAGTGTTGACATACTTGAGCTCGATCTCCCTCGCCTAATGTGATCCCGGATGAAGTGATACGAATCTCAATGTGCTTCGTCTTGAAGTGTTGCACCGGGTTGAGAGAAATCTTGATGGCACTTTCATTATCACACCAAAGAGGCACTTTTTCACAAATGACACCGTACTCCTTTAAAGTTTGCCTCATCCATAGGAGTTGAGCACAACAACTACCGGCTGCCACATATTCCGCTTGTGGACGAGAGAGACACAACTTTGCTTCTTGGAAGACCAACTTACCAAAGAGCAACCAAGAAATTGGCACCCTCACGGAGGTGGACTTCCTATCCACTTTGTCTCCGCCCAATCGAAATCCGTAAATCCTTCAAGCTTGAAGTTTTCCCCTCTTGGGTACCATAAGCCAAAGTTTGGGGTATGAGCCAAATATCGAAAGATTCGCTTGACCGCCACATAGTGGCTTTCCTTCAGTGCGGCTTGAAACCATGCACACATTCCCACACTCAACATGATATTCGGTCTAGATGCACAAAGGTAAAGTAAGCAACCAATCATGGAGCGATATACCTTTTGATCCACCGCTTTAACATTGGGATCAATGTCAAGTTGGCACTTGGTAGGCATTGGTGTAGTAGCCGGCTTGACATCACTTAGCTTGAATCTTTTGAGCATGTCTTGAGTGTATTTGGCTTGGTTGATGAAGGTTCCTTCTCTTCTTTGTTTGATATCGAAACCAAGGAAGAACTTCAACTCTCCCATAGAAGACATCTTGAACTTGGAGGTCATGAGAGCGGCAAAATCCTCATTGAAAGCTTTGTTAGGGGAACCAAAGATAATATCATCAACATATAGTTGGCATACAAACAACTCCCCATTGACCTTCTTAGTAAAAAGAGTGGGATCGATTTGCCCACTTCAAATCCACGATCTTGTAACAACTCGGTAAGGTGGTCATACCACGCGACGTGGGGCTTGTTTAAGGCCATAAAGTGCCTTATCGAGTTGATACACATGATCCGGGAAGTAGGGGTCCTCGAACCCGGGGGGTTGCTTGACATAGACCAACTCATTAATAGGACCATTAAGAAAAGCACTTTTCACATCCATTTGTTGCAACTTAAAGTTGTGATGGGCAGCATAAGCAATCAACAAACGAATGGATTCCAAAGTAGCAACGGGAGCAAAGGTTTCACCGTAGTCGATACCCTCGACTTGGGAGTAGCCTTGTGCTACCAATCTTGCCTTGTTGCGAATGATGTTCCCATGAGCATCTTGCTTGTTCTTGAAGATCCACTTGGTTCCAATGACGTTGTGGTTCCCCAATGGCCTTGGCACCAATCTCCACACCTTGTTGTACTCGAAATTGTTGAGTTCTTCATGCATGGCATTGAGCCAATCCGAGTCTTCGAGCGCCTCATAGACCTTTTGGGGTTCAACACAAGAGACAAACGCGTGATGTTCACAACAGTTTGCCAATTGTCTACTAGTGCTTACCCCTTTTCTTAGGCTTCCAACCACATTCTCCATGAGATGGCCTTTGGTGGTGAGTTTGGATGCAATCTTGGCGGCACGACGCTCTAATTCTTCCTCGGAGGTGAGATGAGGACGGGTCACTTGATCATTTTGAGCGCCGTCTTGAACATGTTCTTGATCTTGAGCATGCTCGGGGAAGATAACTTGACCTTGGGCATCATTTGGTGTGTCACCATCGTCTTGAGCACGATCTTGCCCTTGGTCTTGTTCATGAGGTTGAGGGCCTTCACTTTGTTCTTGAGCGTGTGGGCCTTGAGTTGGTGATGGCTCCACTTGAGTGGAGCATTGTCCTTCTCCCTCGGCCACAAGGGGTTCCTCAACGGGTAGGATAAAACCAACACCCATTCTTCTTATGGCTTGAGGAGGAATTTCATCACCTACATCACAAGTGCCACTTTGCTCCACTTGGGAGCCGTTATTCTCATCAAACTCCACGTTACGCCTCTCCTCAATAAGTCCCGCGGATTTATTGAGGACACGGTAAGCATGAGAGTTTGTAGCATAACCAACAAATATGCCCTCATGAGCTCTAGCTTCAAATTTAGACAAACGAACACCTTTCTTGAGAATGAAACACTTACACCAACACCGGAAGTACTTGAGATTGGGCTTGTTGTCGAGAGTATCTCATAAGGAGTCTTGTTCAAGCCTTTGCGGAGATAGAGCCGATTGGATGCATGACATGCGGTGTTGATGGCTTCGCCCAAAAGTTGTATGGAGACTTGAACTCCGCCATCATGGTTCTTGCCGCATCCATCAACGTCCGGTTCTTCCTCTCCGCAACACCATTTTGTTGAGGGGTATATGGTGCAAGTAGTATTGATGCTTGATCCCCTCATCACTAAGAAACTCATCCAAGGTGTAGTTCTTGAACTCGGTGCCGTTGTCACTTCTTATTGTCAAGATCTTTGCATTATGTTGACGTTGAGCTTCATTCGCAAAGTCGATGACGGTTTGTTGAGTCTCACTCTTCCTCTTGAAGAAGTATACCCAAGTGTATCTTGAATAATCATCCACAATCACCAAGCAATACTTTCTACCCCCAAGACTATCAAAGGATGGAGGTCCAAAGAGGTCCATGTGCAGGAGCTCCAAGGGTCTATTCGAGTAGATGATAGTCGTGGGAGGGTGAGCCTTTTCATGAAGCTTTCCTTCGATACAAGCACTGCAAGCACGATCTTTGGCAAAACTAACATTTGTTAGTCCACAGACATGGTCCCCCTTGAGAAGACTTTGCAAAGATCTTGTATTGACGTGGGCTAAACAGCGATGCCAAAGCCATCCCACGTCAACTTTAGCCATTAGGCATGTCGCGGTCTTAGTGGGTCGCTCCGAAAAGTTTATCACATAAATACCATTCTCGACATGCCCAACAAAGGCTACTTTAAGAGTCTTGCTCCACAAGAGGGCCACGATATCAATGTTAAAGAAGGTGGCAAAGCCCATGAGTGCAAGTTGACGAATGGAAAGCAAATTGTAGGCAAGGGACTCAACAAGCATGGCTTTCTCGATCGTTAGATCATGAGAAACGACAACTTTGCCAAGACCCAATACCTTAGAATGTGAGGCATCACCCCACTCGACATTGGTGGGCATAGATGGGATCTTTTTCACGTCCACACCAAGTCCTTGCTCCCGGTCATATGATTTGTTGCTCCACTATCGAGCAACCATGATCCCCCACCGGAAGCAAACACCTACAAGAAATCAATGCTTGGTTTTAGGTACCCATTTAGTAATGGGTCCTTTGATGTTAGTAACGAGGGTCTTAGGTGTTGGGGAACGTAGTAATTTCAAAATTTTCCTACGCACACGCAAGATCATGGTGATGCATAGCAACGAGAGGGGAGAGTGTTGTCTACGTACCCTCGTAGACCGAAGCGGAAGCGATCACAACGTAGAGGAAGTAGTCGACGTTCTCCTCGCGATCCAACCGATCCAAGCACCGTTACTCGGCACCTCCGAGTTCTTGGCACACGACAGCTCGGTGGCGCTCCTCGGGCTCCGATCCAGCAAAGCTCCGGGAGAGAGAGTTCTGTCGACCTGACGGCGTGGTGACGATCTTGATGTTCTACCACCGCACGGCTCCGCCTAAGCACTGCCACGACCCGACCGAGGTGGAATAGGGTGGCGGGGGGCACCGCACACGGCTAAGGAACGATCTCAAGGATCAACTGGTGTGTCCATGGGGTGCCCCGTGCCCCCGGATAGAAAGGAGGGAGGGAGGAGGAGGCCGCCCTAGTAGGGCGCGCCATGGGGAGTCCTACTCCCACCGGGAGTAGGATTCCCCTTTCCTAGTCCAACTAGGAGTCCTTCCATGTATTAGGAGTAGGAGACAAGGAAGGGGAAGAGAGAAGGGAAGGAAGGAGGGTGCGGCCTCCCCTAGTCCACCCGGACTAGGCCATGGGCGCGCGGCCTGCCCTAGGCAGCCCCTCTCTCTTTCCCTTGAGGGCCCAATAAGGCCCAATACTTCTCCCGGCGAATTCCGTAACTCTCCCAGATTCAAAAATACCGAATCATTCGGAACCTTTCCGAACTCGAATATAGTCGTCCAATATATCGATCTTTACGTCTCGACCATTTCGAGACTCCTCGTCATGTCCCCGATCTCATCCGGGACTCCGAACTCCTTCGGTACATCAAAACTCATAAACTCATAATATAACCGCCATCGAAACCTTAAGCGTGCGGACCCTACGGTTCGAGAACAATGTAGACATGACCGAGACACGTCTCCGGTCAATAACCAATAGCGGGACCTGGATGCCCATATTGGCTCCTACATATTCTACGATGATCTTTATCGGTCAGACCGCATAACAACATACGTTGTTCCCTTTGTCATCGGTATGTTACTTGCCCGAGATTCGATCGTCGGTATCCAATACCTAGTTCAATCTTGTTACTGGCAAGTCTCTTTACTCGTTCCGTAATGCATCATTCTGTAACTAACTCATTAGCTACATTGCTTGCAAGGCTTATAGTGATGTGCATTACCGAGATGGCCCAGAGATACCTCTCCGACAATCGGAGTGACAAAACCTAATCTCGAAATACGCCAACCCAACATGTACCTTTGGAGACACCTGTAGTACTCCTTTATAATCACCCGATTACGTTGTGGACGTTTGGTAGCACCAAAGTGTTCCTCCGTAAACGGAGTTGCATAATCTCATAGTTATAGGAACATGCATAAGTCATGGATAAAAGCAATAGCAACATACTAAACGATCGGGTTGCTAAGCTAATGGAATGGGTCATGTCAATCAGATCATTCAACCAATGATGTGACCTTGTTAATCAAATGACAACTCCTTTGTCTATGGTTAGGAAACTTAACCATCTTTGATTAACAAGCTAGTCTAGTAGAGGCATACTAGTGACACTGCTTTGTCTATGTATTCACACATGTATTATGTTTCCGGTTAATACAATTCTAGCATGAATAATAAACATTTATCATGATATAAGGAAATAAATAATAACTTTATTATTGCCTCTAGGGCATATTTCCTTGAGTCTCCCACTTGCACTAGAGTCAATAATCTAGTTCACATCGCCATGTGATTTAACATTAATAGTTCACATCTATATGTGGTTAACACCCATAGTTCACATCGACATGTGACCAACACCCAAAGGGTTTACTAGAGTCAGTAATCTAGTTCACATAGCCATGTGATTAACACCCAAAGAGTACTAAGGTGTGATCATGTTTTGCTTGTGAGATAATTTTAGTCAACGGGTCTGTCACATTCAGAGCCGTAAGTATTTTGCAAATTTATATGTCTACAATGCTCTGCACGGAGCTACTCTAGCTAATTGCTCCCACTTTCAATATGTATCTAGATCGAGACTTAGAGTCATCCAGATTGGTGTCAAAACTTGCATCGACGTAACCCTTTACATTTAACCTTTGTCACTTCCATAATCGAGAAACATATCCTTATTCCACTAAGGATAATCTTGACCGCTGTCGATGATCTACTCCTAGATTACTATTGTACTGGTACACAGCATGGCATACTTTATAGAACCTATGGCCAAGGCATAGGGAATGACTTTCATTCTCTTTCTATCTTCTGCCGTGGTCGGGTTTTGAGTCTTACTCAATTTCACACCTTGTAACACAGGCAAGAACTCTTTCTTTGACTGTTCCATTTTGAACTACTTCAAAATCTTGTCAAGGTATGTACTCATTGAAAAAACTTATCAAGCGTCTTGTTCTATCTCTATAGATCTTGATGCTCAATATGTCAGCAGATTCACCGAGGTCTTTCTTTGAAAAACTCCTTTTAAACACTCCTTTATGCTTTGCAGAATAATTCTACATTATTTCCGATCTACAATATGTCATTCACATATACTTATCAGAAATATTGTAGTGCTCCCACTCACTTTCTAGTAAATACAGGCTTCTCTGCAAGTCTCAGATAGACTATATGCTTTGATCAACTTATCAAAGCGTATATTCCAACTCCGAGATGCTTGCACCAGTCCATAGATGGATCGCTGGAGCTTGCACACTTTGTTAGCTCCTTTGGATCGATAAAACCTTACGGTTGCATCATATACAACTCTTCCTCCGTAAACCCATTCAGGAATGCAGTTTTACATCCATTTGCCAAATTTCATAAATTGTGGCAATTGCTAACATGATTCGGACAGACTTAAGCATCACTACGCTTGAGAAAATCTCATTATAGTTAACACCTTGAACTTGTCAAAACCTTTTTGCGACAAGTCGAGCTTTGTAGATAGTAACACTACTATCAACGTCCGTCTTCCTCTTGAAGATCCATTTATTTTCTATTGCTTGCCGACCCTTCGGGTAAGTCAACCAAAGTCCACACTTTGTTTTCATACATGGATCCCATCTCGCATTTCATGGCTTCTAGCCATTTAGCGGAATCTGGGCTCACCATCGCTTCTTCATAGTTTGTAGGTTCGTCATGATCTAGTAGCATGACTTCCGAACAGGATTGTCGTACCACTGCAGTGCGGATCTCACTCTGGTTTACCTACGAGATTCGGTAGTGACTTGATCTGAAGTTACATGATCATCATCATTAGCTTCCTCACTAATTGGTGTAGGAATCATCGAACTGATTTCCGTGATGAAATACTTTCCAATTCGGGAGAAGGTACAAATTACCTTATCAAGCTCCACTTTCCTCCCACTCACTTCTTTCGAGAGAAACTCCTTCTCTAGAAAGGATCCATTTATAAGCAACGAATGTTTTGCCTTCGGATCTGTGATAGAAGGTATACCCAACAATTTCCTTTGGGTATTCTATGAAGACGCACTTCTCCGATTTGGGTTTGAGCTTATCAGGATGAAACCTTTTCACATAAGCATCACAACTTCCAAACTTTAAGAAACGCATACTTAGGTTTCATCGTTAAACCATAGTTCATACGGTGTCGCCTCAACGGATTTAGATGGTGCCCTATTAAACGTGAATGCAACTGTCTCTAATGCATAACCCCAACACGACAGTGGTAAACCGATAAGAGACATCATAGATCGCACCATATCCAATAAAGTGCGGTTACGACTTTCGGACACACCATTATGTTGTGGTGTTCCATATGGCGTGAGTTGCGAAACTATTTCACATTGTTTCAAATGAAGACCAAACTCGTAACTCAAATATTTATCTCCACGATCAGATCGCAGAAACTTTATTTTCTTGTTACGATGATTTTCCACTTCACTCTGAAATTCTTTGAACTTTTCAATTATTTCAGACTTATGTTTCATCAAGTAGATATACCCATATCTGCTCAAATCATTTTGTGAAGGTCGAAAAATAACGATACTTGCCACGAGCATCAACACTCATTGAATCGCATACATCGGTATGTATTATTTCCAATAAGTCAAGAGGCTTGTTCCATTGTTCCGAGAACGGAGTTTTAGTCATCTTGCCCAAAAGGCACGGTTATAAGCACCAAATGATTCATAATCAAGTGATTCCAAAAGTCCATCAGCATGGAGTTTTCTTCAAGCGCTTTACACCAATATGACCTAAACGGCAAGTGCCACAAATAAGTTGCACTATCATTATTAACTTTGCATCTTTTGGTTTCAATATTATGAATATGTGTATCACTATGATCGAGATCCAATGAACCATTTTCATTGGGTGTGTAACCATATAAGGTTTTATTCATGTAAATAGAACAACAATTTATTCTCTTACTTAAATGAATAACCGTATTGCAATAAACATGATCAAATCATATTTATGCTCAACACCAAATAACACTTATTTAGGTTCCACACTAATCCCGAAAGTATAGGAGTGTGCGATGATGATCATATCAATCTTGGAACTACTTCCAACACTCATCGTCACTTCCCCTTCAACTAGTTTCTCGCTCATTTTGCAACTCCTGCTTTCAAGTTACTACTCTTAGCAACTATACCAAAGATCAAATACCGAGGGGTTGCTATGAACACTAGTAAAATACACATCAATAATCTGTATATCAAATATACCTTTGTTCACTTTGCCATCCTTCTTATCCACCAAATATTCGTGGGTAGTTACGCTTCCAAAGTGACCAGTTCCATTGCAGCAAAAGTACTTAGTCTCAGGCTTAGGTCCAGACTTGGGCTTCTTCACTCGAGCAGCAACTTGCTTGCCGTTCCTTTTGAAGTTCCCCTTCTTCCCTTTGCCCTTTTCCTTGAGACTAGTGGTCTTTCCAATCATCAACACTTGATGCTCTTTCTTGATTTCTACCTTCGTTGATTTCAACATCACGAAGAGCTCGGGAATCGTTTTCGTCATCCCCGTGATACTATAGTTCATCACGAAGTTCTAGTAACTTAGTGATGGTGACTAGAGAATTCTGTCAATCACTATCTTATCCGGAAGATTAACTCCCACTTGATTCAAGCGATTGAAGTATTCGGACAATCTGAGCACATGCTCACTAGTTGAGCGATTCTCCTCCATCTTTTAGCTATAGAACTTGTTGGAGACTTCATATCTCTCAACTCGGGTATTTGCTTGAAATATTAACTTCAATTCCTGGAACATCTCATATGGTCCATGACGTTCAAAACGCCTTTGAAGTCCCGATTCTAAGCCGTTAAGTATGGTGCACTAAACTATCAAGTAGTCATCATATTGAGCTAGCCAAACGCTCATAACGCCTGCATCCGCTCCTGCAATAGGTCTGTCACCTAGCGGTGCATTAAGGACATAATTCTTACATGCAGATTGAGGATAAACCTCAGATCATGGATCCAATCCGCATCATTGCTACTAACATTTTTCAACACAATTTTCTCTAGGAACATATGAAAATAAACATATGAAAGCAACAACGCGAGCTATTGATCTACAACATAATTTGCAAAATACTGCGGGACTAAGTTCATGATAAATTTAAGTTCAATTAATCATATTACTTAAGAACTCCCACTTAGACAGACATCTCTCTAGTCATCTAAGTGATCACGTGATCCAAATCAACTAAACCATAACCGATCATCACGTGAGATGGAGTAGTTTTCAATGGTGAACATCACAAGGTTGAGCATATCTACTATCGGAGTCACGCCGACCTTTCGGTCTCCGTGTTCGAGGCCATATCTGCATATGCTAGGCTCGTCAAGTTTAACCCGAGTATTCCGCGTGTGGAAAACTGGCTTGCACCCGTTGTAGATGGACGAGAGCTTATCACACCCGATCATCACGTGGTGTCTGGGCACGACGAACTTTGGCAACGGTGCATACTCAGGGAGAACACTTCTTGATAATTAGTGAGAGGTCATCTTAAAATGCTACCGTCAATCAAAGCAGAATAAGATGTATAACAGATAAACATCATATGCAATCAAAATATGTGACATGATATGGTCATCATCATCTTGTGCCTTTGATCTCCATCTCCAAAGCATCGTCATGATTTCCATCATCACCGGCATGACACCATGATCTCCATCATCTTGATCTATATCAATGTGTCGTCACATGGTCGTCTCGCCAACTATTGCTCTTGCAACTATTGCTATCGCACAGCGATAAAGTAAAGCAATTATTTGGCGCTTGCATCTTATGCAATAAAGAAACAACCATAAGGCTTCTGCCAGTTGCCGATAACTTCAACAAAACATGATCATCTCATACAACAACTTATATCTCATCACGTCTTGACCATATCACATCACAACATGCCCTGCAAAAACAAGTTAGACGCCCTCTACTTTGTTGTTGCAAATTTTACGTGGCTGCTACGGGCTTAGCAAGAACCGTTCTCACCTACGCATCAAAACCACAACGATAGTTTGTCAAATAGACTCCGCTTTAACCTTCTCAAGGACCGGGCGTAGCCACACTCGGTTCAACTAAAGTGAGAGACAGACACCCGCCACCACCTTTAAGCACGAGTGCTCAGAACGGTGAAACCAGTCTCGTAGAAGCGTCTGCGTAATGTCGGTCCGGCCGCTTCATCTCACAATACCGCTGAACCAAAGTATGACATGCTGGTAGGCAGT
The DNA here is from genome assembly GCA_021605145.1 of Aegilops bicornis. Taxonomy (NCBI): domain Eukaryota; kingdom Viridiplantae; phylum Streptophyta; class Magnoliopsida; order Poales; family Poaceae; genus Aegilops; species Aegilops bicornis. The sequence continues at coordinate 119,188,760 of CM038673.1, forward strand.
ATGACTTGTATCGCCCACAACTCACTTGTGTTCTACTCGTGCAAAACATCAAACCATAAAAACCTAGGCTCGGATGCCACTGTTGGGGAACGTAGTAATTTCAAAATTTTCCTACGCACACGCAAGATCATGGTGATGCATAGCAACGAGAGGGGAGAGTGTTGTCTACGCATCGTGAGACCAAGCGGAAGCAATCACAACGTAGAGGAAGTAGTCGACGTTCTCCTCGCGATCCAACCGATCCAAGCACCACATTACTCGGCACCTCCGAAGTTCTTGGCACACGACAGCTCGGTGACGCCTCCTCGGGCTCCGATCCAGCAAAGCTCCGGGAGAGAGAGTTACAAGACGACGGCGTGGTGACGATCTTGATGTTCTACCAACGCAGGCTTCGCCTAAGCAATCGCTACGATTTGACCGAGGTGGAATATGGTGGAGGGGGCACCGCACACGGCTAAGGAGCGATCTCAAGGATCAACTTGTGTGTCCATGGGGTGCCCCTGCCCCGTGAGATATAAAGGAGGGAGGGAGGAGGAGGCCGGCCCTAGTAGGGCGCGCCATGGGGAGTCCTACTCCCACCGGAGTAGGATTCCCCTTCCTAGTCCAACTAGGAGTCCTTCCATGTATTAGGAGTAGGAGACAAGGAAGGGAAGAGAGAAGGGAAGGAAGGAGGGTGCGGCCTCCCCCAGTCCACCCGGACTAGGCCATGGGCGCGCGGCCTGCCCTAGGCAGCCCTCTCTCTTTCCCGCAGGGCCCAATAAGGCCCAATACTTCTCCCCGGCGAATTCCCGTAACTCTCCGGTACTCAAAAATACCCGAATCATTCGAACCTTTCCGAACTCCGAATATAGTCGTCCAATATATCGATCTTTACGTCTCGACCATTTCGAGACTCCTCGTCATGTCCCCGATCTCATCCGGGACTCCGAACTCCTTCGGTACATCAAAACTCATAAACTCATAATATAACCGCCATCGAAACCTTAAGCGTGCGGACCCTACGGTTCGAGAACAATGTAGACATGACCGAGACATCGCCTCCGGTCAATAACCAATAGCGGGACCTGGATGCCCATATTGGCTCCTACATATTCTACGATGATCTTTATCGGTCAGACCGCATAACAACATACGTTGTTCCCTTTGTCATCGGTATGTTACTTGCCCGAGATTCGATCGTCGGTATCCAATACCTAGTTCAATCTCACATCGGCAAGTCTCTTTACTCGTTCCGTAATGCATCATTCTGTAACTAACTCATTAGCTACATTGCTTGCAAGGCTTATAGTGATGTGCATTACCGAGATGGCCCAGAGATACCTCTCCGACAATCGGAGTGACAAAACCTAATCTCGAAATACGCCAACCCAACATGTACCTTTGGAGACACCTGTAGTACTCCTTTATAATCACCCAGTTACCTTGTGACGTTTGGTAGCACCCAAAGTGTTCCTCCGGTAAACGGGAGTTGCATAATCTCATAGTTATAGGAACATGCATAAGTCATGGATAAAAGCAATAGCAACATACTAAACGATCGGGTGCTAAGCTAATGGAATGGGTCATGTCAATCAGATCATTCAACCAATGATGTGACCTTGTTAATCAAATGACAACTCCTTTGTCTATGGTTAGGAAACTTAACCATCTTTGATTAACAAGCTAGTCTAGTAGAGGCATACTAGTGACACTGCTGTTTGTCTATGTATTCACACATGTATTATGTTTCCGGTTAATACAATTCTAGCATGAATAATAAACATTTATCATGATATAAGGAAATAAATAATAACTTTATTATTGCCTCTAGGGCATATTTCCTTCATTAGGAACCTAAATAGACCATTCAATGTACTCATAAGAAGAACCAACAAATTTAGCATAGACATGCCCATCACTAGCACGGCACAACACATATGAGGGGTTAAAGTCGCCGGCTATGTCCGAGGGGGTGGCATTGTCCTTCTTGGCATTGCCACCCTTTGCATGGTTCTTCTTCTTCTTGGAAACACCCTCTCCCTCCCTCACAAAAGTTTGCTTGAGAGGAGGAGGTTTCTTGGTCTTGTCATTCTTCTTCTTGCTCTTGGGCTTGGGCGCGAACCCAATCCGTCCTTGGTTACAACTTCCTTTTGATTACTCAAAAGGTCGTTAAGGTTCTTCTCACCTTGTATGCATGTGACAAGGCCTTTTTCAAGTTGCTCCTTCAACTTAGCATTCTCCTCAACAAGATGCACATGCTCACAACAAGGGTTAGTAGCATTTGCATTATCAATCAATACCATATGAGGAAAGGTGGCTTTCTCCTTGGTTAGCTTCACTTGGAGTTGATCATGAGACTCTTTGAGACTAGCATGAGCACCCTTCAAGACTTTGTGAGACTTGTCGAGAATGTCAAACTCCTCGTTGAGTCTAGCAAGATCAACTCCAAGCTTTGCCTTCTTGGAGCTAAGCACACGAGACACAACAAGAGCATGATCAAGGTCTTTCTTTAATTTAGCATGATCATCGTTGTATGACTCCGAAATCTCATCGGCATAGTCACGACTATGCCCTTCCATCTTAGAGATGGTTTCTTCATGAACCTCGATCATGACATTGGCTTCACCAAGTTGTTCCAAGGGAGCAACGAATTGCTTCTTGGATTTGCCCTTGAGTTTACCCATAAAGGTCTCAAACTCATTCTCCTCCACATTAGTCCCCTCATGTTCATCAATGCAATCCACAAAGAAGAATGATTGATGATGGTAGTTTTGATGTTGGGGTTACCTTGTTGGTGGCTTTAGCCATGAGGCACTTGGCGGTGATGCTTTCATTGGGTGAATCAAGAGAGACACGAGGAGTCGTTGCAATGGCAACGGAGGCCATGGCAACCGACTCACCATCTTCATCATCATCATCATCCTCATTGTACTCTTCTTGAACCACCAAAGCTTTGTGGGGAGCCTTCTTGGTGAAGTTGCTCTTGTTGGGGAAGGACTTGGCCTTGTCCTTACGGATGAGCTTGCCACCATTGTCTTCCCTCTTCTCATATGGGCACTCCAACAAAGTGACTCACATTGCCACAATTGAAGCAAGTCCTCACTCGTTGCTTGCCCTTTGCGCCACTTGTGTTGCTCTTGTTGAAGTTGGGCCTTGAGTTCTTCTTGCTCAAAAATTGCCTTGAAGCAAGGGCCATGTGTTCATGATAGTCATACTTCGTATCTTCGAGGTTGCTCTCTTCTTCTTCCTCCTCTCCATCTTCTTCGACACAAATCTTGGCCTTCAAAGCGAGGTTGGGCTTCTTTGCTCTTTGGGAGCGAAGCACCGCATTGTCGGCGGTCTTGTCCAATATGCTCATAGCCACAAACTCATCCAACACATCACTTGAGGACAGGTGTGGAAGTCCGCCGTTGACGGATGATGGAGACATGGCTTTGTGGTAGGGCATCATTGCCTTGAGGAATTTGGCGCTTGATCCAGCTTGTCATCCGTGTCCTTACTTCCATGATCCCGGAGGAGACTGCAAGCTTGGTTACTCTCGATAGAGCTCACGAGGTTCTTCTTCTTCTTTCATTGCAAACTCATCGGCTTCATCTTGCACCACTTCATAATTGAACGTTGAATGCTTGCGCTTCCTCGATAGAGGGAAACCACCTTGAGCCAAGCATCTTTGGCAAGGGAGTAGGGCGGAGATGAGGGAGGTCTTCGGAAGGATGGCTTCTTGGATGATGAAGAGAGCATTCTCATTGAATTGATGGTCCACGACTTCTCTAGGAGAGAAGTTGCTCGGATCATCTTGGATAGAAACCTTCTTCAATGACTCTCCAAAGGTTAGTGTTCACATGATTTAAATGACGCTTAAAATGATAAACCCAAGAATCAAAATCCTCCTTTTTATCAATCTTAGGTGGTGGACCGGCATGATTCAAATGAGTGGAAGTTTGGGGGTATGATAAACGGGAGGAGGTTGCACATGGGCGAAGATGCCGGTGCCATTCTTACCACTAGAAGATGGGGCTTTCTCACTAGTAGCTTCCCCCTTATCGGAGTTAGCATCCGCTCCCGTGTTGGCGGGATCACCCACTTTCACGGGTGCGGTGGAAAGTTTAAGCCCTTCTAGGAATTCCTTAAACATGTCCTTGACCTCGGTGCGTCATGGAGGTTTTCAATGTGTCCAACGCCACATTGAATTCCTCACGAGATCGAGGTACCCCATCTCCGTAGATGCTATCGGATTCAAGACCGGAGTGCTCCCCACATCATCTACGACGTCAACCATACTCTTCGGACGGTAAAGTCCTTAAAAGAGACGAGGCTCGATACCAATTGAATGGATCGATATGGTTGACTAGAGGGGGGGTGAATAGGCAACTAACAATTTTTAAGCTTTTCTTTACCAATTTAAACTTTGCAATAATAAAGGTTGTCTAGATGTGCAACTAGGTGTACAACCTATATGATGCAATCAACACGAGCACAAGAGCAAGCAAAGATAGAAACACAAATAAGCTTGCACAAGTAAAGGGATAGGATAACCAAGAGTGGAGCCAGTGGAGACGAGGATGTGTTACCGAAGTTCCTTCCTTTTGAGGGGAAGTACGTCTCCGTTAGAGCGGTGTGGAGGCACAATGCTCCCCAAGAAGCCACTAGGGCCATCAGTAATCTCCTCACGCCTCGCACAATGCAAGAGCCGTGATTACACTATTGGTGCCCTTGAAGGCAGCAACCGAACCTTTACAAACAAGGTTGGGGCAATCTCCACAACTTAATTGGAGGCTCCCAACGACACCACGAAGCTTCACCACAATGGAATATGGCTCCACGGTGACCTCAACCGTCTAGGGTGCTCAAACACCCAAGAGTAACAAGATCCGCAAGGGATAAGTGGGGAATCAAATGTCTCTTGGTGGAAGTGTAGATCGGGCCCTTGTCACCCAATCCCGAGCAAATCAACAAGTTTGATTGGCTAGGGAGAGAGATCGACCCAAAATGGAGCTTGGAGCAACAATGGAGCTTAGAGATGGAAGAGGTGGTCAACTAGAGGTAGGAGACACACCTTTTGTACTCGTGGAAAAGATCCAACCATTATCCTCTAGTTCAGCCTGCGACACGCGGTACTACCGCTCCGAAAGCGCGGTACTACCGCGCGGCCACGCGGTACTACCGTGGAGGACCACGGTACTACCGCAGCAGCGAGAGGCGGGGCCAGCTGGTTCGAGCGCAAGATACTACCGCTCGCGGTACTACCGCTCACCATTGCGGTACTACCGCAAAGCGTGTAAGACACCTACGAAGAGCGCGGATGAAATAAACTACATCTGTGCCTACTTATGAAAAAGCGATTGCAAAAACCCGACGCGGTACTATCACAAGACGCGGTACTACCGTGGAGGTGCGGATGTAAAAAATTACATCCGCTCCTACTACCGCCGCGCAACGGTACTGGGCATGAGGGCCACGGTACTACGGCTCCAAGAGAGCGGTACTACCGTGGCCTCCCGCGGTACTACCACGCAAGCCGTGCGGTATTACCGCAGGGCGCGGATGTAAAAATTACATCCGCGCCTACTACCAGACGGAGCAGCACTAGGTTCGGGAGTTGCGGTACTACGGCTCCAGGGGAGCGGTATCGTGACCCCGTACTATCATTGGTGCTTGCGGTACTACCGCTCCCTAGAGCGGTACTACCGCAAGAACAACAGTAGCCGTCGGATTATGCACAACTGTGATAACGGGAAGATGCTCCAAAGTGCAAGGAAAGGAAGGATAAGTGTACGTGTTGATTCCACCCAAACCTTTCCGACGCGGACCCCCTCTTAATAGTACGGCTCTCCTACGACTCAAAACCACCAAAGAGAAACGTAGAACAACGCCGTCTTCAATAGTCTCTGAGGGGCACCAAATCGTCTCGTGCCTAGTGATGAAGCATCTGAGAAACTCAAGGCATACGATTAGTCCGCAAAAGTATCGCCATCAATCACCAAAACTCTTAAGGGATAAATATGCCCTTACAACGGGCCAAATCGTCAGATCTGAAGATTTTTGAAAAGGGGATTGAGAGGGGAGAGGAGCCAGCCGCCGCAACGATGCTTCTGTAACTGCTGAATAATAAGGTGGGTGGGGGAGGCCTAGCGCGCGGCGGCTGCATCTAAGTCAATGTGCAACGCCCGAGGTCTAGGCGCTGCACATTACACGTGTGGCGCCTAGCTCGGACACGCTGCACTGCGGGGTGTGGGGCCCAGGGCTGCCACGGTGGACAAAGGTGCAATGCCCCTGAGCTAGGCAAGCACCGTAGGTGTGGCACCGGCGTGGCGGTCGCTATACAAAAGAGTCAGAGGTGTGAAATAGTTTCACCGGCAGTTCATTCTGTGAATTGATTTTCTCCAGAGGTCAAAATTGTCAAATTTGCCACCATTATGATTGGTTCAAGCTCAAAAACAAAACCGTTACGTACTAATGAAGTTTGGCCCCTACACCTCTGTACAGTTATTTAATTTCTAATAATGCTCTGTGGCGAGGATTGGGGACTAAAAATTAGACGACCCACACCAAATCACGCGGCGAGTGATTGTCAATTTATCTCTGCTACCTAATCTTCCACTATCTCTCGAGTCTAAAAAATACTCCATCCGTTTTCTAATTATAAGACTTTCTAGAGATTTTAATATAGACTATATATAAAGTAAAATAAGTGAATCTCTTTAAAATGTCTTCGTATACATTTGTATGTAGTTTGTATTGAAATCTCTAAAATGTCTTAGGCCAACTCCACCGCGCGACCTTAAACGGACGTCCGTTTTGTCCGGATTCTGTCCGTTTGGGTAGGGCAATGGGGAAAAAATTATATGAGGCCAGGTTTCATGGGCTAGCAGGTGAGACCCACCCTGATGGATGACACGTGGCATTCACAAATCATAAAACATCTAATCTCCCCCCCCTCCCGATTTCAAGTGGGGGTGGGGTAGATGCTTTGTGATTTATAAATGCCACGTGTCATCCATCAGGATGAGTCTCACATGCTAACCCATGAGACCTGGTCTCAAATAATTTTTTTCGGCAATGGGGTAGTGTCCGAGCGTGTCCTGGGATGCGGTGGCCGTGCGCCCAGCGCGCGGCCGCATCCGTTTACCCCATCCTGTCCGCCAGGGCCAAAAATGCCCTTATTTTCATCAAAACTAGTTTGCACGTCCAAATATTTGACTGAAAATTAAAATAATTTTACAATCCAATTGAAATTGTCTCTAATAAAATAGTTTTACAACCAAATCGAAGTTGTCTTGACTGAACATAAAATGAACCAATACATCTATTGGTTGCCAATGTGATCCCACACGTGCTCAACCAAGTCATTTTGAAGATTCAAATAAGTGTGCCAATCACGCATCTCAAGGTGGAATTGGACAAACTGTTCAAATGTGGCCAGGTCTTGGTGCAAGGGCTCAATATTTTCACCTTAATAATCAAATCCTTGGTCGAAGATACTCTCATCACGCTCATCCTCGACGATCATGTTGTGCATGATCACACAAGCAGTCATCACCTCCCAAAGCTTCATTTCATCCCATGACAGTGCAGGGTTTCGAACGATACCCCACCAGGATTGAAGCACACCAAAAGCATGTTCCACATCCTTTCTAACACTCTCTTGCATTTGGGCAAATCTCTTTCTCTTCTCACCTTGGGGTTTCGAGATTGTCTTCACAAAAGTTGACCACTGAGGATATATACCATCAGCTAGATAGTATCCCTTGTTGTACTGGTGGTCGTTGATCTCAAAGTTGACATGTGGGGAGTGGCCTTCTACAAGCCTTGCGAAGACTGGAGAACGCTGCAACACGTTGATATCATTGTGAGAACCTGCCATGTCGAAGAAAGAATGCCATATCCAAAGATCCTACGAACCCACCGCTTCTAATATGACAGTGCACACCTTGACATGCCCCTTGTACTTGCCCTGCCAAGAAAATGGACAGTTCTTCCACTCCCAGTGCATACAATCTATGCTGCCAAGCATGCCTGGAAAGCCTCTAGTTGCGTTGGTCGCCAACAATTTCTCTGTATCAGCGGCGGTTGGCTGCCTCAAGTACTTAGGGCCAAACACCTCGATCACAGCTTGGTAGAACTTGTACATTGACATCAGACATGTTGTCTCACTCATAAGCACATACTCATCCACCAGATCGCCTGGAATTCCATATGCAAGCATGCGGATGGACGCGGTGCATTTCTGGTAAGGGGAGAATCCAAACTTGCCAAGGGCATCCGTCTTGCACTCGAAGTATGGGTCATGAGCAACCACTCCCTCTCGGATACGATTGAAAACATGCCTTGCCATTCGAAAATGGCGACGGAATTTATCCGGCTTGAAGAGCGGGGTGTTGGAAAAGTAATCGGCATAGAGCTGGGCGTGGCCTCTCTCCCTGTTGCGATTCAGGTTGGGAGCACGGCCAGGGACTGACCCCCTGTACCGAGGTAGCTGTCGTTGAATGTGGTCGTGAACGACCAGTGCAGCCACCACAAGATCCTCATCATCCGACGACGAATCGTCCGATGAACAAATGAAGTGGTGGAAGAAAACCTCATCTCCAGTGTCCATACCTTTGTGGGCAAAGTGTCGAACACCTTGCGGACGTGGTGGCAAAGAGGCCGCAATGATCACCTCGACGCAGTAGGGGTGGTTGCCGGCCGGCTACTGGCCGCTCTGGAGCCCTCGTCGGAAGCCGCTACGTCGCCGGCGGTCATATCCCCTCTGCTGTCCGGCAATGACGGTGACAGCCAAACCTCCTTCGATCGACGGCCAAAACTACGGCGAAATCACGGGCATGGTGGCGGCCATGTCGGGACGTGGTTTGGTATGGACGGCCGGCAGCTGCACGGTGAGGAGGCGGCCGGAGAATAATGGCGGCGCCGGCGGCGGGGCGGGGAGAGGGGTGTAGGCGTTGGAAGCTAGTGTCCCCGACAGGCGGGCCACAGGAGGACAAGGGCGTGCGGCGAGCCCGTCCGCGCGATGTCCGTTTCACCCCAAACTCGGCGCAAGTTTGGGCCGGGGATGGGTCGAAAACGGACGGAATCCGGACATTTGTCCGTTTGGGGCCGCGCGTTGGGCCGCGCTATTCGTCCGTTCTACCCCAAACGGACGCACCCGGACAAGATGGGGTCGCGCGGTGGAGTTGGCCTTATATATTTAGAAACAGGGGAGTACATAATATTGCCTTTTGCCCCCTCGTCCCGCTCCTTTCGCCCGTCGTCGTCCCCCCTTCGACCTCTCACCTCCAGTTTCTTCCCATTAGTTTTTTTTCAACAGCTGGTTCCCACGTCTACCTTTTTTGCGGGTAATTTCCCACGCCCTCCTCCCTCGTAGTCTCGCATCCGGCACCTTTGACACAATGAAACTTCCTGACTAAATTTTGCTATATTGTATAGTACATGATCTAATCACCAGTTCCTCATCTATGTGTCTCTCTCTCTCGCCCCCCTCTCTCTCTCCCTCTCTCTCTCTCTCATCCCGCTTCATCTTATCTGCATCGATTGGAGCAGACAGTTGAACTGGGACGAGGCAAATGTGGCGGCGGCGGCAGCGTACAACGCATGTATGGTTCGGGAAGCGAGCCATGGAGAGTGAAGCAGTGTAAGAGCATCTCTAGCAGATTCCGCAAACAGGCGGCCCGTAAAACTCGTTTGAGAGCTCCTGCAATTTTTTTTACGGGACCACAACCCCTCCGGCAGAATAGTTCCCGTAAACCCGTCCCGTAAATAAGTGTAAGAGCATCTCTAGCAGACCCCACAAACGGCCGGCCCGTAAAACTCGTTCGAGGGCTCCCACAAAAAAATTTACGGAACTGTTCCGTCGGAGGGCTCGTGGCCCTGCAAATGCGGTTATAGGCAAATATTGTCAAGTTCATCATCACAAGTGCATAAAAACTAGTACACCATCATATATATACATCACTAGTTGATCATCTATTAGTTTATCACATCCAAAATCATGCGCAACAAATGAGGTACTCCCTCCGTTCCAAACTAGTTGACTTGGATTTACCTAGATACAGATGTATCTAACACTAAAATGTGTCTAGATATATCCGTATCTAGACAAATCCGAGTCAACTAATTCAGAACGGAGGGAGTATCAATTTTACGCTCATGAATGCATGATAAAACAAGACAAAAGTGTTGGGGAATGTAGTAATTCAAAAAAAATTTACTACGATCATGCAAAATCTATCTAGGAGAAGCATATCAACGAGACGGGAGAGTGTGTCCACGTACCCTCGTAGACCGAAAAGCGGAAGCGTTTAGTAATGCGGTTGATGTAGTCGAACATCTTCATTCACGATCCAACTGATCCAGGTACCGAACGTACGACACCTCCGTGTTCAAAGACATCGCTCAAAGACGATGACGCCCCTCGAGCTCTTGATCCAGTAGAGGGTCGAGGGAGAGTTCCGTCAGCATGGCGACATGGCGACGGTGTTGGTGATGTGATCCGCGCAGGGCTTCGCCTAAGCACTACGATTAATATGATCGAGGTGGTAAACTATGGAGGGGGCACTGCACACGGCTAAGAAACAACGGTTATCTATGGGGTGTGCCCCCCCCCCCCCCGCCCCCGTGTATAAAGGAGGAGGGGAGGAGGCGGCCGGCCTAGGGGCGCGCCAAGTGTGGGGAGTCCTACTAGGACTCCCAAGTCCTAGTAGGATTCCCCTTTCCTTTTCCGGAGTGGGAAAGAGGGAAAGGGAGAGGGGGTAGGAAAGGGCAAGGGGGGCGCCGCCCCCTCCCCTAGTCCGATTCGTACTTCATGGGGGGGGGGGGGTGCGTGCCTCATCCCTTGGCCTGCCTCCTCTTCTCCCCTATGGCCCAATAAGGCCCAATTACTTCCCCGGGGGGTTCTAGTAATCCCTCGGTACTCCGGTAAAATACCCGAACCACTCGGAACCATTCTGATGTCCGAATACAACCTTCCAATATATGAATCTTTACCTCTCGACCATTTCGAGACTCCTCGTCATGTTCGTGATCTCATCCGGGACTCCGAACAAACTTCGGTCACCAAAAGACATAACTCATAATACAAATCGCCATCGAACGTTAAGCGTGCGGACCCTATTGGGTTCGAGAACTATGTAGACATGACCGAGACACATCTCCGGTCAATAAACAATAGAGGAACCTGGATGCTCATATTGGCTCCTACATATTCTACGAAGATCTTTATCGGTCAAACCGCATAACAACATACGTCATTCCCTTTGTCATCGGTATGTTACTTGCCCGAGATTCGATCGTCGGTATCATCATACATAGTTCAATCTCATTACCGGCAAGTCTCTTTACACATTCCGTAATGCATCATCCCGTAACTAACTCATTAGTCACATTGCTTGCAAGGCTTATAGTGATGTGCATTACCGAGAGGGCCCAGAGATACCTCTCCGATACTCGGAGTGACAAATCCTAATCTCGATCTATGCCAACTCAATAAACACCATTGGAGACACTTGTAGAGAATCTTTATAATCACCCAGTTACGTTGTGACGTTTGATAGCACACAAAGTATTCCTCCGATATTCGGGAGTTGCATAATCTCATAGTCAGAGGAATATGTATAAGTCATGAAGGAAGCAATAGCAATAAAACTAAACGATCAATATGCTAAGCTAACATATGGCTCTTGTCCATCACATCATTCTCTAATGATGTGATCTCGTTCATCAAATGACAACACATGTCTATGGTTAGGAAACTTAACCATCTTTGACTAATGAGCTAGTCAAGTAGAGGCATACTAGGGACACTGCTTTGTCTATGTATTCACACATGTACTAAGTTTCCGGTTAATACAATTCTAGCATGAATAATAAACATTTATCATGATATAAGGAAATATAAATAACAACTTTATTATTGCCTCTAGGGCATATTTCTTTCAAAAAGATGCTCAAATGACATAGATCAATCAAGCAACATTCTCATTGTTGCAAAGAATGTCGCCACCAAAACCGCCCCTAGTACCTCCATTGCCATCATCCACATTGATCAGAGAGCTCGCACCACCATCTTCACGAACGTGAACCGGAGAGCTCGCACCACCATCTTCACGAACTTGAACCGGAGAGTGAGCACCACATCTTCACGAACTTGGACTGGAGATTGAGCACGAACACCATCACCACCATTCACATGGCTTGCCGAAGCACCACCACCCATGCCGAAGCCGCCACCACCATTGCCGAAAGAAAAGCCCCAACCAAACCCAACACCACCACCATCCATAAGATTTTGAAGCTCCATCTTCCTCGGAGCATGATCTTCATTCTTTTCATCTCCCAAAATTCTCTTGCCATTGCATTCATACCCTCCGGATTCATCATTATGAACCGGTCCTCCTCGACGGTCCTCACGTCCTTCCTGTTTTACTCCTCCAGGATGAGCTTGCGCTCCTCGAATGCATACCTCTTTTCCCACTTCTCCTCTTTGTGCTTCTCTTTCTTATCGGGCATGGCCACTTTTGCATCCCAATGCTTGGCTAGCATAGCCTCCTTCATCTTCGCCATCTCAACAATTTGATCCCTCAAAGAGATCACCGCGGACATCCTCTTGACTCTGGCTTTCTTCTTCTTGTTTCCATCCGGTTTGCCCTTGTTTCTTCCTCCTCTTGGTGCATCATCACTATCATCATCATCCTCAACCTCCACCTTGATGTCTCTCTTTGGAGGGGATTCCTTGCCCTCACCATCCACTTCTCAATATCCCGGAGCCATTTCCAACAATGTTGAAGATTGAATGACTGTCCATTGGATGCTGGGGTTTGCTTGTAGTACTCATTGGCGATGTCATCCTACACACAAACATTGAGACAAGTATGAGCTCATAATTTTCCTATGAACAAGGCTAGTGACATGAAGATGAAGAAATGCTCACATAATTATCAATAGTGACGCCACTTGGTGGTGCATTCCGCACTTGCTCCAAGCATCCAGCCCAATGGCCGCAAGCTTTGTTGATGGTGTCCCAACAACCTTGGAGGCTATTCAAGCTCCGCCTGGATAGGAATGGCATCATTTGATGAAATTTATCCTCGATCCTTTGCCAATAGTTACCATATGTTTGATCCCTGCCGACAATGGAGTCAAGAGAGATGCTTTCCCATGCTTTAACTAATTAGCACACATCCTCCGTCTCCGTGCAGTTGTCGGTCCTCCCCACCCTAGCATCATAGTCGGCCTCCTCGTTCTCTTGCCCTTCATCGTTATCTTCATTATCGTCATTCACCTCCGCGTCGACCTCAACGCATGATGCATCAAAATCGCCAAGGGGGCACTCAAATTCACCGTGCTCTCGGCCAACATCTCCATATATGTGTAAGGCACATTTGGCTACAAAAATCAATGGCCAAATCTAAAACAATATTCTGAACGGCCGAAACATAGATGACCGGAGCAAAGCAAGCAAAAGAAAAAAAAATTACCTCACGGCCGTTTCATCGAACATGTTGTAAGCCCAGTGGCTTGGCCGTCAATGTGGATGCCAGGATCGGCCGAAGGCGGGGGAGGAGCCCGACCCCTTGATGCGATCGCCTTCTTCCTCGATGGCTTCGCCCCGCACCGGCGGGGCCAGTCGAGGCGGTCTTTTTCCTCTTGGCCGGGGCACGTGGAACCAAAGCGGGGGCGATACTCGGTGGTGCCGCACCGGCTGCGACGCCTTGAACGAGGATGACAACTTTGGTTGTCAAGCGTAACAACTTCTTTTAATTTTTGAACCTGTCCGATCTACTAGTGATTTTTTTGCGAGGTGATCTACTAGTGATTTCATTCTGAGTTAATGAAACCGCGGATCACCTCCCTGTTTTTCTAAAAAGGAACTAATGACAACGATCGAGCAATTAAGGCACGTCGCTGTCACGGATGGATAGTTTGGTGGTTAGTTAGTTGCTTGCCCTGCCGCGGCTGTGTGTGTACAGTACACTACAGTCCAGTAGAGTGCCAACACTCGTACGAATTCCCGTCACGTTATCTGTCGCCTGTCGGGGGTTCGTTAAGTAGAGTGGCGCTATCCCGACGTGTTCGCCCATGCTAGCTAACGGGATTCCGAAGGCCGTACTGTACAGCATGATGATGCTGGAGTCGCCGGTCAGTCCGTCGCCTCTCCGGACGGTAGTGAGGAGAGGAGCACATTTTTCATTTTGTCCGGCTAATTTGCCCTACAGCTCAGATTTTCTCATGCCCTTTTTAAACAAATAAATTCGAAATTAAAAAAAACATAGATAAATAACAAGAAAGGGGGAGGCTCCCTTCTCCGGTGTGGTTGAGTAACAAGAAAGGCGGCCCCGAGCGGTGGTGGTTGCACGCCTGGGTTGCTCCCTTCTCCGGCGTGGTTGAGGATGGTTGGTGGTGGTGGCGTGGTGCCGGCGATGCTCAAGGTTGGCTCTGTCCGACGGTCGGCGCGCCCGGCGGTGGGATTCCTAGAGGCTACACGGCCTCATTGTGGATTCTGGATGCCGTGAGGCGGCTCTGGGTGGTGGTCCGACGGGTCCGCCTCATACTTTGAGGACGGCCGGTCGTGGTCGCTGTTGGTGGAGGGGAGGCCGGCGGCGTCCGGTGTCACCTCTCTGCAACGTTGATGAGTGTCTCTTGCCTTCCTGTAGCGGTGAACTCACCCGGCAATCTGCTCCCTGGTCGTGGCTCCGGTGGTTTGGACTTTGTTCATGGACGGGGCGAAATCTCCGCACGGCTTGCCGATGCTGGCAGCGACGACGCCTGTGGGTGCCGTTTCCTTCTTGGGATCGCTGCCATGGTCCTGATCATGTCCCTTCTCGAGCGCCGGGGGAAACCCTTGTTCCGGCCCTTCGGAATAGGCGGCGGCGTCGTCACGGCGTCGTTACCTTCATGAAGGCGCCGCCTTGGCTGCTCGCGGAGTCCTCGGAGCTAGAGTTTGGAGCGTCTTGCTTTCGGTGTGGGTTGCCCCTTGGGACGTGGGCCTCTAGGGCGCTATGTATGCCATCGCGGTGCATCCTGCGCGTCTTCTTCTTCAGGCCCGGCTAGGTTCTGCCATCCACCAGCCGACTCTTCTAGGCACTAGTGGTGGGAGGTACGTCGATCTAGTTAGTTCTGTAGTTGTCAGTGTGGCTTGGATGTTGCTTGCAACGATAGTGACGCGGCCTGTTTGCTCGGTGCCCTGTCTTCTTTGCTTTCTTGGCTAGGGATAGGGTAAGGCAAGTTCTCTTATTCTCGTCTGTAGTAGGTGTGGTTCTAATCCCAGGGATTAGCGTGGTGTGTTTTTGCCTTTTGGCATTGTACTCAAACTATGGATGGGTCTCTTCATCTTTTCTTTTATCAATATATGATACGCATGCTTGTGTGTATTCGAGAAAAAAAAATAAGAAAGGGGGAGGCTTGCATTTTCAGCATCAGCTAGTATAATTGATTGACGAGGCTAACACTAGCTAGCGATCGACTAATTTTATAATACGACAAGCAGAGTTCGTCGATGGTGCGTGGTTAGCTAGTCTCAACGAAAAGCTGTCCTTTGAGATCAAATTAACAAGCAGTGCAGCACTAGCCATCATTGCTGCTGCACTGCAGTGCGGATGAATGGTATCTTCAGAAGAAAGGCACCATTATATATACGGTGCCCGGTGCCCGGTGCCCGGTTTCTTTTCTTCTGAACAGTACCCTGCCTATCTCGTAAGCAGAGGTTGTGGTTACTAGGCGCTCCAACAACCGGTAATTAATTAAGGTTTTTGTCTTTTCAGAGTGGACGCAATCATGCAGCCAGCTGCCAGCCGCAAGGACCACGTCGGCATCTCGTCAGGCAATGTCCAGGGAAACCTCGCGTGCGGTTTGTCTGATTTTTACTTGTGCACCCGCAGAATTACTTGTGCAGCTGCAGAATTGAACATTCACATGAATGCTCCAGATTGTGCATATTTAATTGAATGTTCCACTAAATGGCAACCTTTGCATGTGCATAATTCTAAATTGTACCGAATGGCAGTTGTTGCCCCTAACTAAACTAAAGTGAATGATAAAATCTTGCCCTAAACTTGAAGAGAACTAAATGGAAACTATTGCCTAGAACTGAACTGGCCTTGGGAGAAGATGGCAAAATAGATTAATTAGTGAGCATGTCATTGCAAGATGGTGCCGGTGGCTAAACAGATCAACTAAACCAAACTGAACTACGGCCCAAAACTGAACACCTGAGCAGAAATCAACAATACAAAGTGGCAAATTATTCCGGTTGCTTGCTTCTTCAGACTCTCACTGAAATTAGGCATGGGATTTCACTAAAACAAAAAGTGTATCACCATAACCCAGTAAAATTATCATCTGGGACTGGTCTCTGTAGTTTAAATAAGGAACTAAGATCTTTCTTTCAAATTATCTTTATAGTTGTAAACTAACTATATGAGCAAGATTACCATGCTACAATGACCACAGTACGCAAAACACAAGTGATTCACACTCAATATTCTGTAACAATCCCAGTTCACACAATATACAACCTGAATTTAACAGCCAGTCACACTATTCACTTAATATAATATGAATTGAAACTCAGCCACGCTATACACTGAATTGTACACTTGATTCACATCAATTACAATCTCAATTTGGCAGTTGGCTTGTCGTTGTGTAACCCTATTCGCTGTCGTCACTTCTCGGTTGTTTCTGCCCAACTGAAACTAAAAACACTAGTACAACAAGGCAAGACAAGCAGCAGGGAACTTCCAGCAACAACAAGATAGTGCAATGCGAGGCAAGTGGCAGAGTAGTCGATGGTATTGGATTCGTGGCCTCAACAACTTGTTTGGAGCTGAACCTACAAAAGAGCAGGACAACCACACCGATAGAGTGGCCTTTTCGGGTCAGGTTCTTCAAAGTGGTTCATGACCCGATATCCTTGTTTGCAGCACAAAAACGTCCACTGGTATGCATTCTTCTTGTTTTCCTTATACTTTGATCATCCTTTCTAACACTAAACTCTTTGTTCTTCGCATATTTAAGTAGAACCCGTAGACTTCATTCCAACTTTTGAATGTCTACCTGACCATGCTATCGTGCTCCATATATTCATCAATCGTAATGTCTCCACCATCCATGTCGTTATTTAGCCACCAGAAACAACGATACCATGCTACACATGCAGATGAAAAAATACTCTGAAACTAAAACAAATAAATTATAAATTGCCAACGAATAACATACGTAACTGAACCAAGAATTGCGATGTCCTATTACTATCCAGAGAACATTAGCCCTCACTGGCAGAAAAATTAACCAGTTGTTTTTCTGTTTAGTGTTCAGAATCGCTTCAGTTGACATTGCATGAGCATACATTTGTCGTATATGTATTTTTAATCTTGTGTACTTGTGATCTCACTTTGTATGCTTTTTTTTTCTCTGTTTCGAAAAAAAAACTTTGTATGCCTTTTGGAGACACGCTAACAAAATACTGAACGTATATGCCCGGTAAATTTCTGGACACAGTATATATATATGTCCTCTCTAGGAGGACTTAAAATGCATTCCTTATTTCCCTCTATCATTTTGTAACCCATTTAGAATGGACTGTGGAGGTTCGCAACATTGTCTAGTACTATAGCCCCTTATTTTGCAATACTGAAGTGTGAAACATCGATGACATTTACAAAGAACAATTCTATACTCAGCACACACTAATCCATCACTATCCATCACACACATAACTAATCCAGCACCCACACGCACACAGATCCAGCACTAACGGATTACAATTCTTCTGTAACGAATTACTTAGATGGCAAAATTTGTGATTTTTTGGCTTTTCCTACTACCATGGCAAATCAAATAAAAATTCAATGTGTTTTTCTATAGACAGTTCGCAATTTTATTTTCTATATACCATGGCAAATCTTTTTTATTATGATGGCTAGCATTTTTCTTTTATTTTTTTACTACTTTTGATTTTGGCCGCCTTTGTGTTTTTTTATGTACAAGTATTATTGGTGCTCGGTAGGACTAGGATCGTGCATGTCGGGCTGTCGGAGTTGGGTCCGCACATCAGTCTCTTAGGGAGTGTTCGGAGTCCCTCCGCTCCCAGACTCGCTCCATGGAGCCGGTGGAGTTGTAGGCTAAAATACCAAGCTGCAAATTAGGTGCTCCGCAACTCCTCTAATTCCACGGATCTGGTGGATATCCGAACAGGGCTTTAGTCGCGCCCTTTTTTTCTAGACAGATAAACCGGGAGCTCTTATTCCCTGACATGGACGGGGGAAACGAGCAAACATGCACACTTTGGGCCTGCACACTCTAGACAGATAAATCATTTTTTCTTTTTGTGCAAAAAACACATTTATTTTCTTTCACTTAGGCATGGTCGTGCCGCTCGGAAACAGGGAAAAACATGTTTTTTCGTTCTGCGAGAGGCACGGCCGTGCCTCTTAGAAATGAAAAAACATGTTTTCTTTTTTTCCTTCCGGAAGAGGCACGGATTTGCTTCCGCGAGAGACATGATCGTGCCTCTCGGAAACAAAAAAACATGTTTTTTCCTTTGGCGAGAGGCACGGTTTTGCTTTTGCGAGAGGCATGGGTTTGCTTCCGTGAGAAAGAGGTTATGCCTCTCGAAACAAAAAATGTTTTTTTCTTTCGCGAGAGGCACAGATTTACTTTTCATGCAGACAAGGATTTAGTTCTCATGGAGGCACGGATTTGATTCCGCGAGAGGCACGGTGGTGCCTCTCGGAAACGAAAAAAACATTTTCTTTTATTTTCCTTCTTTAAAAGGCACGAGTTTACTTCTCATGGAGGTACGGGTTTGCTTCCATGAGAGGCACACTCATGCCTCTTTGGAAAAGGAAAAAACATGCTTCCGAGTTATTTTTTTGTCCGGTTTTTTGTGGAAAAATCCTTAAAACCTATCAACATGGGATCTACTCCTGAAGATTTTAACGCGAGAAATCCAAATGTGAAAACGGTTTGAGATTTGAAATCACGGTTTAAGAGAGAAAATATTTTGAATAATCGAATTTACAAAAAAAATATAAAAAGTGTGCCACTTGTCACAACCTAGGAAGGTGGGAGTGAACTTTGCAAAGAGTGCTCCTTAATTAATGATTTTGCGGCAGGTTGTCGCCAGCACGCAAGGGGGATAGGATGGTCAGCCCATCATGGTAGCGACAGGCTACGATTGCGTATTGTGGCTACTTAAAATATACATCCTATTGATGACGCCCTACTACCGAAAGAACTAGCGAGCTTTAATGTTTCTAAGGAGGAAAATTATTACGAACCAACCACCCAGTGAAGATCCTGATATTTTTGAAATTTTGAAACGCAAATTAAGAAAAAAAACTGAATGTTTTGTGAAATGAAAATACTATATTTTAGAAAATAAACATTTTCCAAAATCATGAACAATTTTGTAAAATTCTAGAATAAATTTTGCATGCATTTTTAAACTCTTGAACAAAATTTGAAACATTTGTTTTGAAAATTTTGATACTGCAAAAAGTGGAAATGTGAACATTTTTTGAAATTTGCAAACTTTTTTAAAACAGGAACAATTTTTTAATTTCCAAAGAATTTCTGAAAAGTTTTGAAATTTTTAGAAAAACTTTGCGATTTTTTAAATTTAAAACAGGAATAAATTTTTTAAAATACAAACACTTTTGTAAAATTCTAGAACAAAATTTGGAAATGCGAACATCTTTTTAAACTCCCAACCAAAATTTGAAAACAACAATATTTTTAAAATATTTCTTACAATTTTTGAAAATTCTAAAAAATGGAACTTGCACATTTTTTTGAAATTTGTGAACATTTTTTGAAAAAGGGATTTTTTTTGAAATTCTAAACCATTTCTGAAATGTTATCAAAATTTTGAACAAAAACATTCCAAATAATTATTGAAAAACAGGAACAAAATTTGGAACACAAACATTTTTTAAAATTTGGGAACAATTTCTGAAAATGGAACAATTTTTGAGAAGTTGTTAAAATTTTGAACCAAAACATCCCGATCAAGTTTTTGGAAATGCCAAACATTTTTGAAAACACGAACATTCTCTAAAATTTCCAAAGATTTTTTGAATACATGAACAATTGTTTATAAACAAAAAGAAAAAAAAGAAAAAGAACGGAAAAGGAAAAAAAAAGAAAAATCGGTACAAAAAACAAAAACTAGTTCAGGGAACCTTCTACATGGTTCCCAAAACCAGATGCATTTGCACATGCGCTGTCTACACAAAACTGGGTCGGCCCATCGCGTCGCTTGGTCGCTCGCTTGTTTGACACAAAGCGCGTCAAATAGGAAATCACACGTTGACCTGTGCGGGAATTAGGATATGTTAATAAACTAAAATTGGTGGATTAAGTTTGAACAGCCCTATGCCGCCGTCCTTTGCACTTTCTTGGTGGTTTTAGGGATTAGGCTCGCTAGAACGCCGCTGATCGCCGGACTCCCTGCCCCGCCAGGCGCCAGCCAGCTAGAGCTCAAAGCGCCTCCCCAAATAGAGCCCGTTGTCCCCAGGCACAACACCGTGCGACTGCTCCTCCCCCAATCTTCAATGAATGCCAAACCCGCAACATAGCACCGGCAGTAGTGACCAGATCCACCTCACAGGCTTGTAGTCACCCTCCCGAACTAGCTGCTGCCTCCTCTGACCTGCACATCCATCTGGCCGGCTTCTTCCCCTAGCGGTATGCAACCATCTCTCCTCTTTTCTGCACTTTATTGTTTTTAGAGAAAAGGCATCAACCGATCCCGAGATGGGGCTCGAGCCTAGCCCCACTTTGAATTAACAAAGCCATCAATCGGCCAGATTGCAAGCAACACCCTTAGGCAAAGAGAAGAAACACATGGCAAAAGGTACAAAAACGGTGGACAACACTAAACTAATCTCACACACTATGCCAACTAAAGGTAAGAAATGAAGTATCAAGCCATAGACGCTGAGGTCCTCGACCGAGAATGTTGCGCCAGGAGCAAGATCACACATGCTCAAAGGAGAGAGGGGCCGACACCATCGGGGTATGCCGTCGCCATGCACATACGGACCCCGACACGACACATCCAACACCCATCTTCGAAGGAGCCCACTACCTCCTCGCGCGGATTGAAGGCGCCAGACCGTCCGCAAGTTGACATGGATGCCGCCGGAGATGGCCACATAGAGAGGGTCAGCGCATCCCTCACGAGCCATCGGAGGCTCTCCTTGGGCAGAATAAGGCCGCTGCACACATCCAACACCGGAAGAGGAGAAGCCTATGCCAGGACGAGGAGGGCCACACCGCGGTCGCCACCAACCTCTCACAAAAGCGCCCACCGACCACAAGGCTCCCAAGGTGGTGCCTTCAAGAAGGGAACAGCGCTGGGAGCGCCGCCGCTGCCCAACAGAGTTAGGGCTTTCGCCTGGGAGGCCTAGGAGAAGGGGAAGTGGTGGGGACAGACCGTACCGACACCTCCAAGAAGGAGAACGGCGCCCTCGTGCATCACCGTCGATGCAGCCGACCATGGCCGACCAGGGATATCGCCCGAACTGCCCCAACGCCACCAGCTCCACCCCCTGTCTAGGATCCGGCGGCCGAAGTAGGTACATCCCGGCCAGAGGGACCCACACGCCAAAACAGGGGAGAGGGAAAGCGCCAGACCTCGCGCCGCCAGCCGCTGAAGCAGCCACCAGCCACCCACGTCCTCCACCAAGATCCCGCCGCCCACAAGAGAAGGGACCCCGTATCCGCCATCCGCACCGTCGGTCGCTGTAGATCCAGGTGAAAGGACATGCGGTGCCCCCATGTGTGGTTTTGGTAATTGATGACATTCTCTATGGACTATGCGGTGCCCCCATGGTTGCATTGAGTTACATTTGAAGGATTTGTCCATAGGCTTTTCTCGAAGTCCATGTGTTGGTTTCAAGGAGTTTATGTGTTGACCAAGGTGCTATTAAGGAATTATCCAAAGATTGGTCATGTGAGTGTTGAGCTTATTGCAAGCATGTCTTGAAGAAGAAGATTGTTTGATCATTCATGTTTACCTTCAAGACATCATCCATATGAAGAGAGTTGGAAAGAATCAAGGTTGGTCAAGACTAAGTCAAGAGTGAATCAAGTTGATCAACACACAAAGCGCATAAGATGTACAGAGGGATCAAGTGATCCCATGGTATGGTAAGCATTGTCCATTACGCTTTGTGTACTAACCCATGGTCTTCGTGAGAGTTCTTTGTGGGGTTAGGTTGCGGTGTGCAAATTCAAGTGAATCATCATGAAGAGATCAAATGCTTGAAGCTTGCCGTCCATTTGGTGACAATGGACTTGTGAAGATGTGCGGAAGAGTGGCTCACCCATAGTGGAGTATGGGGGAGCAATCAACTAGTCTTCTTCGAGCCAACGCAATCAAGAAAGGTGGTCCAACTTAAGGGAGTCAAGATCGTCATCGTCTAGCTCAAGTGGACCATGTGCAAGGCAAAGGTTTTCCCTTGATAGGTTTTCTATTTTACCGGTCTCATGATGGTAGTTGGGAGACCGGGTTATAGGATCGATTGCCGTACTATCAAGGGGGGCTCTCGATGAGTAGCTTGATCATATCATTCGTAGAGCGCTCAAACCATTTCATCCTTGCATCATCTTTTTGGGTTCTTGTTTGGTTCTTCTCTCTGTGAGATTTGGAGCTTATGGTCATTTTAATGACAAGCTCGAGCTCATCGAAAACGGAGTTCACTTGCATCTTCTATGATGTTTTCGATGTTGGAGGATATGCCGTTTCTTCTCTGTTGGAGGTTTCACTCCTTTGTTTGTTAGGCATACCTCCTCTGCCTCTTCTTACTATATCGTTGCTACTCGTTGTCTTGTTTCCAACAAGCTTGAGTTTGCTCAATTCGGAGCTCATTTGTAGAAGTTATGGCAGTTCTGGTTTTATTGTTTCCCTCTGTTGTCTTCTCCGCAAAATGAAGGACTCCTAGTGTTGCTAATCTGGGGCATGTGGTAGTCTTGCTCCCGGGCGGTAGTACCATGCAGCCCTCTTGATAGTACCGCAGATCCACCTTGATAATCGCAGGTGCTCACGGTAGTACCGCTCTGTGGGAGCGGTAGTACCGCGGCCTCGAGCGCAACTACTCGGCGGTAGTAGGGCGGATGTAATTTTACATCCGTGCCCTACTGCGGTAATACCGATGCAGCGCGCGGTAGTACCGTGGGCTCGCCAGGCTTAGCGACATGAGCGGAAGTAGGCGGATGTAATTTTACATCCGCGCCCTCTGTGTAGTACCGCTCTTCGTGTGCGGTAGTAGTGCGGATTTTTGCGCAGGTCCTCCTCGGCGGAAGTAGGTACGGAAGTAATTTTTACTCCGTGCTTTCTCTGACTAGTGCTGCCTGCCTTATGGTAGTACCAGACAGCAGCGGTAGTACCGCTCCGGCGGTTCTACCGCTCGCTGCTCGCAATGTGCCTTCATCTGCCAAGGTCTGCACTTGCGGTAGTACCGCAACCTGTAGTAATCATGCCGATCATGGGTAGTACCGCAGCTCCGTCTTGGTAGTACCGCGTTAGCGGGCTGAGTGAGGGATAACGGTTGGTTTTCTCCCCACCTATAAAAGGGGGTCTTCTTCCCCTTGAGACCTAATCTTTGAGCTCATGTTCTTCCCCATTGTTGACCTTCTTCGAGCTTGCTAACTCTCAATCCCTTCAATGATTCTTGCTAGTTCTTGAGGGAAAGAGAGAAGATCTAGATCCACGCTTTCCACCAATCACTTTCTCCTCTTAGTGAGGGGAACCCCTTGGATCTAGATCTTGGAGTTCTTCGTGTTCTTCTTTCGTTCTTCCTCTCATTTTCCTCCCTAGCATTAGTTGCTTTGGTGGGATTTGGGAGAGAAGGACTTGGGCACTCCGTGTGCCCTTGCCATTGCATTTGGTGCATCGGTTTGAGTTCTCCACGGTGATACGTGGAAGTGAAGTTTGAGAAGCTTATTACTCTTGGGTGTTTGGGCACCCTAGAGCTTGTTCCTCTTGGGTGCCTTGGCGCCCTAGACGGTTGGTGGTGTTCGGAGCTCAATCATTGTGGTGTAAAGCTCGGCAAGCGTCGGGTCTCCAATTAGGTTGTGGAGATCGCCTGAGCAATTTGATCGGTACCAGTGACCGCCCCCAAGGGTTGCCAAAGTGTACGGGTTCGGTGACCGCCCCCAAGGGTTGCCATTTGTACGGGTTCGGTGACCGCCCTCAAGGGTCCCTTAGTGGAATCACGGCATCTTGCATTGTGTGAGGGCGTGAGGAGATTACGGTGGCCCTAGTGGCTTCTTGGGGAGCATTGTGCCTCCACACCGCTCCAAACGGAGACTAGCATCCGCAAGGGTGTGAACTTCGGGATACATCATCGTCTCCGCGTGCCTCGGTTATCTCTTACCCGAGCCCTTTACTTATGCACTTTACTTTGTGATAGCCACATTGTTCTTGTCATATATCTTGCTATCACATAGTTGCTTATCTTGCTTAGCATAAGTTGTTGGTGCACATAGGTGAGCCTAGTTGTTGTAGGTTTTGTGCTTGACAAATTAACCGCTAGGTTTGTTCCGCATTTGTTCAAGCCTCAACAGTAATTATTTTAAAGCGCCTATTCACCCCCCCCCCTCTAGGAGACATCCACGATCTTTCACCAGGGGTGCCTCATCAGAGGAGCCGCCGCTCCGGTTCCAGGACTCCCCACGTGAGGGCAAGGCAGCCAAAGGCCCCGCCGCCATCATCCTTGGCAGCGCCCAGGGCTTGCCCCACGGCTGCCTTAGGTGGCGGCGAGGGAGGTTAGGAAGGAATGGCGGCTTAGGATTGTCGCCCCCGAGTCGCCCAAGCGGGGTGATGCGGGAGTGGGTGAGTAGATGTGCCCCTGCACTTTATTGTTGATTTGCTCTTTGCCGCTTATGGTGGAAAGGCATATGGTGGATTGTTGCGGGTTGTCGTCATTTCTGATGCTAGATTGCTGTTGGCTATCGTCATTGCTTATGATGGAAATCCATTTCAAGGTTGGTGATTATTTTGGATAATTACAAACTCTGTGATTGCTTAGTACTAGTAATTATTAGTGCGTATGAGTAGTCATTGTCTTGGTTGAATAATTGTAGAGTTGGAACAACTCTTCCATGTTTAACTTTTTTGGGAATATCAACAATGTTTATTTATATAATTATTAATGTGATTTGATTGGTTCTTATTTGTGTTGGTTGAAGATCTTTTGGTCTTTGAAGGATTATGCAGGGGCCATGTACAATGTTTTGAGAATAGTTTGATGTTGCTTAGTTGTTCTTCAAGAACTTTCTATATGCAACTTCATACATTCTTTAAATAAAATAGAATAGATGAAGAAGGTGACCTGGGATGCATATTACATGAAGATCTTTTGTGAAACATGCAAAGATGAGACATTTGTTGGCAATAGTTACATCGTGGTGCTTGAGTGGCGAAGGTTGCAGTGAACCTTGAGCTCAGATTCTACGATAGAGATGGTAACATGTATGGGATGGATGAAAGTCATGTAACTGAAATCTTCAACCTACATTGGGTGGGATCCTGAAAAAGGATTCATGGGGGTGACGATGGTTGGTAGAAGAATCACATTGTAGTAATGTCATATCAGAATTATAATTAATTTCACAAGTTCTTCGTCATTATATATCCTTCTTGTGTGCGAACTGACTATTGGTTTTTATTGTTCTTTTTATAGAAACCCAGAGTATGTGAAGTTCAAATGCGTGCCACTAGCAAACCTGGTTTTGTTGCATCGTATATCTGGGTAACAAAAGTTACTACATTCCACATGAGCAATACAAGACTCACTCTTGTCTGAGCAACAAATGTTAATTCCCTGTAAAAAGAAGGATTATGCTTGACCATTTCAACACATTATAAAGAAATTGTATTACATATGTAATTGGCAGTTTGAATCTTGAGAAGCTAGTATGTCAGGGAGACAGTTCACTTGGGCCAACAACCGCCCGGTGCCGACATACGAGAAACTCGATCTGGTACTCATGGATACCGAATTGGAATTGCAATTCCCTATGGTAACAGTGCATGCCCTAGAGCGTATTGAGTCACTTTCGGACCATGCAGCCATAATTCTTGATTCTAACTCTATTAGCTCTCCCATTCAAATTTGAATTGGGATGGTTGCATCGGGTTGGCTTTATGGATATAGTTAAGAATGTATGGGAAAGGCCTGCCGTTGACCGCATTACAGATTCAAAGATGGAACTTCAAAATACGAGCCATGAGGAAGTTCCTAATTGGATGGGCCAAACACACAAGTGGTATATACAAAAAAGAAAAGCAACACCTTTCCACTATTATAGATGACTCGATAAAATAGCATAGACTCACATTTTGTCTCAACATGAGATTGATATGAAAAATCAGTCCAATGAGCAGATTGCATGTCTATTGCGAAAAGAGGAAAGCAAGTGGTATTGAAGATCAGGTGACCAATTCATTTTGGAGGGAGACAACAATACAAGATATTTCCAAATGGTCGCAAATGGGCGACATAGGAAGAAGTGTATTTTTAGCCTCCAACTGGATGAGGGACGGATCGAGGGCCAGGCAGAGCTCAAGCGTTATATAACCAAATACTACAACTATCTGTTTGGGGCTCCAGAGGAAGGGAACTTCACTCTAGATGAGACCCGAACAGATGACATTCCACAAGTCACGACAGAAGAGAATGACATCCTGACGGCACCTTTCTCTGAAGAGGAGGTGCGAGCTGTGGTGTTACAAATGGAACATAACAAAGCTCCAGGTCCTGATGGTTTCCCCGCGGAGTTCTATCAGAACTTCTTGGATGCCATCAAGACTGACCTAATGGAGTTGTTTGAACTTTTTTTCATGCCGTCCAACTAGACCTATCCAAGCTTAATTTTGGCGAGATTGTTTTATTGCCAAAGACTAAGGAGGCCGAACGGATTCAACAGTTCAGGCCGATCTACCTCCTTAATACGTATCAACTTCAATATTTTCACCATAGTGGTGACTAATAGGCTCAACACAGTTGCTGATCATGTTGTTCAACCATCGCAAATGGCTTTCATGCAAGGACGAAGTATACTCGATGGAGTAGTAATCCTTCACAAGACCGTTCACGAGATGCACTGGAAGAACATGAGTTGAGTAGTATTTAAAATCGACTTTGAAAAGGCATATGACAAAGTCAAATGGACATTTCTCCAACAGACCCTAAAAATGAAAGGTTTCTCCAATAGATGATGCTGAGTGGGTCCAAAATTTTGTTACTAGAGGTAGCATGGCTATCAAGTCAACGACGATGTAGGCCATTACTTCCATATAAAATGGGGTTACGACAGGGTGACCCAGTGTCTCCAATGTTATTTAACATTGTCGCTGACATGTTGGCTACTTTGATCAAACACGCCAAACAAGACGACCAAATTGCAGGAGTAGTGCCATATCTTGTGGATGGGACTCTCTATATTGCAATATGCCGGCGATACAATTCTTTTATGGAACATGACCTCAATAAGGCTAAAATATGAAACTATTGATTTCAGCATTTGAGCAAATGTCGGGTCTGAAGATTAACTTCCGTAAAAGTGAATTGTTTTATTTCGGAGAATCCAAGGAGGCGGCTGCACAATATGCAGACTTGTTCACTAATGTGGAATGGAAACATGTTGAAGAGCAATTGAAGAAACAGTTGAACAGTTGGAAAAAGTTGCTCTCCGTTTAAGGGTGACTAGTGTTGATCAATTTGTTGGAAATATGCCTAGAGGCAATAATAAATTAGTTATTATTATTATATTTCCTTGTTCATGATAATCGTTTATTATCCATGCTATAATTGTATTGATAGGAAACTTCAGATACATGTGTGGGTACATAGACAACACCATGTCCCTAGTAAGCCTCTAATTGACTAGCTCGTTGATCAATAGATGGTTACGGTTTCCTGACCATGGACATTGGATGTCGTTGATAATCTAGATCACATCATTAGGAGAATGATGTGATGGACAAGACAATCCTAAGCCTAGCACAAAGATCATGTAGTTCGTATGCTAGAGCTTTTCTAATGTCAAGTATCATTTCCTTAGACCATGAGATTGTGCAACTCCCGGATACCGTAGGAATGCTTTGGGTGTACCAAACGCCACAACGTAATCGGGTGGCTATAAAGGTGCACTACGGTATCTCCAAGCACTTCCGTCGCCGCCGCCACGGCCCACCTCCACCGCCCCATCGCCCAAGACAGTTAGGGCGCCCCTTGGCTGGTCGACATCCGCCGGCGCAAGAGCCGCCTCCGCAAGACGGAGACCTCGACGACACGCCGGGCTACTTATGGCCGGGCCCGGTCGGCAGAGGAGGCGCGGCGGCGGCGGCCACTCGTGAGGAACGAGAGCGGTGGCGGCCATAAGCGGCGGTCAGGTGAGCAAAAGCGCTGGAAGACAATCGGTGGGATTTTAGCGACGACGACGACGACGACGACAATGGCGGCGGGCGGCGAAGGAGAGGCAGGTGTAGTATGGCGCCGTCGTCGACCTCACCGTGGCGGCAATGACGACTTAGTAGCCTAGTTTTATTTAAATTTCGGTCTAAGTTATGTAAGAGAAGTGCTCGGTTATGTTTAGGGTTATGTAAAATATTTTGAATTATGAATGAACTCGGAATGGTTTATTTAAAAAAAATCCGGATGTTTAATTTGATGTTAGTCACGCAACTTGAAAAAATAAACGGAAACATGAATTTGAACGGTACGAGACGATACTCGACACACAAATTGTAGAAAAATCAGTCGCAAAAGGCATGCATGGGGCAAAAACATAAAAATTATAAAAAATTCTTGAAGCGATAAAAAAGACAGAAAACTTTTCATTCATCCTACTGATGATGGTGGAACACTATAAAAAAATGTGGGTACATTTGAAGGCTGTCGGAAAAAAACTCCTATCAGACGGGGCCTTCGGTCCTGCCCGAACGTTCTCGGGAGTAGGAGGCCAATTTTTCGACATATTCGGAATGACCTCAAGTTTTGCAAGAAAATTATAGAAAATTCATAAAGTAAAAAATTATAGAAAATTCATAAAGTAAAAAAACCCAGAAAACTTGTCAAGCATCGTACTGATGATGGTGGAACAGTATGGAAAAAATTTGAGTTAATTTTAAGGATGAAGAAAAATAAATTAAGTTGGTATGGTCACCCTGACATTCAATCTAAGAATTGAACGTATTTGAACACCAAAAAATATTCATAAAGCGATAAAAAATATTTAAAACGTGGCATGCATCCAAGTGATGATGGTGGAACACTATAAAAAAATTATTGAAGTCACAAAAAATAGTGATGCAAAATTAAGTCCTCTTGTGGTTGCACGCCGCAACTGCGCTTAATCGGTCGGCCCGATCAAGCCGGGTGGCGAAAGGGCCGACCTTCGGCCCAGTGCACGGCCTGCAAGATGCCAGCAGAGACGATGGAAGGGCGGGCAGGAATGAGGGAGTTCAAAAGGTGGTCGGAGCTTGGTATATAAGCCGGTGGCGGCGGGCGTGGCGGGCGAGGTGGGACTAAACGTTAGTCCTCACCCCGCCGACCCTGCCTCAAGACTGCACAAGACACTTAATGGGCCGCCCAGAGCGCCAGAAGCAATCGGCTGAGGCCATCGCGCCTGATCAAGACTTTTGTTTTGTTTAAAAAAAAATATTATTATGTTTTTTAATTATTTATGCGTGGCTTATAGTATAAAGAAATTCTATAATTAATAAAAATCCATACGTAATATAGAATTGTTAACTATATTAATTATAATAATAATGAGTTGTTTACTTAAATTTATATGAAAAAGTAATGAGTATTTTATAAGTAATAGCTAAAACAATAATGAGTTTTTGATAATTAATTGATAATGAGTTTTTTGTAATGAATATTTTAATCAGTTATTTCTGTCAATTAGTAATTACATTTTTAATATTTATGTAATGTTAATTAATGTCTAAAAAATATTTAAAATACATGCAAAGTTTAGTACTGTAATGTGTTGCATTAATGGCTAAATGTGTTTACATAATAATAATGCGTTGTTTATTTAATTTATAAGTAAGAATAATGAGTTTTTTGTAATGTGTTTTCGATGCGTTTCACGGAGAAAACCATAGCAAATTCATACGGTGCCGGAAAATTATGAAAACTTGCAGGCATGATGGCCCTGACGATGAGTGCGTGTGGAAAAAGTTAGGGGTTCACCGGCTGAGTCCGATAAGAGAACGCAGACGGGGTGACATCGTTCATATCCGATCGCCGGTTGCATGGGATGTACGAGGTGGCACGCACGTAAACGTCACCCAAATTTGGGATGCGATGGGCATGCCCATCTTAGGGCCCCACGCAAAAGTTGAACGACCGACACCAAACGCACGCGTTGCGTCACGCCCGGTCGGTGTTTTTGGTGCGTTTCACGGAGAAAACAATAGGAAATTCATAGTGTGCCGGAAAATTATGAAAACTTGCAGGCATGATGGCCTGGCGATGAGTGCGTGTGGAAAAAGTTAGGGTCCACCGTCCGAGTCCGATAAGAGAACGTCAGACGGGCTGCCATCGTTCATATCCGATCGGTGCGGTTGCATGGGATGTACGAGGTGGCATGCACGAAACGTCACCCAAATTTGGGATGTAGTGGGCATGCCCATCTTAGGGCCCCACGCAAAAGTTGAACGAATTCGGACACCAAACGCACGTTGTGTCACGCCCGGTCAGTGTTTTTGGTGCGTTTCACGGAGAAAACCATAGGAAATTCATAGTGTGCCGGAAAAATATGAAAACTTGCAGGCATGATGGCCCTGCCGATGAGTGTGCGTGGAAAAAGTTAGGGGTCCACCGTCTGAGTCCGATAAAAGAACGCAGTACGGGGCTGACATCGTTCATATCCGATCAGTGCCGGTTGCATGGGATGTACGAGGTGGCATGCATGAAACGTCACCCAAATTTGGGATGTAGTGGGCATGCCCATCTTAGGGCCCCACGCAAAAGTTGAGCAATTCGGACACCAAACGCACGTTGCGTCACGCCCGGTCGGTGTTTTTGGTGCGTTTACGGAGAAAACCATAGGAAATTCATAGTGTGCCGGAAAATTATGAAAACTTGCAGGCATGATGGCCTGGCGATGAGTGCGTGTGGAAAAAGTTAGGGTCCATCGTCTGAGTCCGATAAGAGAACGCAGACGGGCTGCCATCGCTCATATCCGATCAAGGCGGTTGCATGGGATGTACGAGGTGGCATGCACGTAAACGTCACCCAAATTTGGGATGTAGTGGGCATGCCCATCTTAGGGCCCCACACAAAGTTGAACGAATTCGACACCAAACGCACGTTGCGCCACGCCCGGTCGATGTTTTGGTGCGTTTCACGGAGAAAACCATAGGAAATTCATAGTGTGCCGGAAAAATATGAGAACTTGCAGGCATGATGGCCCTGCCGATGAGTGCGTGTGGAAAAAGTTAGGGGTCCACCGTCTGAGTCCAATAAGAGAACGCAGTTCGGGGCTGACATCGTTTATATCCGATTAGTGCGGGTTGCATGGGAGGCACGAGGTGGCACCCACGAAAATTCACCCAAATTTGGGATAGAGTGGGCATGTTTGGTTCATGACTTAGCTAGCCACGCCAAAGGTGCGCTGTGCCACATCTTTCTAGGTACACGTTTGGTTTTTTACTAAGGTTGGGCTTGCCACAGCTGGAAGAGGCTTTTGCTGTAGAAATTTGTGCCTAAGGTGTGGCGCTTGTTTTAGTCGCCACACTTTGCTGTAGAAATTTGCCCCTAAATATAGTGTTGTTTTTGTTCCTACTTGCGGCAGTCATTTTTTATTACAAAATATGCCCGCCGTCCTGAGTTGGTGCGGTGTGGATAAAACCTGCACAATATCCCACGTCGATTCTGGTGGCAAAAGCGGCCGATCCGACGAATATTCCAGGCCGTGAAGTGTGGATAAAACCTGCACAATATCCCACGTCATTTACTCTGCGCGCGGTGCGGGGGCAGGGTCGGCGGGGGTGAGGACTAAAGTTTAGTCCCACCTCGCCCGCCGATTACGCGCAGTTGCGGCCTGCAACCACGTTGGGCTGTTTTTTTTGCATCACTAATTTTTTTTGCCTTCCATGAGTCACGGCGCGGGGGGAGGTGGGAGGGGCGCTTTTTTAGTCCCACCTCGCGCGCCGAGGGACGCCACGACCGGCTTATATAGCCGCGTTCGTGCTCTTTGTTAGATATAAAATAGCTAATACTAAAGAGATTTGACGTTACATACCTGCCCGGGCGGCTGCTGCCCGGGCAGCTATGTAAAGTCAAATCACTTTATTAACTAGCTATCTTATTTTTTTTCATTTTGTCCCTCCGTGCACGTTTTTTAAAAAACCGTATGTTTAATTTGATGTTAGTCGTGCAACTTCCAAAAATAAACGGAAACATGCATTTCAACGTTACGAGAAACATGTTGCACACGTCCGGGGTGTGGTATGTGGTGTTTTCACCGAAAAAATTATTGAAAATTCATAAAGTAAAAAGAAGCCACAAAAAATAATGAGTTCTTTATTATACTTTATAATGAATATTATGTTCAGTTATTATACTTTATAATGAATAATAATAATGAGTTATTTATTATACTTTATAATGAATAATAATAATGAGTTCTTTATTATACTTTATAATGAATAATAATAATGAGTTCTTTATAATTAATTAGTAAAACAATACTGAGTTCTTCATATCAGATCAGTGCCGGTTGTGTTGGTGGTACGAGGTGGCATGCCCATCTTAGGGCCCCACGCAAGAGTTGAACGAATTCGGACACTATACGCATGTTGCGTCACGCCCAGTCAGTGTTTTCGGTGCGTTTCACGAAGAAAACCGTAGGAAATTCATATGGTGCCGGAAAATTATGAAAATTTGCATGCATGATGGACCTGGCAATGGGTGCGTGTCCAAAAAGTTTGGGGTCCACCGGCTGAGTCAGAAAAGAGAATGCAGTACGGGGCTGACATCGGCCATATCAGATCAGTGCCAGTTGTGTTGGTGGTACGAGGTGGCATGCACGAAACGTAACCCAATTTTGGGAGGCAGTGGGCATGCCCATCTTAGGGCCCCACGCAAGAGTTGAACGAATTCGGACACCATACGCACGCGTTGCGTCACGCCCGGTCGGTGTTTTCGGTGCGTTTCACGAAGAAAACCGTAGGAAATTCATATGGTGCCGGAAAATTATGAAAACTTGCATGCATGATGGACCCGGCGATGGGTGCGTGTCCAAAAGTTTGGGGTCCACCGATCGAGTCGTAAAAGAGAACGCAAGACGGGTCGACATCGGCCATATCGGATCGGTGCGGTTGTGTTGGTGGTACGAGGTGGCATGCACGTAAACGTAACCCAATTTTGGGAGGCAGTGGGCATGCCCATCTTAGGGCCCCACGCAATAGTTGAACGATTTCGGACACCATACGCACGTTGCGTCACGTCCGATCAGTGTTTTCGGTGCGATTCACGAAGAAAAACATAGGAAATTCATTTGGTGCCGAAAAATTATGAAAACTTGCACGCATGATGGACCTGGCGATGGGTGCGTGTCCAAAAAGTTTGGGGTCCACCGGCTGACGTTAAAATGGTTGCATTAAAAAAATGCATGATTAATATCTGTTGTTAAAACAATATCTAAGATAATGGCTCTCTTGTTGAAGAATATGCATGATCCATGTGAACCTCAACAAGCTCTGAGCAGGTGAAGACTCACATCGATCCTGCATATCCTCCAAATAGAGTCCCACGAACTGAGATGTTTGTGCATTGACGAAAGAAAACTATATAAAGAAGTCAACGGTAGCGCCCGGCTTAGCGATGTGGTATTAAACTACAATGCATGTTTTTAATAAATGCATCGTGGGCCAGCCGGCGGTAGTTTGACGGGACGGGCCAAGTGGCCCACTATGGCGTGACCACGTCGATGACACCGTACGTGCGTGCATGGCATGGAAACCAAGCCGCCATTACCTCACCCCAAGACCGCCTAGCCCTGCCGCCTCCACGCGCATCCTCACCCGTCCCCGATCCGACGGTCGTACCGCCGTGGCCGTCCAAACTCCCTTCCCTGCCGGCCTGACGGCGGCCATCTACGCGCGCAACTTGGATCTCAGGCCCGGCCGTGCCGTCTCGGCAAATTTGCCAGCACCCTAAACCCTAGGACGGGCCGTCGGCCAGCGCGCTCGTGTGGGCAAAGGGCGTGCGGCTGCCACGGCTAACCCACACCGGGTGGGGTTTGGCAGCGGGGGCTGCCGGTGCTCGTCTAGACGCCGGAAGGTATGGTATTAAACCATATGTAATTTTATTTGAATCTCCTAACTAGTTAGATAATTGGCATCTTATTTAGAATGCAAGAATTGGGAGATGTGTACTGCTCGGTTGAGAAGTGGTGTGAATTGGTGGAAAAATTCACACCCAGACAGCCGCATGATGCTACGTGGCACAAGTTTGGACTGTATGTTGAGAATTCCTTCCGTGAAAATGAGGAAAAATTTATTGGAATTTATGATTACAACATATGATAGTACTAGAAAGTGATTTATTATTCGACCAAATACAGACGGCATCAGTGTGCTTGATGAA
Source organism: Aegilops bicornis (assembly GCA_021605145.1). Taxonomy (NCBI): domain Eukaryota; kingdom Viridiplantae; phylum Streptophyta; class Magnoliopsida; order Poales; family Poaceae; genus Aegilops; species Aegilops bicornis. Next base: position 119,223,349 of record CM038673.1, read on the forward strand.
GATGTTTACGACATATTCGGGCTACGTAACGAGGGTGATGATGTCAGTATCATGATAGCAACAGTACAACTAGATGCCAAAAAAATTGTTCCGAATCGGTTTCTAGACAAAAAAACAGGCCTAATCCTCATCGATGAGTTGATAAAAAATATTGTTGACACTCAGTCATATGATGATGATTTTGTGAGAAGGGCCGTACTGGTTCTTATGGGTACAGTCTTAGCACCACAATCCACCAAGTTTGTTCCTTATCGTTATTACAAAATGGTGGAGGACGTGAACGCTATCAAGTCATACAATTGGAACGATTTTACGTTGAGGGTGTGCATGGATGCTATTAAAAAATCGGTCGAAGATCTTGAAAAATTCAAGTGGCCTATCGGGAACTTGGCTCTTCTTCAGGTACAAGAAATTTATAATAGTTGTATGTACATATATTTTTTATGTGATCTATGTGTCCGACTAGTTGTGTTTACTATCATGTAGTATATATACTGGGAAAAAGTTGAGCCAATTGGTGTGGATACATTTGATCCTTTGTCTCGTGAATACCCACTAATGGTTAACTGGCCGTAAACGGAAGGGAAAAGAGAGACGACTATGACAACATGCACGGGCGTGGCACCGGCAATGTAAGTCAATAAGTATAGTCCTTATTGGTTGCAAATAGTAATTAACTATAGTTGTTATTTTATTTATTTATTTGTTTGTTGTACAACTTGAAAATTGCGTTAGCCAAGAGTACAGACGTGCTAAGGTAGCACGTGAAGGGACAGTCCGAGATGAAGAAATGAAGAAACCTAAACGGAAAGGTGGTGGCAGGAGTAGAAAGCCAAGCACGTCAGGGGTTTCATCAAACACGACTAACAGTATGGACCGTGTGATGACATACATAAAGCTGCTTCACAAGGAGGTTCTCAATATACCTGAAAGATGTGCACAGGTAATGTAGAAGTTATATTAAACATGTTAGTTGTTCAAATGCTGATCGTGTTTCATTTGTGTTTGTAGATGGTAATGGAAAAGTTGAACACGGAAGGTGTGCTGTACAAACCCAATAAGAGGGACAACAATGATGAATTTGTTAATGTACGTCAAGGAGTTGGGATGGAGAATGGCCAGTACAAGTCATCAAAATATTGGCCAGATATTGATTCACCTACCGACGTGGAGCTCGTAACATCTTTCACGTGTTTCAATGATACGGACGTGCCCGTTGATGACACGGGTGCTCGACGACGACACCGGGTAAAGGTGACGCTACTGATCCTTTCATTATACACGATAATGAAAAATCCCCATGTTCGTCATCAACTGTACGTACAAAAGAGTTTCCGTTTATGTCCCGAACCCCGCAGAATGCTGATATTTCTGATGAGTCTATGGGTGGTTTGTCGCCAACAAAGTCTGAAGACATGTCTGAGAGTTTCCCGGCAAAGAGCAACATAGGTAATGGTGAAGGCAGTCAGGACAATGAAGGTAAACGCAAACGGAATCCGTCCAAATATTGTCAATCCCGCATTTACCTTCTCATTACCCGCAAGAAACGTGTTAAAAAAGTAAGTCAAGTACTACTTTATAATTCATTCATGCGTTACGTAAATTTTTATTATTTTTAACAACTGTAGCTGCATTGTTTTAGATCTGTTTGCATCGTCACCATCTTCAATTCTGGCAAGTACTCTTAATATGACTCCGGATCACATAGAGGCAGCCAGAGTTTTTGTTGAGACTCTCGCATCGACAAAGAAGCATGCACACCGAACCGTGGTCGATATGCCGCCACCAGATGGGGACATATGCACGCCAGCTATGCTTCACGATGTCCTGAAGTTTAAATGGTTGAATGGGGCTGTAAGTATGACTTTGGTTTTAACAAGACTCTCATTTCAACTTCACAAGTTGATAGAATTTTTTTGTTTATGTATGCAGATAATCAATGCATATTGTAAACACCTACAACACCGTGATTTCTCTGACCGTTTCATATCAACAACGTGGTTCCCAAAATTTATGTTGGGTAGGGCTAGGGGAAAGACCGAGTCAATTAATGATTTAGAATCAGAACAAGTTACAAAGAAAGCAAAAGTCGTCGCAAGAGTAATGGATGAGTATTTCAGACGAAACAAGGTATTTCTTTCATATTTATTTGTTTTTGTTATTCATTGCTATTTATTTGCGCTAACATCATTTGATTACTATATAGGCGCATTTTCCTATGCACGTTAATGATAATCATTGGATAACCATAGTGATGCACACCGTCAAGGAGGACTTTCAAGTTCTTGACTCAAATTCTAAAGGCGCAATTAGCCAAAGAATTCGCAATATGATTGGCACCCTGGTACGCTAAAATTTTCACACTCGCATTCAGAAAATTATTGAGTCATACATTAAATTCTGGTTTGTTAATTTCTTTCAGAGAGCTGAAATATCTAAGGATGTTATGGAGGCCAACTCTATTATTGAATCAAAAAAATTTCCAGATGTCTCATCGTGGCCAATTAATGAGTATAAAATGCCGGCACAACATGATGGGTAAGTTAAATGAGTACATGATGCCGGCACAACATGCTATATCCTAAGCTGATCACACATGTTTATTGCAGAGTGTCTTGTGGACTTTTTGTGATGTGGTGCATAAAATACTGGGACGGAGATCGCTGGACACATGAATTTAACCAGCAAGAGATTAATGAGTCAAGGCCACGTATTGTCGCGGAAATCATTTTTTCCGAGGTCAACAGATTAGACAAAGTGAAGATGAAAATTGTTAAAATCATGGAGAAGGAGTAGTTATTAGCATTGGTAGGGTTTTTGTCCTGTAGAAGGTTTCCCTACCGTTGTTGGATACTTTGATCGATTGTAATGCGACATGGCACTGGGATAGATTTCGACAATTTTCCATGTTTTATTTATTGCTTTCGTGAGACACTACATATTTAAATGCGTGTGGGCAAATAATATTTTTCTGTCCTAAAATGTATCAGTTTGCCTCTGCCATATTACGGGCATGTTTGGTTCATGACTTAGCTAGCCACGCCAAAGGTGTGGCGCTTGTTTTAGCCGCCACACTTTGCTGTAGATATTTGGCCCTAAATGTAGTGTTGTTGTTGTTCCTACTCGCGGCGGTCATTTTTTATTAAAAAATATGCCCGCCGTCCTGAGTTAGTGCAGTGTGGATAAAACCTGCACAATATCCCATGTCGATTCTGGTGGCAGCAGCGCTACCGATCTCGACGAATATTTCAGGCCGCGGTGGACGCCCGTCGAGGCGATTATGGGCCCGCTGACTCCAGCTAGTGCGGGCTGGCGCCATTGGCAAGCGCCACGCTGCTGGTCTGCTGGGCGCAGACCCGGCCGACCGACAGCGCGCACGTCTCGTCCCGCCCCAGCCAGCGGGCACATGCAACGATCCCGAGGGGGAATATGGCGATCTGTCGGTCCATAAACGACGTGCGTTGGGCGCGTCGGGCCGATCCTATTCATGCGAGTTCTGCCGAGTAGGTTTAGTCCCACCTCGCCAGAGAGACGCTACCGACCGGTTAACATACCCGCGTCTTCGCCTTTCTCACAAGCTCGCAACAGAATATTAATGAATGCTCAGGCGCTGTGGCCTCCACGCCGCGGCGAAAGGCGTAGAAGTTTACTGTCCGTGCGCGCAGCCGGCCACGGCTGGGTTTAAAAAAAAATGGTCACATACATTAAATTTTAAAAATGTTCATAACTTGACTAAGCCATGACAGCAGTAACACATTCATACAAATATAAGATGTTTCACACATAAAAATATAAATCGCATGTCCTCATATAAATCGCATGTCTCATAACATTGAACAAGGTGGCATAAATATTAACTCAAAGTGCCATGTCTAATATTCTTAAACAAATAAACTGAAAGTGGTAATGACTTTCATCGAACAAGGTGGTTTAGAGAATAAACTCAAAGTGCCATGTCTCTTATTCTTAAACAAATAAATTGAAATTGCCACTGGCTTCAATTGATTATGAATACTTCATCTTTATGCCCGGTTCCTACATAACAAATTATAAAGAACTCATCAGACAATTGTGAAGAGAGAACCAGAAAATAATTAAAATTATGGAAAACTTACTTTTCATTCTCAGACAATTGTGAAGAGAGAACCAAAATTGTGAAGAGAGAACTCATCATTCTATGGCCCTCTCTCTTACAAATGCCACAAAGAGGACCGGGTTTTTTCTCAGAAAATGATATTGGTCTTCCATTTTTTGTAACATTTGGATCTTTCTTTGCCCGCCCTGTCTTGCTCTGTTTAGGGGCGCCCTTCGTGGAAACTTTCACGGGATCACCTATGACATCAACATGTTGTTCCGACTGACGTGGCTCCTCATGCACATTTCTTGTACTACCAACGACATCATCATCAGGGACCTTTTTCTTCGCTATTATATTCTGCAGACACTGCATCAACTCATCATAGACAAATGGATCATTTGAAGCAACATGAAAAGCTTCAGCTCCTGTTATACTAGTTGACTATAGCGAGCACGCTGCTCTGCCCCTGTCCAACCCTAGCCAAACAAGTCACTCTTTCAGCTGTGTGCAGCCCACCTCTCAGAACTTTCGACATCCTCTTAAGGATGCAACACTTAGGTATTTTAGATATTTTTAGATGAACCAACACATACAGAATGTGTTTGCAAGGCAATCCTTTCCAAGCATTAAGTCCACAACTGCATTCTATCGTATTCTCAGAGTTTTCAGCTCGATAATTCACGCTGAACTAAAATTTCCGGTTATTCCTCCATGTCCCGATGAAGGTGTGGCAGTCAACTCCCACTAGCGTCTCAAAAATCTCAAGCTCTCCCATCTTCTTTAGATCTTGTTGAAGAATATAAAAATTGGAATGAGTGAATACTTTGGCGGCATGCTTCTCAATATCCTTATATTCTGCGGATCGATGGTGGCAATGACTGATTTGAAACACAGTCATCATGCGCCTCGTTCTCACGTAGTCGGACTATGCAATTCTCATAATGCACAACTAGGTCAACAATAGTCATACCGCCGTCCAAGTGCGGTGAAGACAAGAGTTAAGACTTTCACCTCCGACGATTCTGCAAGATACCCGTAAAAAAACCATCCGACAGATATGATGCTGCCCACGAGTCCTCTTCCTGTACATCCTACTCAACCACTCTTCTGTTTTATCAGTCTTCCATTTACTTAACGAAAGCGTGCCATCTCGCCTCAAAGTTGGTCGGAGAGGTGGAGTAGTACAAGAGTGCCCTGAACTCACTTAGCGATTTGTAATTAAGATGCTTCGCATGTTTTTTCCACGTGCCATGAGCAGAGACGGTGCAACACATCAACCAAAACCAACCGAATAGCTCGTATCATTGCAGCGTCTCCATCTGTGATGATTGACCTTGGCTTTTTCTGACAATTGGCCTTCAGGAATGTCTGGAGCAGCCACACATATGTCGCCGGTCTCATCGAGACACAATGGCACAACCAAAAACTGTGGTGCAACGGTGATTGTTTACACCAACAAAGGGGATGAACGGCATACCGTATCTGTTCATCTTATATGTGCCGTCGAACACCGTGACATCTCCATACGATTGATAGTCCCGCGACTGCAGCATCGCACTGAACATGCTCTTCAAACGACCCTCCTTATCGAGCACGTACTCAAAGAAAACTCTGGATCCTTCTCTTTCTCGCTCCTCATAATCCCAATTGCCGTGTTAGCATCACCCTTCGCAATCAACTTCATTTTTTCTCGGCAACATAGGTTGTACACGCCTCGTCTCGTAAACCCACACTTATCATAATGAGCCATACCTGCTAATGAAGTTGTCAACGATGATATGCTTTCGATCCCAGCTCCTTCCATCGCCAAGATCTCAGCTATCCGGTGATCTCCCATCACTCGATGTGACAAAGAAATACCACCTCATCCGGTCTAGCCAACAAATGGTTGTGATCATCCATAAAAGCTGCCACGAACCAAACTCCACGCCCTTTGTCCAACTTCACGACTAAATGTGCGCCACACTGCAACGAGTCTCTGGTCTTAGCCTGCGGTACGGCCCTCCGGGTTTTAAAATTTATCGCGACGCTTTCCTGCCCTCGAGCAAACGTATCTCCTATACTAACAGTGGTTGAAAGTCCTTTTCCTCGTTTCACCTTATCTTTTACGATACTGAATCCACGGTCTTTGGCGTAGTTATTATAGAACATGTGAGCCTCCCATTGTGATGCAAATGTCATACCCATAACCTTCAACTGTGTCTCCAGCGACGTTGCTGGATTTCAGCTTCCTCAATGTCCATATTAGCTCCATCCTCATGCTCATCTCCATCTTCACCACTCCAACCATCAAAGTTAGCCTACAATATTCCACATAAGCAAGTGTAAGTTGTCATTACCAACTATTTATTATTCAATGACATCTTAAATTGTGGACCGAACCTGGCTTATGTTATCCCGAAAGATTCAACACCATGATTTTCCTCGTTGTGAGAACGTCAATATCCTCCTGCACATAAAAAATCATATGCACGTGTAAGTACCATATGGTTCTTCATCCGACAAAAAGAATGTACAAGACACTTACGTTTTCACTACAAGCACCCTCCTCCTTCTTTTCAAAATCCTCCTCAGGTAAATTATCGTACGACGACCAGGATTCATTGTCGCTGCCATCATCATCATCTTTACTATCATTACCATTCGTACGATCAACACTATCGCTACCATCCCACTCACTCGTGTCCAAAAACATATCCGTAAATCCAGTTTCTTTATCCATTAAATGATCTCTCAACCTACACTGCAATATTATAATAAAAATTGATCTATCAATTTTAAAACAAATTAAATGTACTATGATCATACAGATGAGAAATTCTTATCTAACAAGAGATTGCACATAATTATTTACAGATTCAATTTTTCTGACGAACTAGAAGGCTTACATGGCATGCACGCAGCACTTCGCCCGCCCGGGCGTGGCTGCGGACGGCGAGGACGCTGCCGGAGAGGTTGATCACGGAGTTGCGGGCGGCGACGGCGCCCACGTAGGCCACGTCACCGCTGACGACCTGCACGGAGGCGACATCACGCACGGCGGGCGACTTCGAAGATCTGTCCGCCCGCCGGATCCCGGTGAAGACGGGGATAAGGCGGCGATCGGCCGAACGGGAGGACGTTGGAATTGGTAGCGTGATCACGTCTAGATCGGCGGGGAAAGGCGGCTATCGACGGGGCGGGGCGACGTTGGAATGGGCCGCCTGATCAGCGCAGGTCGTGGGTTTTTTTTTTCGCGCGACGGCGAGAGGGTAGTTGCGAGCCAGCCGTATCGGCTCGAGCTGCGCTTCGGCTCTACTCTGTATGGGTACGCCAGATACGGCGCTGGATACGTTAAGCACCGTATGCCCAAAATGCCCTTATACGTTAAGCGGGGGAGGGTGTACCGAAGCAGACCTCTTGAACATTCACATGAATGCTCCAGATTGTGCATATTTAATTGAATGTTCCACTAAATGGCAACCTTTGCATGTGCATAATTCTAAATTGTACCGAATGGCAGTTTTTGCCCCTAACTAAACTAAAGTGAATGATAAAATCTTGCCCTAAACTTGAAGAGAACTAAATGGAAACTATTGCCTAGAACTGAACTGGCCTTGGGAGAAGATGGCAAAATAGATTAATTAGTGAGCATGTCATTGCAAGATGGTGCCGGTGGCTAAACAGATCAACTAAACCAAACTGAACTACGGCCCAAACTGAACACCTGAGCAGAAATCAACAATACAAAGTGGCAAATTATTCCGGTTGCTTGCTTCTTCAGACTCTCACTGAAATTAGGCATGGGATTTCACTAAAACAAAAGTGTATCACCATAACCCAGTAAAATTATCATCTGGGACCGGTCTCTGTAGTTTATACAAGGAACTAAGATCTTTCTTTCAAATTATCTTTATAGTTGTAAACTAACTATATGAGCAAGATTACCATGCTACAATGACCACAGTACGCAAAACACAAGTGATTCACACTCAATATTCTGTAACAATCCCAGTTCACACAATATACAACCTGAATTTAACAGCCAGTCACACTATTCACTTAATATAATATGAATTGAAACTCAGCCACGCTATACACTGAATTGTACACTTGATTCACATCAATTACAATCTCAATTTGGCAGTTGGCTTGTCGTTGTGTAACCCTATTCGCTGTCGTCACTTCTCGGTTGTTTCTGCCCAACTGAAACTAAAAACACTAGTACAACAAGGCAAGACAAGCAGCAGGGAACTTCCAGCAACAACAAGATAGTGCAATGCAAGGCAAGTGGCAGAGTAGTCGATGGTATTGGATTCGTGGCCTCAACAACTTGTTTGGAGCTGAACCTACAAAAGAGCAGGACAACCACACCGATAGAGTGGCCTTTTCGGGTCAGGTTCTTCAAAGTGGTTCATGACCCGATATCCTTGTTTGCAGCACAAAAACGTCCACTGGTATGCATTCTTCTTGTTTTCCTTATACTTTGATCATCCTTTCTAACACTAAACTCTTTGTTCTTCGCATATTTAAGTAGAACCCGTAGACTTCATTCCAACTTTTGAATGTCTACCTGACCATGCTATCGTGCTCCATATATTCATCAATCGTAATGTCTCCACCATCCATGTCGTTATTTAGCCACCAGAAACAACGATACCATGCTACACATGCAGATGAAAAAAATACTCTGAAACTAAAACAAATAAATTATAAATTGCCAACGAATAACATACGTAACTGAACCAAGAATTGCGATGTCCTATTACTATCCAGAGAACATTAGCCCTCACTGGCAGAAAAATTAACCAGTTGTTTTTCTGTTTAGTGTTCAGAATCGCTTCAGTTGACATTGCATGAGCATACATTTGTCGTATATGTATTTTTAATCTTGTGTACTTGTGATCTCACTTTGTATGCTTTTTTTTTCTCTGTTTCGAAAAAAAAAACTTTGTATGCCTTTTGGAGACACGCTAACAAAATACTGAACGTATATGCCCGGTAAATTTCTGGACACAGTATATATATATGTCCTCTCTAGGAGGACTTAAAATGCATTCCTTATTTCCCTCTATCATTTTGTAACCCATTTAGAATGGACTGTGGAGGTTCGCAACATTGTCTAGTACTATAGCCCCTTATTTTGCAATACTGAAGTGTGAAACATCGATGACATTTACAAAGAACAATTCTATACTCAGCACACACTAATCCATCACTATCCATCACACACATAACTAATCCAGCACCCACACGCACACAGATCCAGCACTAACGGATTACAATTCTTCTGTAACGAATTACTTAGATGGCAAAATTTGTGATTTTTTGGCTTTTCCTACTACCATGGCAAATCAAATAAAAATTCAATGTGTTTTCTATAGACAGTTCGCAATTTTATTTTCTATATACCATGGCAAATCTTTTTATTATGATGGCAAGCATTTTTCTTTTATTTTTTACTACTTTTGATTTTGGCCGCCTTTTGTGTTTTTTTTTTTATGTACAAGTATTATTGGTGCTCGGTAGGACTAGGATCGTGCATGTCGGGCTGTCGGAGTTGGGTCCGCACATCAGTCTCTTAGGGAGTGTTCGGAGTCCCTCCGCTCCCAGACTCGCTCCATGGAGCCGGTGGAGTTGTAGGCTAAAATACCGAAGCTGCAAATTAGGTGCTCCGCAACTCCTCTAATTCCACGGATCTGGTGGATATCCGAACAGGGCTTTAGTCGCGCCCTTTTTTTCTAGACAGATAAACCGGGAGCTCTTATTCCCTGACATGGGCGGGGGGAAACGAGCAAACATGCACACTTTGGGCCTGCACACTCTAGACAGATAAATCATTTTTTTCTTTTTGTGCAAAAAACACATTTATTTTCTTTCACTTAGGCATGGTCGTGCCGCTCGGAAACAGGGAAAAACATGTTTTTTCATTCTGCGAGAGGCACGGCCGTGCCTCTTAGAAATGAAAAAACATGTTTTCTTTTTTTCCTTCCGGAAGAGGCACGGATTTGCTTCCGCGAGAGACATGATCGTGCCTCTCGGAAACAAAAAAACATGTTTTTTCCTTTGGCGAGAGGCACGGTTTTGCTTCTGCGAGAGGCATGGGTTTGCTTCCGTGAGAGCACGGCCATGCCTCTCGGAAACAAAAAAATGTTTTTTTTCTTTCGCGAGAGGCACAGATTTACTTTTCATGCAGACAAGGATTTAGTTCTCATGGAGGCACGGATTTGATTCCGCGAGAGGCACGGTGGTGCCTCTAGGAAACGAAAAAAACATTTTCTTTTATTTTCCTTCTTCGAAAGGCACGGGTTTACTTCTCATGGAGGTACGGGTTTGCTTCCATGAGAGGCACACTCATGCCTCTTTGGAAAAGGAAAAAACATGCTTCCGATTTATTTTTTTGTCCGGTTTTTTTGTGGAAAAATCCTTAAAACCTATCAACATGGGATCTACTCCTGAAGATTTTAACGCGAGGAATCCAAATGTGAAAACGGTTTGAGATTTGAAATCACGGTTTAAGAGAGAAAATATTTTGAATAATCGAATTTACAAAAAGAATATAAAAAGTGTGTCACTTGTCACAACCTAGGAAGGTGGGAGTGAGCTTTGCAAAGAGTGCTCCTTAATTAATGATTTTGCGGCAGGTTGTCGCCAGCACGCAAGGGGAATAGGATGGTCGGCCCATCATGGTAGCGACAGGCTACGATTGCGTATTGTGGCTACTTAAAAAATACATCCTATTGATGACGCCCTACTACCGAAAGAACTAGCGAGCTTTAATGTTTCTAAGGAGGAAAATTATTACGAACCAACCACCCAGTGAAGATCCTGGTATTTTTGAAATTTTGAAACGCAAATTAAGAAAAAAAACTGAATGTTTTGTGAAATGAAAATACTATATTTTTAGAAAAATAAACATTTTCCAAAATCATGAACAATTTTGTAAAATTCTATAATAAATTTTGCATGCATTTTTAAACTCTTGAACAAAATTTGAAACATTTGTTTTGAAAATTTTGATACTGCAAAAAGTGGAAATGTGAACATTTTTTGAAATTTGGAAACTTTTTTAAAACAGGAACAATTTTTTAATTTCCAAAGAATTTCTGAAAAGTTTTGAAAATTTTGGAAAAACTTTGCGATTTTTTAATTTAAAACAGGAATAAAATTTAAAAAATACAAACACTTTTGTAAAATTCCAGAACAAAATTTGGAAATGCGAACATCTTTTTATACTCCCAACCAAAATTTGAAAAAAACAATATTTTTAAAATATTTCTTACAATTTTTCAAAATTCTAAAAAATGGAACTTGCACATTTTTTTGAAATTTGTGAACATTTTTTGAAAAAGGGATTTTTTTGAAATTCTAAACCATTTCTGAAATGTTGTCAAAATTTTGAACAAAAACATTCCAAATAATTATTGAAAAACAGGAACAAATTTTGGAACACAAACATTTTTTTAAATTTGGGAACAATTTCTGAAAATGGAACAATTTTTGAGAAGTTGTTAAAATTTTGAACCAAAACATCCCGATCAAGTTTTTGAAAATGCCAAACATTTTTGAAAACACGAACATTCTCTAAAATTTCCAAAGATTTTTTGAGTACATGAACAATTGTTATAAAGAAAAAGAAAAAAAAAGAAAAAGAACGGAAAAGGAAAAAAAAGGAAAATCGGTACAAAAAACAAAAACTAGTTCAGGGAACCTTCTACATGGTTCCCAAAACTAGATGCATTTGCACATGCGCTGTCTACACAAAACTGGGTCGGCCCATCGCGTCGCTTGGTCGCTTGTTTGACACAAAGCGCGTCAAATAGGAAATCACACGTTGACCTGTGCGGGAATTAGGATATGTTAATAAACTAAAATTGGTGGATTAAGTTTGAACAGCCCTATGCCGCCGTCCTTTGCACTTTCTTGGTGGTTTTAGGGATTAGGCTCGCTAGAACGCCGCTGATCGCCGGACTCCCTGCCCCGCCAGGCGCCAGCCAGCTAGAGCTCAAAGCGCCTCCCCAAATAGAGCCCGTTGTCCCTGTGCACAACACCGCGTCATTGCTCCTCCCCAATCTTCAATGAATGCCAAACCCGCAACATAGCACCGCGTGGTGACCAGATCCACCTCACAGGGCTTGTAGTCACCCTCCCGAACTAGCTGCGCCTCCTCCGACTGCACATCCATCCGTCTGCTTCTTCCCCTAGCGGTATGCAACCATCTCTCCTCTTTTCTGCACTTTATTGTTTTTAGAGAAAAGGCATCAACCGATCCCGAGATGGGGCTCGAGCCTAGCCCCACTTTGAATTAACAAAGCCATCAACTAGCCAGGATTGCAAGCAACACCCTTAGGCAAAGAGAAGAAACACATGGCAAAAGGTACAAAAACGGTGGACAACACTAAACTAATCTCACACACTATGCCAACTAAAGATAAGTAATGAAGTATCAAGCCATAGACGCTGAGGTCCTCGACCGAGAATGTTGTGCCAGGAGCAAGATCACACATTCTCAAAGGAGAGAGGGGCCGACACCATCGGGGTATGCCGTCGCCATGCACATACGGACCCCGACACGACACATCCAACACCCATCTTCGAAGGAGCCCACTACCTCCTCGCGCGGATTGAAGGCGCCGCACCGTCGCAAGTTGACATGGATGCCGCCGGAGATGGCCACATAGAGAGGGTCAGCGCATCCCTCACGAGCCATCGGAGGCTCTCCTTGGGCAGAATAAGGCCGCTGCACACATCCAACACCGGAAGAGGAGAAGCCTATGCCAGGACGAGGAGGGCCACACCGCGGTCGCCACCAACCTCTCACAAAAGCGCTCACCGACCACAAGGCTCCCAAGGTGGTGCCTTCAAGAAGGGAACAACGCTGGGAGCGCCGCCGCTGCCCAACAGAGTTAGGGCTTTCGCCTGGGAGGCCTAGGAGAAGGGGAAGTGGTGGGGACAGACCGTACCGACACCTCCAAGAAGGAGAACGGCGCCCTCGTGCATCACCATCGATGCAGCCGACCATGGCCGACCAGGATATCGCCTGAATCGCCCTAACGCCACCAGCTCCACCCCCTGTCTAGGATCCGGCGGCCGAAGTAGGTACATCCCGGCCAGAGGGACCCACACGCCAAAACAGGGGAGAGGGAAAGCGCCAGACCTCGCGCCGCTAGCCGCTGAAGCAGCCACCAGCCACCCACGTCCTCCACCAAGATCCCGCCGCCCACACGAGAAGGGACCCCGTATCCGCCGTCCGCACCGTCGGTCGCTGTAGATCCAGGGGTGCCTCATCAGAGGAGCCGCCGCTCCGGTTCCAGGACTCCCCACGTGAGGGCAAGGCAGCCAAAGGCCCCACCGCCATCATCCTTGGCAGTGCCCAGGGCTTGCCCCACGGCTGCCTTAGGTGGCGGCGAGGGAGGTTGGGGGAAGGGGGCGCCCAACGGCGGCTTAGGATTGTCGCCCCCGAGTCGCCCAAGCGGGGTGATGCGGGAGTGGGTGAGTAGATGTGCCCCTGCACTTTATTGTTGATTTGCTCTTTGCCGCTTATGGTGGAAAGACATATGGTGGATTGTTGCGGGTTGTCGTCATTTCTGATGCTAGATTGCTGTTGGCTATCGTCATTGCTTATGATGGAAATCCATTTCAAGGTTGGTGATTATTTTGGATAATTACAAACTCTGTGATTTCTTAGTACTAGTAATTATTAGTGCGTATGAGTAGTCATTGTCTTGGTTGAATAATTGTAGAGTTGGAACAACTCTTCCATGTTTAACTTTTTTGGGAATATCAACAATGTTTATTTATATAATTATTAATGTGATTTGATTGGTTCTTATTTGTGTTGGTTGAAGATCTTTTGGTGCTGAAGGATTATGCAGGGCCATGTACAATGTTTTGAGAATAGCTTGATGTTGCTTAGTTGTTCTTCAAGAACTTTCTATATGCAACTTCATCTGTTCTTTAAATAAAATAGAATAGATGAAGAAGGTGACCTGGGATGCATATTACATGAAGATCTTTTGTGAAACATGCAAAGATGAGACGACTGTTGGCAATAGTTCTGTCGTGTGCTTGAGTGGCGAAGGTTGCAGGAACCTTGAGCTCAGATTCTACGATAGAGATGGTAACATGTATGGGATGGATGAAAGTCATGTAACTGAAATCTTCAACCTACATTGGGTGGGATCCTGAAAGAGGATTCATGGGGGCCGACGATGGTTGGTAGAAGAATCACATTGTAGTAATGTCATATCAGAATTATAATTAATTTCACAAGTTCTTCGTCATTATATATCCTTCTTGTGTGCGAACTGACTATTGGTTTTTATTGTTCTTTTATAGAAACCCAGTATGTGAAGTTCAAATGCGTGCCACTAGCAAACCTGGTTTTGTTGCATCGTATATCTGGGTAACAAAAGTTACTACATTCCACATGAGCAATACAAGACTCACTCTTGTCTGAGCAACAAATGTTAATTCCCTGTAAAAAGAAGGATTATGCTTGACCATTTCAACACATTATAAAGAAATTGTATTACATATGTAATTGGCAGTTTGAATCTTCGAGAAGCTAGTATGTCAGGGAGACAGTTCACTTGGGCCAACAACCGTCCGGTGCCGACATACGAGAAACTCGATCTGGTACTCATGGATACCGAATTGGAATTGCAATTCCCTATGGTAACAGTGCATGCCCTAGAGCGTATTGAGTCACTTTCGGACCATGCAGCCATAATTCTTGATTCTAACTCTATTAGCTCTCCCATTCAAATTTGAATTGGGATGGTTGCATCGGGTTGGCTTTGCGGATATAGTTAAGAATGTATGGGAAAGGCCTGCCGTTGACCGCACACAGATTCAAAGATGGAACTTCAAAATACGAGCCATGAGGAAGTTCCTAATTGGATGGGCCAAACACACAAGTGGTATATACAAAAAAGAAAAGCAACACCTTTCCACTATTATAGATGACTCGATAAAATAGCATAGACTCACATTTTGTCTCAACATGAGATTGATATGAAAAATCAGTCCAATGAGCAGATTGCATGTCTATTGCGAAAAGAGGAAAGCAAGTGGTATTGAAGATCAGGTGACCAATTCATTTTGGAGGGAGACAACAATACAAGATATTTCCAAATGGTCGCAAATGGGCGACATAGGAAGAAGTGTATTTTTAGCCTCCAACAGGATGAGGGACGGATCGAGGGCCAGGCAGAGCTCAAGCGTTATATAACCAAATACTACAACTATCTGTTTGGGGCTCCAGAGGAAGGGAACTTCACTCTAGATGAGACCCGAACAGATGACATTCCACAAGTCACGACAGAAGAGAATGACATCCTGACGGCACCTTTCTCTGAAGAGGAGGTGCGAGCTGTGGTGTTACAACTGGAACATAACAAAGCTCCAGGTCCTGATGGTTTCCCCGCGGAGTTCTATCAGAACTTCTTGGATGCCATCAAGACTGACCTAATGGAGTTGTTTGAACTTTTTTTCATGCCGTCCAACTAGACCTATCCAAGCTTAATTTTGGCAAGATTGTTTTATTGCCAAAGACTAAGGAGGCCGAACGGATTCAACAGTTCAGGCCGATCTACCTCCTTAATACGTATCAACTTCAATATTTTCACCATAGTGGTGACTAATAGGCTCAACACAGTTGCTGATCATGTTGTTCAACCATCGCAAATGGCTTTCATGCAAGGACGAAGTATACTCGGTGGAGTAGTAATCCTTCACAAGACCGTTCACGAGATGCACTGGAAGAACATGAGTTGAGTAGTATTTAAAATCGACTTTGAAAAGGCATATGACAAAGTCAAATGGACATTTCTCCAACAGACCTTAAAAATGAAAGGTTTCTCCAATAGATGATGCTGAGTGGGTCCAAAATTTTGTTACTAGAGGTAGCATGGCTATCAAGTCAACGCATTTATGTAGGCCATTACTTCCATATAAAATGGGGTTACGACAGGGTGACCCAGTGTCTCCAATGTTATTTAACATTGTCGCTGACATGTTGGCTACTTTGATCAAACACGCCAAACAAGACGACCAAATTGCAGGAGTAGTGCCATATCTTGTGGATGGGACTCTCTATATTGCAATATGCCGGCGATACA
This sequence comes from Aegilops bicornis, assembly GCA_021605145.1. Classification (NCBI taxonomy): domain Eukaryota; kingdom Viridiplantae; phylum Streptophyta; class Magnoliopsida; order Poales; family Poaceae; genus Aegilops; species Aegilops bicornis. The sequence goes on from CM038673.1 coordinate 119,239,528, forward strand.
ATTCTTTTATGGAACATGACCTCAATAAGGCTAAAAATATGAAACTATTGATTTCAGCATTTGAGCAAATGTCGGGTCTGAAGATTAACTTCCGTAAAAGTGAATTGTTTTATTTCGGAGAATCCAAGGAGGCGGCTGCACAATATGCAGACTTGTTCACTAATGTGGAATGGAAACATGTTGAAGAGCAATTGAAGAAACGGTTGAACAGTTGGAAAAAGTTGCTCTCCGTTTAAGGGTGACTAGTGTTGATCAATTTGTTGGAAATATGCCCTAGAGGCAATAATAAATTAGTTATTATTATTATATTTCCTTGTTCATGATAATCGTTTATTATCCATGCTATAATTGTATTGATAGGAAACTCAGATACATGTGTGGGTACATAGACAACACCATGTCCCTAGTAAGCCTCTAATTGACTAGCTCGTTGATCAATAGATGGTTACGGTTTCCTAACCATGGACATTGGATGTCGTTGATAACGAGATCACATCATTAGGAGAATGATGTGATGGACAAGACCCAATCCTAAGCCTAGCACAAAGATCATGTAGTTTGTATGCTAGAGCTTTTCTAATGTCAAGTATCATTTCCTTAGACCATGAGATTGTGCAACTCCCGGATACCGTGAGGGAATGCTTTGGGTGTACCAAACGTCACAACGTAACTGGGTGGCTATAAAGGTGCACTACGGGTATCTCCGAAAGTGTCTGTTGGGTTGGCACGAATCGAGACTGGGATTTGTCACTCCGTGTGACGGAGAGATATCTCTGGGCCCACTCGGTAGGACATCATCATAATGTGCACAATGTGACCAAGGGGTTGATCACGGGATGATGTGTTACGGAACAAGTAAAGAGACTTGCCGGTAATGAGATTGAACAAGGTATCGGGATACCTACGATCGAATCTCGGGCAAGTACTATACCGGTAGACAAAGGGAATTGCATACGTGATTGCTTGAATCCTTGACATCGTGGTTCATCCGATGAGATCATCGTGGAACATGTGGGAGCCAACATGGGTATCCAGATCCCGCTGTTGGTTATTGACCGGAGAACGTCTCGGTCATGTCTGCATGGTTCCCGAACCCGTAGGGTCTACACACTTAAGGTTCGGTGACGCTAGAGTTGTTATGTGAAATAGTATGTGGTTACCAAAGGTTGTTCGGAGTCCCGGATGAGATTCCGAACATGACGAGGAGCTCTGGAATGGTCCGGAGGTGAAGATCGTTATACTGGACGAAGGGTATTGGACTCCGGATTTGTTCCGGGGGTACCAGGTGATGACCAACGTGTCCGAAAGGGGGTTCGGAGGCCCCGACAAGCTTTGGGGGGCCTTATGGGCCAAGGGGAGAGGGCATATCAGCCCACTAAGGGGCTGAGCGCCCCTTCCACCCCATCTCACGTAACCTGGAGAGGTGCGGGCGCCACCCCTAGGGCAGCCGCCCCTCCCGGCTTGGGGGCAAGTTTCCTAGGGGGTGGGGGCGCCAAAACCCATCTAGGGTTTCCCCTATGGCCGCCGCCCCTCCCCTAGGGAACCCTAGGGCGCCTCCCCCTCCTCCCTTCCCCCTATATATAGTGAGAGAGAGAGAGAGAGAGAGGGCAGCCGCACCCTTCCCCTGGCGCAGCCTTCTCCCTCCTCCAACACCTCCTCCTCCTCCGTAGTGCTTGGCGAAGCCCTGCCGGAGAACCACGAGCTCCATCACCACCATGCCGTCGTCTTTGCCGGAGTTCTCCTCAACTTCTCCTCTCCCCTTGCTGGATCAAGAAGGAGGAGACGTCCCCGGGCTGTACGTGTGTTGAACACGGAGGCACCGTTGTTCGGTGCTTAGACCGGAATCAACCGCGATCTGAATCGCTATGATTACGACTCCTTCATCCGCGTTCTTGTAACGCTTCCGCTTAGTGATCTACAAGGGTATGAAGATGCTCATCCTCTCCCTCTCTTGTTGCTAGAATCTCCATAGATTGATCTTGGTGATGCGTAGAAAATTTTGAATTTACGCCACGTTCCCCAACAGTGGCATCATGAGCTAGGTCTATTGCGTAGATTCCATGCACGAGTAGAACACAAGTTGTTGTGGGCGTTGATTTTGTTCAATATGCTTACCGTTAGTAGTCCAATCTTGTTTCGACGGTATTATGGGATGAAGCGGCCCGGACCAACCTTACACGTACACTTACGTGAGACAGGTTTCACCGACTGACATGCACTTGTTGCATAAGGTGGCTAGCGGGTGCCAGTCTCTCCCACTTTGTCGGATCGGATTCGATGAGAAGGGTCCTTATGAAGGGTAAATAACAATTGACATATCACGTTGTGGTTTTGCGTAGGTAAGAAACGTTCTTGCTAGAAACCCATAGCAGCCACGTAAAACATGCAAACAACAATTAGAGGACGTCTAACTTGTTTTTGCAGGGTATGCTATGTGATGTGATATGGCCAAAAGAATGTGATGAATGATATGTGATGTATGAGATTGATCATGTTCTTGTAATAGGAATCACGACTTGCATGTCGATGAGTATGACAACGGCAGAGCCATAGGAGTTGTCTTTATTTATTGTATGACCTGCGTGTCACTGAATAACGCCATGTAATTACTTTACTTCATTGCTAAACCATTAGCCATAGTAGTAGAAGTAATAGTTGGCGAGACAACTTCATGGAGACACGATGATGGAGATCATGATGATGGAGATCATGGTGTCATGCCGGTGACGATGATGATCATGGAGCCCCGAAGATGGAGATCAAAGGAGCAAAATGATGTTGACCATATCATGTCACCATTTGATTGCATGTGATGTTTATCATGTTTATGCATCTTATTTTCTTAGAACAACGGTAGTAAATAAGATGATCCCTCATTAAAATTTCAAGAAAGTGTTCCCCCTAACTGTGCACCGTTGCGAAAGTTCGTTGTTTCGAAGCACCACGTGATGATCGGGTGTGATAGATTATAACGTTCACATACAACGGGTGTAAGCTAGATTTACACACGCGGAACACTTAGGTTGACTTGACGAGCCTAGCATGTACAGACATGGCCTCGGAACACAAGAGACCAAAAGGTCGAGCATGAGTCGTATAGTAGATACGATCAACATGAAGATGTTCACCGATGATGACTAGTCCGTCTCACGTGATGATCGGACACAGCCTAGTTGACTCGGATCATGTAATCACTTAGATGACTAGAGGGATGTCTATCTGAGTGGGAGTTCATTAGATGAACTTAATTATCCTGAACATAGTCAGGAGCCCTTTGCAAATTATATCATAGCTCGCGCTTTAGTTCTACTGTTTTAGATATGTTCCTAGAGAAAATTTAGTTGAAAGTTGACAGTAGCAATTATGCGGACAGTAGAAGGCTTATGTCCTTAATGCACCGCTCGGTGTCTGGACCTCGAACGTGTTACGTGGATGTTGCGAACATCGACATACACGCTTTGATGACTACATGATAGTTCGGTAATGTTAAATGGTTTAGAATTGAGGCAATCAAGACCTTTTGAAATGTCGCGAACATATGAGATGTTTCGAGGGCTGAAATTGGGATTTCAGGCTCGTGCCCACGCCAAGAGGTATAAGACCTCCGACGAGTTTCTTAGCCTCGCAAACTAAGGGAGAAAAGATCAATCGTTGAGCTTGTGCTCAGATTGTCTGAGTACAACAATCACTTGAATCGAGTTGGAGTTAATCTTCCAGATGAGATAATGATGTTTCTCCAAAGTCATTGCCACCAAGCTGCTAGAGCTTCATGATGAACTATAACATATCAGGGATAGTATGATGATCCTTGAAATATTCGCGATGTTTGACACCGCGAAAGTAGAAATCAAGTAGGAGCATCAATTGTTGATGGTTAGTAAAACCGCTAGTTTCAAGAAGGGCAAGGGCAAGAAGGGATACTTCATGAAACGGCAAAACAGTTGCAGATCTAATGAAAAACCCAAGGTTGAACCCAAACCCGAGACTAAGTGCTTCTGTAATGAGAGGAACTGACACTAAAGCAGAACCAACCTAGATACTTGGTAGATAAGAAGGCAGGCAAGGTTAACAGAAGTATATTGGATATACATTGAATTAAATGTGTACTTTACTAGCACTCCTAGTAGCACCATGGTAATAGATACCGGTTCGGTTGCTAAGTGTTAGTAACTCAAAATAAAAGGCTACGGAATAAATGGAGACTAGCTAAAGGCGAGGTGACGATATGTGTTGGAAGTATTTCCAAGGTTGATATGATCAAACATCGCACGCTCCGTCTACCATCGAGGTTGGTGTTAAACCTAAATAAACTGTTATTTGGTGTTTGCGTTGAGCATAGACATGATTGGATTATGTCTATCGCAATACGGTTATTCATGTAAGGAGAATAGTGGTTACTCTATTTATTTGAATAATACCTTCAATGGTCTTGCACCTAAAAGAATGGTTCATTGAATCTCGATCGTAGTGATACACATTATTCATGCCAAAAGATATAAGATAGTAATGATAGTACCACTTACTTGTGGCACTGCCATGTAAGTAATATTGGTATAAAACACATGAAGAAGCTCCATGTTGATGGATATTTGGACTCACTCGTTTTTGAAAAGTTTGATACATGCGAACCATGTCTATTGGTGTATACGCATGAAGAAACTCCATGCAGATGGACCGTTGGAATCACTTGATTTTGAATCACTTGAGATATGCAAATCATACCACATGGGCAAGATGACTGAAAAGCCTCGTTTTCAGTAAGATGGAACAAGAAAGCAACTTGTTGGAAGAAATACATTTTGATGTGTGCAGTCCAATGAGTGCTAAGGCATGCAGTGGATATCGTTATGTTCTTACTTCACGGATGATTTAAGTAGATACTGAGTATATTTACTTGATGAAACACAAGTCTGAATTATTGAATGGTTCAAGTAATTTCAGAGTGAAGTTGAAGATCATTGTGACAAGAGGATAAAAATTTCTATGATATGATCATAGAGATGAGTATCTGAGTTGCGAGTTTGGTACACAATTAAGACATTGTGGAAATTGTTTCACAACTAACACCGCCTGGAACACCATAGAGTGATGGTGTCTCCGAACGTCATAGTTGCACCCTATTGGATATGGTGCATGCCATGACGTCTCTTATCGAATTACCACTATCGTTTATGGGTTAGGCATTAGAGACAACCACATTCACTTTAATAGGGCACCACATAATTCCATTGAGATGAGACCGTATGAACTATGGTTTGGAGAAACCTAAGCTGTCGTTTCTTGAAAGCTTGGGGCTGCGACGCTTATGTGAAAAAGTTTCAGGTTGATAAGCTCGAACCCAAAGCGGATAAATGCATCTTCATAGGACACCCAAAAACAGTTGGGTATACCTCCTATTTCAGACCCGAAAGCAAAAGTGATTGTTTCTAGAAACGGGTCCTTTCTCGAGAAAAAGTTTCTCTCGAAAGAATTGAGTGGGAGGATGGTGGAGACTTGATGAGGTTATTGAACCATCACTTCAACCAGTATGTAGTAGGGCACAGGAAGTTGTCCCTGTGGCACCTACATCAATTTAAGTGGAAGTTGATGATGGTGATCATCAAACTTCGGATCAAGTCACTACCGAACCTCGTAGGGTGACAAGGATGCGATTTACTTCAGAGTGGTACAGTAATCATGTCTTGAAGGTCATGTTGCTAGACAACAATGAACCTACGAGCTATGCAGAAGCGATGGTGGGCCCGAATTCCGACAAATGGCTCGAGGCCATAAAATCCGAGAGAGGATCCATGAAAACAAAGTGTAGACTTTGGAAGAACTGCTTGATGGTCGTAAGGCTATTGGGTACAGATGGATTTTAAAAGGAAGACGGACAATGATGGTAAGTGTCACCATTAAGAAAGCTCGACTTGTCGTTAAGATGTTTTCCGACAAGTTCAAGGAGTTGACTACGGTGAGGCTTTCTCACTCGTAGCGATGCTAAGAGTCTGTTGGAATTGGATTAGCAGTTACTGCATTATTTATGAAATCTTGCAGATAGGATGTCAAAACATTGTTTCCTCGACAATTTTCTTGAGGAAAGGTTGTATGTGATACAACCAGAAAGGTTTTGACAATCCTGAAAGACGCTAACAAGTATGCAAAGCTCCAACAATCCTTCTAAGGACTGGAGTAAGCATCTCGGAGTTGGAATGTACGCTTTGATGAGATGATCAAAGATTTTGGGTTTATACAAAGTTTATGAGAAACTTGTATTTCCAAAGAAGTGAGTGGGAGCACTATAGAATTTCTGATGAGTATATGTTGTTGACATATTGTTGATCAGAAATAATGTAGAATTTTTGGAAAGCATATAGGGTTATTTGAAAGGTGTTTTTCAATAGAAAACCTGGATTAAGCTGCTTGAACATTAAGCATCAAGATCTATGAGGATAGATCAAAAACGCTAAATGGTACTTTCAAATGAGCACATACCTTGACATGATCTTGAAGGTGTTCAAGATGGATCACCAAAGAAGGAGTTTTGCCTGAGTTGTAAGGTATGAAGTTAAGAGTTAGAGCTCGACCACGGCAGAAGAGAGAGAAAGGACGAAGGTCGCCCCTATGCTTCGCATTTAGGCTCTATAGTATGCTATGCCGTGGTACCACACTGAAGTGTGCCTTGCCATGAGTCACTATAGGTACAAGAATGATCCAGGAATGGATCATTGGACAGTGGTCAAAATTGTCCTTTGAGTAAATAAGGACACGTTTCTCGATTATGGAGGTGATAAAGAGTTCGGCGTAAAAGGTTAAGTCAATGCAAGCTTTAACACCTATCCGAATGACTCTGAGTAGCAAACCGGATACGTATAGTGGAGGAACCATCTGGAATAGCTCCAAGTGGAGCGTGGAAGCAGCATTTACAATATGACCTAGAGATTTGCGAAGTACATACGGATCTGAATGTTGCAGACTCGTTAGCTAAAACCTCTCTCACAAGCAAAACATGATCAAACCCCAGAACTCATTGAGTGTTAATCACATAGTGATGTGAACTAGATTATTGATTCTAGTAAACTCTTTGGATGTTGGTCACATGGCGATGTGACCTATCAGTGTTAATCACATGGCGATGTGAACTAGATTATTGAATCTAGTGCAAGTGAGAGACTGTTGGAAATATGCCCTAGAGGCAATAATAAATTAGTTATTATTATTATATTTCCTTGTTCATTATAATCGTTTATTATCCATGCTATAATTGTATTGATAGGAAACTCAGATACATGTGTGGGTACATAGACAACACCATGTCCCTAGTAAGCCTCTAGTTGACTAGCTCGTTGATCAATAGATGGTTACGGTTTCCAGACCATGGACATTGGATGTCGTTGATAACGGGATCACATCATTAGGAGAATGATGTGATGGACAAGACCCAATCCTAAGCCTAGCACAAAGATCGTGTAGTTCGTATGCTAGAGCTTTTCTAATGTCAAGTATCATTTCCTTAGACCATGAGATTGTGCAACTCCCGGATACGGTAGGAATGCTTTGGGTGTACCAAATGTCACAACGTAACTGGGTGGCTATAAAGCTGCACTACGGGTATCTCCGAAAGTGTCTGTTGTGTTGGCACGAATCGAGATCGGATTTGTCACTCCGTGTGACGGAGAGGTATCTCTCGCCCACTCGGTAGGACATCATCATAATGTGCACAATGTGACCAAGGGGTTGATCACGGGATGATGTGTTACGGAACGAGTAAAGAGACTTGCCGGTAACGAGATTGAACAAGGTATCGGGATACCGGCAATCGAATCTCGGGCAAGTACTATCTGTAGACAAAGGGAATTGCATACGGATTGCTTGAATCCTTAACATCGTGGTTCATCCGATGAGATCATCGTGGAACATGTGGGAGCCAACATGGGTATCCAGATCCCGCTGTTGGTTATTGACCGGAGAACGCCTCGGTCATGTCTCGCATGGTTCCCGAACCCGTAGGGTCTACACACTTAAGGTTCGGTAACGCTAGAGTTGTTATGGGAAATAGTATGTGGTTACCGAAGGTTGTTCGGAGTCCCGGATGAGATCCCGAACATGACGAGGAGCTCCGGAATGGTCCGGAGGTGAAGATCGGTATACTGGACGAAGGGTATTGGAGTCCGGAATTGTTTCGGGGATACCAGATGATGACCAGCGTGTTCGAAAGGGGTTTCGGAGGCCCCGGCAAGCTTTGGGGGGCCTTATGGGCCAAGGGGAGAGGGCACATCAGCCCACTAAGGGGCTGAGCGCCCCTCCCACCCCATCTCACGTAACCTGGAGAGGTGGGGGCGCCACCCCTAGGGCAGCCACCCTCCCGGCTTGGGGGCGAGTTTCCTAGGGGTGGGGCGCCAAACCCATCTAGGGTTTCCCCTATGGCCGCCGCCTCCCCTAGGGAACCCTAGGGCGCCTCCTCCTCCCTTCCCCTATATATAGTGAGTGAGAGAGAGAGGGCAGCCGCACCTTCCCCGGCGCAGCCCTCTCCCTCCTCCAACACCTCCTCCTCCTCCGTAGTGCTTGGCGAAGCTCGCCGGAGAACCACGAGCTCCATCACCACCATGCCGTCGTGTTGTCGGAGTTCTCCTCAACTTCTCCTCTCCCTTGCTGGATCAAGAAGGAGGAGACGCCCCGGCTGTACGTGTGTTGAACGCGGAGGCACCGTTGTTCGGTGCTTAGATCGGAATCAACCGCGATCTGAATCGCCACGAGTACGACTCCTTCATCCGCTGTTTGTAACGCCCGCTTAGCGATCTACAAGGGTATGAAGATGCTCATCCTCTCCCTCTCTTGTTGCTAGAATCTCCATAGATTGATCTTGGTGATGCGTAGAAAATTTTGAATTTCTGCTACGTTCCCCAACACAATTCTGTTCTCATAAACATGATTTTGTACATGCTTTCATTTTCCCAAGTTCCCAAAGGGGTTATGCAACGACTGGATTACTTCAGATCCAGATTCTTTTGGCAAGGAGATAGTGAAAATAAAAATTACAGGCTAACCAAATGGAGTGTGGTTTGTCGACCAAAAGACCAAGGAGGTTTAGGTGTTCAGGACCTCTAGATCAAGAATGACGCTTTGCTCAGTAAATGTCTGTTCAAGCTACTTACGGAGGATGGTGTTTGGCAAACCCTGTTACGCAATAAATATCTAGGCCAAAAAGCATTGTACCTGGCATATTGGAAACCTGGCAGGGCTCACATTTTTGGTCTGGCCTGATGATGGTAAAGAAACATCTATTCCGTTTTGGATCATTCGTGATAAAGGATGGCTCCGAGATACGTTTCTGTAAGGGCAGGTGGCTAGGAAATACCACTCTTCAAGAACAGTATCCAGCCTTGCACCACATTGTACGCGATAAGAATGATACTCATGCGCACGTCATGGCAGCATCTTGAGATCTCCGCATTGTAGGAGGGATTTGATTGACCTCCGCCTTGCATCATGACAACATCTTCTATCCCGTTTGGATACGATTAACTTGATACAAGGGCGGGATGTGTTTCGTTGGAATCTCATTATATCAGGATCCTTCACAATTGACTCTATGTACCGTGCACTCTTGCATTCGGAGATTCCCGTGAATAATAATAAGCTAATCTGGAATTCAAAGATGCCACTAATAATTAAGATTTTCATGTGGTATCTTCGAAGAGGTGTTGTGCTAAAAAAGACAACCTCGCTCGACGCAACTGGCAAGGAAGTAAGACGTGTAGTCTTTGTACTCATGATGAGGCAATTAAACACTTCTTCTTTCAATGCAAGTTTGCGCGTATTATATGGTCAGTCATCCAAATAGCATCCAATTTGTATCCGCCGACAAGTTTTGCCAATATATATGGTCACTGGCTTGACAGTATACCAAATACTTTTAGTACACTAATACGGGCGGGAGCGTCAGCTTTACTATGGTCGCTTTGGCTATGTAGAAATGATTGTGTTTTTAATGGCAAAACCTCTTCTCCTATGCAGGTTATTTAGCGTTGTACGCACTGGCTTAGTATTGGGTCTACGCTACAACAAACGGAGTATCAATTGTTGTTCAAGGCGGTGTGTATGTGGTTGGAGCGGATGGCCAGGGAGGTTTTTACCCAACATGGGTGACAACATAATCCCCGGATCGATCCACCTCCTCCGTCGATATTCGCATAGTTTCGGACTCATATGGGTTTACTGTTGCCAACTTGCTGTTTTTTTACATATACTTTGTTAATCTATTCGTTTAAGGTTGTGTGCATCTTAGCTATGCATAGCCCGAGTGTTATTCATTATTCTTTGTATTCACTTGATGCTACATTCTGAGTTAATAAAAACGTCCTTTATTGAAAAAGAAATTGTATAACAAAAAAGTTTGGACTAAATTAAGTAACTGAGCATGATCTATACCAAGTATGATCGAATATGAAATGAACTGAACCCAAGTAGCTTCGTTTATTTCGTGCAGTATTCAGGATACAAAATTTACTTGACTATTTTGACGAACTTTGAACAGATGCAATGCCCCATATGATTGAGCCACATAAATTTTTGAAAAGAAAGAAAAAACCTTGGCTCCAAATATCTGATGAGTGGTGAATCTTCCAGTAGTAGCTTATCTTAGGTTCTTATGGAGTGTAAAGAAAAAAAACAAAAGCAACTTATTACACATGGAGTACCAATTGTATAAGCTGATGGTATATATCTTGGTATACTCATTTCCACAAGATTGACTGAAATTCACGGTTTCATTTACATGGGCTATTGATTCTAGACGACTCAAGGGATATCTGATGCACCGATGAATACATCCTTGTTTGGTCTCATTTGATTTAATGGGCTGTAAGTGCTTAGAGATGAAAGGTTCATGATGCAGTCCAGTGGCTTCGCTATGGTGGGTTTGGGATGCATCCGGTTCTCGCATTGCATAATGAGAATTACAGGCTATGAGTTACGACGCAAGTTCGTTGCTAAGCCTCTTCCTCGCATTGAACTTTAAAAAAACATGCATGGGCATGGCAACAAAATTTAAAAGTTTGAGAGTGAGTGTTATGACGCTGCAAGAAGGAGGGCGGGAGAGTGCCGGCCGGGGGCCTTTTTGCCCACGGCCAGACAAGAGGGAAGGAATTTCCTTTTTAATTCTTGCTTGATTAAATTGATACACTTCCTTTCTTTATATAAAAAGGTTTACTTGACTCCCAAGCAAGGCTTACTTGACCCCTAAGCAAGCGACCTTATCTCTAATTAACCCTAAAACTAACGGCCCAGGCCCATTACGTACTCTAACACTACACCCCACCTGGACATGCAGCTTGTCCTCGAGCTGCAGTCTAACCAACTTATAACCATGACTCGACGCAACACAAACCTAACACCTAAAAACAAGCCTTTTACATCTTGGCTTGGTTTATTACTCTCAACTTGAAATGGACTGGTACGCTTTATTCTGGACCCCTGAACATAAAGTGGACACCATCCGCATGTCGGACGTGCACGTGTACAACCACAGCCACCTGGATCCCATGGAAACCATATGAACAAAAGGAGTGTATGTGTATGGCCACCTGGAAGTGGTCCCAATAGCGACCAGCAGAGGCGCCCTTGCGGCGGTCGGCGGCGGAATGCAGTGGTGCTACGTCGTGCACTCTTGTCAGTGACACCAATGCCTTCTCCCCGCCGGACGGCTGTTGGTCTGCACCACACAAAGAAGAGTGGAGGGTTGTCGATGGAGAATGACGAGGAGGGGTGCGCCCCCCAACCGCCGATGTCGCAGACTTTGAGGTCGCTGTCCGTGGGGAAAACAGCATGCCCAAGATCCCCGACGCAGCGGACGAGATCGAGGTCCTTTGCACAGCGAAGCGCAACTGGGAGGAGCGGCATCGGCAGACCACGCATCTCCCGCACACGCCGACGCGCTTAGAGGTCACAAGGCAGCAGCTCGCAGTTTCACCGCCACGACACGTGGCGGGTAGTGATCCAAGCCGAAAGCGATGACGGTGACGGCGGGAACTTGATCTGCTGGATGGGGACGCCTTGGGGAAGCGGTGATGGCGAAGGCGGGAACTTGATTTGGTGGATCGGGTCTCCCGCCGGCGAGGTCGGCGCGGGCTGGAGTCGACCGGGCGGTGGCTGCCGCGGGGCGAGCCGGGCGCGCGGAGGCTGCCAGAGCGGGCGGCTGCCATCGCAGCCGTGGCGGGACGGTGGTGGCGATGGATGGCTAGCAGCCCGGGCGAAGCGCGGGGCGGAGGCCGCTGGCGCGGCGGCTGCCATGGCAGCTAAGTGGCGGCGCGATGGCGCTGGCGGCGGCGCGAATCGGTGCGGGCTCAGAGGACCTGCCAAGAACAAAGCGGATCTCTGGACCGCTGGGTTAGGGTCCTCGCTGCCCGGACACCGCCTCCGGGGTGAGGACGGCGGGGGCGGGTGCGAGGGAGGATCCTGACGCAAGCAGGAGTGAGGCGACGGTCGTGGTGGTCGCTAGAGGCGACCAGGTGACCGGCAGCGGAAGAGACGGGTTGGGCGGCGGTGAAGACATGATCGAACCGAAGCTAGTTGATACCAAATTGTTATGGCGCTGCTAGAAAGAGGGCGCGAGAGTGCCGGCCGGGGGCCTTTTTGCCCACGGCCAGGCAAGAGGGAAGGGATTTCCTTCTTAATTCTTGCTTGATTAGATTGATACATCTCCTCTCTTTATATAAAGAGGTTTACTTGACTCCCAAGCAAGGCTTACTTGACCTCTAAGCAAGCGATTCTTATCTCTAATTAACTCTAAGATTAACGGGCCCAGGTCCATTACGTACTCTAACAATGAATGCTGAGGTAGGCAATGAAGCATGTTTGACAACCAACGAAATCAATAGAAGATGCCAATTATATGCCTGACTACATGTACAGTTCCCATGTGCTTGCACGGCAGCATGCGTCCAAATTCTGGGTCATCTGATCAAGCCACATAATGCTCTGTTCCTAATAAAGGGAGTTCCGTGCATCACTTGACGTACGTAAGGGTTAATAGCAATTCCAAGCTATACATCCCAACATCTGAGCTTCAATTGAGTGGAGACACACACATGTCTATGTAGTAGTAGGTGAACAACAAATTGATCACTGAAATCCAGATAAAAACATGAACCTATGTGATAGTATAAAAGTGCAGACGGAGGAGAAAGCCAAGCAAGTGATATTGCTACCCGATTCTACGGAGCCTGCTCCAATGGCCTCCCTTCTTTCAGTGGCTTCACTAAAGTAGGCCTAGGAGACACCGGGAATAGTTATCTTACTCTTGTGTATCCTTTGCCTTCATTTGGTACGAACATGGTGAACGATTCCGAAATGTAGATCCCTGGCACTGATAGATGGGTCCTCGGCTGTGATGCGGTCAAGCGTGGTGCCTTGAGGTGTGAGAGTTGTGCGTATTAAGTTAATGTGTGGCGTGCATGTGTGATGGGGATAAGCGCAAAGAGTTGTAAGCAGTATAACAAGAAAAAAGTGAACAAAGAAACTTTTCTCCATATCTCCTTCTCTGTCTTCTTCCTCCTCCCCTGAAATCCCGCTACCAATTTCCCTGTATCTTGTATTTGCTCACACCCTAGATTAAATCCTTGTCCAGGGCCAGGGGGCATTACAATCCCCCGCTTCTGCGCATCTCATAGTTCCTTTTTTCTACACCAATTTGCTGTAATCTATATATACATAGGTGTGTTTGTCAATCGAGTGAAGTCCCTAAGTGATATCAAAATTTGTAACAACGTGTTGGTACTTATGCACAACTGGATTTGAAGCAATGGTAACTCATGCGATTGATTGAAGATGTGTACGAGTCAAAATTGCATGAGTTCTTCATCAGAAATGCTCTCTTAATTCTAACACTCTAACTAATTCTAACCAGAATGTGTTTTTTGATTTGTTTAGTCGGCTCTATATGTTTGGTTTATTTTGCAAGACCTAGTGTATTCTTGCTAAAATACAAATTTCTTTGAACTTTGATGCCAGAATGGGAAGAACAGAAATTTTCCACACGCAACCTTACACTACTAGGGAAAAGCTTATACACAGACGCTTACTAGCAGCACGGGTTTATACACCTCGCTACTGCTACTTACTAGTAGCGCGGGTTTTTAAACCTCGCTACTACGAAGTTGATAGCAGTAGCGCTGGTTTTTAACCCTCGCTACTACTAAGCGGTCTCTACCGTGTCCTCCGGGACATGCCATAGTAGTAGCGCGGGTTTTTAACCCTCGCTACTACTAAGTTGATAGCAGTAACGCTGGTTTTTAACCCTCGCTACTACTAAGCGGTCTCTACCGTGCCCCTGGGCCATGCCATAGTAGTAGCGAGGGTTATAAACCCGCACTACTACTAAGTTGATAGTAGTAGCGCGGGTTTTTACCCCTTGCTAGTACTAAGCGGTCTCAACCGTGCCCCTCCGAGACATGCCATAGTAGTAACGAGGGGTAAAAACCCACGCTACTACTAAGTATTGGGTTTTCTAACAGCCCTGAAATCCCCATCTCCTCAACCAAATCACTCCTCTCCCTCATCCCTCTTCCGCGACGTCTCCCTCAAATCTGGTGACCTCCTCTTCCACCGTAGCCTCCTTCCTCCTCTTCCTCTTCCTCCGCTGTTGGAAGGAGAGGAAGATCCAACAGAGCGCCGTCCATGACGATGGCCAGATCTCTGATGGATGCAACCCATTTTCAAACCGGAACTAAAGGTCCATTTTCAAACTACCCCCCCTGGATCGCCTTTTCAGCTTTGTAAAAAGCAAAAGAAAATGATAAAAAAACTTCAAAAATTAAAATCCTTCGAGATGTAGTTATGTTACTACATCTACTAGTTAGAAAAATTTAAAAACTTAAATTTGGACATGTTTTGCAAAAAGTATAGGGAAAATGTAAAACGGCTATAACTTTTGCATACGATGTCAGAAAACGTATAATATATCAAAATGTTCAGCACGAAAATCCGCATCCGATTTTGACAGCCTTCGTCCTATTTGCAAATTTTTAGAATTCTCAAATTCTAAAAGGGAAAAAAGTCATGCTCAAATTTCAATTTTTTTTGAATTTTGGTCAATATGGTCAGACTATGGTCAAACTACTTATTCAAGAAGTATTAGTGTTACTAAATAATTATTCAAGAATATTAGTGTTACTAAATAATTATTTTAGTTTTTTGGAATTTTGGTCAAATCTGGTCAAACTATGGTCAAACCACTTATTCAAGAAATATTAGTGTTACTATATAATTATTGTTTTTTAGAACAATAGTTTCAAACTCAAACAGTGAAATATGTGACTTCATGCTCAAGCTAAACTCCTGAGGGTTAATAGGATTGACATCTTACTATTGTCAGGAAAACAACAAGTGTAGACTTGGAAACGAGGGAGAATAGAACTCGGAAGTTAAGTGTGCTCAGGCTGGAGTAGTGAGAGGATGGGTGACTGTTCGGGAAGTTAGATGATTTGAAATGGTGATGGATGATTAGAGATTAGAGATTAAATTGAGCAGCGATGAGGGATGATTAAAAATTAGAGGTTAAAATAATTCAAAAATTTGAAAATTCAGAAAAAAAATTTGAAACTTTTTTTTTCAAAGAACGGGTTAGTAGTAGCGTGGGTTTACGTAGTAGTAGCGCGGGTGACACCCGCGCTACTACTACCTATTAGCTGTAGCGTCGTATCAGTAGCGCGGGCACCCGTGCTACTAATATACCTAAAACCCGTGCTACTGCTAGGCTTTTCCCTAGTAGTGTTATGTACACATTTACACATATACACAATCGTATGAATACTCAATTGCTTACCATATGTGCCATATGTTCCAACCACATATTCATTTGAAAAGGGAGAACATAATCCGGGTTGAAAGATACTAAAAAGGTGACCAAATGAACAATGGTAGTGAAAAGCAGATTATTAGGGCATGCCCAACGTGGGCGCTAATAGGGAGGCGCCGGCATGGATTTTCGATCAATTGGCAGTTAGGCTATCGACTCCTGGTAGATTCCTGGCGTTAGGTGAAGCATCAATGAAAAAAATAGAATTGGGCGCCTGGGCCTCTTGTGTGTTGCGGGATGAAACGCTGCTGAACGGGGCAATTTTGTTAGCGCCTACAAGTTAGTGTCCAACGTTGAAACAAACAGCCGCTTGGATGGTTTTTGTATTTACGATTTGTTTTTATTTTCCTAAGCACATGTCATGTACATGTGTCTTGCTTTGAAAGATGCCCTTATGGCTCAAAAATTAGCTGCGCTTTGTGTGGGTTTCGAACCCACACCATTGCCCTCTAATACTGAGGCCGCTAACCGCTGGGTTAGTTTATTCGTTGTGCCATGGAACTTATTTCTTTCTTCTTATAGAAATATAACGCTAATGACTGCGATCCCGTGATACCCGCGCATGCAGTTAGGCGATCTGGAGGCGATCGCCTCGCCGCCGCCACCACCGGCCGCCGTGCCCGCTGTGTGTGGCCTCCCTTCTGCGTCCAAGCCCAGGCTGGCCGTCGAAACAGCAGCGGCCATGTCCGCAGACCGATCGCTTGGCCCCCAGGTGCCTAGCGTCCCAGCCGCCTCCGAGTCAAGATCGGGTTGCCCTAACCCCCGTCGCAAGGAAACTCACCTAAACGACTCCATAAAATCGTCTAGGACTTCGGCGGGTCTACCAATACGTCAACGCAAGCCGCCAGATCGGAGTCCTGAGATCTTCATTCCGCCGCCACCCGCTAATATGTCGCCGCCGTCGCACGAGTCAGGAAAGAAGCCGCTGGCCATGGCGAACTTCGGAGGAAGGTGGGGCGCATACGGGCTCCTCTGTGGATGCTGCTCGCTCAAGCCTACCTCCGAGAGGTTCGAGGCTGCTGCGCGGATCAGCCCACGGCTGCAGACGCTGACAATATGGAACCAGTTGAAGACAGCGGGATCGGCAGGAACGGCGAAGTCGGGCGGGCACGGCGAGGTCGGCGCCGGTGGCTCACGAGCGCAACATCCGGGATGAGGAAGGCCCGGAGGCTTTCAGAGAAGGAGAGGATTCCGAGGACGATGCCGAGCTCGTGGAGGTCGACTTGGAGGAAGATGGTGTGCTACAGGCTCAGGAGCACCCATGGACTGTGATAATGCTTGTGTACTCCTTGGATCGGCCATCCCCTAGTACTCTGTTTGACAATATTGCAGATGGTTGGAGATTGAAGGAGAACTTTGATTATGCTTACCAAGGTGATAACAAATATCTCGTGCACTTCGGTTGCGAGGCCGACATGTCTCGTGTCCTACGGGGAGGGCCATGGCAGTATGAGCACGATCCGCTGCTGATTGAGGCGTATGATGGTATGAGGCAAGTGTCAGACTACAAGTTGGACAAGATGAGGATCTGGGTGCGCATCATCGATGTGCCCATGAACTGGAGGACGGAGACTGTGGTAAAAGCACTCTGCGCCAACTTAGGAACAATTTTGCAAATGGAGCTCGGCGAGAAGACGGGCAACTACGTGCGTGTCCGGGTGGCGTTCCGGTGTACCGGCGCTTGAGACATCTGTGGCCATGACTGCCAAGCTGCAGGAGAAGAAAACAAGGGTCGAGTTCCAAATTCAGTATGAAAACTGCCAGACTTGCTACACATGCGGCTACCTCGGACATAAGGAGAAATCGTGTGGCGGAAGGTGAGAGGAGGACCTCCATCCGGAAAGTATAGCGGCAAACTCAAATGTTCTCCACCACGCCGCTTTGGGAGACAGTCCGAACAGTGAAAGCGAAGGTCAACCCGATGATGCATCGCTGCCTTGATTTCTCTTCGTAAAGCACATGGTCGCCGGCCCGAGGAGGACGAGGCGCCGCGCGCCTGTAAGGCAAAGGCGGCGAGGCGTCGGCAGCATGTAGCAGATCACAGCTGAAACCCCGCCGTTGATGCAATGCTAGCGAAAAGATGCAAGCCATGTCGAGGCAGCAAGGGTGCAATGGAAGATCGCCATGCACATGCAGATGCCCACGTGCATGTTCAGGTACAGAGCACACCTCCAAAGGCACACAACACTCGGACTACTCCCAGCCGAGGAGCTCGGATATGATCCCGGCGCTGCGTAATCTTTCTCGTGAAGTGAATATGGACGACGAGACCTCTCTGATGGCGTCTCTGCATTGGGCAAGCGGGCCGCTGCTGGTGATCAAGTCGCCGCTGTAGGCGGGGAGGAGGCTAGCAAGGCTTTGGTGATTTATGGTAATACGTCCAAGAAGGACGAGCTTGTGGTTTCAGGTACGCCAAAAAGCGCAGGACACTTGAGTCTCTGGGCGGCAACAGACTCCGCATGGCGATGGGATGATGGAGCAGGACATGGTGGACGGAACTAGTACCATGGAGGCAGTCGGCCCAGGGGTCGCTGACGAATCGACAAGCCGGGCGGAGCCCCGTCAGAGCAATGAATATCTAAGCTGGAACTGCCGAGGCGGGGGAACCCTCGGACAGTTCGTGATCTTATGAGTCTGGTGCAGGCTCGGTCCCTAGTATTGTTTTTCTTTGTGAGACTAGGCAGTCTAAGAATAAAATGAAGAGGTACCGTGCTCGGTTAGGTTTAAGAGGTTTTGATGCTTTCGATTGTGTGGGTCGTAGTGGAGGTCTTGCTTTGTATTGGCATGAGTCTGTGAGTCTTGATGTAAAAGAAATAAATGGACAATATATTGACGCGTATGTAACTGGTGCGGAGGGTGAGCCTCCCTGGCGGCTCACCTGTGTTTATGGCGAGCCCCGAACGGAGGACCGTCATCGCATGTGGTCCCTCCTCCGTAATCTCCATCAGCAGGCCAGCATGCCTTGGGTCGTGGTGGGTGATTTCAACGAGGCGATGTGGAGTTTTGAGCACTTCTCCGACACACCGCGCTCGGCAGGTCAGATGCTTGATTTCCGTGATGTTTTTGAGGTTTGTGGTCTGGGCGACCTCGGTTTTGCAGGTCTCCCATACACCTTTGATAACCGGCGAGGTGGACGGGCAAACGTCAAGGTTCGCCTTGACCGTGTTGTGGCTAACAATGCTTGGAGGGATGTTTTCACCCATGCAAGGGTGGAGCATTTGGTGGCGCCAAGCTCCGATCATTTGGCCATCCTCCTCAAGTGTGCGCTAGAGGAGTCGCGCCAACAAGAGGGCAGAAGGTGCAGACAGTACGAGGTTATGTGGGAACGTGACCCCTCCCTCCCTGAGGTAATTATGAACACTTGGTCTGAGTTGGGCTCTATGTTAAATCTTGGTGATGTAGCTTCTGGACTAGGAAATATGATGAAAAAACTGTAAGAGTGGAGCCGAAAAAAGTTTGGAAATGTCATTCGGGAAATTAACAAATCCCGCTCTCGTCTCGAGGAGCTTATGTCTATGAATGCAGATAGAAAGGACATACGGGAGGCGACGGACAGGATGAACGAACTGGTCTATAGGGAGGAGATGTTGTGGATGCAGAGATCCCGCATTGCATGGCTACGGGAAGGGGACCGCAACACCCAGTTCTTCCATCGAAAGGTAGTTTGGCGTGCACGTAAAAACCGTATTAAATCTCTCATTGATGATGATGGAGTCACACATCAGGACCATGTGTCCATGGCGGCCATGGCCACTTCTTATTTTGCCAAACTATTTACTGCTGACCCCTCTCTTTGTGCGGATCCAGTAATTGATCTAATTAAACCCCGTGTATCTGACCGCATGAATGATGGACTGTGTGCAGAGTTTTCAGACAAGGAAATTGCCGATGCTCTGTTTCAGATTGGACCGCTAAAGGCGCCGGGTCCGGATGGCTTCCCCGCGCGCTTCTTCCAGCGTAATTGGGACGTGATGAGAGAACAAGTAATTGCAGGGGTCAAGGAATTCTTCCGGACAGGGATGATGCCTGAGGGGGTGAACAACACGTCGATTGTTCTCATCCCGAAGGTGGATAACCCAGAGAGGCTCACGGAGTTCCGCCTACCAGCTTATGTAACGTCATCTACAAGGTGGTGGCAAAATGTCCGTAAACCGGTTGAGGCCTATCTTGGATGATATTATCTCCCCGAGCAGGCGCCTTTGTCCTCGGACGTATGATCACCGATAATGCTTTGATTGCGTTTGAGTGCTTTCATTTTATTCAAGAGGAGAAAGACCCAAATAAAAGTTTCACAAGATATAAGCTGGACCTCTCCAAAGCATACGATAGAGTGGACTGGATCTTCTTGGAGCGAATGATGAAAAAGATGGGTTTCGTCGCGGTGGGTGGACTGGATTATGGCTTGCGCCACCTCGGTGAGATATACTGATTAAATTCAATGGAACCCTTCGGAATCGTTCGCACCGTGTGTGGGTTACTGACAAGGTGATCCTTTGTCCCGTTTTATTCCTGTTTGTGGCTGACGGTCTATCTCGCTCTCTTGAAAGAAGGAGAAGAAAAAGGTGACTTTACCCCGCTAAAAGTGTGCCGCAGAGCTCAGGGTGTCTCATCTTCTGTTTGCAGATGATACATTACTGTTTTTTAAAGCAAAGGAGGAAGAAGCCCAAAAGGTCCAGGAAGTGCTAAACACATATGCTAATGCCACCGGACAATTTATTAATCCGGCCAAATGTAGTGCTCTCTTTGGTACAACTTGTGCTCTGGAAAAACAGGAGGCGGTGAGAACTACATTAAACATAGGTACTGTCACGCTTTGAGGAGAAATATCTAGGGCTTCCAACACCAAGGACGCATGTCACGAGGTAAATTTCAGAATCTGCAATCTCGGCTATTGAAGAGGATTATTGCTTGGGGTGACACCCTCTCTCTCGCCGGCAAGGAAACCATGATAAAGGCAGTTGCCCAAGCTATTCCCACTTATATTATGGGTGTTTTAAGCTTCCTATGTCACCTGTGATGACCTGAATAGAATGGTTCGCAACTTCGTGGGGCGCCTCACGAGGGCAAGAGGAAGACGACCGCTTGCTTGGCCAAAGATCCGTGCTCGTAAAAGCAAGGGTGGTATGGGGTTCAGAGATTTCCGCCTTTTAACTGTGCTCTCCTAGCGAGGCAGGCTGGCGTTTGCTTACTAAACCCACCAGTTTGTGTGCGCAGTGTTAAAGGCCCGATACTATCATGATGGACGCCTTGAGGACACGGTGTTTTCGGGGAACTCCTCCCGACTGGCAGGCTATCCAACACGACCTCGAGCTCCTGAAAAAGGGCATCATATGGCGTGTTGGGAACGGTCAGGACATTCGCATATGGCGGGACCGATGGCTGCCACGGGAGCCCTCGCGTCAGCCCATCACTCAGCAGGGCACTTGCCGCCTGCGGAGGGTGGCCGAGCTCCTCGAAGACGACGGCTCTTGGCGCACCGGTCTACTACAGCGCTACTTCCTTCCGGCGGATGTCGCCGTCATCACTAGCATCCGGACCTCGCCACGCGTCACCGACGATATCATCGCCTGGGCGCCGGAGAAGAACGGCATCTTCACCGTCCGATCCGCGTACCGCCTGGCAATGGACGAGCGCGAGCGTCCATTGGCCACCTCCATGAGCAGGGCACCGGATGGTCGTCGCGCCATCTGGAAGATCATATGGGGGTGCCCTGCTCCCCCTAAGGTACGCGTGTTTGCATGGAGGGTTGTCACAAATTCACTTGCTACTTGGGCCAACAAGGCTTCACGGCACCTCGAGGATACTGACGTATGCCCCCTATGTGGTGTTGAACGCGAGGACGAATTCCACGCGCTTTGCAGGTGCCCACTGGCAAAGGAGCTATGGAGGGTCATGGCGATGGACTGGAACATACCCAAGGTGGAGACCATCCGGGACACGGGGCCAGAGTGGCTATTCGCCCTGTTGGAACCCCTGGATGAGACGGCGAGGCTGGTGGTCCTCATGATCATGTGGAGAGTATGGCATGTTCGCAATGAGATTACCCATGACAAACCGCCACCTCCTGCCGAGGCCTCTCGTGAGATTCTTACATGGCTACCTTACTTCGCTATTATGCATCCAGCAACATCCACATGCCAATATGGAGAAGGGAAGATGGTGGTTTGCGATGGCCCGCTGGCGTGCAGCCCTGCGGCAGGATAGCGGCAACGCAGGCGAGCTGGCCCCCTAGTGCGGGCTGGGCCAAACTTAACACAGACGGCAGCTTTGTTGCAGCCACAGGAGCAGTGGGAGGAGGCATGATTCTTCGAGATGATAGAGGGGATATCATATATAGCGCATGCAGAGAAATCTGCACATGTGAGAGTGCGCTGGAGGCGGAGCTCTCGGCGTGTAGAGAAGGCCTAGACCTTGCCTTACACAGGACGACGATGCCTATCATTGTTGAGATGGACAGTGCGGAGGCTGTGACGATGCTCAAGGCACCCACGACAGATAGATCGCAGCACCGGTCTCTCGTTGAAGAGATTAGCAGTCTAGCAGCCCTTGAGGCTAGAGAGGTTGTATTTGCGCATTGTAGCCGTTGGCAGCACAACGCTAGTCATGTGTTGGCTGCGTATGGTCGTAGTACCCCCCGTACTGCAGTCTGGTTCGCAGGAGGGCCGGACTTTCTTGTAAACTTGGTTATGGCTGAGATGCCTCCTTGAGTAATGGAATTTTTTTTCCCCGCAAAAAAAGAAATATAACGCTAATAAAAAGCGAGGCAGTACATAAAAAAGCGTGGGTTACAAGGGGCGAAGGGGTACAAGGCGTGTATAATTTTTGGGTGTGGGATTTTTTAAGTTTGGCCCTTTTTATTTGGATTTTTTCAGATCTCCTTATTTCTTTCTATTTTTGTGTTTTCTTTTTAAAATCCGTGTATAATAGGGGCGAAGTGCTTTTTAAAATTCGTTAACTATTTCAAATTTATGATTTTTTATGAAATTTTTTCAAACTCATGACATTTATTCAAATTCATGATTTTTTGAGTCTGTGATTTTATTTCAAATTCATGAACTTTTTTGAGTCTGTGATTTTATTTCAAATTTGTGATTGTTTTTAAAATACATGAGAACATAGAAATATTTTCAATGGTTTCATACTTGCAACCAAAGACACTGTCTACCACCTACTACATTTGGGTAGGCTGAAAGGAGAAGTCTCGAACCATTTTTTTCACCTCCTCCGAACGGACCGAAATTTTCTCCACACCTTGGCGGACGTGACGCAACGCGCGCTCGGTATTGGAATTCGTTCAAATTTTATGTGAGGGACAACCTTGGGCGTGCCCAACTGCTGCCAAAATTTGGTGTCATTTCATGCTTGCAACCAAACACACCATGTAAAACCTGTTACGTTTGGGTAGGCCGGAAGGGGCAAGTTTTGAACCATTTTTTTTCAGCCACCTTCGAACGCACCCAAATTTTTTCCACACATTAGCATTACCATGGGCAACATATGCATGTTTAGTTGCAATCAGACATTTTATGCTTTTTCTAGAGTTTTCCCGTGAAATAAACCTAAAACACAGGCCGGACGTAATGCAACGCGCGTTCATTGTCCAAATTCGTTCGAATTTTGTGTGGAGGACAAACTTGGGCATGCCCAACCGCTGGCAAAATTTGGTGTCGTTTCATGCTTGCAACCAAACACACCATGTACAACCTGGTATGTTGGGGTAAGCTGGAAGGGCAAGTTTCAAACCATTTTGCGAATAGCTAATGTGCACATGCTTTGGTTTTGGGAACTTTCTGCTTTCTGGAAGGTTGCTAGCCGGTTTTGGGAACATTCCAAAAGGTTCCTAAATCGGTTTTCTTACTAGTTTTTCTTCTAGTATTTTATTTATTTTTTCTATTTTTTCTATTTCTCTTTTTTTCCTGTTTCTTTTTACTCATTCGTTTTTCACATTTTTTTTTCACAAATTCAATAAAAGTCCTCACTGAAAATGATTTAGAAAATTTGCTTTTTTTAATCATGTTTGAGAAAAATATGTTTTTTATAACATGTGTGTGTGCGTGCGTATACATGTAGGCATGGTAAACGAACACATGTTTTCTTCCATCGATACAATAGTTGACCCTTGTACATATTCCTGCTTTTAAATATCATGAGCGGCAGTATAGTCTGATGGCAAACAGTGTAACAGGACGATGAGGTTACAAAATTTGTTCCCAAATTCAAAAAATATTCTTGATTTCAACAGTTGTTCGCAAATTCAATAAATATTTGAATCAATTGTTCATAATTTTGAAAAATACTCTTGTTTTCAGTTTAGTTCATGTTTTAAAAAAAAATGTTCTCCTTTTCAATGTTTTTCTTTGTAAAATAAATGGTTGATATTCCCAAAATAGCATTTCATAAAATGTTTTGTTTTTTAACTCTGAAGTTTGAAAATGTTAGCATATCCCCAAAAAAGTTCGCAATTTCAAAAAATGTTATTGTTTGCAATTTTGTTCCTTCTATGATTCCCAAAAAACGTTTACGTTCTCCCAAATTGTTCTAGTTCTTTTAGAAGTATCACAAGTTTTTAAATGATTGTGTTTCTAAAAATATTTACTTTTTCCAATAAGAAAATGAGATACAATTTTTTTAAATGGTGCGGCTTATGGTTCATATAGGCTAGGCTACCTTTTTGGACACCAAATCTTAGTTAGTATAGTGGCTACTGACGTGGTTGACTGGTGTGATGTCCCTAGCTCGAACCCTATTGCACACTTTGGTTCATCTTTATTTTGTGCCGACTCATGTTGAAATTTTGCCTCACCTTTAATTTGTTAACGATTCACGCTAGAAAGTTATGCAAATATATTTTGATTCAATGCAAATATAACGCAGATGCGCACGTAACCTGGAAGGTGCACGTTCGATTACCATCGCCCTTCTTTTTTCTCGCTATTTTTCTCCCAGTGCCACGAATTTCCTTTCTTAAGGTTCGCGCTGGAAATCTAACACAATAGATTCTTAGTCACTGTGGCTAGCGTGCACATGAAGCTGAAGATGCAGGTTCGATTCCCAGCATCCTCCTTTTATTCGCGTGATTTTTCTCCCATTGAAGGCGGTGCACCCACGAATGGGCCGGCCCAGGTGACTACTTCTTGCCTCTAGGAACCCTTTGTAACGGTTTCTCAAAAAAAAGAGAACCCTCGTATTGTACGTAAATAAAAGATCATCTTGCCCTTCATTATGAAGGGGTATGAAGTAATTTGAGCCGTCGATATATTTAGGGGTGTATTGAAGCAGAAGTGATATAAATAATGTGGACATACCTATCTTGCTCCATAAAAGATTTTATCAGATGGAATAAGCACATGCACTCTCCTGGTGAATGATGTTTTTTCTACTTGGGAAGAGAGCTGGACTCTTCTTCGAGAGTGGCCTGCACTCTTGCTGTTGTGGGCTTGCGAGGCATTGCAATTTGAGAGCTCTTGGCTTTCTCTTGTGCCAACAGGAATTCCAAGCGACCGCGAGCTGCATCTCCTTGCGTTCATTGTGAGTTTCGCTGCCTTGCCATTAGACAACTGCACCACCGTCACCTTGCGCCACTGCCTCGCACCGTCGTCGGTGTCATCCGTGCACGTGAGATAGAAAGAGAGAGATTAGACAGTGACACGTGGGACACATATGTAAGACAGAGTATAAAAAAGGAAAAACTTTGTTTTTGCCACTCTAGCTTTTGCCAACTTTGCTAATGTCACTCTAGAATTTCATCTCTCACTTTTGCCACTCCTAGCTTTCGATAATATATCACAAATGCCATTCTATTACACATCCGTTAGTTGACTGTTTATTCTATCTAGTTGACCAGGAGAAGAGCTGTCAGTATTTGTGAAAATGACACAAGTTGCCCCTACTGACTTGTGGGGCTACTTTGTAAGTGACACAAAAAGAGAATATACACACACGGGTCCAACCACACCACACACTCACCCGTTCGTTAACAAAAAGAATGACCTAGGCCGCATCCACCAGCCGCGCCCGCATCCATGCCGCGACATCCTCCTGCCCGCCGCCGCCCACGAATGGGCCGACCCAGGTGACTACTTCTTGCCTCTAGGAACCCCTCGTAACGGTTTCTCAAAAAAAAAAAATGAACCCTCGTATCGTACGTAAAGAAAAGACCATCTTGCTCTTCATTATAAAGGGGTATGAAGTAATCTGAGCCATCGATGTGTTTAGGGGGTGTACCGAAGTAGAAGTGATATAAATAATGTGGATATACCTATCTTGCTCCATAAGAGATTTATCAGACGAAATAAGCACATGCACTCTCCTGGTGAATGATGTTTTTTTTCTACTTGGGAAGAGAGCTGGACTCTTCTTGGAGAGTGGCCTGCACTCTTGTTGTTGTGGGCTTGCGAGGCATTGCAATTTGAGAGCTCTTGGCTTTCTCTTGTGCCAACAGGAATTCCCAGCGACCGCGAGCTGCATCTCCTCGCGTTCATTGTGAGTCTCGCTGCCTTGCCATTAGACAGCTGCACCACCGTCACCTTGCGCCACCGCCTCGCACCGTCGTCGGCGTCATCCGTGCACGCGAGATAGAAAGAGAGAGATTAGACAGTGACACGTGGGACACATATGTAAGACAGAGTATAAGAAGGGGAAAACTTTGTTTTTGCCACTCTAGCTTTTGTCAACTTTGCTTATGCCACTCTAGAATTTCATCTCTCACTTTTGCCACTCCTAACTTTCAATAATATATCACAAATGCCATTCTGTTACACATCCGTTAGTTGACTGTTTATTCTATCTAGTTGACCAGGAGAAGAGCTGTCAGTATTTGTAAAAATGACACAGGTTGCCCCTACTGACTTGTGGGGCCACTTTGTAAGTAACACAAAAAGAGAATATACACACAGGTCCAACCACACCACACACTCACCCGTTCGTTAACAAAAAGAATGACCTAGGCCGCATACACTAGCCGCGCCCGCATCCATGCCGCGACATCCTCCTGCCCGCCGCCACCACCGCAGCCACCCTCCGCCGCCACGGCCACACTCCGCCGCCCACCGCCGTCGCATCCACGTCCCTTCCGGCGTCCCGTCCTCTGGCCTCGCTGATGGATCGTGACTCTCAGGCCCCCACCACGGCGCCCTACTCCGACCTCACCGATCCATGGCGCATCTCCGCCCTCCCCTCTGCGGTGCCCATCTCCGGCCTCCCTCACCGACGCGTTCCGCAGCAGCGGGCTTGGTTCCTTTGCTCCAGCCTTCCTCCCGACGTGATCCGCAGCAGCGGGCTTGGTTCCTCTGATCCGGCCTCCCTCCCCGACGATGTCCGCACCAGTGACCCCCCTTCCTCTTGTTGGGGATCGTAGCAGAATTTCAAAATTTTCTACGCATCACCAAGATCAATCTATGGAGTTATCTAGCAACGAGGGGAAAAGGAGTGCATCTACATACCCTTGTAGATCGCGAGCGGAAGCGTTCAAGAGAACGGGGTTGATGGAATCGTACTCGTCGTGATCCAAATCACCGATGACCGAGTGCCGAACGGACGGCACCTTCGCGTTCAACACACGTACGGTTGCGGAAGACTTCTCCTCCTTATTGATCCAGCAAGGGGGAAGGAGAGGTTGATGGAGATCCAGCAGCACGACGGCGTGGTGGTGGAAGCAGCGGGGATCTCGGCAGGGCTTCGCCAAGCTCAGCGAGAGGGAGAGGTGTCACGGGAGGGAGAGGTAGGTGCCAGGGGCTAGGGTGCGGCTGACCTCCCTCCCCCCACTATATATAGGCCCCCTGGGGGGGCGCTGGCCCTAGGAGATCTGATCTCCAAGGGGGGCGGCGGCCAAGGGGGTGGCTTGCCCCCCAAGCCAAGGGGGGTGCCCCCCACCCCTAGGGTTTCCTGCCCTAGGCGCAGGGGAGGCCAAAGGCGCACCAGCCCACCAGGCTGGTTCACCTCTCCACTTCAGCACATGGGCCCCTCCAGGATAGGTGGCCCCACCGGTGGACCTCGGGACCCTTCCGTGGTCGGTACAATACCGGTGACCCCCGAAACTTTCCCGATGGCCGAAACTTGACTTCCTATATATAAATCTTTACCTCCAGACCATTCCAGAACTCCTCGTGACGTCCGGGATCTCATCCGGTACTCCGAACAACTTTCGGGTTACTACATACTAATATCTCTACAACCCTAGCGTCACCGAACCTTAAGTGTGTAGACCCTACGGGTTCGGGAGACATGCAGACATGACCGAGACGACTCTCCTACCAATAACCAACAATGGGATCTGGATACCCATGTTGGCTCCCACATGCCCCTCGATGATCTCATCGGATGAACCACGATGTCAAGGATTCAATCAATCCCGTATACAATTCCCTTTGTCAATCGGTACGTTACTTGCCCGAGACTCGATCGTCGGTATCCCAATACCTCGTTCAATCTCGTTACCGGCAAGTCACTTTACTCGTACCGTAATGCATGATCCCGTGACCAGACACTTGGTCACATTGAGCTCATTATGATGATGCATTACCGAGTGGGCCCAGAGATACCTCTCCGTCATACAGAGTGACAAATCCCAGTCTCGATTCGTGCCAACCCAACAGACACTTTCGGAGATACCCGTAGTGCACCTTTATAGCCACCCAGTTACGTTGTGACGTTTGGCACAACCAAAGCACTCCTATGGTATCCGGGAGTTGCACAATCTCATGGTCTAAGGAAATGATACTTGACATTTGGAAAAGCTCTAGCAAAACGAACTACACGATCTTGTGCTATGCTTAGGATTGGGTCTTGTCCATCACATCATTCTCCTAATGATGTGATCCCGTTATCAATGACATCCAATGTCCATAGTCAGGAAACCATCACTATCGGTTGATCAATGAGCTAGTCAACTAGAGGCTCACTAGGGACATGTTGTGGTCTATGTATTCACACATGTATTACGATTTTCGGATAACACAATTATAGCATGAATAATAGACAATTATCATGAACAAAGAAATATAATAATAACCATTTTATTATTGCCTCTAGGGCATATTTCCAACAGTCTCCCACTTGCACTAGAGTCACTAATCTAGTTACATTGTGATGAATCGAACACCCATAGAGTTCTGGTGTTGATCATGTTTTGCTCTAGGGAGAGGTTTAGTCAATGGATCTGTGCCATTCAGGTCCATGTGTACTTTACAAATATCTATGTCTCCATCTTGAACATTTTCACAAATGGAATTGAAGCGACACTTGATGTGCCTAGTCTTCTTGTGAAACCTGGGCTCCTTGGCTAGTGCAATAGCTCCAATGTTGTCATAGAAGAGTGTGATCGGCCCCGACGCATTGGGTATGACTCCTAGGTCGGTGATGAACTCCTTCACCCAGATTGCTTCATGCGTTGCCTCCGAGGCTGCCATGTACTCCGCTTCACATGTAGATCCCGCCACGACGCTTTGCTTGCAAATCGCACCAGCCATCGCCCCACCATTCAAAATAAACACGATCCGGTTTGTGACTTAGAGTCATCCAGATGCGTGTCGAAGCTAGCATCAACGTAACCCTTTACGGCATTTAGCTCTTCGTCACCTCCATACATGAGAAACATGTCCTTAGTCCTTTTCAGTACTTCAGGATATTCTTGATCGCTGTCCAAAGGTTCCATGCCGGGATTACTTTGGTACCTTCCTACCAAACTTACGGCAAGGTTTACATCAGGTCCGGTACACAAGATGGCATACATAATAGACCCTATGGCCGAGGCATAGGGACAACGCTCATCTTTTCTCTATCTTACGCCGTGGTCGGGCATTGAGCCGTGCTCAATCGACACCTTGCAATACATGCAAGAACCCCTTCTTGGACTAATCCATATTGAACTTCTTCAATATCTTGTCAAGGTACATACTTTGTGAAAGACCAATGAGGCGTCTCGATCTATCTCTATAGATCTTGATGCCTAATATGTAAGCATCTTCTCCAAGGTCCTTCATCGAAAAACACTTGTTCAAGTAGGCCTTTATGATTTCCAAGAATTCTATATCATTTCCCATCAACAGTATGTCATCCACATATAATATGAGAAATGCTACAGAGCTCCCACTCACTTTCTTGTAAACACAGGCTTCTCCATAAGTCTGTGTAAACCCAAACGCTTTGATCATCTCATGAAATCGAATGTTCCAACTCCGAGATGCTTGCACCAGCCCATAGATTGAGCGTTGGAGCTTGCACACCTTGTTAGCATTCTCAGGATCGACAAAACCTTCCGGCTACATCATATACAATTCTTCCTTAAGAAAACCGTTAAGGAATGCCGTTTTGACGTCCATTTGCCATATCTCATAATCATAGAATGCGGCAATTGCTAACATGATTCGGACTGACTTCAACTTCGCTACGGGTGAGAAAGTCTCATCGTAGTCAACCCCTTGAACTTGTCGATAACCCTTAGCGACAAGTCGAGCCTTATAGATGGTCACATTACCATCCGCGTCTGTTTTCTTATTAAAGATCCATTTATTTTCTATGGCTCGCCGATCATCGGGCAAGTCAGTCAAAGTCCATACTTCTTTTCATACATTGATCCTATCTCGGACTTCATGGCTTCTAGCCATTTGTCGGAATCTGGGCCCGCCATCGCTTCTTCATAGTTTGAAGGTTCACCGTTGTCTAACAACATGATTTCCAAGACAGGGTTGCCGTACCACTCTGGTGCGGAACGTGTCCTTGTGGACCAACGGAGTTCAGTAGGAGCTTGATCCGAAGTACCTTGATCATCATCATTAAACTCCTCTCTACTCAGTGCAGGCACCACAGGAACATCTTCCTGAGCTGCGATACTTTTCGTTTCAAGAGGTAGTACTTCATCAAGCTCTAATTTCCTCCCACTTACTTCTTTCGAGAGAAACTCTTTCTCCAGAAAGGATCCGTTCTTAGCAACAAAGATCTTGCCCTCAGATCTGAGGTAGAAGGTATACCCAATGGTTTCCTTAGGGTATCCTATGAAGACGCATTTTTCCGACTTGGGTTCGAGCTTTTCAGGTTGAAGTTTCTTGACATAAGCATCGCATCCCCAAACTTTTAGAAACGACAGCTTAGGTTTCTTCCCAAACCATAATTCATACGGTGTCATCTCAACGGATTTCGACGGAGCCCTATTTAAAGTGAATGCGGCTGTCTCTAGAGCATAGCCCCAAAATGATAGCGGTAGATCAGTAAGAGACATCATATATCGCACCATATCTAATAGAGTGCGGTTACGACGTTCGGACACACCATTTTGCTGACGTGTTCCAGGCGACGTGAGTTGTGAAACGATTCCACATTTCCTTAAGTGTGTGCCAAATTCGTGACTCAAATATTCCCCTCCACGATCTGATCGTAAGAACTTTATTTTCCTGTCACGTTGATTCTCAACCTCACTCTGAAATTCCTTGAACTTTTCAAAGGTCTCAGACTTGTGTTTCATTAAGTAGACATACCCATATCTACTCAAGTCATCAGTGAGAGTGAGAACATAACGATAGCCACCACGAGCCTCAACACTCATTGGACCGCACACATCAAGGTATGTATGATTTCCAATAAGTTGGTTGCTCGCTCCATTGTTCCCGAGAACGGAGTCTTGGTCATTTTACCCATGAGACATGGTTCAGACGTGTCAAATGATTCGTAATCAAGAGACTCCAAAAGTCCATCCGCATGGAGCTTCTTCATGCGTTTGACACCTATGTGACCAAGGCGGCAGTGCCACAAGTATGTGGGACTATCATTATCAACCTTACATCTTTTGGTATTCACACTATGAATATGTGTAACATTATGCTCAAGATTCATTAAGAATAAACCATTCACCAGTGGGGCATGACCATAAAACATATCTCTCATATAAATAGAACAACCATTATTCTCGGATTTAAATGAGTAGCCATCTCGAATCAAACGAGATCCAGATATAATGTTCATGCTCAAAGCTGGCACTAAATAACAATTATTGAGGTTTAAAACTAATCCCGTAGGTAAATGTAGAGGTAGCATGCCGACGACGATCACATCGACCTTGGAACCATTCCCGACGTGCATCGTCACCTCATCCTTCGCCAGTCTCCGCTTATTCCGCAGCTCCTGCTTTGAGTTACAAATATGAGCAACCACACCGGTATCAAATACCCAGGAGCTACTACGAGTACTGGTAAGGTACACATCAATTACATGTACATATACCTTTAGTGTTGCCGGCCTTCTTGTCCGCTAAGTATTTGGGGCAGTTCCGCTTCCAAAGGACCACTTCCCTTGCAATAAAAGCACTCGGTCTCGGGCTTGGGTCCATTCTTTGGCTTCTTCCGGCAATTGGCTTACGGTAGCGGCAACTCCCTTGCCGTCCTTCTTGAAGTTCTTCTTACCCTTGCCTTTCTTAAACTTAGTGGTTTTATTCACCATCAACACTTGATGTTCCTTTTTGATCTCCACCTCCGCCGATTTCAGCATTGAATATACCTCAGGAATGGTCTTTTCCATCCCCTGCATATTGAAGTTCATCACAAAGCTATTGTAGCTCGGTGGAAGCGACTGAAGGATCCTGTCAATGACCGCGTCATCCGGGAGATTAACTCCCAGCTGAGTCAAGTTGTTGTGCAACCCAGACATTTTGAGTATGTGCTCACTGACAGAACTATTTTCCTCCATCTTACAGCTGAAGAACTTGTCGGAGACTTCATATCTCTCGATCCGGGCATGAGCTTGGAACACCATTTTCAGCTCTTCGAACATCTCATATGCTCCGTGTTGCTCAAAACGCTTTTGGAGCCCCGGTTCTAAGCTGTAAAGCATGCCGCACTGAACGAGGGAGTAATCATTAGCACGAGAATGCCAAGCGTTCGTAACGTCTTGGTTCTCTGGGATGGGTGCTTCACTTAGCAGTGCTTCTAGGACATAATCTTTCTTGGCAGCTATGAGGATGATCCTCAGGTTCCGGACCCAGTCCGTATAGTTGCTGCCATCATCTTTCAGCTTGGTTTTCTCTAGGAACATGTTGAAGTTGAGGGCAACATTAGCGTGGGCCATTTGATCTACAAGACATATTGTACAGATTTTAGACTAAGTTCATGATAATTAAGTTCATCTAATCAAATTATTTTGCTCCTTATGATCTCCATCTTCGGGGCGCCATGATCATCGTCGTCACCGGCATGACACCATGATCTCCATCATCGTGTCTTCATGAAGTTGTCACGCCAATGATTACTTCTACTTCTATAGCTAACGTGTTTAGCAATAAAGTAAAGTAAATTTACATGGCGTTATTCAATGACACGCAGGTCATACAAAAAATAAGGACAACTCCTATGGCTCCTGCCGGTTGTCATACTCATCGACATGTAAGTCGTGATTCCTATTACAAGAACATGATCAATCTCATACATTACATATATCATTCATCACATATTTTGGCCATATCACATCACAAGGCATATGCTGCAAAAACAAGTTAGACGTCCTCTAATTGTTGTTGCATGTTTTTACGTGGCTTCTATAGGTTTCTAGCAAGAACGTTTCTTACCTACGTAAAACCACAACGTGATATGCCAATTTCTATTTACCCTTCATAAGGACCCTCTTCATCGAATCCGCTCCAACTAAAGTGGGAGAGACAGACACCCGCTAGCCACCTTATGCAACTAGCGCATGTCAGTTGGTGGAACCTGTCTCACGTAAGCGTACGTGTAAGGTCGGTCCGGGCCGCTTCATCCCACGATGCCGCCAAAGCAAGATAAGACTAGTAATGGCAAGAAAATTGACAACATCTACGCCCACAACTGCTTTGTGTTCTACTCGTGCATAGTAACTACGCATAGACCTAGCTCATGATGCCACTGTTGGGGATCGTAGCAGAATTTTAAAATTTTCTACGCATCACCAAGATCAATCTATGGAGTTATCTAGCAACGAGGGGAAAAGGAGTGCATCTACATACCCTTGTAGATCGCGAGCGGAAGCGTTCAAGAGAACGGGGTTGATGGAGTCGTACTCGTCGTGATCCAAATCACCGATGACCGAGTGCCGAACGGACGGCACCTCCGAGTTCAACACACGTACGGTTGGGGAAGACGTCTCCTCCTTCTCGATCCAGCAAGGGGGAAGGAGAGGTTGATGGAGATCCAGTAGCACGACGGCATGGTGGTGGAAGCAGCGGGGATCTCGGCAGGGCTTCGCCAAGCTCAGCGAGAGGTAGAGGTGTCACGGGAGGGAGAGGGAGGCGCCAGGGACTAGGGTGCGGCTGCCCTCCCTCCCCCCACTATATATAGGCCCCCTGGGGGGGGGCACCGGCCCTAGGAGATCTGATCGCCAAGGGGGGGCGGCGGCCTAGGGGGTGGCTTGCCCCTGCCAAGGGGGCGCCCCCTCCCCTAGGGTTCCCAACCCTAGGCGCAGGGGGGCCCAAGGGGGGGCGCACCAGCCCACCAGGGGCTGGTTCCCCTCCCACTTCAGCCCATGGGGCCCTCCGGGATAGGTGGCCCCACCCGATGGACCCCCGGGACCCTTCCGGTGGTCCCAGTACAATACCAATGACCCCCGAAACTTTCCTGATGACCGAAACTTGACTTCCTATATATAAATATTTACCTCCGGACCATTCCGGAACTCCTCGTGACGTTCGGGATCTCATCCGGGACTCCGAACAACTTTCGGGTTACTGCATACTAATATATCTACAACCCTAGCGTCACCGAACCATAAGTGTGTAGACCCTACGGGTTCGGGAGACATGCAGACATGACCGAGACGACTCTCCGGCCAATAACCAATAGCGGGATCTGGATACCCATGTTGGCTCCCACATGCTCCTCGATGATCTCATCGGATGAACCACGATGTCGAGGATTGAATCAATACCGTATACAATTCCCTTTGTCAATCGGTACGTTACTTGCCCAAGACTTGATCGTCGGTATCCCAATACCTTGTTCAATCTCGTTACCGGCAAGTCACTTTACTCATACCGTAATGCATGATCCCGTGACCAGACACTTGGTCACATTGAGCTCATTATGATGATGCATTACCGAGTGGGCCCAGAGATACCTCTCCGTCATACGGAGTGACAAATCCTAGTCTCGATTCGTGCCAACCCAACAGACACTTCCGGAGATACCCTTAGTGCACCTTTATAGCCACCCAGTTACGTTGTGACGGTTGGCACACCCAAATCACTCCTACGGTATCCGGGAGTTGCACAATCTCATGGTCTAAGGAAATGATACTTGACATTTGGAAAAGCTCTAGCAAAACGAACTACACGATCTTGTGCTATGCTTAGGATTGGGTCTTGTCCATCACATCATTCTCCTAATGATGTGATCCCGTTATCAATGACATCCAATGTCCATAGTCAGGAAACCATGACTATCGGTTGATCAACGAGCTAGTCAACTAGAGGCTCACTAGGGACATGTTGTGGTCTATGTATTCACACATGTATTATGATTTCCGGATAACACAATTATAGCTTGAATAATAGACAATTATCATGAACAAAGAAATATAATAATAACCATTTTATTATTGCCTCTAGGGCATATTTCCAACACCTCTGCCTTCAACAGCTCACACAGGATGGAGGGATCCGCGCTGTCGGCCATGGCGGCAGGGGCGACACAGAAGACCTCGAACCTGCTGGTTCCACTTCCTGATGGGCAAGTTTTCAACTCCTCACATTGATGTGTAGCATCTGGTCTGCTAGAAATAAACATATTTTTATGCTAGAAATAGAATTCCTTGTATGCTCATGCTGGTTCGTTTGTGCTCTGTTCATGGGGCATATTGGTACGGTGGTTTGTGAGATGCCACTGCTAGTTTCTTGGGATTGCAAGTATGGTTGTCTGTTTGTGAGCCACGCCGTCGGATATCTAATTTGACTGCATCAGTGAACACACAGGCAATGCATCCAATAATGTGTAGCATCCAATAATTTCTTCACTATACACATGTCTGTGAGATGGTACTGCTTGTTTGTTTGTTATTCTGGTCCGCAAATGCTAATTGCATAGTGTTCTTCATGTCTGTAAATAACCTATGTTCTGGCAGCATTTAAGTAAATCACTAGATCAGTAGATCATTTAAGTAAATCACCTATGTTCACATAACCAAAGCACTAGATCAGCAGTAATGTTCCTCACTTCATTTCTGTTGCTGCCCTTCTGTAAATCAATGCCCTTGTGAATTGTTGCTGCCATTCAAGTTTTTTCAATGTGCTTGCATTCACTGATGTCAAATTTCTGTCAATGTAGGTCAAACATGCCACCTTATAAGCTACCCATGATAGCTCAGCAAAGAACACAAGAAGAAAATGTCCTCCGTCGAAGAACACAAGAAGCAAAAAATGTCCTTCGGCGAAGAGCACATGCAAAAGGAAGCTGCGAACCTTGCTGTTTAGGATGATGCGCAACTACATTTATTTTTTGGAGCACTATGCATATGTGAACCTTGCTGTTTAGCTGATAATGTTGCTAGACTTGGCTGTACTATGTCTCAACTTGTGTGGAACTGCTTTTGGGGTGGTCCATATGCATGTGAACCAGCTATTTAGATTAGATGATGGATTTGATTTCTATGAAGTATTTTGTTGATATTTAGAATGCCTTAAACTCTTTACTATGTGTTGGTCATGATGTTATTATTGCACTTCTCATCTAAATATCCTGTAATTATGTGTGATGGTTAAATTTCCAAAGAGGTCAGGCCAAAATTTCCTCTTTACTATGCTACTGGTCATGATCTTATTAATGTGCATACTTCTCATCTAAATATTGTGCAACTATGTGTGATGGTTAGAATTTCAAATAGGTCATGCCAAAATTTTCTCTTTACGGTGGTGTTGGTCATGATCTCTAAATATTGTGCAATTATGTGTGATGGTTAGATTTTCAAATGTCAACCAAAATGTCCTCTTTAGTATGCTACTGGTCATGGCGTTAATATGATGGCAAAAGCAATAGTTGAATAAAACAAGAGTGGCAAAAGAAAAACAAATTAATTGGGGGCAATCTGGTCTTTTCTCTGCTCTGTTTGGTCAAAACGTCCATTGACCTAACAGAATGGCATTTGTGATATATTATCGAAAGCTAGGAGTGGCAAAAGTGAGAGATGAAATTCTAGAGTGGCATAAGCAAAGTTGGCAAAAGCTAGAGTGGCAAAAACAAAGTTTTCCCTATAAGAAAATGTCTATAGGGGAGCTGCTACAACAACATACCTGTAAAATTCAACAAAATTTATTGAGAGAGCCCTATAAACACTTACAGAAAATTTAACGCGCATATCCGCCTCAGTGACCCAGCCGTTCCCAGACGTTTGTGAAAGTTTGAGACGCTCGACTGTGGATGCACTTAGACTGTGTATTGACTGGAGGTTTCCACCCTGTTTTTCTTGTTGTTTCTGGACCTATCAGAACTTGTGATTTCATTTAGAGTTAATGGAACTGGGGCCACCTTCCTGTTTTCCTAAATGTGAGTAATGAAGCCACGTCGCTGTCGCTGTTGGGGATGGATGGATCGATAATTTGGTGGTTAGTTAGGCTAACTCCAACGCACAATCCCAAATGGACGTCCGTCTTGTTCGTTTTTTCTGTTTGGGGATGGCAATGGAGCCGTGTTCATCCGGATTTGTCAATGCGTCTGCCGTGCGTCCAACGCGCGGCTGCATTTCAGCCGCATCTCGTCCGTTCGAGATCAACAAGCATACTAAAAATGAAGCATGGTTTTTAAATAGTTCAAATTAAACACAGTAAATAGTTTTCACATCCAAAATAGTCTTACAACCCAATCAGAATAAAAACAATATGAAATAGTCTTTACAATCCAATTGAAATTTATTTGCATGACAAAGAAATTAAACCGATAGCTGCTCTAGTGGGTTCCAATGTGAGTCCAGATGTGCTCAATCAAGTCATCCTGGAGCTGGACATGAGTAGCCCATCATGCAATTCAGGATGAAAATGGACAAAATGTTCAAAGGTTGCAGGAGGTGGATGCTCAGGCTCAACATTTTCACTGGAAATCAAACCCTTGGTCGTAGATGCTATCATCATGCTCATCCTCCACGATTATGTTGTGCATGATCACACAAGC
Source organism: Aegilops bicornis (assembly GCA_021605145.1). Taxonomy (NCBI): domain Eukaryota; kingdom Viridiplantae; phylum Streptophyta; class Magnoliopsida; order Poales; family Poaceae; genus Aegilops; species Aegilops bicornis. Next base: position 119,277,472 of record CM038673.1, read on the forward strand.
AGTCATCACCTCCCAAAGCTTTTGAGTGCTCCATGTCAATGCAGGGTTTCGAACGATACCCCATCAAGACTGAAGCACACCGAAAGCACGCTCCACATGTTTCCTAGCACTCTCCTGCATTTGGGCAAACCTCTATCTCTTTTGTCCTTGCAGATTGGGTATGGTCTTCACAAGAGTGGACCATCGTGGATAGATACCATCAGCAAGGTAATATCCCTTGTTGTATTGGTGGCCATTGACCTCAAACTTGACCTCTGGGCAGTGGCCTTCTACAAGCCTTGCAAATACTGGAGAACACTGAAGAGCCCTGATATCATTGTGTGAACCAGCCATGCCGAAGAAATAATGCTATATCCACAGATCTTGTGAAGCCACCGCTTCAAGTATGACAGTAGCACCTTTCACATGTGTTGGGGAACGCGGTAATTTCAAAAAAATTCCTACGATCACGCAAGATCTATCTATGTGATGCATAGCAACAAGAGGGGAGAGTGTGTCCACGTACCCTCGTAGACCGAAAGTGGAAGCGTTTAGTTAACGTGGTTGATGTAGTCGAACGTCTTCGCGATCCAACCGATCCAAGCACCGAACGAACGACACCTCCGCGTTCAGCACACGTTCAGCTCAGGGACGTCCCTCGTACTCTTGATCCAGTTGAGGCCGAGGGAGAGTTTTGTCAGCACGACGGCGTGGTGACGGTGATGATGAAGTTACCGGCGCTGGGTTTCGCCTAAGCACTACGACGATATGACCAAGGTGTGTAACTGTGGAGGGGGGCATCGCACACGGCTAAAACAATGTCAACTTGTGTATCTATGGGGTGCCCTGTCCCCCGTATATAAAGGAGTGGAGGAGGGGGGAGGGCCGGCCCTCTATGGCACGCCCTGGAGGAGTCCTACTCCCACCGGGAGTAGGATCCCCCCTTCCCTAGTTGGACTAGGAGATGAAGGAAGGGGGAGGAAGGAGGAAGGAAAGGGGGGGGGGACCCCCCACCCAATTCGGATTGGACTTGGGGGGGGGGGTGCCCCCTCATAGGCTCCCTTCTCCTCTCTCCCACTATGGCCCAATAAGGCCCATATACTTCCCGAGGGGTTCTAGTAACCTCCCGATACTCCGGTATATGCCTGAACTCACCCGGAACCATTCCGATGTCCAAACATAGGTGAGGGAGTTCCGGACTAGGGGGTGTCTGGATAGCCGAACTATCATCATCGGCCAGACTCCAAGACTATGAAGATACAAGATTGAAGACTTCGTCCCGTGTCCGGATGGGACTTTCCTTGGCGTGGAAGGCAAGCTTGGCGATACGGATATGTAGATCTCCTACCATTGTAACCGACTCTGTGTAACCCTAACCCTATCCGTGTCTATATAAACCGGAGGGTTTTAGTCCGTAGGACGAAGAACAATCATACCATAGGCTAGCTTCTAGGGTTTAGCCTCTTTGATCGCGTGGTAGATCTACTCTTGTAACACACATCATCAATATTAATCTAGCAGGACGTAGGGTTTTACCTCCATCGAGAGGGCTCGAACCTGGGTAAAACATCGTGTCCCTTGTCTCCTGTTACCATCTGCCTAGACGCACGATTCGGGACCCCCTACCGAGATCCGCTGGTTTTGACACCGACATTGGTGCTTTCATTGAGAGTTCCTCTGTGTCGTCGCCGATAGGCCCGATGGCTCCTTCGATCATCAACAACGACGCGGTCCAGGGTGAGACTTCTCTCCCCAGGCAGATCTTCGTGTATGGCGGCTTTGCACTGCGGGCCAATTCGCTTGGCCATCTAGAGCAGATCGAAAGCTACGCCCCTGACCGTCAGGTCAGATTCAGAAGTTTAAACTATACGGCCGATATCCGCGGAGACTTGATCTTCGACGGATTCGAGCCTCAGCCAAGCGCGCCGCACTGTCTCGATGGGCATGATCTAGCTCTGCAGCGAACAAAGTGCCACGGAGGCCGCACTGTAATCCGCTCCAACCCTTAATCCGAGCCGGACTCCCGATCGGGACGAGTGGTTGGACACCGCCTCGGGGCTTTAATCTCTACGGCGATCGAGCGAACTCCATCCCTGTCCTTTGCAAAGACGCCGACTCAGGCGCGGACTCCTATCCGGACTCCAAACCCTCCGCGCCCTTGCCGATCGAATCCGATTGGGCGCCCGTTATGGAGTTCACGGTAGCGGACATCTTTCGCACTCGCCTTTTGGTGACATCCTGAATTCACTAAAGTCTCTCTCTTTATCCGGAGAGCCTGGCGGACTACGATCGGGAAGGTTGGGCTACGGACGATGAAAAAATTCAACGCCCACCCACCACCCACTTTGTAGCCACTGTCGATAGCCTACACGACGTGCTCGATCTCGACTCCGAAGACATCGACGGTATGGACGACAATGTAGGAGACAACAATGAACCAACACCTATAGGATGCTGGACAAACTCACCCCATGATGTATACATGGTGGATACACCTAAAGCAAATGAAGACGAGGAGCAACGGGACACTACGAAGGATAAATCCTCGAAAAGCAGTCAAAACGGCAGCGTAAACGCCGAACAAAGTCCGGCCTCAACAAAGACCCAGCCATAGAGCAGGCGAACCGTGGACAACGAACAAGCTATCGAAAGCAATCGTCCGAACAAGACAACTTGGATAAACAATCTGTCCCCAGCGAAGACAACAGTCCGGACGACCTCACGCCGGACAAACCATTGGAGCAAAATGACCTCCAGAAAAGGCTCGTCGCCACTGCGCGTAGCCTGAAAAAGCAGAAGCGGAAGCTCAAAACAGCGGAAGATGCACTCCGGATTAGATGGAGCAAAGTATTCAGCACCGCAGGTAAGTACGGCGACAGTCGCCGAACAAAGAGCTACCCGAAAAAAAGCTACTGCTCGAATTCGACGAGGAGGCCTTAGAGCCCCACAATTAAAAGCAAGAAGGCCACCCGGTCGGATGGACGACCTCATGGCAAAAGAGAGCGCGAATGGCGCCAAGACACAAGCCAATATGCGATCCGCATAAGGATTCACACTCAAGAGGATGGCCCAGCTTAGGTCCATCTATGGGCCAAGATAGCAGGCTCGTCAAAGCAATGCAATACGCCAAAATTCAAGATCATGGCACACCCAAATATAGGGCGCCAGACACCCCTATGTTTCACCGATGAGGTGCCGGATCATGAATTTCCATCGGATTCAAACCCGTAAACATACAGCATACGGCGGAACAATGCAGACCTCGAGTGCGGATCGAGGATTACATCCTCCACATACACATGGCTAGAGGAGACGATCTCCACGCCATAAAATACTTACCCCTTAAACTCAAAGGCCCAGCTCGGCATTGGCTTAAAAGCCTCCCCGAAAATACCATTGGAAGCTGGGGAGAGCTCGAGGATGCATTTCGGGCAAATTTTTGTCCGCCCTCCGGATGCAGACAATCTAAGTCACATAACTCAACAGCCCGGAGAGTCAGCCCGGAAATTCTAGAACAGGTTCCTTACTAAAAAGAACCAAATAGTCGACTGTCCGGACACCGAAGCCTTAGCAGCTTTCAAACACAACTTCCGAGACGAATGGCTCGCCGGAACACCTCGCCAAGAAAAGCCAAGAACAATGGCCGCATTAACAAGCCTCATGACCCTCTTTATGCTGGGAGAAGATAGCTGGCTGGCTAGATGCAGCACCAGCGACCGAGTACATCCGAAATCAGGGATGGAAATGAAATCACGACGCTTGAAAAGATCAGCGCGGAATAAGGAAAATGGCCCAAATAGTACGGCGGTCAACGCCGGATTCAAAAGCCCTCGGCCGAACAACAAAACACTACCCCTAAAGGATAACAGTTGACGAGCTATCCAACCTAAACAAGATTACGGATACACTGTGTCAAATACATGGTACCTCCGGGAAGCCTGCAAACCATACCCACAGAGATTGTTGGGTCTTCAAATAGTCCGGCCGACTTAATGCCGAACACAAGGGGCTCGACACACCAAATGCGAGTGACGACACCCAAAAGCAGCACTCGGGAAAACGAAAAAATTTCCCACAGGAGGTTAAAACAGTAAACTCACTTCACGTGATCAAAGGGAAAAACAAAGCGGCGCCACTTAAAAGGCGCGCCGCACACTGGTTGTCAAAACCAATCACCTTCGACCATCAGGACTATTCCGATAATATCCGGAACACATGATGGACTGCCTTGATATTGAATCCTATAATCGACGGATTCCAATTTACACATGTCCTCATGGACGGCGGCAGTGATATAAACCTGATATATCAGGACACAATCCGCAGGATGGGGATAAACCCAACCAAAATTCGCCATAGCAACAACTCCTTTAAAGGAGTACTGCCAGGCCCATACGCCCTTTGCATCCATACTGCTAGAAGTTGTGTTTGGTTCATCCGACAACTTCCGTCGCGAAAGGTTACTCTTCCATGTCGCCCCGTTTAAAAGTAGCCATCAAGCACTATCGGGACGCGAAGCCTTCGCCCGCTTTAATGCAATACCGCATTATGCATCTCTAACACTTAAAATGCCCGGTCCACGTGGCATCATCTCGTTGAAAGGAAGTATTAAGTGTTACTCGGCGCGGAAGAAGGGGAGATCGCATCGACAGCTCCACAGCTATCCGGCTCCACTAGGCAAAGAACCTGCAATAGGTCATTCAAACCCCGGATATGGCTAGACGAGTCCGGCACCCACTAGCGGCATACCCCCATACAAGGGGCTGCATGCATATGAACAACATGCTACACCCGTCCAGGATACGGCACAACGGAGACACAGGCGCAGACGTGCAGCAGGGACCCGTTGCAAGGATTCTTTTCAGATTAAGACCCTGCGTAAACCTTTTTTCATTGTCTCTTGTTGATATACATCCCCCCGGTTCCTTAAATATAGCCGAGGAGGAGGCTGGTGCTTTGGCATTGGCCGCACCAGAATTTCTTGGCGTGCACGGACACAAAGGGCTTAGGGCCTTATTTTGCCCATTTTCATAAAGAACGAATACCTTAGGGAGTATTCGGCGTCTCGAAAGTTAGGCCTTATATGCATCAGCTCCGAATCATTGTCTTTGGTCAAATGTTGGGTTGCCCGGCTCCTGTGTTTTGATGCCTTACGCCTGCTTTTCACGGCTAACGCGGCACCGTGGAGAACTGCTGCGATTGTGCCCAGTTCGGCCGGCGAGCACCTTAGTAGAGAAAGCCGAAACCGACTGTCATGATATAGCGAGAGACTGGTCAACCACTTTCGATGACTCACAGGAATGTTTAGAATTCCTCCGCATTAACGAAGGACCGGTTTCGGTCAGGCACATACGCACCCCGAATTCGGGAGAGTGCGGTGCCCCCAGGGGCTATATAGCAGCCCCACCCTCGAACTCCTATGGCTAAGTGAAAGTGATAAAGCATTATAGTCCGGTTGCCTGGTTTGCTACGCTACCACCTCCTTAACAGGACCAAGACGTTGGATTAAGTGTGAAAAAGCGCTTTTTTTGCAAACACCCCCGCACTATGTGCGTGGGGGCTGAAGACAAGGACTGCCATCTTTCAGGTTATATACACATATACATAAAGAGCCGCACAGGGAGTAGTTTACTACTTGAACGCACAAGTATAAAAAGCACTTATATTACATTGAAACATCGTTTTCACGAATCATACATGTCATTCAAACATAATATCCTTCGAGCACTGCGTCTCTATTAAACGAGCGCCCGGCAGGACTTCTTCAAAGTAGTGCTCGGCAGGTACTCGACCTCTGTCCGAATCCTGGGATGCAACGTCAGTGGCCTTCATCTCTGCCCAGTATGTTTTGAGACGGGCAAGATCCATCCGCGCTCCCTCAATACATGCCGATCGCTTCATCGCGTCGATACGCGGCACCGCTCCAAGAAACTGCTGCACTACACCAAAATAGCTCTTCGGCTGGGGTCCGTCCGGCCACAAGTGAGTCAAGACATGCTTCATGGCCAATCCGGACAATCGATTCAGCTCGGCCCACTCGGCCAACCGATCGGTCAGCGGCAGAGGACGCTCCGGACTATGGAATTGCGACCAGTATAGCTCTTCCCTTTTGTGCCCCTTCTGGCCCCGGAAGTGCTCAACCGCGTCCACAGCGCTCGCCGCCAAGTCCATATAAGCATCGTATGAACTCCATAATTTATCTAACGGAGCATACTTTGGATCTGTATATTTCCTCCGCAGCAGAAACGGTTTTCCAGCCGCAATTGCTCTGGCCTGACTCAGCTCCTCCTTGGCAGCTTTCAAAGCCGATTGGGCATTCTTGGTTTCGGCGGCGGCCTTCTTTAGGCCCTCCTGTTCCGCTTGATGCTCTTTTTCAAGAACCTCGCAGTGATCGGTAGCATTCCTTAACCTTTTGGCCATCTCGGCCATCTCCTCTTTGCTTCGGAGTGAGCAGCCCGTTCAGCTTCTAGCTCTTCGGCCGCCTTTAAAGCAGCCGCATTATTACTCCTGGCTTGCTCTTTCGCTCGGGCAAGTTCTGCCTGACTCCTCAACAGCGGCACCATCTGCATTAAAGCATACAAACAGTAAGACATTGGCGTGAAGCTCCCTTAACAGGTGTCCGCATAGAAGTCGCATACCTTGTGACTCGTCAAACCGTTTATTGACCAGCGCGATGTCCGCATCTGCCTCGTCAAGTCGCCGCTTCAGTTCGGCATATTCATCAGTCCGGCTGGCCTCCGGACGCCCCGCCACCTGTTTAGGAGCGGCGATATGTTAAAACTGAGAATTTGATCCTCGGCACGTCGTCAATTTTTTGACAACATACCGAGTCTCAGGGGCTACTATCTATACATGGCGCATTTTATACATTATTTTTTGCGTACCTCAAACCCCTGGCCAAGAAGCTTCGACGGCCAGGTAATCCGCTCTCTGCGGATGCAATTCTTTTAATCACCGTACCCATTAGAGCACGGTGATCTTCTGAGATAGCCGCTCGCCCGAGCAAATCCCTCAGCTCCTCTGACCGCACACCACTTGGCACCGGACCTTCCGCCCCCGCCGGACTTGGGGGAACCCTCTACGACGACACCTCCGGGTCGTCCGCTCCACATGAGGGTGCAACAGGTGGAGGCGTTTCGCTCTCCATCATCTCCATAAGAAGATCCCCCGAAGACGAGCTCTGCTGAGAAGGGCTGAGGTCCGAACTACAAGGTACAATTTCGGTTATCTTCATAAATAAATCTGAGGATGTTCCTTATTTACAAGACCCCTTCGTTTTACTTACGGCTCATTGGAGGGCTGACCCCTTTGGGGAAACAAAGGCGGCTGGGTTACTTCAGCGCGGACTCTCCGACGAAGATTCCCTTCCTTTCTTTGAGGCCTTGACCTCCGGATCTTACAAGCGGTCCTCTTCTCTCTCCTCGGAAGGAGGGACTCTTAATCTCCCCTTCCTTGATAGCCTCCTTCGTAGAGGCAGTTGCTCCCCCGCTCCTCCCTTCGCCTTCTTCAAAAGGTGCGACCTTCAACATCTTGGTCAACATGGGATCCGGCGTGGTCTCTGGGAGGGGAGCCGGACACCTTATCAACTTTGCCATGGCTATCCACTCCTGTTCAAGAAACGGTTCCTTTAAAGGGCATATATGTATAATAAATGAATGAACAACTTGTCCGGTTACAGGACTACTTACTTGAGTATCTGGGCGATTGCAGCTTAGTCCTGCGTCCTCGGTCAAGTCCGGACACTTCTCTTGTGATCCGAAGAACAGTTTATACATCTCCGCGGGCGTCGTGCCCATAAAATTTTGGAGAGCTCGTGGTCCATCCGGATTGAATTCCCACAAGCAAAGGGGGCGACGTTTGCAGGGCTGAAGGCGCCGGATCACAATAACCTGCGCCACCGCAACCAGATTGATCCCTCTTTCCTGGAGATCTCGAATACGGCCCTGCAGCAGGGGAATGTCCTTGGACAACCCCCAGTCGAGCCCCTTGTTGACCCATGACGCCAGCCGCTGTGGTGGACCTGAGCGGAAGGCAGGGAGTGCCGCCCATTTGGTGCCCCGGGGAGCGGTGATATAGAACCACTCACGTTGCCATAAACCAAGCTCCTCTTGATAAGAGCCCTCGGGCCACGGAGCACCAACGCATTTGCTTATGACCGCCCCTCCGCACTCTGTTTGCTGCCCCTTGATCGCCTTTGGCTCCACCATGAAGGTCTTGAGCCACAATCCAAAGTGAGGGGTAATATGGAGGAAGGCCTCACATACAACAATGAATGACGAGATGTGGAGGATGGACTCCGGATTCAAGTCATGGAAATCAAGCCCATAATAAAACATGAGCCCCCACACAAAGGGGTCCATCGGGAAGCCTAAACCTCGGCTGTAAGTGAGACACGAACACCACGTTCTCACCGGGCTCAGGAGTGGGAATGACCTGCCCTAGAGCAGGCAGCCTATGCGAGATCTCGCCGGTTAGATACCTGGCGTCTCGCAACTTTAGCACGTCTTCTTCTGTGACGGAGGAAGACATCCATCGGCCATGCTGGTCGGAGCCGGACATCGTCGAAAGTCCGAAGCGCCTGAATCTGAAGCTTTGGGTGTTGGAACTCGAAGCGCGAGGCGAACTCGATAGAGGGTGTAAAAAGGAGAGGGCCTTGGTCTCATTATAAAGAGGTTGAATACCAAGAGCCCACCCCGTGGTCGACTAGGACTCGCCTTTGATAGAGAAGGCAGGCCAACGGGCACGGTTGGGTTACCCACGTCCGTATTGATGAGAATCCCGGAATAAGGGGGAACGATCTACGCTTTGATAAGATGTGCCAGGGAAACCGCCTCGCTAAGCACGCTGAGGTGGAGCAAAAAAAACGATTCATATAAAAGCCTGGCCGTGGTGTGATGTCACGCCGCGGAATACGTCAGCAGATCTGTGCAAAAATTATTCTCTCTACGGTGTTATGTGGAACTTGTTTTGCAGAGCTGGACACTATCCTGGTGTTCACAATCTTCTATAAATTATTCGGAGGAAGAACCCGCCTTGCAATGCCGAAGACAATATGCGCGCCGGACTCGTCGTCATTGAAGCCTGGTTCAGGGGCTACTGAGGGAGTTCCGGACTAGGGGGTGTCTGGATAGCCGAACTATCATCATCGGCCGGACTCCAAGACTATGAAGATACAAGATTGAAGACTTCGTCCCGTGTCCGGATGGGACTTTCCTTGGCGTGGAAGGCAAGCTTGGCGATACAGATATGTAGATCTCCTACCATTGTAACCGACTACTGTAACCCTAACCCTATCCGGTGTCTATATAAACCGGAGGGTTTTAGTCCGTAGGACGAAGAACAATCATACCATAGGCTAGCTTCTAGGGTTTAGCCTCTTTGATCTCGTGGTAGATCTACTCTTGTAACACACATCATCAATATTAATCTAGCAGGACGTAGGGTTTTACCTCCATCGAGAGGGCCCGAACCTGGGTAAAACATTGTGTCCCTTGTCTCCTGTTACCATCCGCCTAGACGCACAGTTCGGGACCCCCTACCCGAGATTCTCCGGTTTTGACACCGACAATAGGCTTCCAATATATCGATCATTATGTCTCGAGCATTTCAAGACTCCTCGTCATGTCCGTGATCACATCCGGAACTCCGAACTACCTTCGGTACATCAAAACACATAAAGTCATAATACCAATCAACGTTAAGCGTGCGGACCCTACGGGTTCGAGAACTATGTAGACATGACCAAGACACGTCTCCGGTCAATAACCAATAGCGGAACCTGGATGCTCATATTGGTTCCTATATATTCTACGAAGATCTTTATCGGTCAAATAGCATAACAACATACGTTGTTCCCTTTGTCATCAGTATGTTACTTGCCCGAGATTCGATCCTCGGTATCTCAATACTGCTACCTGTTGAGCATCGTTGGTTTTCCCTTGAAGAGGAAAGGGTGATGCAACAAAGTAGCGTAAGTATTTCCCTCAGTTTTTGAGAACCAAGGTATCAATCCGGTAGGAGGCTACACTCAAATCCCTCGTACCTACACAAACAAATAAGAACCTTGCAACCAACGCGATAAAGGTGTTGTCAATCCCTTCACGGCCACATGCAAAAGTGAGATCTGATAGAGATAATAAGATAAATATTTTTGGTATTTTTATGATATAGATTGGAAAGTAAAGATTGCAAAATAAAGTAGATCGGAAACTTATATGATGGAAAATAGACCCGGGGGCCATAGGTTTAACTAGTGGCTTCTCTCAAGATATCATAAGTATTACGGTGGGTGAACAAATTACTGTCGAGCAATTGATAGAAAAGTGCATAGTTATGAGAATATCTAGGCATGATCATGTATATAGGCATCACGTCCGCGACAAGTAGATCGAAACGATTCTGCATCTACTACTATTACTCCACACATCGACCGCTATCCAGCATGCATCTAGAGTATTAAGGTTATAAGAACATAGTAACGCATTAGGTAAGATGACATGATGTAGAGGGATAAACTCAAGCAATATGATATAAACCCCATCTTTTTATCCTCGACGGCAACAATACAATACATGCCTTGCTGCCCCTGCTGTCATTGGGAAAGGACACCGCAAGATTGAACCCAAAGCTAAGCACTTCTGCCATTGCAAGAAAGATCAATCTAGTAGGCCAAACCAAACTGATAATTCAAAGAGACTTGCAAAGATAACCAATCATACATAAAAGAATCCAGAGGAGATTCAAATATTGTTCATAGATAATCTTGATCATAAACCCACAATTCATCGGATCTCGACAAACACACCGCAAAAAGAATTACATCGAATACATCTGCAAGATCAAGGAGAACTTAGTATTGAGATCCAGAGAGAGAGAGAAGAAGCCATCTAGCTAATAACTATGGCCCCGAAGGTCTGAGGTAAAATACTCACACTTCATCGGAGAGGCTATGGTGTTGATGTAGAAGCCCTCCGTGATCGATTCCCCCTCCGGCGGAGCGCCGGAAAAGCCCCCAAGATGGGATCTCATGGGTACAGAAGGTTGCGGCGGTGGAAATAGGGTTTCGTGGTGCTCCTGGATGTTTTCAGGGTATAAGAGTATATATAGGCGAAGGAAGTCGGTCAGGGGAGCCACGAGGGGCCCATGAGGGTGGGGACGCGCCTCCCTGCCTCGTGGTCGCCTCGTTTCTTTCTTGACGTCCACTCCAAGTCTCCTGGATTACGTTTGTTCCAAAAATAACTCTCCCGAAGGTTTCATTCTGTTTGGACTCCGTTTGATATTCCTTTTCTGCGAAACACTGAAATAGGCAAAAACACAACAATTTGGGCTGGGCCTCCGGTTAATAGGTTAGTCCCAAAAATAATATAAAAGTGTATAGTAAAGCCCATTAAACATTCACAACAGATAATATAATAGCATGGAACAATAAAAAATTATAGATACGTTGGAGACGTATCAAGCATCCCCAAGCTTAATTCCTTCTCGTCCTCGAGTAGGTAAATGATAAAAACAGAATGTTTGATGTGGAATGCTACCTAGCATAATTCTCAATGTAATTTTCTTTATTGTGGCATGAATGTTCAGATCTGAAAGATTCAAGATAAAAGTTTAATATTGACATAAGAGTAATAATACTTCAAGCATACTAACAAATTAATCATGTCTTCTCAAAATAACATGGCCAAAGAAAGTTATCCCTACAAAATCATATAGTTTGACTATGCTCTATCTTCATCACACAAAATATTTAAATCATGAACAACCCCAGTTTCAGCCAAGCAATTGTTTCATACTTTAGTATTTTCAAACTTTTTCAATCTTCACGCAATACAGGAGTGTGAGCCATGGACATAGCACTATAGGTGGAATAATATGGTGGTTGTGGAGAAGACAAAATAGGAGAAGATAGTCTCACATCAACTAGGCATATCAACGGGCAATGGAGATGCCCATTAATAGATATCAATGTGAGTGAGTAGGGATTGCCATGCAACGGATGCACTAGAGCTATAAGTGTATGAAAGCTCATCAAAAGAAACTAAGTGGGTGTGCATCCAACTTGCTTTCTCACGAAGACCTAGGGCAATTTGAGGAAGCCCATCATTGGAATATACAAGCCAAGTTCTATAATGAAAAATTCCCACTAGCATATGAAAGTGACAACATAGGAGACTCTCTATCATGAATATCATGGTGCTACTTTGAAGCACAAGTGTGGTAAAAGGATAGTAACATTGTCTCGTCTCTCTTTTTATCTCATTTTTTTGTGGTGGGCTTCTTTGGCCTGTTTTTTTATTTGGGCATCTTTGGCGTCTTCTATTTTTCATAAAGTACGGAGTCTCATCCCGACTTGTGTGGGAATCATTGCTTCCATCATCCTTTCCTCACATGGGACAATGCTCTAATAATGAAGATCATCACACTTTTATTTACTTACAACTCAAGAATTACAACTCAATACTTAGAAGAAAATATGACTCTATGTGGATGCCTCCGGCGGTGTATCGGGATGTGCAATGGATCAAGAGTGACATGTACGAAAGAATTATGAAGGTGGCTTTGCCACAAATACAATGTCTACTACATGATCATGCAAGGCAATATGACAATGATGAAGCGTGTCATAATAAATGGAACGGTGGAAAGTTGCATGGCAATATATCTCAGAATGGCTATGGGAATGCCATAATAGGTATTTATGGTGGCTGTTTTGAGGAAGGTATATGGTGGGTGTATGATACCGGCGAAAGTTGCGCGGCACAAGAGAGGCTAGCAATGGTGGAAGGGTGAGAGTGCGTGTAATCCATGGACTCAACATTAGCCATGAAGAACTCACATACTTATTGCAAAAATCTACAAGTTATCAAAACAAAGTACTACACGCATGCTCCTAGGGTAAGGGTTGGTAGGAGTTAACCATCGCGCGATCCCAACCTCCACACATAAGCAAGACAATCAATAAATAAATCATGCTCCAACTTCATCACATAACGGTTCACCATACGTGCATGCTAAGGGAATCACAAACTTTTAACACAAGTATTCCTCAAATTCACAACTACTCAACTAGCATGACTCTAATATTACCATCCTCATATCTCAAAACAATCATCAAGTATCAAACTTCTCATAGTATTCAATGCACTTTATATGATAGTTTTTATTATACCTATCTTGGATGCTCATCATTTTAAGACTAAAATTTTAACCAAAGCAAATTACCATGCTGTTCTAGAAGACTCTCAACATAATATAAGTGAAGCATGAGACATCAATAATTTCTATAAAATAAAACCACCGCCGTGCTCTAAAAAGATATAAGTGAAGTACTGGAGCAAAATTATCTAGGTCAAAAGATATAAGTGAAGGACATAGAGTATTCTAATAAATTCCGATTCATGTGTGTCTATCCCAAAAGCTGTGTCTAGAAAGGATGATTGTGGTAAACTAAAAAGAAAAGACTCATATCATACAAGACGCTCCAAGCAAAACACATATCATGTGGTGAATAAAAATATAGCCTCAAGTAAAGTTACCGATGGACGAAGACGAAAGAGGGGATGCCTTCCGGGGCATCCCCAAGCTTAGGCTTTTGGTTGTCCTTGAATTTTACCTTGGGGTGCCTTGGGAATCCCCAAGCTTAGGCTCTTGCCACTCCTTATTCCATAATCCATCAAATCCTTACCCAAAACTTGAAAACTTCACAACACAAAACTCAACAGAAAATCTGATGAGCTCCGTTTGTATAAGAAAACAAACCACCACTTTAAGGTACTGTAATGAACTCATTCTTTATTTATATTGGTGTTAAACCTACTGTATTCCAACTTCTATATGCTTCATACCCCCCGATACTAGCCATAGATTCATCAAAATAAGCAAACAACACATGAAAAACAGAATCTATCAAAAACAGAACAGTCTGTAGTAACCTGTAACTTTCGAATACTTCTGGAATCCCAAAAATTCTACCAAAATAGGAAGTCCTAGTAAATTTGTCTATTAATTTTGTTCAAAAGTAATCAACTGAAAATCACGTTTGTGTGATTTATTAAAATTATTCTCGTGCGCGCAAAAGTTTCTGTTTTTCAGCCAGATCAAATTAACTATCACCCAAGATGATCCTATAGGTTCTACTTGGCACAAACACTAATTAAAACATAAAACCGCATCTAAACAGAAGCTAGATGAATTATTTATTACTAAAAAGTAACAAAAAGGAAGGAACAAAAATAAAATTGGGTTCCCTCCCAACAAGCGCTATCGTTTAACGCACTAGCTAGGCATAAAAGCGAGAATAGATCTAAGTATTGCCATCTTTGGTATTCAATTCATAGGCGGCTCTCATAATAGATTCATAAGGTAATTTGATTTTCTTCCTAGGAAAGTGTTCCATGCCTTTCCTTAATGGAAATTGGAATCTAATATTTCCTTATTTCATATCAATAATTGCACCAATCGTTCTAAGGAAAGGTCTACCAAGAATAATAGGACATGAAAGATTGCAATCTATATCAAGAACAATAAAATCTAAGGGTACATAATTCCTATTTTCAACAATAAGAACATCATTAATCCTTCCCATAGGTTTCTTAATGGTGGAATCCGCAAGGTGCAAGTTTAAAGAGCAGTCATCAAATTCACGGAAACCTAGCACATCACATAAAGTTTTTGGAATGGTGGAAACACTAGCACCCAAATAAGAACATCATTCATGATCTTTAATTTTAATTTTAATAATAGGTTCACACTCATCATAAAGTTTTCTAATGATAGAAACTTCTAATTCAAGTTTTTCTTCATAAGATTGCATTAAAGCATCAACAATATGGTTAGTAAAAGCTTTATTTTATCTATAAGAATGAGGAGAATTTAACATGGATTGCAACAAGGAAATACAATCTATTAAAGAACAATTATCATCATTAAATTTCTTGAAATCCAAAATAGTGGGTTCATATCTATGTAAAGTTTTGACCTCTTAAGTCCCACTTTTACCAAATTTTGCATCAAGATCTAAAAACTCCGAATCATTGGGACGCCTTTTAACTAAAGTTGACTCATCTCCAGTCCCATAATTATCAAGATTAATATTGCAAAACAAAGATTTAATATGAGACACATCAATCACTTTCATATCTTCATCCCTATTATCATGAAAACTAGAAGAACACGCTTTTACAAAGCAATCTTTCTTAGCACGCATCCTAGCGGTTCTTTCCTTGCACTCATCAATGGAAATTATCATGGCTTTGAGAGACTCATTGATATCATGCTTAGGTGGAATAGATCTAAGTTTCAAAGAATCAACTTCAAGAGAAATTCTATCCACGTTCCTAGACAATTCATCAATCTTAGGCAATTTTTCTTCAAGCAAAGCATTGAAATTCTTTTGAGAATTCATAAAATCCTTAACACTAATCTCAAAATCAGAGGGCATATTATTAAAATTTCCATAAGAGTTGTTGTAGGAATTACCATAATTATTAGAGGAATTAATAGGGAACGGCCTAGGATTAAAGTTTCCTCTATAAGCGTTGTTACCAAAATTATTCCTACCAACAAAATTCACATCCATAGATTCATTATTATTCTCAATCAAAGTAGACACAGGAATATCATTAGAATCAATAGGAGCACTCTTATTAGCAAACAATTCATAAGTTCATCCATCTTTCCACTCAAAACATTAATCTCTTCTATCGCATGAGCCTTTTTACTAGTAGATCTTTCGGTGTGCCATTGAGAATAATTAATCATAATATTATCTGGGAGTTTAGTATCTTCTCCTAAAGTGATTTCCATAAAAGTGCCTCCCGTGGCCGAATCTAAAAGATTTCTAGAAGAAAAATTCAATCCGGCATAAATTTTTTGTATAATCATCCATAAATTCAAACCATGTGTAGGGCAATTACGTATCATTAATTTCATTCTCTCCCAAGCTTGTGCAAAATGTTCATGATCAAGTTGCTTAAAATTCATAATATCGTTTCTAAGAGAGATGATCTTAGCGGGAGGAAAATACTTAGAGATAAAAGCATCTTTGCACTTATTCCATGAATCAATATTATTTTTAGGCAAAGACGAAAACCAAGTTTTAGCACGATCTCTAAGCGAAAACGAAAATAGCTTCAATTTAGCAATATCATTATCCACATCTTTCTTCTTTTGCATATCACAAAAATCAACAAAGTTGTTTAGATGAGTAGCGCTCACTAGGAAGGCCCGAGAATTGATCTTTCATGACAAGATTCAACAAAGCAGCATTAATTTCACAAGATCCAGCATCGATAAGAGGAGCAATCAGAGTGCTAAGAAAATTATTATTGTTGGTACTGGAAAAATCACACAATTTAGTATTATCTTGAGCCATCGTGACAAACAATCCAACACACAAGCACACAAGAGGCAAGCGAAAAAGAGGCGAACGGGAAAGAGAGGGCGAATAAAACGGCAAGGGTTAAGTGGGGGAGAGGAAAACAAGAGGCAAATGGCAAATAATGTAATGCAAGGGATAAAAGTTTGTGATGGGTACTTGGTATGTCTTGACTTGTGCGTAGACTCCCCGGTAAAGGCGCCAGAAATCCTTCTTGCTACCTCTTGAGCATGCGTTGGTTTTCCCTTGAAGAGGAAAGGGTGATGCAGAAAAGTTGCGTAAGTATTTCCCTCAGTTTTTGAGAACCAAGGTATCAATCCAGTAGGAGGCTACACTCAAATCCCTTGTACCTACACAAACAAATAAGAACCTTGCAACCAACGCGATAAAGGGGTTGTCAATCCCTTCACGGCCTCTTGCAAAAGTGAGATCTGATAGAGATAATAAGATAAATATTTTTGGTATTTTTATGATATAGATTGGAAAGTAAAGATTGCAAAATAAAGTAGATCGGAAACTTATATAATGGAAAATAGACCCGGGGGCCATAGGTTTAACTAGTGGCTTCTCTCAAGATAGCATAAGTATTACGGTGGTGAACAAAATTACTGTCGAGAAATTGATAGAAAAGTGCATAGTTATGAGAATATCTAGGCATGATCATGTATATAGGCATCACGTCCGCGACAAGTGGTCAAGCGATTACGCATCTACTACTATTACTCCACACATCGACCGCTATCCGGCATGCATCGAGTATTAAGGTCATAAGAACGAGTAATGCATTAGGTAAGATGACATGATGTAGAGGATAAACTCAAGCAATATGATATAAACCCCATCTTTTTATCCTTGATGGCAACAATACAATCGTGCCTTGCTGCCCTAACATCACTTGGAAAGGACACAAGATTGAACCCAAAGCTAAGCACTTCTCCCATTGCAAGAAAGATCAATCTAGTAGGCCAAACCAAACTGATAATTCGGAGAGACTTGCAAAGATAACCAATCATACATAAAAGAATTCAGAGGAGATTCAAAAATTGTTCATAGATAATCTTGATCATAAACCCACAATTCATCGGATCTTGACAAACACACCGCAAAAAGAATTACATCGAATAGATCTCCAAGAAGATCGAGGAGAACTTTGTATTGAGATCCAGAGAGAGAAGAAGCCATCTAGCTAATTACTGTGGACCCGAAGGTCTGAGGTAAACTACTCACACTTCATCGGAGAGGCTATGGTGTTGATGTAGAAGCCCTCCGTGATCGATTCCCCCTCCGGCGGAGTGCCAGAAAAGGCCCCAAGATGGGATCTCACGGGTACAGAAGATTGCGGTGGTGGAAATAGGGTTTCGTGGTGCTCCTGGATGTTTTCAGGGTATAAGAGTGTATATATGCGAAGGAAGTCGGTCAGGGAGCCACGAGGGGCCCAGGAGGGTGCGGGTGGGCGCGCCTCCCTGCCTCGTGGCCGCCTCGTTTCTTTCTTGACGTCCACTCCAAGTCTCCTGCGTTGCGTTTGTTCCAAAAATAACTCTCCCAAAGGTTTCATTCTGTTTGGACTCTGTTTGATATTCCTTTTCTGCGAAACATTGAAATAGGCACAAAAATACAACAATTTGGGCTGGGCTTCCGGTTAATGGGTTAGTCCCAAAAATAATATAAAAGTGTATAATAAAGCCCATTAAACATCCAAAACATATAATATAATAGCATGGAACAATCAAAAATTATAGATACGTTGGAGACATATCAAATACATAGTTCAATATCGTTACCGGCAAGTCTCTTTACTCGTTCCGTAATACTTCATCCGGCAACTAACTCATTAGTCATAATGTTGCAAGGCTTAAAGTGATGAGTATTACCGAGAGGGCCCAGAGATACCTTTCCGAAACACGGAGTGACAAATCCTAATCTTGATCTATGCTAACCCAAAAAACAACTTCGGGGACACCTGTAGAGCGCCTTTATAATCACCCTTTTATGTTGTGACATTTGGTAGCACACAAAGTGTTCCTCCGGTATTCGGGAGTTGCATAATCTCCTAGTTTGAGGAACTTTTATAAGTCATGAAGAAAGCAGTAGCAATGAAACTGTAATGATCATAATGCTAAGCTAATGGATGGGTCATGTCCATTGATACGTCTCCAACGTATCTATAACTTTTGATTGTTCCATGCTATTATATTACCCATTTTGGATGTTTATGGGCTTTACTAAGCACTTTTATATTATTTTTGGGACTAACCTATTGACCGGAGGCCCAACCCAAATTGATGTTTTTTTGCCAATTTCAGTGTTTCGTAGAAAAGGAATATCAAACGGAGTCCAAACGGAATGAAACCTTCGGGAGAGTTATTTTTGGAACGAACGCAATCCATGATACTTGGAGTGTGCGTCAAGAAGCAAACGAGGAAGCCACGAGGCAGGGAGGCGCGCCCCAGGGGGGTGGGCGCACCCCCACCCTTATGGGCCCCTCGCGGCTCCCCTGACCGACTTCCTTCGCCTATATATATCCACATACCCTGAAACCATCCAGGAGCACCACGAAACCCAATTTCCACCGCTGCAACCTTCTGTACCTGTGAGATCCCATCTTGGGGCCTTTTTTGGCACTCCTCCGGAGGGGGAAACAATCACGGATGGCTTCTACATCAACACCATAGCCTCTCCGATGAAGTGTGAGTAGTTTACCACAGACCTTCGGGTCCATAGTTATTAGCTAGATGGTTTTCTCTCTCTCTTTGAATCTCAATACAAAGTTCTCCCTGATCTTCTTGGAGAGCTATTCGATGTAACTCTTTTTGCAGTGTGTTTGTCGAGATCCAATGAATTGTGGGTTTATGATCAAGATTATCTATGAGAAATATTTGAATCTCCTCTGAATTCTTTTATGTATGATTTGTTATCTTTGCAAGTCTCCTCGAATTATCAGTTTGGTTTCGCCTACTAGATTGATCTTTCTTGCAATGGGAGAAGTGCTTAGCTTTGGGTTCAATCTTGCGATGTCCTTTCCCAGTGACAGCAGGGGCAGCAAGGCACGTATTGTATTGTTGCCATCGAGGATAAAAGATGGGGTTTATATCATATTGCTTGAGTTTATCCCTCTACATCATGTCATCTTGCCTAATGCGTTACTCTGTTCTTATGAACTTAATACTCTAGATGCATGCTGGATAGCGGTCGATGTGTGGAGTAATAGTAGTAGATGCAGAATCGTTTCGATCTACTTGTCGTGGACGTGATGCCTATATACGTGATCATGCCTAGATATTCTCTTAACTATGCACTTTTCTATCAATTGCTCGACAGTAATTTGTTCACCCACCGTAATACTTCTGCTATCTTGAGAGAAGCCACTAGTGAAACCTATGGCCCCCGGGTCTATTTTCCATTATATAAGTTTCCGATCTACTCTATTTTCCAATCTTTACTTTCCAATCTATATCATAAAAATACCAAAAATATTTATCTTGTTATTATCTCTATCAGATCTCACTTTCGCAAGTGGCCGTGAAGGGATTGACAACCCCTTCATCGCGTTGGTTGCAAGGTTGTTGTTTGTTTGTGTAGGTACGAGGGATTTGCGTGTAGCCTCCTACTTGATTGATACCTTGGTTCTCAAAAACTGAGGGAAATACTTATGCTACTTTGCTGCATCACCCTTTCCTCTTCAAGGGAAAACCAACGCAGTGCTCAAGAGGTAGCAAGAAGGATTTCTGGTGCCGTTGCCGGGGAGGCCTACGCACAAGTCAAGACATACCAAGTACCCATCACAAACTCTTATCCCTCGCATTACATTATTTGCCATTTTCCTCTCGTTTTCCTCTCCCCACTTCACCCTTGCCATTTTATTCGCCCTTCTTCTGTTCGTCTTTTCGTTTGCTTTGATGTCTTACTTGGCTCGTTTGCTCGTTTGGTTGGAATAGTTTTTTATTTATTGCTAAACAGAGAACCTAAGATCTTGGATCCTCATCTTCTTGCCAATCTTTTTAAGAGATCCAATTATGATAAACCAAATCCTAGTGATTTGAGTGCACTAGATTATCTTTATGAGGTTTTGCTTGAGATTCGTGAATCTGAAAATTGTGATGAAGAAATTTATGAAGAGATTCATGAAATCTCCTTGAATAAAAAGCATGATTGCAATTATTTTATTTTAATTTCTCTTCATGTCAATTGTGCTAATAATATCCAAAACCCTAAGCTTGGGGATGCTAGTTTTGCTATGTCTACTACTTGTTGCAATGATCATGATTGGGGTGACTCTTCTTATGATCTTGAAAATTTATTTAAGCCCCATGACGAATATGAGATTGATAATAGTGTTTGCAGTAATATTGAAAATGGGTTTGGAAGAGTGTCAACTTTAGATCCCACATATTTGGAGAATGTTCAATCTTATGGTATTTTTGGTAAAAGTGGGTTTGGAGAGGTCATGACTTTAGTTAATGATAATCCCACTATTTTGGAAGAGTGTCAACTTCACATGCATGTGGATCGTGTTGAGAATATGTTATGTAATAGCTATTTTGTTGAATTTTCCTATGATCCTACATGTAATTATTATGAGAGAGGAAAATATGGTCATATAAATTTTTATCTTACTAAATTACCTCTTGTCATGTTGAGATTTGAAAGATCGTGGATGTCGCCTAGAGGGGGGGGGTGAATAGGCGCCTTAAAATAATTACGGTTTAGGCTTGAACAAATGCGGAATAAACCTAGCGGTTAATTTGTCAAGCACAAAACCTACAACAACTAGGCTTACCTATGTGCACCAACAACTTATGCTAAACAAGATAAACTACAAGGTGATAGCATGATATATGACAAGAAACAATATGGCTATCACAGAGTAAAGTGCATAAGTAAAGGGCTCGGGTAAGAGATAACCGAGGCACGCTGAGATGACGATGTATCCCAAAGTTCACACCCTTGCGGATGCTAATCTCCGTTTGGAGCGGTGTGGAGGCACAATGCTCCCCAAGAAGCCACTAGGGCCACCGTAATCTCCTCACGCCCTCGCACAATGCAAGATGACGTGATTCCACTAAGGGACCCTTGAGGGCGGTCACCGAACCCGTACAAATGGCAACCCTTGGGGCGGTCACGGTGCAGATCAAATTGCTCAGGCGATCTCCAAAACCTAATTGGAGACCCGACGCCGCCGGGAGCTTTACACCACAATGATTGAGCTCCGAACACCACCAACCGTCTAGGGCGCCCAAGCACCCAAGAGGAACAAGCTCAAGGGCACCAAGCACCCAAGAGTAATAAGCTTCTCAACTTGGAACTTCCACGTATCACCGTGGAGAACTCAAACTGATGCACCAAATGCAATGGCAAGGGCACACAAAGTGCCCAAGTCCTTCTCTCTCAAATCCCACCGAAGCAACTAATGATAGGGAGGAAAATGAGAGGAAGAACAAGAAGGAGAACACCAAGAACTCCAAGAACTAGATCCAAGGGGTTCCCCTCACATAGAGGAGAAAGTGATTGGTGGAAATGTGGATCTAGATCTCCTCTCTCTTTTCCCTCAAAAACTAGCAAGGATCCATAGAGGGGTTGAGAGTTAGCAAGCTCGAAGAAGGTCAACAATGGGGGAAGAACACGAGCTCAAAGGATAAGGTTCAATGGGGAAGAAGACCCCCTTTTATAGGTGGGGAAAAATCCAACCGTTATGCTCACAGCCCGCACCGAGCGGTAGAACCGCTTGACATTACGGTACTACTTCTAAGGGTAGCGGTTCTACTGCTTGCGAGCGGTACTAAAAAATTACATCCATGCCTACCACCGCTGGACTTGTGACGAGTTTTTGGTCCCGGGCGGAGGTAGCCACGGAAGTAGCCGCGGTAGTACTGCTCCAAGCGGTAGTACCGGTCCCAAGAGCGGTAGTACCGCTCCCAAGGTCGGTAGTAAAAAATTACTTCCGCTCCTACCCGTAGTAGTACCGCAACCTTTTCGAACACGAACTACCACAACTTCTGCATTCGGACTCCGAATTCGACAAAACCAAGTATGTTGGAAAGCTAGAGACAAGGGATAACCCAATCTTGATAGAAATACCAATAATAAGCAAATGATAAGAGGCCCAAAATAAAATAGTGAGAACCCTTCCTCGGATAAGACCGGTAAAACCTCAACACCGAAAACATCATAGAAGACGCATGCAAACTCCATTTTCGATGAACTCAAGCTTGTCATCAAGATGACCATAAGCTCTAAGACTCACAAAGAGAACCAAACAAGAACCAAGAAACATGATGCAAGGATGCAATGGTTTGAGCTCTCGACGAATGATACAATCAAGCTACTCACTTGAGAGCCCCCCTTGATAGTACGACTATCGATCCTATAACCCGGTCTCCCAACTACCAAAATGAGACCGGTAAAATAGAAAACCTATCAAGGGAAAACCTTTGCCTTGCACATGATCCACTTGAGCTAGATGATGACGATCTTGTCCTCCGCAAGATGGACCACCTTTCTTGATTGCGTTGGGTCGATGGAGACTAGATGATTGCTCCCCCATACTCCACTATGGGTGAGCCACTCTTGACACATCTTCACAAGTCCATTGACACCACAATGGATGGCAAGCTTCAAGCACTTGATCTCTTCGTGATGCTACACTTGAACTTGCACATGACAATCTTGATGACGATCACTACTTGATGTCATCCTTTCCATGGGTTGTATGATATCTTCCTCTTGGCGCAAGCCCATGGACATGTACCTAACCCCACATAGAACTCTCACATAGACCATGGGTTAGTACACAAAGTGCAATGGACAATGCTTACCATACCATGGGATCACTTGATCCCTCTCGGTACATCTTTTACGCTTTGTGAGTTGATCAACTTAATTCCCTCTTGACTTAGTCTTGATCAACCTTGAATCTTTCCAACTCTCTTAGTTTAGATGATGTCTTGAAGGTAAACATGAATGATCACACAATCTTCTTCTTCAAGACATGCTTGCAATAAGCTCAACACTCACATGACCAATCTTTGGATAATTCCTTAATAGCACCTTGGTCAACACATAAACTCCTTGAAACCAACACATGGACTTCAAGAAATGCCTATGGAAAAATCCTTCAAATATAACTCAATGCAACCATTAGTCCATAGAGAATGTCATCAATTACCAAAACCACACATGGGGGCACCGCATGTCCTTTCAATCTCCCCATTTTGGTAATTGATGACAATCACTTTCAAGAGAGTTTATATAAGGAATTATGCATCACCATGCAATGCAACAACCAATAATGCATGCGTATGAGATGCAAATGCTTAGGAACAAAACCAAAGCAAGGAGAAAACTCTGAAGACTTCTCCACAAAACTCTACGAAACTTCTCCCCATTGGCATCGATTGCCAAAATGGGCGAAAAGCTAAGAAGACCAACTATATTGAGGCACCAAGATTGCAAAAGAATGATATGCCACAAAGACATAACAAAGAGAGAAACAAGCAATCAAGCAATCAAAAGATACCAATTGAAGCAAGCTATCAAAAGATACCAATTGAACGAACTAGACCAATGAACCTACGTGCCACGTGAATAAAGATATTATGATATGAGCAGAGGAGTGTTCTAAAGAAACTAGAGAAGCTCCCCATGATTTGTGCACATCAAGAATTTTTGTATTAGGATACAAAGTGCACAAAATAGGATCATAGCTCCCCCAGAATCAATAGAAACTTACAACAAGTGCAAGTGATCATATAGGTAACTAAACCTAGTAATTGCAACAAACACATGGTTGAGCAACAAGTAAAAGAGGCAACTTAAGAATGGGCTCAACCAAAATGATGTGTGTGAGTCAAGGCAATGCACTTGAGAAGACTAATGTACGGTTGAGCATTAAGCATCAACATAGTCTTGAATAGTGGAGATACAAGGTGCATGACATGTCCTTCCCACACACACCAAGCAAAGGGGTTCACAAGCACACTCAACATGCAAAAAGAATAACCAACGCTTGTGACAACCCATGGTGAAGAAAGAAAGTGAAAGCTATGTCAAGAGGAAGGATACCAACCGAGATGGCAAAAGCCTCATCAAGAAAAGCAAGAGACACAATATCTACACCACACAAGAGTGCATCAGGATGCAACAAGGTAAGATTCGTACTCAAGGCAAAGCTTTCACGATGCCACCAAAGAAATAAAACAAGAAAGAAAAGATGGACAAGAAAGAAAGGATATCTTCAAGATATGTAATTTCTCTCAAGTGTATAAGATTCTAGGTAGATGAAAATCATGATGACATCGATCCACAAAGAAGGATGTACACGAAATAGTTACAAAAAGGAAAGAATAAGATATCCACAAGGAAGTCATAAATATACCAATAAGATATTTGCTTGAAAGCATATCACATGGCTAGATATGGTCTTATTGTATACAAATGAATTCCGATCACCACGAATTTTATCAAAGACATCACAACTAGCAACATGAGATCATCGTTGAGATGCTTTGAGAAAGGAAACAAGGTATCACAAGATGGAATGAATATCATGCCAAGATGCAACCTACACAAGGTTGAATGCTAGAAAGGAATGCATGAATAGATACTTGTTATGCGATATCATTGGAAGGATGTAGAAGAAACCAATTGAAGGTAGTAGATAGTTCATTGATCATCCTAGCTTGAGTCCAATAAGCACATGGTGACACCACCTTCCTTGTGAGTGAGCCGAGCATCCAATGCATCTCCAATTGTTCCTAGAACAACAACACAAACAAAATGGTACCCAAACTCATTGGGACCAAAGAGTTAGAGAACCAACAATACATAGGACAAACTCTACTTAAATATGTGCATACATATATCAGAATGAGTTTCATGCACATCTCATCCAATTTGAGACTTGGTGGAGTTTCCCCTATATATTGGGTCAAAGAAAGAAAGAAAGCATGCCAAGGAGACTACATGAAGTTAATATGCATGCTCAATATTTTCAAGAACCGATACCAATTGACAAAGAATTACCAAGTGAAGAAGAGATACCAAATGAATAAATCATCACTTGGAGGATATCCATAAAATATACATCAAGGAATGACATATCCATTGATACACTCAAAAAGAAAGATGTCGAACTCCCAAAAGAGAGAATGGTTCCAAATAAACCAAGCCCTCTACAAAGTTTCATGATGGCACAAAGTACCGAAAAGAAACGGCTTGCCTTCCACAAACACACACTTGATAAGGATCACAAGATGAGTGTTTTATAGAGAATAGGATAGCTCCCCCCAAGACTAGTGCATTATAGAGAATTTGCATTTGGATACAAAATGCACAAGGTGGGATCACCACTTTCACTATATCTAGAAAACACTAGAGAAGGTCAAGAAATTAACAAGATCCACAAGTGGTATGGAATACAATGGGAGTTGACACAATCCTAGACAAGAGATAAAGCAAATGGAAGCAAAGGCCAATGTAAAGATGATCAATAATTTCTACCACACATAAGTGAGTACCAACTGTCAAAAGACAAGAAGTATTTGGAAATAATTCCCGGTGGTAGATAGCAAGGATATCCGACATCATCTTCACACCAAACAAAAGCAAATTGCAACTTGTAGAGCTAACATGCCACCTAGGAACAAGATAATTTACAATATCAATTCTAGGTGACAATATCTCAAATGTACACATTTTCTAGGCTAGTAAGATACACATAGCATATTACTCCCCCATAATGTGATACCAATTAAAGATAAACAAGAGGCAAAAAACGATCCAACAAGAGATAATTAATGGACAATTTAGAATTTGAATTTCTCATGAGAAGACATACCACATAGCGACTAGATAATCTTTAAATATCAATACTAGATGGTATTACTCATGTACACACATATATAGGATTGTGAGGTGCACAAAGCACATCACTCCCCAATAATGGGATATTCCATTAATCTCTCACACGAGCCAACTAAGAAATAAACAAGATGCAAAAGGCTCAACGCATGACACACACATACATGATGTGCAAACCAACACACACATACTTGATTGCTCAAGATAATCAAGTTGGAAGCACAACATATACAAACACATGCAAGGAACGAAACCAAACATGCAAAGGGGTAAGTAGCTATCAATGTAAACACTTTAAGCACGAGTTACCGCAAGGAGGAACATTGGATATAAGATATAAACTTGATAATCCGAATAACTTGGCTTGAGACAATTAGAATGATGAAGTCCCCTTAATTCTTCATAAAGTAGCCAAGTCTCCAATTCCCTCCAACAACACCTATTGATCAAGTTTGAGCTAGTTGGTCCCCAACCAAGTTGGGTCCTAAGAGGTTGGTCACAATAGGCTTGGCTACCCAAATGGTTCTTTGCTTCAAACCACTTTGAGTACCAACAAACTTGGCAACCACATTGCCAACCTTATCCTTCCCAAGAGAATAGACATCATCAATAATAATTGGGTTGGATAAGTTACCACTAGTGCATGAAGAAGCGAGGTGACCTTTCTCACGACATAGGTAGCAACGGCTACTCTTCACTTTCTTCTCACTTGATTTCTCAACTTGAGAAGCATTAGCTTGAGTCTTCTTGGGAAGAGGCCTTTCTTCAACTTGACGTTGAGCATGAGAATGCACTTGTAGCCGCTTCCCTTGTTGCTTGTCACTAATGGCCTTCTTCTTCAATGGGCAAGATCTAACATGGTGCCCTTCAATTTTGCACTTGAAGCAAATAATCTTGGCGAACTCTTGACTTGTTTTTGGCCCTTCTTGTTGTTGCTCTTGGAATTCTTCTTCTTATTGGAGTTGAATTCAAGTCCACCTTTGTCATTGGGGGATTTTTGTACACTCAAGATATTGTTGAGTGTGGCATTCCCTTCATGACACTTTTCCAAATCTTTCTTCAAAGAAGTGACTTGGGCCTTGAGCTCTTTGATTTCCTCTACATGGTTAGTCTCAACACAAGCACGAGAGGAAGTATAAGCTTCATCTTTAGAGCAACAAGGCAAGGAAAGCAATTCATCACAAGATGTACCAATGTTATGCATGGATGAATCATGAGGACTAGCACAAGGCAATATAGCATTTTGAATAAAAGTAGTGCTAGTATCCACATGAGGCTCACTAGATGTTACCTTAGAAATCATGGCCTCATGAGCTAACTTTAGCACATTATGGGATACTAGAAGATCATCATAAGAGCCTGTGAGCTTTACATGATTTTCTTCCAACATCCCATAATTGCTAGATAGCAACTCAAGTTGAGCCCTTAGCTCAACATTCTCCTTCAATATGGATGATTCACAAGAGATAGAGTTAGTAGCACAAGCATCATCATTAGCAACAAGAGGAGAAGACAACTTCGCAAGCTCTTTTGAATATGAAGCTTTAAGTTGAGCATGAGACTCGGTGAGTTTGATGAGCTCACTCTTAATGACCCTTGAGCCATTTTTGAGGTGCTCAAAGTCCTCAAGGAGTTTAGCATGCGCAACTTCAAGCTCCTCATTTTTAGTTTCAAAATCATTGGCCACCTCAAGAGCTCTATCACGAGATTCCCTCACTCTAGATAATTCTAGAGCAAACGTCTCCTCAAGAGATTCCTTGGTGGTTTGTTCAAGTTCAAGAGCTTGAGAGAGGTCCATAATCTCATTAGCGTAATCACGCTCATGACCTTCCATTTTCTCAATGGTGACCTCATGCTCCTCGAGATGATATTCCAACTCCTCAATATACTTCTTGCCCTCAATGGCAATGGACATAATTTCCATGAAGTTCGAACGAGCAATTTTATTTTTATGAAGAGCTTTAAAAACCATTTCCCCTTTCATTTTGAAGGAGGCAACATTATCATTCTCTTCATCATAATCAACATCATCATCATTCTTGCCATCATCAATATCATCACAAGATATATTGAGATTCAAAGTGGGAGATACCTTTGAAGCCTTAGCCATAAGGAAAAAAGCAATCGATGATGATGTAGGATCCCTTGAAGCACCGTTCAAGACCACATCTTGTTCCATGGAGTGTTGGGTTTCCTCTACATTGTTAGCACAACAACTCGAGGAAATAGATACATTTTTATCATGGCAACAAGACATAGCAAGCATATCATCATGAGATTTGAGCAAGCAGTTTCTACATGATATGCAAGGACTACCAACATGAGCATGTGAAACATGTAAGGTGCTCGAAGTGTTAAAGTCCAAAGAAGGACCATTGCAATAAGATAGTGATGAAGAATCACCAAGAACAAGCACACTATCATCATTGCAATGACCACCACTACTCACCCTAGCATTACCTTGTGGCAATCCACATGTAGGTGAAGTAGAAGAAGTTGAGAAGGCAACACGGCCGAAGGTGGAGGAAGAACAAACATCCCCACAAATCTTGGACACACTATATTTATCTTGAAGCTTTGTCCACAACTCATGAGCATCCCAGAACGACATGAGTTGAAATATAACTAAATTGCCCAAAGCATCAAAAAGCACATTAGAAGCTTGAGAATTGAGATAAGAGTTTTTCTCATCCTCAAAAGATAATCTTTGGGGATCCTTTGGAGGAGAAAAACCCATACCTACAATTCGCTCTAAATTTGGGTCCATGACCCTAAAGAGATTAAGCATGTGAATTACCCAAACATCAAAATTTGTGCCATCGAAACTAAGTGTGTCAGAGAATCCTAATCCCCTAGTCGACATCTTTACTCTCTAGGCGGTTAAGCCTAACAAAGAGAGACGAGGCTCTGATACCAATTGAAAGATCGTGGATGTCGCCTAGAGGGGGGGTGGGGTGAATAGGCGCCTTAAAATAATTACGGTTTAGGCTTGAACAAATGCGGAATAAACCTAGCGGTTAATTTGTCAAGCACTAAGGGACCCTTGAGGGCGGTCACCGAACCCGTACAAATGGCAACCCTTGGGGGCGGTCACCGGTACCCGTCAAATTGCTCGGGGCGATCTCCACAACCTAATTGGAGACCCTGACGCTTGCCCGGAGCTTTACACCACAATGATTGAGCTCCGAACACCACCAACCGTCTAGGGCGCCCAAGCACCCAAGAGGAACAAGCTCAAGGGCACCAAGCACCCAAGAGTAATAAGCTTCTCAACTTGGAACTTCCACGTATCACCATGGAGAACTCAAACCGATGCACCAAATGCAATGGCAAGGGCACACAAAGTGCCCAAGTCCTTCTCTCTCAAATCCCACCGAAGCAACTAATGCTAGGGAGGAAAATGAGAGGAAGAACAAGAAGGAGAACACCAAGAACTCCAAGAACTAGATCCAAGGGGTTCCCCTCACATAGAGGAGAAAGTGATTGGTGGAAATGTGGATCTAGATCTCCTCTCTCTTTTCCCTAAAAAACTAGCAATAATCCATGGAGGGATTGAGAGTTAGCAAGCTCTAAGAAGGTCAACAATGGGGGAAGAACACAAGCTCAAAGGATAAGGTTCAATGGGGAAGAAGACCCCATTTTATAGGTGGGGAAAAATCCAACCGTAATGCTCACAGCCCGCACCGAGCAGTAGTACCGCTTGACATCACGGTACTACTTCTAAGTGTAGCGGTACTACTGCTTGCGAGCGGTACTAAAAAATTACATCCATGCCTACCACCGCTGGACTTGTGACGAGTTTTTGGTCCCGAGCGGAAGTAGCCACGGAAGTAGCCGCGGTAGTACTGCTCCAAGCGGTAGTACTGCTCCCAAGAGCGGTAGTACCGCTCCCAAGGGCGGTAGTAAAACATTACTTCCGCTCCTACCCGCGGTAGTACCGCTGCAGCCTTTTCAGAACACCAAAACTACCACAACTTCTGCATTCGGACTCCCAATTCGACGAAACCAAGTATGTTTGAAAGCTAGAGACAAGGGATAACACAATCTTGATAGAAATACCACTAATAAGCAAATGAGAAAAGGCCCAAAATAAAATAGTGAGAACCCTTCCTCGGATAAGACCGGTAAAACCTCAACACCGAAAACATCATAGAAGACGCATGCAAACTCCATTTTCGATGAACTCAAGCTTGTCATCAAGATGACCATAAGCTCTAAGACTCACAAAGAGAACCAAACAAGAACCAAGAAACATGATGCTAGGATGCAATGGTTTGTGCTCTCGACGAATGATACGATCAAGCTACTCAGTTGAGAGCCCCCCTTGATAGTACGGCTATCGATCCTATAACCCGGTCTCCCAACTACCACCATGAGACCGGTAAAATAGAAAACCTATCAAGGGCAAACCTTTGCCTTGCACATGATCCACTTGAGCTAGATGATGACGATCTTGTCCTCCGCAAGATGGACCACCTTTCTTGATTGCGTTGGGTCGATGGAGACTAGATGATTGCTCCCCATACTCCACTATGGGTGAGCCACTCTTGACACATCTTCACAAGTCCATTGACACCACAATGGATGGCAAGCTTCAAGCACTTGATCTCTTCGTGATGCTACACTTGAACTTGCACATGACAATCTTGATGACGATCACTACTTGATGTCATCCTTTCCATGGGTTGTATGATATCTTCCTCTTGACGCAAGCCCATGGACATGTACCTAACCCCACATAGAACTCTCACATAGACCATGGGTTAGTACACATAGTGCAATGGACAATGCTTACCATACCATGGGATCACTTGATCCCTCTCGGTACATCTTTTACGCTTTGTGAGTTGATCAACTTGATTCACTCTTGACTTAGTCTTGATCAACCTTGAATCTTTCCAACTCTCTTAGTTTAGATGATGTCTTGAGGGTAAACATGAATGATCACACAATCTTCTTCTTCAAGACATGCTTGCAATAAGCTCAACACTCACATGACCAATCTTTGGATAATTCCTTAGTAGCACCTTGGTCAACACATAAACTCCTTGAAACCAACACATGGACTTCAAGAAATGCCTATGGACAAATCCTTCAAATATAACTCAATGCAACCATTAGTCCATAGAGAATGTCATCAATTACCAAAACCACACATGGGGGCACCGCATGTCCTTTCAAGATTGCTATCGTCTCTTTATTTTTCCTTGCATATGCTAGTTTTTGCGTGCCTTGCAAATTTGTTTGCTTATAATATGCCAATGCATAGGAAGTATGTTAGACTTAGATGTGTTTGTCATGTGTTTCATGATGCTCTCTTTGCGCTTCAATTCTTGTCTTTCATGTGAGCATCACTAAAATTATCAATGCCTAGCTAAAAGGCTTTAAAGAAAAGCGCTTGTTGGGAGACAACCCAATATTTTTATTTTCTGTTATTCAATAAATAATTCATATAGCCTCTGGTTAGATGTGGTTTTATGTTTTAATTAGTGCTTGTGCCATGTAGAACCTTTGGGAAGACTTGGGTGAAGTCTTTATGATCTCGCTGTAAAAAACAGAAACTTTAGCGCTCACGAGATTAGCTGCCATTTTTTACTGGAGAGTGCTTTTAGGTTGATTCTTTTTGAAGATGATTAATAGACAAATTACTCACATCCACCAATTTATTTAAGAATTTTTGGGGTTCCAGAAGTATTCTAAAGTTACGAATTACAACAGACTGTTCTGTTTTTGACAGATTCTGTTTTGTGTGTGTTGTTTGCTTATTTTGATGAATCTATGGCTAGTATCGGGGGCTATGAACCATAGAGAAGTTGGAATACAGTAGGTTTAACACCAATATAAATAAATAATGAGTTCATTATAGTACCTTAAAGTGTTAGTTTGCTTTCTTGCACTAACGAAGCTTACGAGTTTTCTGTTGAGTTTTGTGTTGTGAAGTGTTCAAGTTTTTGGGTAAAGATTTGATGGATTATGGAATAAGGAGTGGCAAGAGGCTAAGCCTGGGGATGCCCAAGGCACCCCAAGGTAAAATTCAAGGACAACCAAAATCCTAAGCTTGGGGATGCCCCAGAAGGCATCCCCTCTTTCGTCTTCGTCTATCGATAACTTTACTTGAGGCTATATTTTTATTCACCACATGATATGTGTTTTGCTTGGAGCATCTTGTATGATATGATTCTTTGCTTTTTAGTTTAACACAATCATCCTTGCTGTACACACCTTTTGGGAGAGACACACATGAACCAGAATTTATTAGATTACTCTATGTGCTTCACTTATACCTTTTGAGCTAGACAGTTTTGCTCTAGTGCTTCACTTATATCTTTTTAGAGCACGCCGGTGGTTTTATTTTATAGGAATTATTGATATATCATGGTTCACTTATATTATTTTGAGAGTCTTTTAGAACAGCATGGTATTTTCTTTGGTTATAAAATTAGTCCTAATATGATGGGCATCCAAGTTGGGTATAATAAAAACTATCATATAGAGTGCATTGAATACTATGATAAATTTGATACTTGATAATTGTTTTGAGATATAAAGGTGGTAATGTTAGTGTCATGCTAGTTGGATAATTATGAAATTGAGAAATACTTGTGTTAAAGTTGGCAAGTCCCGTAGCATGCACATATGGTTAATGTTGTGTGATGTAACATCCCAAAATTCTAAATTTTGGAATGTTATATTAAATAAATAACTATGCTTGTTGTCTGATTGTTGGTTTGATTGATTGAGTGAAACTGAGTGAAATTTGAAACTTTTGAAAATTGAATGAGAGGGAATGAAATGACTTTCCAAAACTTTCCCCTTTGCCTTTTTGATCCCAATGAATTCAAGTTCATTCCAACACCAAACCCTAGAGTGAAGATGACATGACTTCTTCCATTTTGAAATGAAAAGGGTTTTGGAAAAAAAATTGAATTTCATTTGGGAATATTTCAAATTCAAAGCTTTATGCAACTCAATGATTTTCATGAGGGAAGATAAAATGACTTCTTCAATTATATGAAATATGAGTTGGAAGTTGAGTAGTATCAAGTTGAAAGTCATTTGAAAGTGCTTTGAAACCCTCTTTCAAAATTTTGAGTTTTGAATTTGAATTCAAACTTTGGCATGTGGGAAACATTTCAAAAACTATGCCTGATAAATACTTGAACCAAAGTATAAGAGGAGCAAACATGACACTCCAAAAATATCAGAAGAAACTATGCCAAAAGTTTTGGAATTCAAATCTGAATTTTATTAGAATTTGAAAAAAATGGCTTTTTATAAAGTTTGGATTTTGCCTTTGGTAAAATGTTCAAATGAAAGGGAATATTTCCTGATCATTTTGGTATATATATACCCTATATAAAATATTTATAGATATTGTTTTATTTCTGTTTTGTTTTATTTTAAAAAATAAAATTTTAAAAGGAAAATCCCGGGCGCCACCAGCCACCCAGGCCCAGCCCAAGACCCCCCTCCACTGGCTGGCCGGCCCACGAGGCCAGCCAATGAGCCACCGACCGCCCAGCTCCCCTCTCCTCCCTCGCGCTTCTGGCCACGGCCACCCTTCGCCTCGCCCTCTCTCTCTCATCGACCCACGGGCCCGCACCCATCCCTACCCCTCGCCCACGCCACACTGTCGCCAGCATGGATCGCCGGATCGAAGGATCCGGGATCCCCGATCCCCCACGAGCGAAGGCGACCCCTGGCTATAAAAGCCGCCACCCCCGCACCCCATTCCCCCTCCCGAGACCACGCCGGACCCCCTCTCCCTCCTGCTCGACGTCATGGAGGCAAGCCCTCCCGCCATTGTTGCCGCCGTCGACCCCCTGGTCCACCCCGACCCCAACAACACCACCGAACCCCTCCCCGACCTCGTGCGCGTCTTCCCGACGAGTCGCCGGAGCTCCCCGACGCCCAGACGCCTCGACGCACTTTCGCCGCCGCCGCCGCCGCCGCCGGAGTCCGGTAAGCCGCCGGAAAGCACCCCCCCCCCGTCCGATCTCAATCGAGTGGCTAGGATTAGAACCCCGAAGGGGTAGGTTTTATTTATAAAACCGGCCGGTTCTTCGGTTAGTTTTAGTTAGGTTTTTTTATTTTTAGGCCGGTTAGTTTTAGTTAAACCTAGGCCCGTTTAGACTAAGTTACGCCTAGTGCAGTATAGGCCCATTAGGCCTTTTTCTTTTTATTTTGATTTTCTGTTTTTCTGAGAATAGCTTCTGTTTTCAAAAATTCATATCTTTTATTCTGTTTAATATTTTTGAGTGATTCTTTTTTTGTTGGATTGCAAATTTTATGTAGTTTCTGTAAAATATATATTTAGCTATGTTAAAAATAATTAAAAATTCCTTAATATTGTTTTAGTCAGAATAGTAAATCTGCTATAACTTTAGTTAAAAAAATTATTTTGCATGATTCTTTTTGTAATCACTTTATTTTGACATTGCCAAACCCTAGAAATTTACTTGGGTATTTTAGGATTAATAAATAATTAGTTTTAGACAGAATCCTATTAATCCTAATTAATTAACTAGTTCCTGTTTTCCTAATTAATTAATTAGTAAATTAATTTATTCTTAACTTGTGATTAGTTATTCTAGGTTAGTTTCTGTCATTCTAGTAGATGAACTTTTATTTATAATTAATAAAAGTTTTAAATTATTTTCTTATTAGAAATTGGATTAGGCCTAAAATGAGTTTTATAATAGCTTTTTAATTAATTCTTTTTGCTCCTAGTTGCTTAGTGAAACCTTTTCTGTTAAGTTAACTTAAAACCATGATTAGGTTATGTTAGAAAATTTCTATGGTATAAAACTATTTTGTTATTTGTTGAAGTAGGAAACTTGAGTGGCCTTTATTTGAGTTTTTCTTTTGGATTTGAGTTTTGGTTGTTTGTTGTGTTATGTTACTTTCGTTATGCTGTGTTATGTGATCCTATTGCTATGTGCTTATTATAGTTATTTTTTGCCTCGGTAGAATTTCCTGAGTGCGAAGATTGCTACTCTGAAACCCTAGTTTTTTCAAGATCGTCAACCGTGCAAGTTCACTTTGACCATGCTTTTCTTACCTATGTTTTATTGCATTTAGTGGCACCATTGCAACCACCCCTCAGTAGTGTTATTGAAATTCTTGTAGATGAGTAGTATGCATGAGGTAGGAACCCATCACCCTGTTACCAAGCCCGGGACGTTATTTATTTTAATGCTACGCTATAGTAGACGGGGTTTGGTATGAGTGCTCGAGAGTGGTGTGAAGAAGGAGAACTCTACGTCAATGACGACAACTCCATGATGGAATCTGCAAGGACTGCATCTTCAAGACCTCAAGACTTCAAGACTCGAGACAGGATTTTCAATACACACTCTTTGGGTGAAGGGCGGTTGACGGGCACCTGGAGAACCCAATGGTTGGGCGGGATGCATGGAGAAGCGCCATGACATCTTGCGGAAAGCTTCACCCAGACTCAAAGAGACGGAAGAATACTTCACGCCCGGAAGCTTACCTGTGCAACCGCAAGTCATTATGGGCTCTGGCTTGGGTGACCTTAGTTGTGACTCTGGCTGGGACGGTACTAGCAGATATAGAATGATGGTAGGATTGGATGGGTACCGGACAGTGGTCAGAGGAACTCTTTGGAAGACCATGTTTCGGTCATCTTGTTCTCAAACACTCTGAAGTGCGAGAACGTAAAGAGAGGGATCGAATCTTGCGGGTAAAGTGTACAAACCTCTGCAGAGGGTTATAACCTAATCGATTAGCCGTGTCCACGGTTACGGACAATTTGAGCCTCTGGACTTGGATCTATTTCGGAACTCTCAACACCGGATTGATAACTTAATTGTGGGCAACATATGATGATTTTGGGTTATGAGACATCGGTTGGCGGAACCATGTCATGATAGAAAACTCCTTAGTACAGACTTCATTCTATTCCTTTGATGTAGGTAAAATAAAATCAGCTTTTACGCAAACAAAATTCAGATACAGAGCCATAAAGCCATATTGCATATAGTATAGTTTTATCATCTGTTTTCTCATATTGTGATCTTGCCGGTACATTCAATGTTATGACGTACAGGGCTGCATCGTTTCATGTTGCAGATATTTCCTCGACGAGTTAGAGTTACGATTCAGGGTTACGGTCTACACTCAACCTGCCGATGGCGTTGTTGGGAGTCCACACCCGTTTGATTGTTTCAATGAGTATTATGAGGTATATATCAGTTTTACGTTATTTATGCATGTGATTGCACTTTGATATATACATTGATGTACTGTGTGTGCCAGCATACTGATCCAGGGATGGCACAGAAACACAGAGGCTTGACCGTCTGAGGTCGGGTCGCTACATGTGACAAATTTGTAACGTGGGGTGTTCTTTGATTGCCTTCCTTGTGAGTGGAGGTCGGGATCGCGTGATGGTAAACTCCTACCAACCCTTCCCCTAGG
The DNA here is from genome assembly GCA_021605145.1 of Aegilops bicornis. NCBI lineage: Eukaryota > Viridiplantae > Streptophyta > Magnoliopsida > Poales > Poaceae > Aegilops > Aegilops bicornis. The sequence goes on from CM038673.1 coordinate 119,314,124, forward strand.
AGCATGCATAGTAGTACTTTGCTTTGAGGGCTAATAAACTTTTGCAATAAGTATATGAGTTCTTTATGACTAATGTGAGTCCATGGATTATACGCACTCTTACCCTTCCATCATTGCTAGCCTCTACGGTACTGTGCATTGCCCTTTCTCACCTTGAGAGTTGGTGCAAACTTCGCCGGTGCATCCAAACCCCGTGATATGATACGCTCTCTTCGTCAAATAGAGGAAGTCATAGTTCGTTGCTTAACAGAATGGGGCATAAGAGGCAAATTATTCACTTTGACACTAGATAATGCCAACAATAATACTAATGCATGTGAGGAGTTAATAAAATATCACAAACATGAGCTGCTCCTTGAAGGTCAACATTTGCATGTCAGGTGTTGTGCGCACAATCTTAATATCTTGGTTCAGGATGGAATGAAAATAATCCATGCAGCTATTGACATGATACGTGAGTTGATGAAGTATATTGACTCTTCTCCTTCAAGACTTCAATATTTCAATACAATTGCAAGTGGGATGGGTCTACGTGCAAAGAAAGGCATCTCTGTTGATACACCAACCAGATGGAACTCAACCTGGAAAATGCTTGTAGAAGCATTGACGTACGAATCTGTTCTCACTAGTTATGCCAACAGAAAGATGATAGATTCTCCAAGTGAGGAGGAATGGGAGAAGGCAAAAGCTATTTGTGAGTTTCTAAAAGCTATTTGATTGTTTCAGCTCATAGGAAGCCAACTTCACATAAGTTTCTCCCAGTTGTGCTTTCTATTCGCCATGCATTGAAAGATCCGGGTTGGCAGACCTCTGATGTGTTGAAGGAATTGGCGGCAGTGATGCAAACGAAGCTTGATAAATATTGGGATCCCGAGGAGAAGGAGAATGCAAATCCTAACCGTCGTAGAAAAAGCAAGGGCATTGAGTTTAACCATGCACTTGTCATTGCTACATTCCTGGATCCAAGGAGGAAAGAAGATTACTTGGATTTCTTCTATTGCAAGTTGTCTATTGACGGGGAGCAAATTACAAAACAAGTGGAGATTGCTTTAGAATGGGTGAGAAAGTATGTCAAGGAATATGAGCTACTTGCGGCGACAAGCACTGCACACTCGACAGTCGACACCTTCTAGTCAAGGCAATACCATTATTGGATCACCTGTTGCAGGGAAAAGGAAGTTGGAAGAAGAGTTTGCCCAACACAAGTCTCGTCGGAGGTCACGTGTACACAAATCCGAGCTTGATGCATACTTGGAAGAAGCATCCGAGAAGGTCGGTGATGACTTTGATGTCTTGGGTTGGTGGAAGAGGCATGGCGAAAAGTTTCCTATATTGGCATCTATGGCCCGTGACTTTCTTGCAATTCCTTTGAGCACATGGCATCTGAATGAGCCTTCAGTTGTGGTAAGAGGATACTAGGCAACAAGAGAAGCTCTTTGAACCCTGATATGCTAGAAGTGCTTGTTTGTGCTAAAGATTGGTTGTTCAAACCAAAGGAGGGCGAGTTAACCGCTTACATTTTGGTTCTACTACTTGTGTAGAATGGGATATATAAAACTTGCAGTTGCAGTATAGAAGTGTTCATATGCCTTGAAATTAATTCTTTGTTTCATTTGCAGGAGATGGACAGTAAGCACACGGGTAAAAACTTGAAACCAAGAAAAGGTAAAAATATGATCCTGATCATTGATTGGTCTTTGCCTTGCTCTTTTTTTCCGTTATAGTGATTGGACAAGCGAAAACACTGTCGCTAAGCGAAAACATTCTTTTCCGTTAAACTTGAAACCAAGAAAGAGTAAACAAGCGAAAACACTGTCGCTAAGCGAATACAATTTGGTGACAAAACTGCTGGTTTGGCAGATTGCATTATAGCAGTGCATTTGTCCTGTTCCACTTGAATTATTCAAGCAATTATCATCTTTGGATGGCTGCTGAGACATGCATTGCTATTCCACGCTTATTTGCAGTGATTTATTCATCCGACTTGAACAACACATATATGTCAGTGCATCGCAGTTTCCATTTGATTTCAGTCCTCTACTCGGACCACTAACACCAGCCTTCCTCTCCTTTGCTGTTATGCAGAAATGCCACGTCAAGAACAAGGATATCAGGAAGTTCTTGGGCCGGTATTCACGTCGGCGACAAGGGCGCCATCAAGGAGGAGTAGAGTGCGAAAACCGTCCTAGAAGCCGTGTTTGACCTGCCGTGTTTCATTGTCTTTGTGTCGTCGTCATGATTTTGAACTTTCTCTAGACTGAATTTTGTAGTGGAGTTAATTGTTAGGAATGTGCCATGGAACATGTTATCTTTATTATCCTGCATATTGTCACCACATGAATCGGTACGACGCTTATCTACCCCTAAAGTCTGAAGACTTGAAAGTATTTGAGGTTAAAACAGGACATGGATGTGCTCTACCGTTAAATGATTTGGTTATGCGTTCACATTGCCCGCCTTGTCTTTTTAGCTATTCTAAGAGTTCTTTGTTGCCGATTCAGGCAAGTCTTGGATGTTTCTGCTAAATTATTGTTTGGCATGTCACTGTTAAACTAAAGTTGAATATGGTTATGTACTGGGTTTAAACCCATGGTTATATACTGGGTGTGGACCGGTTTGGGTGGAAGAAACATTGGGTGCAGTTTTGGTTGGGCTAGAAATGGTATTATTTGGTTATGGTTCAGGTTTGGTTTTGAGAGGTACGTGTACGGGAATAGTTTAGTTTTGGTCCAGTTATTAACCCGTTCTCAGATTTAAGTATATATACAGCGCCCAGTTGCCAGTTTCTTTTCTTCTTTCTTTTTTGAAAAGGGGGTTTGCCCCAGCCTCTGCATCAAAACAATGCATACGGCCATATTATTAATAAGCAAAAGGTCCAACAGTAGTCTCGTAGTCTCAAACAAACAAAAAAAGTCTGTGCTCAATACAGAGCACTAAAGCAGCAAACCGGACAAGCACAACCGGCAGGCAAATACAATAGATAGGAAACAAAACACCTATCCTATTACATGAACGCCATCCAAACCGGTTGAATAAATCCCGAGCTACCATCTCTCATTGGATAGATCCAGTAACAAAATGCTCTATGGCCTCCGTCGGAGTGAGTAGCGACCACATAGGGATAAGTGCAGTGGCCGTGAAGATAACCTGCAAGAAATGAATATTCGTTGTTCTGTTAAAAACCAAATAGTTTCTGCAATTCCAAATTTCCCATAGCAAAGGACATACTCCTACACGGATATGCCTCGAAGTTACTACGTCAATCCCATCTAACCATGTCCCAAATAACGTGTTGATGGAATTTGGAGGAGAAATATTAAAAGCTATGTGGACCGACCTCCACAAAATCTTTGCCAGAGGGCAATCGAGAAAGGGGTGTTTGATTGATTCATCACTATCACAAAAACTACATCTTTTAGACCCCAACCAATTGCGTTTCGCCAAATTGTCTTTAGTTAAGATAACCTGTTTATAGACAAACCACATAAACACTTTGATTTTTAAAGGCACTTTGAATTTCCAGACATGCTTCGAATTAGGAATAACGCTAGTGTTGATAACATCAAAATACATGGATTTAACCGAAAACTCCTCATTCTTAGCTAGTTTCCAGCGTAACTGATCTGGCTGTTGGGAGAGTTGCACGTCCATCAATCTTCTCACAAGATGGAACCAAGCTTCCCAACATTGCCCCACTAGCGTTTTTCTGAATTGAATATTAAGAGGATTTGACTGTAGTACTGTTGCAACGTAAGCGTCTCTTCACTGAACAATACTATAGAGAAAAGGATATTGGATTGCAAGGGGCGTCTACCCTAGCCATGTATCCTCCCAGAATCTTGTTGAAGTACCATTGCCAACTACAATTTTTAACCTATTGAAAAAGGTTGCTTTTACTTACATGAGTCCCTTCCAAAAAGGTGAATCAATCGGTCTTACCATCACCTGGGACAAGGTTTTGGATTGTATACCCTGCCTATTTCGTAACCAAACCAGAAGCGATAGCTGGTAGGTACTCCAAGAATGGGTAATTAATCAAGTCACCATTTGTTTTTGGCTTCTCAGAGTGGACGCAATCATGCAACTAGCTGCCGCTCGAAAGGACTACGTCGACCGGTCGACTTCGACATCGATCTCGCCAGGCAATGTCCAGGGAACCTCGCATGCATCTTCTCTAAGAAAAATCAACCAGGCGATGAGCAATCGTTTTTTTTCTTTTTTGGAAATGAAAGATGTACCCCCAGCCTCTGCATCTGAATGATATATGCAGTAATATTATTAATTATTCATGAAGACTTTACAAAGTAATACATCAGTTAGCTCGAAGCCACCATCTTGGCAACACACATGTCACTACTACTATCCCCTTGATGAAGGGGTTCCAAATGTCCGAGCCTAATACTAAACATCGCACTAAATCCTAGCATCTAAAGCCGGATGCTCCAACCAAGCCACAATGCCGGAACTGGGCACACACCGTTTGGTGCACTCTCAAAAGCCGTCGCCACCTCCAACCGCTAATCCATCTCCAGAGCAGGAACTGACGCACCAACCTTGCCAGGCCTGTCATCGGTGCCACCATGACGTCAAGACAACACCACCATCCTGCGCGTGTCCATCCGCACGCGCCCTAGGCGATGAGCAATCTGAAATCACAACATTTCTCTACAACCTCCATTGCCTTGAGGAGCACAACTCAACGAGGTAGCTCAACCAGGTACAACGTCTGCGGATGAAGGGCGACCAGCAAGCACGTACACAAGGCCAGGACTCGCACCGCAGCATCAAATTGGGCAGAGTACTGTCTAAGTGTCAGATTGGGCATGCGACAACATACTGGAGCATGCCAAGTATCAGACTAAGCAGACCAAATGTTTCAAATTGAGTATGACATGCAACTTTTATACTTATTTATGAGCATATGTTGAACTGAGATTGTAAATTGATTTGTCAATATATTTACTTGAATGTGATGACTAAATGAGTGTTCTGGTAAAGTACTTGTGCACCTGCAGAATTGAACACTCACATGAATCCTTCAGATTATGCATATTTACTTGAATGTTCCACTTAAGCGGCAACCATTGCATGTGCATAATTCTAAAATGTACTGAATGGCAGCTGTTGAAGAGAACTATTGCCTAGTACTGAGCTGACCTTGAAAGAAAATGGCAAAATAGATCTATTTGTGAGCACGTCATTGCAAGATCAACTTAACTAAACTGAACTATGGCCAGGAACTGAACACTTGAGCAGAAATCAACAATACAGAGTGTCCAATTGCTTGCTTCATCAGGATCTCATTGAAATTAGGCATGGGAATTCACTAAAACAAAACTGCACCACCGTAACCCAGTAAAATGATCATTTGGTACTAATTATTAGTGTGATTCGATCATGTGCTTATTTGTGTTGGTTGAAGATCTTTTTTGATGATGAAGGATTGTACAGGGCCATGCACAATGTTTTTTAGAATGGATGTTTCTTGGCCATTATTCAAGAAATTCCTATTACACACAACTTTTCATGAGTTCTTCAACTGAAATGAAATAGATGAACAAGGCAATCTGGGATCTTTTGTGACATATGCAAAGATGAGTTATCTGCTGGCAGGAGTGTGCTTGAGTGATGAAGGTTACAAGAACCCTGACCTCAAATTGTACTACAAAGCTGGGCAGAGGTATGTGAAGGAGCTGTTCAAGCATAGATGGGACTCATTGGAGGAGTACACAGGATGGATGAAAGTTGAAATCTTCAACCGGGCCAACGAAACGCCAAAACCTTCGAAACCTCTAAAACGCTATCACCATGAAATCCCAAAGATCCAAAAGGTTGTGTCTCAGGAATATTGAAAACCTGGCGACTCACATTTGGGTTGGCCTAATGGTAGCAAAGAAACAACTCTTTCTCTTTGGGTCTTTCACAATAAAGGACGGGTCGGAGACTCGTTTCTGGGAACACATCTGACTAGGCAATGCCAGTCTCTAAGAACAATATCCAGCCTTGTACAACATTGCTCGTGATAAGAACAATAATATTGCGTAGGGGCTCATCTCTTTTAAACATAATGTCACGTTACAATTGTATGATATGTGCGCCTTGTTATCATTCTCTTATCTTTCTATCTCTTCTCCCTATTGTATCTCTCCTGGTTGTTCCAACGACTGCATCATGTAACACCATGAGACGTCTCTCGTCCAATATCAATATATATCACGCGGATCTCCCTGTATGGAGAGTAGGAACGCTTCCACAACTTTCCACATGGTAATGAGATCGATCTTCTTCCACCTCATCTAGCTATCCTCTCCCTTCCAAACTCAACCATGTCGACCTCCAGCTCTGTAGTTTCCTCCAGCCTCAACAACAATGTCTCTGAACCATTCACCAAATCAAACTACGTTCACTGGCGTGCTCACGCCCGCTCCCAGATCATGGGGGCTGGTCTCTTTGGGTACCTCGACAAAACCATAGCTGAACCACAGAAAACCCTAGTCACCAAAACCTTCGATGGCAAAGATCAGGTAATTGCTAATCCTGCTTATGCTCCTTGGTTGATCCAGGATCAACAAATCACCACCTACCTGCTCTGCAATATTTCCAAGGAAGTGCTAGTTCAGGTTGCCTCCCTAGATACCTCCCATGCCAGCTGGACAGCTCTTGCCAACATGTTTTCTGCCCAGTCCCATTCCAAAGCCAATCACGTTCGCATCTCCCTCACCACTACCCAGAAAGGAACCCAACCTGCCGCTACATACTGCGGTCACATGTGAGATCTTGTTGATGAATTGGCTGCAGCAGGTAAACCTATCATAGAAAATGAGCTCGTCTCCCACATCATATCCAGTCTTGACAACCGATTATCTCTGCTCTTGATGTGCGCTCTGATGATGTCTCTGTAAATGAGCTTTTTGGTATGGTTGCCACCTTCGATCAGAGGGTGGAGATGTTCCTGGGCACGGGCGTCGTAGCCTTGGAATCATCACCCAGCGGTGCATCGCACGTCCGTGGATAGGGATGGCAATGGGGCCCCATACCCGCCAAACCCATGGGGAATTCATCTATTAGGGGGTGGGGATGGGTGAAAATTTTCCCCATGGGGATATTTACCGAACTAATTTATTCCCCATAGGGTATAATGGGGATGGGGACGATATCCTATTCCCCAGACCAATACCCATCAGGACCCACTTTTTAACTATGATACTGCGGTCAACCTTAAAACATTCACAAAAAACCTTGCCAAAACAAAAAAAACTGAAGAAAACCTTAAACCTATCTCACATCCTCATCTCAGCCGCCACCATGACCAAGAAGTCAATACAACCTAGAGCAGCATTAGCAGGACAAGGACAACACCATGTATATATGTTGATTATAGTTTGTCATATTGTGTATATTAATATCAATTTGTGGGGATGGGGACCCTAATGGGTTCCCGTTCCCAAGTGGGGCATGGATATGGGGGAATTTTATCCCCAGTCAGGTAAACGGGGATGGGGATGGGATGATGGGGAATAGATGGGGATGGGGATGTTCTTGGGGTCCCCATAGGGGATTGTCTCCATTTCCATCCCTAGCTGTGGAGGTGGCTCGACCAGGGGCTATTGCGGTGGCGGTCCTCGTCTTGGCTCTGGAAATGGCGGTGGTGGCCACTACCCCAACAACGGCGGCGGCCACTACCCCAACAACGGCGGCGGAGGAGGCTACTAGGGCGACAACGGCAACCACTATAGTGGTGGTGGTGGCGGCCACTACCCCAACAACAGCAGCGGTGGCGGCTTCAACTACAATAATCATCAGGGAGGAGGCCGACCCTTCTACACCAATAATAGGGGCGGCCAAAACCTCTACAACAACAATTTCTATGGGTATGATGAGTATGAGGGCAAGTGTCAGATTTGTAAGAAAACTAATCACATACACTAGTAGAAAAACGGGCCTTTAGTCCCGGTTCTGGAACCGAGACAAAACAAACGGGACTAATACCCAAAACCTTTAGTCCCGGTTGGCTTAGGAACCGGGACTAAAGGGGCTCCACGTGGCCGCTGTCTGGAGCTCCACCCTTAGTCCCGGTTGTTTTTTTTTTTGAATTTTTTAAATTGATTTTTTTATTTTTTTATTTTTTTTCTGATTTTCAAAATTTTGAATTATTTGACAATTTAATCTCTAATCACCCCTCATTACTGCTCAAGTGTGGAGCACTCATTCCAAATCGTCTAACTTTCCGGCCGGTCACCCATCCTCTCACTACTCTAGCCTAAGCACGCTTAACTTCCAAGTTCTATTCCCCCTCATTTCCAAGTATGCACTTCTTGTTTTCCTAACAATAGTAAGTTGTCAATCCTAATAACCCATAGGAGTTGAACTTGAGCATGAAGTCACACTTTTCACCGTTTGAGTTTGAAACCATTTTTCTAAAAAACAAAAATTATTTAGTAACACCAATATTTCTTGAATAAGTAGTTTGACCATAGTTTGACCAAAAATTCAAAAAATACATAAATTTGAGATATCTTTTTTTTCTTTTCAGAATTTTAGGATTCTAAAAATTTGCAAAACGGCCTATGGCCGTTGAAATCGGAACCGGCTTTTCGTACTGAACATTTTGATATATTATATGATTTCTTTGACATCGTATGCAAAAGTTATAGCCGTTTTACTTTTTCATAACACTTTTTTGCAAAACATGTCCAAATTCATGTTTTTTAATTTTACTAATTAGTAGATGTAGTAACATAACTACATCTCGAAGGATTTTAATTTTTGAAGTTTTCATCATTTTCTTTCGTTTTTTTTAAAACTGAAAACCCCTTTAGTCCAGGATGGTGTCCCTCCAATCCTACCGTCGACTACATCTGCTACCACCGTCCCAACCAGAGTCACAACTAAGGTTAACCAAGCCAGAGTCACATTCTATTAAAATGGCAAAAAGAATTACTTTTTAATATAGCAAAAATAATTATATCAACTATTATTAAAGGCTAAATAACTATTCATACAAAACAGTAGTGAAATTAATATTAATTAATTATAAAAATTATCTACTGTTGTCTAACAGAAGCATACTACAACATGTTAAAATCTACAGAAAGAACTAACTAAAAATAATTGAAAACAACAATTAAAGTACTAAAACAACTATATAAGCAAAACAATACTATTTTAATTAAAATCCTAATTTAAATTATTCTAAAAATAACCAAATAAATCTTACTATGACAACAATCCAACATGTGACTAGGAGCAAAAAAATTAAATTAAAAACTATTTCTAAACTCAAATTATTCACAATGTAGGGTTTGAAGCAAATTTGTAGAAATCAAATTTAAATCATTTAAATTTGAAAACTAATGGCACAAACATAAACTAGGCAAAATTTTGAATCTAATGAAAAAAGAATCACTAAAAAACAACAAATAACCTAAAAGATATAAGCAATTTAAAACAGAAACTAAAAACAAAAAACAAATGGAAAAACAAAAAAAATTAGTCCCGGTTGGAGACACCAACCAGGACTAAAGCCTCAACCCCTTTAGTCCCGTTGGTGTTTAGTTCCGGATTGATCCACCAACCGGGACTAAAGGGCATCGCACCGTTTAGTCCCGGTTGGTGCCTCCAACCGGGACTAAAGGTCCCATTTGAACCGGGACTAATGCCTGTCTGGCGCCCTAGCCGCTCGAACCGGGACTAATGCTCACATTAGTCCTGGTTCGTAATGCAACCGGGACTAATGTGTAGATCGAGTTTGGACCAAAGCCCTGTTTTCTACTAGTGATAGCTAAAGAGTGCTAGTAGCGGTATGTCGAAGACAACTCACCCATGAGCTCGAGAAGGTCACCATGCATGAAAGATACCATGGGCATGATCAAGTCCATAATGCAGATGGTTCAGGTATGGAGATAAGCAATATTGGTCATTCAATTATTCATTTCCCACATAAAGATACCCATCTTAAAAGTATTCAGCATTGTCCTAGCTCATCCAAAAGTCTTCTCTTTGTACATCGTATTGCCCTTGACAATCATGTTTTTCTAGAATTTCACCCATTTTTTCTTGATCAAGGATGAGGTCACGAAGCAAATCCTCTACCGAGGTAGATGCATGGATGGACTCTACCCATTGATTCCCAAAGTTAGCAGACTCAATAAACAAGTGTGTAGTGCCATTAGACTCTCCTTAGAGAGATGTCATGCTCGTTTAGGCCACCCTTGTTTTTCCATTGTCAAGCAAGTTCTTAGCAAAATAAACTCTTAGTTGTTGGAGAGCATAATTCTGAAAAAATTGTGATTCTTGCCAACGAGCTAAAGGTCGTCAGTTGTCGTATCCTGTCTCTACTAGTGCTTCTACCAAAACCTTTAGAACTCATTTTTTCTGATGTATGGGGTCCTGCCCCTCTTTCTGTTAGTAGACAAGCCTATTATGTTAGCTTCATTGATGATTCTAGCAAATATACTTGGGTATACCTTCTCAACAAATGGTGTGATGTGTTTCAAGTCTTTCAAAACTTTCAAGAGCTTGTTGAAAGAAAATTTAACAACAAAATCCTTGTTGTTCAATCTGACTGGGGTGGTGAGTATGAGAAACTCAACTCATTTTTCCAAAAGTTGGGAATCCCCCATCATGTTTCATGTCCCCACGCTCACCAGCAAAATGGTTTGACAAAGCGCAAACACAGACACATTGTTGAAGTAGGCCTTGCTTTTCTTGCTGCTGCATCCATGCCCTTAAAGTTTTGGGATGAAGCCTTTCTTACGACTGTGCATCTTATCAATATTCTATCCAGCCATGTCATAAAAATTGAGACTCCCACCGAGCGTCTTTTGCATGTCAAGTCGGATTATGCCCGACTCCTTGTGTTTGGGTGTGCATGTTGGCCCAATCTTCGCCCATACAACAACCGTAAACTTATGTATGTTTCAGTCGAAACAATGCGTTTTTCTTGGCTATAGTGCACAACATAAAGGAGTTAAGTGCTTAGATGTTTCCATTGGTCGAGTACATATCTCTCGTGATGTTTCCTTTGACAAAACTCAATTTCCCTTTGCCAAACTCCATCCTAATGCCGGAGCCCTCCTTCGCAAAGAAATTCTTCTTTTTCCTTCCCATCTTTCCAATGTTGATAGTGGGGAAGAAAATAATTGTGATGGTCCATATTTGCCTAACTCTCCTAATACTATGCTTGAGTTTCCTGTCCTAGCAATAAACAAAGAAGGAAGTGCTGCCAATTCTCCTGAAAATCGAGTTGAAAATGAAGCTACAGTGCAACATTTTATGTCCACGGAATCCTATGGTGCATAATCCTCGGGATCGCCATCTTCTGACGTGCGGTCACCCTCGGGATCCACCCAGGTGCCTGAGCCTGCCGCACCAACCAACGCGCCCCAATTTGATGCGGGATCCGTGCGGTCCACTAGTCCCCCACCTAGCTTCTCCACTCCTCCGCGTGTGCGCCGGCCCATCCAACCCGAGGGCTCCGTGTGCCGCTCAACTGGGCTTTGACCCGCGCCTGGTCCCTCCGCTCATGCGGCCTCGCCCGACCAGCGCGTGGGCATGGTCTAACCGCCTGGTCCCTCCACTCACGTGGCCTCGCCCGACCGGCGCATGGCCTTGGTCGACCCGTCCACTGATACGTCTCCAACGTATCTATAATTTTTTATTGTTCCATGCTATTATATTACCCGTTTTGCATGTTTATGGGCTTTACTTTACACTTTTATATCATTTTTGGGACTAACCTACTAACCGGAGGCCCAGCCCGAATTGCTGTTTTTTGCCTATTTCAGTGTTTCGAAGAAAAGGAATATCAAACGGAGTCCAAACGGAATGAAACCTTCGGGAGCGATCTTTTTGGAACAAACGCAATCCAAGAGACTTGGAGTGGACGTCAATAAATAGCCGAGGCGGCCACGAGGCAGGAGGGTGCGCCCTATGGGCGTAGGCGTGCCCCCCACCGTCGTGGGTCCCTCGTGGCTCCCCTAACCTACCTCCTTCGCCTATATATATCCACATACCCTGAAAACATCCAGGTGCACCACGAAAAACTATTTCCACCGCCGCAACCTTCTGTATCCGCGAGACCATCTTGGAGCCTTCGTCGGCGCTCCGCCGGAGGGGGAATCAACCACGGAGGGCCTCTACATCATCTCCAAGGCCTCTCCGATGAGTTGTGAGTAGTTTACCACAGACCTTCGGGTCCATAGTTATTAGTTGGATGGCTTCTTCTCTCTCTTTGAATCTCAATACAAAGTTCTCCTCGATTTTCTTGGAGATCTATTCGATGTAACTCTTTTTCGGTGTGTTTGTCAAGATTCGATGAATTGTGGGTTTATGATCAAGTTTATCTATGAGCAATAATTGAATCTTCTCTGAATTCTTTTATGTGTGATTGGTTATCTTTGCAAGTCTCTTTGAATTATCAGTTTGGTTTGGCCTACTAGATTGATCTTTCTTGCAATGGGAGAAGTGCTTAGCTTTGGGTTCAATCTTGCGATGTCCTTTCCCAGTGACAGTAGGGGCAGCAAGGCACATATTGTATTGTTGCCATCGAGGATAAAAAGATGGGATTTATATCATATTGCATGTGTTTATCCCTCTACATCACATGTCATCTTGCTTAATGCGTTACTATGTTCTTATGAACTTAATACTCTAGATGCAGGCAGGAGTCGGTCGATGTGTGGAGTAATAGTAGTAGATGCAGAATCTTTTCAATCTACTTGTTGCGGACGTGATGCCTATATACATGATCATGCCTAGATAATCTCATAATTATGCACTTTTCTATCAATTGCTCGACAGTAATTTGTTCACCCATCGTAATACTTATGCTATCTTGAGAGAAGCCACTAGTGAAACCTATGGCCCTCGGGTCTATCTTTTATCATATAAGTTTCCGTTCTACTTTTATTTGCATCTTTTACTTTCCAATCTATATCATAAAAATACCAAAAATATTTATCTATCTTATTGTCTCTATCAGATCTCACTTTTGCAAGTTACCGTGAAGGGATTGACAACCCCTTTATCGCGTTGGTTGCGAGGTTCTTGTTTGTTTGTGTAGGTGCGTGGGACTTTTGAGGAGCCTCCTACTGGATTGATACCTTGGTTCTCAAAAACTGAGGGAAATACTTATGCTACTTTGCTGCATCACCCTTTCCTCTTCAAGGGAAAACCGACGCAGTGCTCAAGAGGTAGCATCCACTCCCGAGGCGACTTCGGGATCGGGCACTGTTAGCTCGCCTAGATCTCCTTCGGGATCTGCCGCGGCTGACTCCCATCAGGCGCCTGGATCCTCTATGGCTCCACCTCCTGCAGTCAGTTCTACACATCCACGAACCAGGTTACAACAGGGAGTCATCAACTGAATTAATTACAAAAATATTTCCAAATATGGTCTTACATGTTTGACAGGAGAATCTAGTGAACCAAAGTCGCTCGCTGTAGCTCTTGGGGACACATGATGGAAACAAGAATGGAGGAGAAATTTCTGCTTTGCAACGCAATAAGACGTAGCACCTCGTTCCTCATCCTGAAGGTAGAAATCTTATTGACTGCAAAGGGGTCTATATAATTAAGAGAAAAAATCTAATGGTACTATTGACCACTACAAAGCACGATTAGTTGCAAAAGGTTTCAAGCAACGATATGGTATTGACTATGAGGACACATTTACTCTTGTTTCCAAAGCAGCAACTATTCGTCTTGTGCTCTATCTTGCTGTTTCCAAGGGGAGGAGTCTCAGGATGCTAGTCGTGCAGAACGTGTTTCTTCAGGGTGTTATGGAAGAAGACGTGTACATGAAATAACCTCCTGGGTTTGCAGATCCAAGTTCGCCTTTTGATGTTTGCAAGCTTGACAAAGCTCTGTATGGACTCAAGCAAGCCCCCAGAGCATGGCACTCTTGGTTAAGTATGAAGTTTCAAGCGTTGGGTTTGTTCCATCAAAGTCTGATATTTCACTGTTTATTTACAACAAGTTTTGAACTGCGATTTTTGTTCTCATAGATGTTGATGACATCATTGTGACTAGCTCATCCAGTGAAGCAGTTACAACCTTATTAAATGACCTTAGGTCAGATTTTCTCTCAAAGATTTGGGAGACTTACATTATTTCCTAGGCAATGAAGTCAAGAAAACTGACCATGGCATTCATCTATCCCAAGGCAAATATGTGACTGACTTGTTGAGCAGAGTTGGCATGCAGGATTGTAAACCCTCACCGACTCTTTTGTCCAGTTCAGAAACATTGTCTCTGACAGAAGGAGAACTCCTGAATCAGGAAGACAATACCAGTTACAGAAGTATAGCTAGTGCACTTCAATACTTAACTCTTACTCAGCTTGACATCCCATTTGCGGTCAACAAAGTTTGCCAATCCTTGCATGCGCCTACCACAACTCATTGGACAGTAGCAAAACGTATCTTAAGATATGTAAAGAACACTATCAGCATGGGTCTCTCCATCAACAGATCATCCTTTACTCATGTTAGTGCCTTCTCTGATGCGGATTGGGTTGGTTTCTTGGATGATATAAGGTCCACGGGGGGATTTGCTATTTTTCATGGACCCGATTTAATTTCTTGGTGTGCAAAGAAGCAAGCTACTGTCTCCAGGTCTAGCACTGAAGCAGAATATAAAGCATTGGAGAATGCTACAGTTGAAATCATTTGGGTTCAAGCAGTACTAAAGGAGCTTGGAGTGTCACAAACTCCAACACCCTGTCTTTGGTGTGATAACCTTGGTGCGACTTACTTGTCTACTAACCAAGTCTTTCATGCCAGGACTAAACACATTGAGATAGATTTTCACTTTGTAAGGGAACGAGTTGCCAACAAAGAATTAGAGATCAGATTCATTTTTTCCCAGGATCAAACTGCAGATGGTTTTACAAAGGCGCTAGCCACTAGAAGCTTTGAAGAATTTCGACATAATCTCAACCTAGTTCGGTTTGATTACGAGGGAGTGTTAAACATAATGTCACGTTACAATTCTATGATATGTGCGCCTTGTTATCTTAGGTAGGTAGAGATAGAGTTTGTTTTGATTCTCTCTTATCTTTCTATCTCTTCTCCCTGTTGTATCTCTCCTGGTTGTTCCAACGACCGCATCATGTAACGCCATGAGACGTCTCTCGTCCAATATCAATATATATCACGTGGCTCTCCCTGTATGTAGAGAAGGAACGCTTCCACAACTTTCCACAAGTCATCCCCGCCGAATATTCCGTTCAGACGAGATTTGGTTGACGCCCGACTTATGTCATGGCATAATCTTCTATCTCGTCCGGATCTGATTAACATGCCGCAAGACCGTGATGTGTTTCGCTGAAACCTTACTACATCGGGGTTTTTCATGGTAGACTCTATGTATCATGGGATCACGCATTCTGAGGTACCGGTGAGAATGACAAAAAAATCTAGAAGGCAATGATTCCACTAAAAGTTACAATATTCACGTGGTATCTTCGTAGAGCTACCAAACACAACCTTGCATGACATAACTGGACAGGAAGAAGAAGGGTTATTTTTGTACTCATGGCGAGACACTCAAACACCTCCTTTTGCGTTCTAGGTGGTTAGTCATCCAAATAGCGTCTAATTTGTATCCATCCACAAGTGTTGCCAATATTTTTGGTCATTGGTTGGTATTTCAAATAGGTTCAAAACGCTAATAAGGATGGGAGTGTACGCCTTACTATGGTCGCTTTGGCTATGTAGAAACTATTTGGTTTTGAATGACAAAAATGCTTCTTCTCTGCAGGTTATTTTTCGTTGTACGCACTCGCTTCATATGTGGTCTATACTACAACGTGCGGAGTACCAACCGCTATTCAAGGCGGTGTGCACATGATTGTAGCAGGTGACTATGGAGGTTTTTACCCAACATGGATGGCAGCATAATCTCCGGATCGGTCCACCAACCATTTCGACATAGGCATAGTGTCGGTCTATAGGACTCTATTGTTGCCGAATTGTCGTTTCTTTTCTTCCTTTTTGTCATATTTTTGGTGTTTGACTGTGTGCATCCTAGTTATGCAGAGGCCGGGTGATACTTTAAATGTTTTGTATCGGCTTGATGCTACATTTTGAGATAATAAAAGCGCCCTTTATAAAAAATGAAATCCCAAAGGTCTCACCTTGTGCCCTTGCAAAGGATTTCATGGAGGGCACAAAGAGACGCCTTGCCTCCACCAC
This sequence comes from Aegilops bicornis, assembly GCA_021605145.1. Classification (NCBI taxonomy): domain Eukaryota; kingdom Viridiplantae; phylum Streptophyta; class Magnoliopsida; order Poales; family Poaceae; genus Aegilops; species Aegilops bicornis. Next base: position 119,330,320 of record CM038673.1, read on the forward strand.
CAAGATTCTACCTACTGTGTGTCTTTGTATAAAAAACATATTGACCAGTCTTTACTCTCTGCCCTTCCAAAAAAACTTTGTATTCCTAGGACCTTGATTTATGTTGGTTCCCAGAACAAAGGATTAATTACGCTTGAACATTTCGATTCAATTATCAAGAAATTGTATCACCAACCGATTTGGTAAAAAATGTTTTTGTTGAACATGTTGAACATTTTTGTTGAACATTTCGATTCATTTCGCTTGAACATTTTGATTCATTGCTTGAACATTTCGATTCAATTCTCATTAGGCAATGCGAGCACCCATTTCGTTTTTCAGTTTCATTTTCAGTTTTATCTGTTTCGTTTTCCTTTCATTTTCTTTTTTCCCATTTTCCTTTTTATTTCAAAATAAGGTCGAGAACTCAAGTTTTGTTCGAAATTTAAAAATGTTTCTTGTTTTTGAAAATTGTTCATCGTTTCAAAAAACTGTTCCAAATTAAACATTATTCTTATTTTTTCAAAAAATGTTCACAACTTCAAAAAATGTTCGCACTTTACAAAAAGTGTTTGCGAATTTAAAAAAATGTTCCCATATTCAATTTTTGTTCACAAATTAAAAATGTTCGTATTTTTGGATTTTTTTTCATTTGTCAACAAGTTTTTTCTTTTCAAAAATTGTTCGTAGTTTTGAATTTTGTACATTTTTTCAATTTTTCTTCAGAGTTTCATAAAATTGTTCGTACTTTAAAAAATTGTTCATAAATTCAAAAAATGTTCGTATTTTCCAAAAAAATGCATTCACATCTGAATTTTTTTAATGTTTTTAGTTTTTGTTTGGAGTTTCAATAAATGTTCGTGCTTCCACTTTTATTCCCAATTTCAGAAAAACATTTCCATTTTTTATAAAAATTGCAAAATCAAGAGTTTTTTGATTTTATAAAATTTCATAAGATTTGTTTTTGAATATTTCCCACGTGAAAAAGTAATTAGTTCCTTAAAAAATCGTGTTTGAATTTTCATAAGACATTCGATCTTAGAATACTACCTTATTAAAGCCCCGAGCTAAGAATTGAATAGGAAGGCTGTTTAGTAGCCATGCGGTCGTGTGTCCAATCCTGATCGAGCGCATTAATTTTTGGAGTTTTCAGATGCGCTCCCGCTGCTGGGCTAGCCCAGTTTGCTGCTTCGGTGTGCTCCGGGACGCTACTCGCCGCAAAATGCGGCTCATAGGAGTTCCCTGTAATCGCTACTTGAGACTCGAATTTGTGAGCCAGTGTAGTAGATTGAGAGATATACTACTGGGTTCCTAACAAGTAGGAAGTGGGATCTTATAGATTTCTGGCTGGTATGTTGCAAATTTGTCAAAGAAGTATAAAGGCTAAACTATAACATCAGAAACAGAGGATGCCTTGTGCACCGAATTTTGTCTATCTCGTTTAAGTCTAAACTATAACAAAGACTAAACTGGAACATCAGAAACAGAGATTGATCGATGTGCAGTCTTGAACTGGGGATCAAATGAACAAAGCAAGGTCAAAGGAAAACCATACTACCCTCCAGATATATAGATCAGGTTCCATGCCGCCGCCGTGGTAGCGAACGATCCGTGGCGCACGGAGTGCAGGCAATCGGCAGCGCAAGACGTCCAGCCGGCGGCACGCGGCGTCAGCCGATCGGTGGCGCAAGATGCCGAGAAGAATCGTCGGAGGGCGACGTCTAGGTAACCGGTGCTATTTTTGTTTGAAACGGAGGAAATAACTTTGCCTCATTCATTAATTAGATAGAAAAGAGTCTGTTACAAGACATCAAAAAACACGGCATGCGGATTACTCGCGTGAAATAAAAGACCCTAACTTTTTTGCGCCGGCGATGATCCAAAGGTTGGCCTCGGTGGCGATGGAGGAGAGCAAGATTGGCGGTGAAGCACTCTTATGTTTGAACACTCTTGTATTACGCTCGTTTTAAATTGTCCATGAGACAAACATTGTCGGAGTAATGGGCCACGGGTAGCCTAACCCGAGTCCCCGAACCTTTCAAGGCTTTGGGCCGGCTGCGCCCCACGAGACTCCAGAATGAAGCGCCGCCTTCTGGTGGCCGGCTGGCCCAACGGCCGACTGCCAGAAGACGACCAAGTACCAGCAGACGGCACCAAGGCGGGCCGACTCCTAGCAGGCGGCCTACGGAGAGGCCGGCTTCTAGCAGGCGGCCCCTGACGCCCTCAGAGTCTGTGCCCCTCATCAAGAGGACAAGACAGGGTGAGGCTACAGTGTAGCCCATCACCCCCCGAATCCTGGGTTAGTGTGGCCACAGTTCCCCGTACGGGGGGAGATCTCCGCACCACGCGACACTATTGCCACTCCACCCTTGACGTCACCCTTGTCAGGCGGGGCCTGCTCCCACGACGGCCTGTCGGTGCGGCTCGCCGATAGCGGGCCCTACCAGGCAGCGAGGGCTCGGAGGGCGGCTAGGCCTGGCCAGACGGCTCCTTGGGGATCCGGCTCCTGGCGGTCAGCCGGACCCTTCCTCAAGGCCCGTGCGCCATTAACCAGACTAGACACGGCAAGGCTACAGTGATCTCCCGCCAGGCGGCGGGACTGTAGCCATGCCTTCCCCGACCAAGCATGCGTCATTATCATCACGGCTACAGTGATCAGCCACCAACCAGACCCGCCAGCGGCGGAGGCGGCCTATCGGCTCTGTACCAGACCAGTCGGCGGGGCCCACCAAGCGGCGGGTTCAAAGCAGCGGGGGAAGCCGCGATCGAGATCGACATACCGGGTCCCACACCCGGCCGAGTTACCATTGTACCCCTGGGGGTAGGCCTATATAAACCCCCCAGGGCACCCATGCAAAGTGTTCCCAACCTGTTAGAACTAGACTCATACATAGAGAAAGAAGAGAGCAAGCCTTGCCTTCTTCTACCTCTAGCATACAACTCAAGGAGCACCATTGTACTCACTAGTGCCTTAATGATCATGCGGAGACCCCGCAGAGCAGGACTAGGGGTGTTATCTCCTAGGAGAGCCCCGAACCTGGGTAAAGTGCGCCGGTGTTCGTGTCTATGCCTCATCCCGCTTCCAGGCACCGGCGACGTTCTACTCGCTCTCACCATGATAAGACAGCCTTTGGCATATGTCGCACCCAATCCCCGATATTTGGCGCCCACCGTGGGGCGAGGTGCACTGTCATCCGGAGACCTGTTCTGGACGGGAACCTTGTTCCTTCCTGGCGGGAGCAGCCAGCCCAGCACGCCCGACGGCGTCAGCACCGACGCGCTGCACGGCGCGGAGATCGCCTGCGCAGCAAGCTGCCTCGCCAATCTTGTTGGCGAGATCCGCATCTCCGACGAGCCTGCATCCGACGCAGGCAGAGACTGCCCTGAGAGCCGCCTTGTCAGCCTCCTCTACCAGCTCCACGTCGCTAGCGAGCCTGCTGTGGACTTGGAGTCTGTTGGCTCCACCGACCCGATGATCGTCGACTCCGACACGGCGTCGCTTGACGCGTTCCCCACCAACGTGGTGGTCTACGACGAGCCTCCTCGCGAGCACATCGGCGGGAGCACCGTCACAGAGGTGCTTGTCATTAACAGTGGCGAGCACTCGGATGGAGGCGTTTGAGACCCACTCGATGCGGCGCTGCGAGACTTGTCAACTCCCATTCCAGGAGACGCTGACGCTGAGACGCTGGAAGCGCACCGCGTCCAGCTCGTCGAAAGTGCCAACCGACTGGCCAGCATGCGACGCCTCTCGGAAGCCTACCGGCGTGAGATGGACCAAGCCGTCGGCGGCACCCCGGCTCTTGTGGGGCCCAGACACATCGGCCCAATCCGGCAGCATGGCGGGACCATCGGCAGCATGTTCGGGACGGATCGTCCCGTCTACGCCACGCCTGTGGAGAACATACGAGCTGCCCAAGCGGCAGCAGATGAGCTAGACAAGCTCGAGGGCGACGAGCGTCGCCACATGATGGAGCGCGTCCAGCAGCTCCTTGACGCGGCCGCCGAGCAGCAAGAGGCCGACTGCCGCACTGAAGCGCCCATCCAGCGAACTGACGATCCGCCTCCTCGCCAGGATCATGACGCGACTTCCCGGACGCCGACTGGTGGCGTCCGTGGTAGAAGAGGCAATGAGCCGGCTGCCAGCCGCAGTCGGACTCGCCTCTCCATCGAGTGTGACGCAGAAGGCCGCCCCTGAGCTGTGGAGCAACAAGGTGACCCGCCTCCTCCTCTGCCTTGCGGAGAAAGACATCCCGCTCCACCGCCTGTCACGCACCCAACACTCGGCGACTGCCTTGGCCGCCGGGAAGGAGTCGGGGAGAACAACGCCCGCCACCGGATCGACCGCCTCAACCGATCCCTGGCGCTAGAAGAAGAAGACGCATTGGGTCCTCCTTGTTTTGGCCCCCGAATCCGAGATGAGCCCTTCCCCAGAGGGTTCACGCTTTCAAGAGATACGCCCAAGTACACCGGCTTCGTGAAGCCGGAGGACTGGCTGGTCGACTACTCCACGGCCGTCAGCATAGCGAACGGCAACAAGCGCGTTGCTGTGAAGTACGTCCCGCTCATGCTCCAGGGCACAGCCCGGACATGGCTTAACAGCCTGAAGCCCCGCAGCATCAACAGCTGGGTTGATTTCACCGAAGCCTTTATCCGCAACTTCACCAGCACATACAAGCGGCCTCCCAAGCCCCACCAGCTCTACTTGTGCGTCCAAGGCCCCAGCGAATCGACTCGCGACTACCTCACGCGTTGGGCCGAGCTGTGCAACTCCTGCGAGGGCGTGCATGAGGTGCAGGCAATCTAATACTTCAGTGCCGGGTGTCGAGAGGGCACCCTCCTCAAGCACCGACTTCTCTGCGACGAGCCGGCGACCCTCGACGAACTGCTTATCATCGCTGACAAGTACGCCACGACCGACTCCTCCATGAAGGCGGAGATCCAAGTCGATGCATCCGGCAAAGTGGCTCCTCATGCTCCTCGGACCCCGGCTGGCGACACCAGCCGGCGACAGCAGCCAAATGACAACAAGCACAAGGCCACCCAGACGGCTTCTACAAGCGGGCAGGTGGCGACAGTCGAGAACCAGCAGCCGGAAGGGCAGCCTCCACCCAAGCGTCAGAAGGGTGGCAAGCCCAATTGGTTGCCTGCCTTCTCGTACGAGCAAACTCTTGACGTACCCTGCAAGTTCCATAGTGGCGCAAAGCCGTCCAACCACACCACTCATAAGTGCCATTGGCTCACCAGAATCGCCAAGGGAGATGGACTCCTGCCTCCTCCGTCTGCTGGCCCGCCGCCTCCTCCACCTCAGCAGCCGGCGGTTCGGCCAGTCGGCGCCATACAAGATGAGTATCCTGAGGAGCATGGAGCCTATGTCGTGTTCACCAGTGTGGCCGACGGTAGGCGCAGCAGACGGCAACAGCAGCAAGAAGTACACGCAGTGGCGTCAGAGACCCCAGAGTTCATGCATTGGTCTGAGAAGCCTATCAGTTGGAGCAGGGCAGACCACCCGGAGGTGATGCCTTCCCCTGGGTCTTATTCCTTGGTATTAGATGCCACCTTCGCCACGGAAAGGCGAGCTGCTCGTTTCTCCCGAGTCCTGATAGATGGCGGCAGCAGCATCAACATCCTGTACCGTGACACTATGGAGAAGTTGGGAATCAAGCAGAAGCAGCGTCACCCCAGTCGGACTATATTCCATGGCATAGTTCCTGGCCCATCCTGCTCACCAATCGGCAAGACCCAGATTAATGTTCTCTTCAGAGACAAAAATCACTTCCGCCGAGAGCCAGTCTGGTTTGAGGTGGTGGACCTTGAGAGCCCCTACCATGCGCTACTTGGCCGACCTGCTCTGGCCAAGTTCATGGCGGTCCCCCACTATGCTTACCTCAAGATGAAGATGCCAAGTACCAAGGGAATCCTAACCATAGTTGGAGACTACAAGAAGTCGTCCGCCTATGCTCCAGACAGCAGCCGGCTGGCCGAGTCCCTTGTGATTGCAGCTGAAAAGTGGCTCCTTGACCGGGTTGTGGCGATGGCAGGCAAGCAGCCAGAAATGTCACCCCTCCCCAAGGAGTCGGAAGTTGAGGGCTCATTCAAGCCGGTGAAGGAAAAAAGAAGATACCCTTGGACCCGGAGCACCCGGAGAGGCACGATGTCATAGGTGCAAACCTTGACAGCAAATAGGAAAGCGAGCTCGTGGATTTCCTCCGTGAGAAACGGGATATCTTCGCATGGTCTCCCAAAGACATGCCAGGTGTTCCGACGGATTTCGCCGAGCACAAATTACATGTCCGACCTGACGCCAAGCCGGTCAGGCAGCCCTTGCGCCGCCTGTCGGAAGAAAAGAGAAGAGTTGTTGGAGAAGAGATAGCCCGGCTTCTTGCAGCCGGCTTCATCATGGAAGTGTTTTTCCCAGAGTGGTTGGCCAACCCAGTTCTTGTGTTGAAGAAGAATAAGCAGTGGTGCATGTGTATTGATTATACCAGCCTCCATAAAGCTTGCCCCAAAGATCCCTTTGCTTTGCCAAGAATTGACCAAGTAATAGACTCCACAGCCGGATGCGAGCTGTTGAGTTTTTTGGATGCATACTCAGGGTACCATCAGATTAAGCTGAACCCGGCCGACTGGCTGAAGACTGCCTTCATCACACCATTCGGAGCCTTCTGCTACCTGACCATGACGTTCGGCTTGAGAAATGCCGGCGCCACGTTTCAGTGTTGCATGCAGAAGTGTCTCCTCAAGCAACTCAGCAGGAACGCCCATGTTTACGTGGACGACGTGGTGGTGAAGACGGAGAAGCATGGTACGCTGCTAGAAGACCTCAAGGAGACATTTGAAAACTTGCGTCGATTTCAAATCAAGCTCAACCCGGAGAAATGTGTCTTCGGAGTACCAGCCGGCCAGCTTCTCGATTTCCTAGTCTCGCAGCACGACATAGAGTGCAACCCCGTGAAGATCAAGGCCATTGAGAACATGGAGGTGCCCACCCGACTGCTGGACGTGCAGAAGTTCACCGGCTGCCTGGCATCCATCAGCCGCTTCATTAGTCGGCTGGGCGAGAAGGCTCTTCCTCTATACCAGCTCATGAAGAAGACCACTTTTTTCGAGTGGAACGACAAGGCGGACGAAGCTTTTCTCCAGCTCAAGAAGATGTTGACCGTCCGAGTATTTAGCCGCGCATTTTGGGCCTTTGAGAAATGCATGAGGGCTTTTGAGCATTGTCGGCCGTCATCGCCATTGATGGCACGTTCTTGACCGGACAATACAAGGGCATTTTATTGGTTGCAATAGCAAGTGATGCCAATAACCAGGTGTTGCCTTTGGCTTTCTCTTTGGTTGAAGTGGAGAACAATGATAATTGTGAGTGGTTCTTGCGTCAATTGAGAACAAGGGTATTACCGGCTGAAAGGGAAATTTGTGTCATATCGGATCGCCATCCAGGAATTCTAAACGTGGTTGGGGTTGACATTCCCGGACATACAAAGTTGCACCATTGATGGTGCATGAGCCACTTTTGTGCAAACTTCTATAGGGCATGTGGTATCAAGGAGTTGGCCGATGATCTTCAAGATTGTTGTCTTGCTTTCTCCAACAAGCAGTTTGCCACATTGTTCAATGCATTGCTCAGACACAAGAAACTTGACCCCAGTGGTCTTGAATTTCTCAATGGGAACATTGTCGAAAGGAATATGTGGGCACGTTCTTTCGATGAAGATGGTCGGAGGTACGGTCAAATAACAAGCAACATGGCAGAATGCTTCAATAAGGTTCTCAAGGGTGTATGTGCATTACCCGTGATGGCAATAGTTCAATACGCATTTGACAAGATGAATGCATACTTTTTAAATTACTCAATGGAGACGGATAATCAGATTGCTGGTGAGGACAAGGAAAAGAAAAAGTACAATTTCCCACCAAAGGTTGAAGAATGGTTGGAATATCAATCACAGAAGGCAGACTCCCAAGAAGTTGTACTATATGATGACAACAATTGGATGTATGAAGTGAAAGAGCCTGGAGGAACCACAAACAATGGCCACCAACATGGAGGCCGGGCTTTCAAGGTCTCCCTAACACGGTGTGATTGCACTTGCATGAGGCCATCCTTGCTTCATCTCCCATTCTCGCACTTGTTCATCTCCCATTCTCGCACTTGTTAAACGCATCTCGTGTTAGGAATGTGGACGTCAATCACCCTCTTACCATGTGGGAGTCCGAGTTCTCAATCATGACTGTCAAGAATACATGGGCTCCCCGGTTTCATTCATACTTGGACCAATCACAATGGCCGGAGTATCATTGAGTTCAACTATGGCCGGACCCGAAACTGAAGGTCATTAGACGGGGAAGACGTAAGACAAAGCGTCTTAGAAGTGACATGGACGGATGGGGCCGTGGTGCCGGTCGAGAAACCGGCACCGGCCAATTCCAAGAGCCTCCTGAGAAATCCTGTTGTGGGGAGTGCAATGGTGGGGGACACAACACAAGAACTTGTACCAAACCAAGAAAGAGATCAAAGAAAAATGATGCAAGCACAAGCCAAGCAAATGGTAGCCAACCAAGTCAAACAAGTGCCCAAGTGTCAAACCAATCAAATCAACCAAGCCAACGATGAACTAGGCAACAAAGAGGGAGTCAACTAGGTCTTAGAAGAGGTCGTGGTTGTCGGTGTCAAAACCGGAGGATCTCGGGTAGGGGGTCCCGATCTGTGCGTCTAAGGCTGATGGTAACAGGAGGCAAGGGACACAATGTTTTCCCAGGTTCGGGCCCTCTCGATGGAGGTAAAACCCTACTTCCTGCTTGATTGATATTGATGATATGAGTAGTACAAGAGTTGATCTACCACGAGATCGTAGAGGCTAAACCCTAGAAGCTAGCCTATGATGATTATGATTGTGATCGTCCCTCTAAGGACTAAACCCTCCGGTTTATATAGACACCGGAGGGGGCTAGGGTTTACATGGAGTCGGTTACAAAGAAAGAAATACAATATCCAGATCGCCAAGATTGTCTTCCACGCAAAGGAGAGTCCCATCCGGACACGGGACGAAGTCTTTAGTCTTGTATCTTCATGGTCCAACAGTCCGGCCAAAGCATATAGTCCGGCTGTCTGGATACCCCCTAATCCAGGACTCCCTCATTAGCCCCTGAACCAGGCTTCAATGAAGATGAGTCCGGGGCGCAGTTTTTTCTTCGGCATTGCAAGGCGGGTTCCATCTACGAATACTCCAAAGTACCGGTTCCAACAAACAGTGTCCGGCTTCCCATCAATGTTGTACTCCTCGGCTTCTATGCCTCAATAATGACCATCTCCACGTGTCGAGCGAATACGAGGAGCCGATGCATTTTTTCATTTGCCACCCCCGGTTCGGCAGGCTAACCGTCTATTTGAAGAGACGGGGATTCTCAGATCCAAACCTCACCCTCTTCCCTTGAGCAATCATCCAACAGAGTGCTCCGGAAAAACCATTCCAACATGGCCGGTCGTCGCAGCTCTTCTTCTCGCTCCCCTTGCTCCAAGCCGGGTGACTGGGAAGAGTGTTCAGTTCCTTACAGCCGTTTGATAGAGTTACAGACCCAAGGGTTTCTCCCACCGGCGTTCATGGTCCCCGTCCAAGCCAGACTTGCCACCTATAATGGCGGGGAGCAAGCGAAGGGTTCTCCTAATCCATCCCCAGAGGAGCGAATATGTCTCATCCCGCATCTGCTAAGGGGCGTCGGGTTTCCTATCCACCCATTTCTTCGCGGGCTCTTTGTAAGTGCATCTAGTGCCCCTTAGTGATTTTGGTGTATTGAAGACTTATAGGTTAAGTAACTAATGCGTTTGTGAGTGTACACAGGTCTATAAGTCTATGAGGAGTTTGATATTCTGAGAGAAAGTCGACCCCTAAAACTGAAGTTCTTCATCTCAAGACTTTGATATTACGAAGACTTTACGAAGACTTTGAAAGTGAAGAAATTGGTGTGACCTTGAAGACTTGGTATTCATTTGAGGAACATGAAGCGTGAAGACTTTTGTTTTCGTACTTTCATTTTCTCTTTCTTGAGTCATAGGAAACACCGTACTGTTAAAGGGGGAGAGGAAATACTAAGGAAAAATTTCCATTTGATGCTCAACTCAAAATCCTACACCTACCAATCCCTTCGAGTGAAGCTTTTGGAAATCTCATACTGATTCAGTCAATTTCTTCAAAGGATGTAGACGAAGCTCTTCCGGTCACTGAGGAATTTGTTCTGACGAGGAGTTAGGAATTCGCCAGGCTGAATTGCCTACACTGGAGGAACATGATAGCCCCGAGGAATTTGAGAGTCAAATTTCCGATCGCTTTCTTGGCGACCTGTCCCAAAATATCTTATCCACCTAACGGTCATATCATTGAAGGATTTATGTCTTATCATGTCGGGCTGCTCCCTAGGCTATAAATAGCCGCCCCCTACAACCACTAGCTGGTTGGCTGCTCCGAGAGAACTTGACACTTGTCATTTGAGAGCAACCCATCCTCTGAGGACTTTGAGAGAAAATCATCAAGTGAGGAAAAACCCAAAAGTGTGGAAAAACCCAAAAGTGAGGAAAAACCCAAAAACCAAACCCCAACAAACCCAAAGTGATTTAGCATCATCAAGAAATTGATCCTGCGTGGATCCGACGCTTGTTACCTTTGAAGACTGTGCTTCTTCCAAACGGTTAGGCGTCAAGGTCTAGAGCATCCAAGAGGAATTGTGGATAGCCGAGTGACCAAGTCTGTGAAGGTTTGGAAGTCGCCTGAAGACTTACCACGAGTGATTGGACGAGGTCTGTGTGACCTTAGTTCAAGGAGAATACGGTGAGGACTTGGTGTCCTAAGCTGCGTGCTCGATGATCGGGTGTCCGGACTGTGTGTCCTCGAGTTTAAATACTCACCGCTTCCAACCAGGACCTACAACCGAGACAAAGTTGGAACCGGTCTACCAAATCATTGTCTTCACCAACCTAATCGGTTCTATTTCCTCAACCCTTTCATTTCCTCATTCTTGTGTTGAGTATTTGTTCATATCTGTGTTTGAAGACTTTGATCAAGACTTTATCAATTTCCTCACTCAATTTCTTGATCTGTTTGTCCTCATGCTGTGTTATCCTGTGATTTCGCTTTATGTTCTCTGTGATTGTATTCATTTCATCATGATGACTATTCTTGTAATCTGTTATGCTTACTTCTGAGTACTTATTCCGCTGCAAGTTTTTCTTCGCTAATGAATTTCCTCACCGCAAATTCCTCGATGAAGAATTCATAAAAATCGCCTATTCACCCCCTCTAGTCGGTATAACGACTTTCAATTGGTATCGAGCAAGGTACTCCCTTGTTACGTGTGATTTTGGTTTAACCACCGGAGTTTTAGTTATGTCGACCGCAGGTATGATCAAGGTCTCGGCAGGGTGTCCTACCTTCGATGGGACGGACTACCCCTCATCGGAAGAACAAAATGCGAATGCATCTTGAAGCAATTGACAACGATCTACGGTATGTTGTGACAAAAGGTGTTTCCTCGGTCACACCTTCTCCGAATGATGCTGATGTGAAGAGATTCAAGCAACTTGATTCTCAAGCGAAGAATATCATATGTGGCCATCTCGAGCAAAGGTCAATATGGAAGAGTGAGTGCTTTGGAATCTGCCAAACTCATCCGGGACAGGCTGTCCAAAGTAAATGAAGGTGTTTCAACTCAGCGTGACTCTCGAGTTGATGTTCTTCGAATCTCTTCAACCGCTTCAAAAGACTCGACAACGAAAATGTTCAACAAACCTTCGATCGCCTCACTGACATCTCAAATGAGCTTCAAGCACTGGGTGCCACTGACATCACCGATCATGAGGTGGTGAAGAAATTGCTAAGATCACTTGATTCCTCATTTGATACTCTGGCACTGATGATACAAGAACGAGCTGACTACAAGTCTCTTGATCCCGCCGATATCCTCGAAGGCTAAATACTCACGAGTTCCAGCTTGTCGAAAAGAGAGATCTCTATGGTTACGGCTATGGAAAAACACGTGCCTCAAGGCCAAGGCTGTGTCCGAATCGAGAGTGAAGACTCGGTAGTAGCCTAGGAGATCACGAAGAATTTGGCCAGGAGCTAGCCTTTGCTCGTGAAGAAATTCCAGAAATTCTCAAGACGTGGTCGCTTTGGAAAATCCTCAAGAAGCGGTGATTCCTCATCTAGTGACTATAAGAGAAGACTTTGTCACAAATGCAAGAAACCTGGTCACTATATCCAAGATTGTCCTCGGTGGGAAAAGGAATTAAGAAAGAAGAAACACAAGGATTACAGTTACGATGACGTGAAGAAGAAAAAGAAATCATCAAAATCTTCATCATCAAAATCCTCAAAACCTTCTTCTCACAAGAAGAGCAGCTCCAAAAAGGCTCGGGCATTCATTGGCAAGGAAATGGACTCAAGCTGAATCGAGGAAAATGAGGAAGAGGAGGAGTCTCAAGAATCCGAATCTGGTGTGGCTAGTCCGGCTCTTGCTATCGCTTTTGTTAGCAAGTCTATCTTCAACATCAAGAAACTGACTCACGACAAGCCCGATGAGGATGATGATGACTACGCTCCCACCTATTGCTTCATGGCAAAAGGTGCTAAGGTACTAAATTTCACCTCCTCCGAATCTAGTGAAAATGAATCGATGAGGATCTCAAGCCCAGCTACTCTAAACTTGCTAAGATTGCTATAAAACAGCAAAGGGCTTTTGAGAAGGTTCAAAACATGCTAGATAAGAGTGATGATATGTTAGGTGAAGAAATGGATCGCACTCAAGCCCCGATCGAAAATCTTCAGAGACTTCACCTAGGCTTGACAACCTTCAAGGTCATCATAACACTCTCTTATCTCGATCATGAGAAACTTTCTTATGAATTTCTTCAAAGAAAGCAAGATCTTGAGAAGCTAAGAGTGAGTTATGAAGATCTTCGAAGGAGCGCGATTCATTACTTGCTCAACAAATCAGCGCTTCTCAAGAAGAATTTGTTCCTCCATGCTTAAAGTGCATTGAACGTGAAACTGCTAATTCTTCACCTGAATGTTCAAATGCTTCAACTGTTACAAATTCTTCACCTGCCTCAGCTATCACTAATTCCTCATCTGAGAACATTGCTAGTATCACTGACGATGCAGGACTGAAGAAATTGTACATGACAGGCATGTACAAAAGCCTCAAAGGGCATCAGACTCTTTGTGATGTGCTTAAAAAGCAGATCCTCAATAGGAACCCTAGGAAAGAGGGCATTGCCTTTGAGAGGAAACTCAATCTTGATGGAACGTATTGGAAGCTTTGAGCGGTATCCTAAAACCTCATGGGTTGCTACAAAGGGACCTCCAGTTGATCCATCTACCTTATCTGGTTTTACGTGCGAATTTCCTCATTCTGCTGATGAGTCATTTGACTCCAACTATAAACTGTTCAAAAATCAGAATGGTGAAGTATTTGCGGATATGTTGGCACTAACTGCGAGAACGGTTCCCCTATGAAGAAAATCTGGGTTCCCAAGAAGTGCCTTGAAAGTCTTCGGTGAATGTCCTCATGACACCACCCGGTGAAGAATAGGAACCCCAGATCAAATTCTTCATATGGACCTAGTTCTTCATATGGATCCAAGTCCTCATACGGACCAAATTCCTCACGTGGATCAAATTCCTCAAAAGGATCAAAGTCCTCATATGATTATCATCGTGCTAACAACTCGCTTTCGCAGGTAGAGCTAAGGGCTATGAATATGTGCATTATTCTTCAAACCAATATGTTCATAAGTCCTCGAAGAACTTCTCTGCTTATTCATATGCTTACCCTAACCCCTCTTGTGTGAAACGAAATGGTTTGGCCTCTATACCACCATTCTCGTATGGTGCTCGCAGAATGATGAACTCTTTGCCACCCCTTCAGATGTGGGTGGTGAAGAAAAAGAACTAATCTCTTCTGCAGGGTCAGGTCTCCAGACGTGCCTAAACGTCTGAAGAATTTCTTTGAGGGCACGACAAAATGCCCGAAAGGACGCAGTTAATCATGATGAAATGAACTTTCATTTCAAACGTCCTCCTACTTCTTATCTGAATCTTGATCGATGAAATTCATCTCGATGAACTTGATATCATATTCTTCACCGATGAAGTATATGAGATCGTAAGTTGTACTAATTCATCTGCAGGATGATCAACCCAAAGCCACCGAGTGGGTTCTCGATAGTGGATGTACAAATCACATGGTGGTGACAAGAATCTATTGATGGATGCTACCTTATCACCGTCACATCTCAAGCATATCATCTTTGGCTTGACAAAGGCAAAAGTCAGGTATTGGGACTTGGTAAGGTTGCTATCTCTAAGGACATGCACATGGACAAAGTCATGCTTGTTGAGTCTTTAGGATATAACCTTATGTCAGTCTCAATGCTTTGTGATCTTGATATGGTTGTTATCTTTGGCAAGTATCGTTGTGTTGTGATTATGGAAGCTGACAATTCCAAAGTCTTGAAGGCTTTAGGAGAGGAGACTTGTATATTGTTGACTTACATGCAGGACCACAACCAGCCGTGTGCCTACTTGCAAAAGCTTCAGAAGGCTGGCTATGGCATCGACGACTTGGTCACGCAGGCATGAGGAATTTGCACACGCTTGCAAAGAAGAAGCATGTCATTGGCATTGAGAATGTCAAATTCCTCAAGGATCACCTATGCGGAGCCTGTGAAGCTGGAAAATGACCAAGGCCAAGCATCCAGAGAAGACTATCATGACCACTACTCGTCCCTTCGAATTGCTTCACATGGACCTCTTTGGTCCCAATCATTATTCAGCTGTCGTTAATGAAGCATCACTATATGGCTTTGTTATTGTTGATGATTACTCTCGTTACACATGGGTACACATTGTTACTTACAAAAATCAAGTGCAAGAAATCTTCAAACGGTTTTCCTCGAGGGCTTCAACCAACTTTGGTGTGAAGATCAAGCACATCAGGAGTGACAATGGAACTGAGTTCAAGAATTCCGGTCTTGATGATTATCTTGATGAACTTGGTATTACTCATGAGTTATCTGCTCCCTATACTCCTCAGCAAAATGGCATCGTGGAGCGCAAGAACAGAACTCTTGTTGAGATGTCTCGCACTATGCTTGATGAATACAAAACGCCTAGTCGTTTCTGGATTGAAGCAATTGACACTGCGTGCCATATCATCAACAGAGTATATCTTCACAAATTCTTCAAAAAGACTGCCTATGAACTCCTCACAGACAAGAAACCCAATGTAAGTTATTTCAAAGTATTCGGTGCTAAATGCTGGATTAGAGATCCTCACCACAACTCTAAATTTGAACAGAAAGCACATGAAGGTTTTATGCTTGGTTACGGAAAGGACTCGCACACCTACTGAGTCTTCAACATCACTCTACACAAGATTGTTGACACTTGTAGATGTGCGGTTCGATGAAACTAATGGCTCGCAAAGAGAGCACCTACCTTCATGTTAGGCGAACCAGCACTGAGGATTCCATCAGGTTCAAGGCAACCGAGGATGTCATTCCCATCAAGAAACTGCTGAAGAATTCATTCCTCAGACGCTGAAGACGTCAAGCTGATGCACACGAAGATAATGATGAAGAAAATGGTGCCGAGGAAAATGATCAAATTCCTCGACGACAACCAGCTCATCCTCGCGTTGCAAAAGAAGTGCAAGTTGACAAGATCATCGATGACCTTTGAGCGCCAGGTCCTCTCACACGCTCAAAAGCTTCACATTTGTCTAACTTTTGTGGGCACTATGCTTTTGTCTCTATCACAGAGCCCACTAAGGTAGATGAAGCATTTCGAGCCGGAGTGGATTCAGGCCATGCAAGAAGAATTGCATCGATTCGAGCTCAACAATGTCAGGAACTGGTCAAACGTCCAGATCCTCGCAAGCATAATATCATTGGCACAAAGTGGATGTATCGCAACAAGCAAGATGAAAATGGTCTTGTGGTGAGGAATAAGGCACGACTAGTAGCTCAAGGCTACACACAAAGTTGAAGGAATTGACTTCGATGAAACTTTTGCACTGTCGCTAGACTTGAGTCTATTCAAGCATATTACTCGCCTATGCTAACCATCACAATATCACTTTATATCAAATGGATGTGAAAAGTGCATTCCTCAATGGTAAGCTTGAGGAAGAAGTATATGTTGCTCAACCACCAGGTTTTGAAGATCCAAAGAATCTCGACAAAATCTTGAGACTAAATAAGGCCCTCTATGGCCTCAAGCAAGCCCCTCGGGCGTGGTATGATACATTGAAGGAATTCTTCGTGAAGAATGGCTTCACACCTGGTTCACTCGATCCTACTCTCTTTACTAAATCTTATGACGGTGAACTGTTTGTGTGCCAAATATATGTTGATGATATTATCTTTGGCTGTACTGACCAACGCTATAGTGATGAATTTTCCTACATGATGAGTGAAGAATATCAAATGTCTATGATGGGAGAGTTGAAATTCTTCTTAGGTCATCAAAATCGTCAACAACACAATGGAATATTCAAATCTCAGGAGAAAAACATAAAAGAAGTCCTGAAGAAATTCGGCATGCAAGGCGCAAAGGCGTCAAAATTCCTATGCCCACAAATGGCCATCTATGCACTGATGAAAATGGTATTGACTTCGATCACCAGGTATACCGCTCCATGATTGGCTCCTTATTGTACTTATGTGCATCTAGGCCAGATATAATGCTTAGTGTTTGCATGTGTGCCCGCTTTCAAGCTACACCGAAGGAATCACACCATAAGGCTGTGAAGCATATTCTTCGATATCTAGCTCACACACCAACACTAGGATTATGGTACCCCAAGGGCTCTGCTTTTGATCTCATTGGATATTCTGACTCTGACTATGCTGGTGATCGTGTGGACCGCAAGTCAAATTCCGGCACTTGTCATTTCCTTGGACGATCTTTGGTCTGTTGGTCCTCAAAGAAACAGAACTGCGTATCACTGTCTACTGCGGAAGCTGAATACATTGCTGCTGGCTCGTGTTGTGCTCAATTGCTGTGGATGAAGCAAACTCTCAAGGACTACGGCATCAACGTGAAGAATGTGCCTCTCTATTGTGACAATGAGAGTGCCATCAAGATTGCTCACAACCCAGTTCAGCACTCGAAGACAAAGCACATTCAAATTCGTCATCATTTTCTTCGTGATCATGTGTTGAAGGGCTTACATCTCCATCGAAAGCAAGTGAAGACTCAAGAACAGCTAGCTGATATCTTCACTAAGCCCTTGGATGAGAAGAAATTTAGCAAGTTGCGGTGTGAGCTAAATATCTTAGAATCTTGAATGTTCTTTGAAAAGGACACACATCCTAACACTTATGCAAAATTGATGACTTAGATGTGCAACACATGAAGAAACGTTTTTCTTTAATCAATGAAGAATAACACTCTAAGTGTGAAGAAATTAATGAAGAAATTGATTCTCAGAACCCTCCGACAATTGTACGCGGTGTCTGAAATCATCATTCTTATACGGTGGGTCACGCCACCACCAAAGTTGAAAATCTTCAATTTGAGTTTTTCCTCAGTTTTGAAATTCTTCAGTTTTTTAAATTCTTCAACTTTGCAAATTTTTCACTGTTTCCGTCGTCTTTCTTCATTGGCTATATATATATATGGGTTTATGTCCTCTACAGCATTCACTTATGGCTATTTCCTCAAGTCGCTTTTTCTGCTAAGTGAATGTGATCGGACCCTTCCCCCTCTATGCTATACTCAACCCAGTCCATTCACAAATTCTTCATGTGCGTTCTACTTTGAAACTCGTTCAAAATCTTCACTTGTGTCCTTGACAGCTGAAGAAATTGCGAACGGAACTTTAAAACGAATCTTATCCAAACCTTCGTTTTTGCCGCTCAAACCGTTCCGCATCCCACGATGCATTACGTTATTCACCCACGATCGTACACGATCTCCACTACACAGTACGTGGGTGACACATGTTGTGAGAAGGGAAATGGTCAGGGGCATGTTCGTCCTAAATCTTCGGGCGACCCGTTTTTCACCGCGTCTATAAATATCCCTCTCCCCTTCCTCACTCTTTTACTCTGCTCGACCTCTCTCTCCCGCTCGAGTTCCTCAAACCCTAGCGTCGCCGCTTCTCCGTCGTCGCCGGTGAGGAAAAGCTTCACTGCCTTGACCTCGTCGCCGACGTACTCGCGCCGACCGCGGAAATCTTCACTCCGCCGTCGCCGTAGCTGTCTTCCTCCGCCAAGTTAGGGCGTGGAAGATCTGAACGGACAAACTTCCCAACTGTTCTTCTCAGTTCGTCGTGTTCTTCACTTCGGGTAATTAAAAGTTACTTTTATTACTCGCTTTGATTCACAAATTTTCTTCAAATTCTTCAAAGGTGTTTATTCCTCAAATCTTCACACATATGAACACCTCAAATCTCTTGACTCGTTTCTCTAAGCTATGATTTTCTTCAAGATTCCTCAATTGTGTGGATTTTCGATCTATACAACTCTGGAACCTAAGACAAAGAACACTTATTGAAATTCTTCAAGGTTCATCTGGTCAAAATCCTCAAAACTTGTTCTTTTTGAAAATCCTTCTGAGAACGCATATGACCTCTCCAAATTCCTCGCACCTATACTCTGTTCACAGGTACAAATGTCCGCTGCTGAATCACCGTGTTCTCATCAACTTAACTCATTTGCAGCGTTCCTCGAAGAAAAACTGCACACTTCTTTAGAGAACTCAATTGTTCAATTTCCTCAACTGAAGAAAATGGCAGATGGTAAGAAGCCGCAGAAGGGAGGAAAGAAACCTGAGGTTATGACTGCGTTTGAAATCCCTGAGGATATATATGCTGACTACTGCACACCAGATGAAGAAAGCAAAAATCAACGCAAGGTGCGTATTCAGAAGATTGAACGGAGATGGGCACGGGAATGGAGGGAATATAGATATGTAACTCCTTAGTACATGAAGAAATTCGCTCTAAATCCTCCATGCCCAAGAGCTCCTTTGGCACCTGGCCAAATAGCTGATCCCACTAGCATCAAACGCGGTGAGGACTTTCCTGAGGAATGGGCTAAACGCCAAGCAAAATTGGCAAAGCAAGCAAAGGAGGCAGTGAAGAAATTCAATGAGGATTTTGCCGCTGCTACTGCCACAGAGGTCTCGGTCAAACCGAGGAAATCAATGCAAAAGAAGCCTGCTCATAAGCCAAGTGCTTCATCATCTGCGCCCTCACGGCCAAGTTCCTCAGCAGCACCTTCCAAGCAAATTCCTCAAACTTCTGCTGCTCCACCAAAGTCCTCAACAGCTCCGTCAAAACCTTCAGTTCCTGTGCACCTAGCTACATGTCAAAGGACTGCTGGTTTTTCAATTGCCTCAGGCAGCTCTGCAAGTTCCTCAGCAGCTCCCATTTCTTCAACTGGTCCGACTCAAATTTGAAGACCAAAGCAACAACTGGTCGAGGTCCTCGGCCCTGGCCGACGAAGAAAATGGTTGCATTCCATGTGCCATCTCGATGATGAGGCATCCGATGAAGAACTCGCAGAAATCATCGAGAGACCGTCAAGCAAGGGCCGCTAGAGCCAAAGGTACATCTGTGCATCGCTATTGGACGAAGATAGTCCTCGACTTCATTGATCTACGGCACAATGATCCCAATACCCCTCGCTTGACCTTCATTTGACACTGGACAAAGTCATATGTTGACTCACTTCATAGCTGAAGAAAAATGGAAGTATGAAAAGGCGAGGGAAATCAAAAGGCTCAATAAAGGAAGGAGAAGTTCCTGAAGAAAAACGTTGTCAAGATGACACCTGAGGAGCTTCTCCAGGTCCAGACTGAAATTCAAAACCTCAGCAAAAACTTCGATTCATACAATGCTGATTGGCAAGGGGCCAAGGTTAGATTCATCAACCTGACGAAGAAACTCACAAATTTTGTTGTCCCAATGCAACATGAAATTCCTCAGGCTGAAGCCTCAGCTCAGCCTACTGAGGAAAATGCCAGCACCGCTAATGACGTTCAGCCTGCTGATGAAAACGTTGATTCCAGGGCTGATGATCCCATTCCAGCCGCTGAAGAAATTGCCAGGGCACCCACTAGTGGTGCGCCTGAAGAAATTGCTCAAGACAGGGGAACTGCATCAGTTGCTCCTGAAGAAACCGAACCAAATTCCTCAGCTCCTCCTGCGCCAACTCCAACTCCAATTCTTCCATCTGCTTTTGATGTGAAGAAAACCAAGGCTGCGTAACGAGCTGCTTTGTGAAGAAAAGGAAAGCATCATTGCGTCGATTCTTCGGCTCTGAAGAAAATGAAGCCAATGACCAGCTCATTCGAAACTCCAATTGATGCTGTTCCAATTTCCTCCATACCATCAAAGGAAGTTGTTCCTTTTGGAGAAGACTATGAGATCCCAACCGGATCTGATGAAGAACATCAATCTGCTGCTTCGTCAGAGAAAATTGATGAAGAAATTGAAGTGGAAGCAATCCCTTCAACCCCAGTTATTTCCTCATCAGACCATGAAATTCCTCAAGCTGGTACTGAGGAAACTGAAAATGAAGAAGTGGATATTGGATGCACCACTCCAGTGATAAATGATGACTTTTGGGAAAGTCAGCATCCCAATACTCCTCTCTTCACCCCGCTCCAACAAGTTCCTCACTCCCCTGCACAAACTGTCCAAATAGACTCTGAAGAAAATCAACCCACTGGTTATGTGCATGAAGAAATTCCAGCCACTAGTGCTGATGAAACTGCTGCTTTGCTAATCCTCGACCGCACAAGTTGAGGAGCAAGAAATTCCTCAGTGAAGAAACTGAACTTGTGATTCCTGAGGTGGTGATGCAACTCACTGACTCCCCTCTGCCCAAGCAATAGAATCAGTTCTCAAACATTCAAAAGTTCAAGGCTGAAGATTTCTTTGCCGAGCACGTGTTCTTCACTGAATATAATCCTTATGATTCTGCTCGCATTAGGAAGAGGCGCTTCTGTGCTGCCAGCCAAGCCAACTTCTATTCCTCAGTGCTTTTCAACAAGGATAAAATCTTCGATCATGCTCATATTCCTCATGTGGATATGGAGTCACTGCCAGGCTTTGAGCCAGTCCTCAGTGTTCTTTACGACGCAGGACTTCTAAATTTCTGCACTGATATTTGTGACTGGAATGAAGAGCTAATTCTTCAGCTCTATGCAACCCTGCATATCACCGGAGACGCTGAAGACATAAATTCATGGGTCTTAGATTGGATGACCGAAAATACTCACTACAAGGCACCTGCAATTGAATTGCTTCGTGCCCTACCACTCAGTCCTCCGCTTGATGGTGCACGTCCTATATATGAAGAAAAAGAACTTTCAAATCACTATAGGCAGGCACCAAGAACAAAATTCCTCGTCAAGGAATTATTATATGTGCCTCGGACAGTCTATCGGATTCTGACGAAGACTATGAGTCCTATCAAAGGCCACGACTCGAACGATGAAGAAGTCGTTGGCATCATGAAGAATATGCTTTTCAATATCATCCATGGCGTTCCCGTCAATTTCCATGATTTCTTCATGAGGACTCTGGCTAACATTGCTATGTCACCATTTGAGCTGAAGCCTTATGCGCCTTGGATCATGAGATTCATCGGGTCAAGGTCTTCACTCAATTACAAAGCTGATACTTTGAACCACTGCAGCTACTTGCCCCCGATTGAAGTCCTCAGATGGACAATTACCTCAGCTGATGACAAGGGCAAGGCCACTGCTGTGATCGATGAAGGCATTCGTCCATTGGATGGACAGTTTCGCAAAACAGCATCCTACTCCACCAATGATGACTCTGCCACACATGACTCAGCCGCAAATACCTTAGTCAAGCAAAATCCTCAAGCTACTGCACCCAGGGT
This sequence comes from Aegilops bicornis, assembly GCA_021605145.1. Classification (NCBI taxonomy): domain Eukaryota; kingdom Viridiplantae; phylum Streptophyta; class Magnoliopsida; order Poales; family Poaceae; genus Aegilops; species Aegilops bicornis. Next base: position 119,352,215 of record CM038673.1, read on the forward strand.
GATGACTGATCGTGAGTTACTCCTCAGTCTTCATCAGAAGGTTGATCGGAATCATAAGTGGGTCAAGCGTCAATTTGGTTCAATTCTTCACAGCATGACCTCAACACACAATGCGTGAAGAAAAACCACTTCTACCTTCATGAAACCTTCAAGCGCACTGGGCTGTTCTTTCACATGTCTACAAAGTGAAGAAGAACTGACTTCAATGGGTCTCAAGGAAGAATTTGACTGGTCTGCACCTCCTCCAAGAAATTCAAGAAGGTCAAAGTTCCTTCCTTGGTGGCCAGCTCCTATTCTTCATCTCGCGACACTGATGAAAATGAAGACTTGGAAGACACCGCGGCTGGTCCTACTTCAACAAACAACCCCGACAATGCTGGCGCTCCGTCTTCAACTTGATATTCTTCAAGAGCGTTAGTCCTCAGTTTCGATCCTTTTGGTCATTCGATGACAAAGGGGGAGAAATTTGAGTTAGTCTTCAAGCGGGTCTAGTTTTTGTCTATATACTGTTTTTTTGTTAAGTTACAACTCTCGTTCTTCTGAAACTTTTATTGGATCGAGTTGTAATCTTAAACCCTATGGTGCTTTGATACTTTTGATGCATTATGATTTCGCACTATGCTTCATAGCAAATCTACTTGTGCTCGATACTTTATGTGCTATAATTCCTCATGCTGAATTTCATCAAGCACCATATTTCATCATGCATTTCAAATTCTTCATATTATATGTCAAATGCGTGTATGAATTACAAGATATAGGGGGAGATCTCCATGATTCAATTCTTCAAATGTGCATTGCCTCAAAAGCAAATTCCTCACTATGCACATCTTCGGGGGGAGTTCTTCTATATCTTGCAATCAAATTCCTCATTATCAGTATTTACAATTCATATGTTTATCCCCGTTGAAAACTTAACCCATATTGTCATCAATCACCAAAAATGGGGAGATTGTAAGTGCATCTAGTGCCCCTTAGTGATTTTGGTGTATTGAAGACTTATAGGTTAAGTAACTAATGCGTTTGTGAGTGTACACAGGTCTATAAGTCTATGAGGAGTTTGATATTTACAGAGAAAGTCGACCCCTAAAACTGAAGTTCTTCATCTGAAGACTTTGATATTCTGAAGACTTTCTGAAGACTTTGAAAGTCAAGAAATTGGTGTGACCTTGAAGACTTGGTATTCATTTGAGGAACATGAAGCGTGAAGACTTTTGTTTTCGTACTTTCATTTTCTCTTTCTTGAGTCATAGGAAACACCGCATCGTTAAAGGGGTCGAGGAAATACTAAGGAAAAATTTCCATTTGATGCTCAACTCAAAATCCTACACCTACCAATCCCTTCGAGTGAAGCTTTTGGAAATCTCATACAGTTCAACAATTTCTTCAAAGGATGTAGACGAAGTTCTTCTGGTCGCTGAGGAATTTGTTCTGACTGAGGAGTTAGGAATTTGCCAGTGCGAATCGCCTACACAGTGAGGAACATGATAGCCCTGAGGAATTTGAGAGTCAAATTTCCGACCGTTGCTGTGCTGCGCGCCAGCTGTCCCAAAATATCTTATCCACCTAACGGTCATATCATTGAAGGGCATTTATGTCTTATCATGTCGGACTGCTCCCTAGGCTATAAATAGCCGCCCCTACAACCACTAGCTGGTTGGCTGCTCCGAGAGAACTTGACACTTGTCATTTGAGAGCAACCCATCCTCTGAGGACTTTGAGAGAAAATCATCAAGTGAGGAAAAACCCAAAAGTGAGGAAAAACCCAAAAGTGAGGAAAAACCCAAAAACCAAACCCCAACAAACCCAAAGTGATTGAGCATCACTGAAGAAATTGATCCTGCGTGGATCCGACGCTTGTTACCTTTGAAGACTGTGCTTCTTCCAGACGGTTAGGCGTCAAGGTCTAGAGCATCCAAGAGGAATTGTGGATAGCCGAGTGACCAAGTCTGTGAAGGTTTGGAAGTCGCTCAAGACTTACCACGAGTGATTGGACGAGGTCTGTGTGACCTTAGTTCAAGGAGAATACGGTGAGGACTTGGTGTCCCGAGCTGCGTGCTCGATGTTGGGTGTCCGGACTGTGTGTCCTCGAGTTTAAATACTCACCGCTCCAACCGCACGTACAACCGAGACAGCAATTGGAACTGGTCTACCAAATCATTGTCTTCACCAACCTAATTGGTTCTATTTCCTCAACCCTTTCATTTCCTCATTCCGTGTTGAGTATTTGTTCATATCTGTGTTTGAAGACTTTGATCAAGACTTTATCAATTTCCTCACTCAATTTCTTCACCGCTTTGTCTTCATCCTGTGTTATCCTGTGATTACGCTTTACAGACTGTGATTGTCTTCATTTCATCATGATGACTATGCTTGTAATCTGTTATGCTTACGTCTGAGTACTTATTCCGCTGCAAGTATTTCTTCGCTAAGGAATTTCCTCACCGGCAAATTCCTCAGTGAAGAATTCATAAAAATCGCCTATTCACCCCCCGTCTAGTCGATATAACGCACTTTCACTCTTGGAGTTCTACGGCCTCCAGTTGCACAACTTCACCCCTGCCTCCGTGTTGCATATAGCAGGATACGTTGCCCTTAGTGAGCTAATTCTAGGCTGCGAGGCTCACTTTGAGTTATGGAAGAAGTTGTTCTGCCTTGTCCCTTGCAACCAGGGGGAATCCCTATGTCCAGTGGGCCGAGCCGAAGTATGGCGCATCGCCGAGACCGGATACCTATCCGGTACTCCCAAGAAGGCACCGGAGAACTGGCCTTGGGAGTGGTTTTATGTCGATGACGTTCCCCTTCCGGATCCAGTCCGGATAGGTCTCCCTAAGTGCAGTAACGCTCCACCGAAGGCACGTAGAAGCTGGCGCCCTCGGGGCCCCCAAGAGGAGGATACAGAGAAATACACTTCCTGATGAGCAGGATAAAGTTACTGGCCAAATCCGGGCTGACTATAGTCAAGGTTATGGCAATATGCATAATGCGGGGAGTGCAGCCACTTCAATATAGGGGGAAGCCCATGTTGCACTACAACGGGGAAGATGATGCCACCCGCTGTGGCCGTAAGGGTCCGGACTCCGCCACTCACTACAAAACAAATACACTTCCGTGATGATACGTGTTTGTAACAGTAGGTCGCGTTTTTTGTCATGCATGTACATACATGACAAATTTATGACAGAATCAAGATAGTCATACATGTGCTGTCGTAGAAGTGTTCCATGACATTACGAAAATTATCATCATGGAAGTGTCCACTTCCATGAGAATAAATCGCGCATCACAGAAGTGCTTTCGTCAAGGGTGACCGACACGTGGCATCCACCGTAACGGAACACCGTTAAGCTATCGGGTCGGGTTTTGGATTCGATAACCCGTTAACAGCCCCGACCAATGGGGATTTTCCACGTGTAAAATCATCATTGGCCGGAGGAAACACATGTCGGCTCATCGTTGGGACAGATGTCATCCACTCATTGGACAGAAGGGGCCTATGATACGTTGACACATGGCACGACCCATCAAGTTTAAATGGGCCGGCCCAACTAAAGGCCCACAAGATTTTGCGGACCATAATGGGTAGGCCCAGCTAATGGCCCACGAGATTTTGCGGACCATAATGGGCTGGCCCAACTAAAGGCCCACAAGATTTCACGGGCCATAATAGGCCGGCCCAGGAAAAGGCCCACAAGATTTTTGTGTGCCATAATGGGCGGCCTGTAAAGGCCCACAAAATTCTTGCGGATCATAATGGGCCGGCCCAGCTAAAGGCCCACGAGATTTCACCGACATTAATGGGCCGACCCAGCTGTAGGCCCACAAGATTTTGAGGACCGTAGTAGGCCGGCCCATTAACTGGCTGCCATGTTTTGGGCCAAATGCCGGCCCATATTTGATCTGGTCCATTAATGGCCTGCCATTTCTGGGCCTAATAATGGCCCATATAAGATCCGGCCCGTTAAAAGCCTCCGACTTTCTGGGGCAAATCATGGCCCAGATCAGGTCCGGCCCTTTAAGAGGCTTTGGGCTCAATTATGGCCCATATCAGTTTCGGCCCGTTAACTGGACGCTATGCTTTTGGGCCCACTTGCTAAAGGCCCATTTAGTAATTTGGCCTGATATTAGTTTCGGCCTGTTAAGGGCCCGTTTAACATTTCGGCCCTATATTAATTTCGGCCTTTTAAAAGCCCGTCATATAGTTAGACCTAACTACGGCCCGGTTTGCATCCGGCCTGCTCGCAGCGGATATCTGATTGGGCCAAACAAGGACCGAGACAAATTTTGCCTGTTAAAAGCCCATGAATTGATTCGCACAATCATGGCCAGGTCCATTCCGGGCTGCTGCCGACCCGTGAGCTATTCGGCACGTTTTAGGCCCAACCTACTTCTCAGCCTCCTAAAAGCCCATTGAGTTTTCTTGCGAAAAGAGAGCCGGGGGTTACTCGGCCTATTAAAGGCCCGAATCTACTAGTAGGCCAGTTTGACGGGGCCCACGATGCGGATCATACATCGTGATTGCATGACAGCCCGATTATGTACCGTAATTTTACGGTTTGGCCGGTTTACTGCGAAGACAGGATATATATACAGTAAAATAACTGCAGCATCGTGAATAACAAAAAACCTAGACTATACAATAAATAAAGTATGGCATATTACATCCACTGGGCATCAAAGTTCGTCACTATGATAATAAAGCACAAGCAGACAACAGATTACATACACTGGGCATCAAAGATCACCACCAGTGCAAATAAACACGTCGACAAAATAATATACAAAACCGACAAAGACTTCAATAGAGTTCAAGAAAGGTTAGCCCTCATTGGGAGCTGCAGCAAGCAATGAGCAAGATGATGAGATGGCGCTTGTTCAACACTTATATCTTCCTCACTCTGAAAGATAAACAAGCGCATGATGATGTGTTTTGCCCATAAAAGTATCAGTGCTGACAATTCATCACATTTCTTACTGACGAATAAAGTGACATAGTTTAAAATTGCATTAACACAATATGGCATTGTTCAGTTCAAGACATGGCAGGAAATGACATTGTGAAGGAGTTGGCAGCTTCACGACACCGCTGGATTACAGATTAAGAACTCATAAGTATCAATGGTTAGTGTGCTGTCAATTTATCCCATTTCAGATTGGCAAATAAAGAGACGGTTTAAATAATAGTAGAATGATATGACATTGTTCATAGTTAAGACATTGCAGAATATGACATTGTGTCAGTAGTGGGTAGGTTCACCACACCACCGGATTACGGATGAAGAATAGAAGCATACATGCAGTGCAAAAGAAGATCACTTGCTCTGTATAGTTTAATTTACATGGTATGAAGAAGGAACTTGGTTGTACAACTGAAAACTTAAATTGAGAAGGACAAACTTTTGTTTATGTACATAATAAACTTTAAACATGCAATTTGATGCAAACACCAAAAATAAACAGCTGTTGCAGTCATGCCTAACCAAATATACACAACAAAGTTTGAAGGCTTGAGATGGACAAACTTACATTACTGGTGAAGACAGGCTCTATAAAGCCCTTGTCCATGCTGATGGGGGGCAATTCAAGAAGTTTAGCACATAATCTTCTTCGTAAGCATTGCCTTTATTCTACATTTTGTTAAGAGTAAATATAGATGTGATAATATACGAAAAATGGAGAATATTTAAGATAAGATGAAGAGTGATGCTACATAACCAAGTAGCTATAAATGTATGTGCAGCGACACAGTAAAAGGCACAGCCAAGAGCAATGCACAACTAAACTTCTTCAGTACCAACCTTATGGTAAGAGTAAATATAGATCTGATGTGTAGAAAATGGAAGGCAAAGGAAAATAAGCTGCAGAGTGATGGTACATGAATAACTACCTGTCAATATAAGTACACTGATAAAGGACGGCATGTACTTACAAGAACAATGCAGAGCTAAAAACATTCATTGGCATTGGATATATTCTACACTAATGTAACCATTCATACAAATCAGATAATTTGGAGCGAACAATTGATAAGCAAGCTATCATGCATACTGCTGTCACATAATGAACCAGTTATGTATGCTAGTACAGTGATACAGGACAACAGGTACTAACAAGAGCAAAGCAGCGGGCAGCATATTTGCGATATCCTATCGTTCTTTTCAAACCAGAATTCTTCTTCGAGCAGATTTCCTGCAAAAAAGATACGTAAGGCACATGCGGAAAAGTAGAAGTTCAAATTGTCATGTGATTCATAGACAGTACCTCATCCTAGGAACGAGACCAGTGCATAACAAGGTTTTTCCATTCAATGTCTTCTAAATTTAGCATAGGAGACTTCACCGGAAATTCGTTTATAGACTTGCCATCAAAGTGTGATTTCCTCAGGTAACACCGATACTGCTGCAATGCTTCCTTGAAAAGCACAAGAAAGATTTGCTCTTCATGACTATCCAGATTGACCCTCACCTAGTTACAACAATGTAATGTAAAACATTGATGTGTTCGATTAGGAGAAAACAGGAAATAATAACCATGAATAATAGCACTTACACGTAAGTTGGATAGGAAGATGTGAAAATGGTGTTTGTCTTCACTATAATCTTCCCATGATGGGAATATATGTACGTAGTCCCTAACAACATTGAAAGCATTGTCTTTCAAACTGGGAATAAATGGAATGGGGTTCCAATCTGCAGGAATTGGCCGTCTCTGCAGTTGGGATAGGTCTTCGGCCGGTGGACTTGCTGTACTTTTTGGTCGGAGTGGGATTTTTTACGTGGTACGGCTGGTGCTATGGCAAATGAAATCGGTATACCTTTTGTTGGAGTGCAGGTCCTGTGTGGTGGGGCTAGTGGTGTGGCCAGTGAAGTAGGTACAGTCTGCTGGAGTCGGTCCTATGTTTTGTGTCACTGGTTGTACAGCCAATATGGGGCGCTGTCTGATTTCTCCGGCACCACCACGTTTTCAAGGACTTTGCTGGTGCTCCTTCAGGTTTGGCAATCACCCTCTTCCTTTTGATGTCTGATGCACAAGAACATCATTTGAGTGGAAAAACATGGTATGATGACAGATGGAATATGTATTGATAATGGATGGGCATGGCATCTCGAGTTATATGATGAGTAAACTAAGCAAATGGCGGTGCAACAAAGTAGAAGAAATGCAAGACAACATATGCAAGATACGTGCAAGCAATAAAACCTTGCCAAATTAGAACAGTCACCTTGATGGGTGAACAGGACATGCCATCTGCCTTTGACTCCTCGAGGTTAGAATAGTCATTAGGATGATATTCTGAACAAGAATCAACAGGTGGGGAGCGTACGAGTGTCATTGCTTCCAGAATGGCACTAAATGCCTTGATGCCAATTTTGTAAGTCATTGCGGTGTTCCACAATATTCTTCTGATGCGCGGATTCTGATATTCACTGTAATTGCGTATAATATCTGAGAACCATGAAAACATAAATAGTTGTGAGATTATCTTTGTAATGCAGATGATATTCGAATATAGGGGCGCCCCTGTAAACACTTATGTGCTATCACTGGATTCTGATGAGAGAGCTCATGTATGCTATAATATGGTGCGTGCATTTATATAATCTGGCACAAGTACACAAAAAAATAGGCTCCAGAAGTAAGGATAGCTGGCAGATGATAGGTTCATAATATATTGTACAGAGAGTTTATTGCCAAACCATGATAACAAGAGCACACAAAGAACTAGGCAGATCATAGTGTACATAATGTGGGTACACCATAACCACGATATATAAATCGGGAAAGTGTAACTGGCTTGAAAATATGGTGTTCTATTGCCGCTAGTAATTGAAAGCCTATCGATCACATACAGGCCAGCTCTATCGAACATGGTAAAGAAGAGCAAGCAAATTTTGGATAATAAAATGTTGGTTGCGCAGTGCCCACACATGATGAACGAGCGCATTAAGAATGCAACTCCCACTGTCTCGACCATTTCAGCGGTTGGATGAAGATCCCACGTCTCCTAACCCTTCTTCTTCCTCGTCTCGATTCTTCCCATACGTAACAATCAAGACGGGCCCGGGCCGGACCACCGGCCCCCACCGCCTGTGTTCCTCCGCCACCCCCACCCCCACCCGTTCCCCAACCCCTACCCGCGTCGAGTTTTCTTCGTTCGACGAGGCCCCACAACCACCCGAGCCCCTTCGATCGCACCGGCGAACTCCGGCGAGCTCTGAAAAATCGACTGACCCAATTTTGAAATTTAGTCTACTGTGATTTAACTATTGTGGAATATAAAAGGGGAAAACCATAAGAATTGGGAGTATAGTGTTGAGCGTGCCATGGAGGATCTGAAGGTGCAAACAGGACAAAGGCAACTTCGCAACCAAGACAAGAAATCAGAGTAAAGCAGTGGCGATCTATTTTCTTGCTGCGATAAATAAGTTGAGCAGATACGAAAGAGTACCGCCTCTGGTGCGGTGCCGTGTACGCATCTGCTAAGAATTTGATGATGCTGCGGTAGCGATGGCTGTCGGAAGCGTGGAAGCAGATCTAGGAGGGTAGACGGTGGCGGCGGTGCGCGTGTGGGCCGAGACGGTCAGGAGGCGCCGGCAAGGTGGACGACAGCGGGGATGAAGCGAGAGGACGGGATGCAAGGATCCCGATCTGAAGGCGTGGATGAGAGAGGTCGATCTCTTGTAATGGACGGCGGCGTCGGGGTATCAGCTCCGGCATGGTGGAGGAGTACGGTGGTGGATGGGGTGGCGGACGGCGGTGGACGGAGGAGGGTGGGGTGGAGAGTGTGTTTTGGCGCCCACGGAGTACGAATGGGGAAAAGGGAGGTAGAGAGGAAGGGGGGAACCATGTATTCAGGGCGCGCTTGTCTCAAATGCGAGGAAATTTACAAACTTAGCCCCCGTTTCAAATTTCTACTATATCACAACAACATTAGTCGGTTGGGGATAGGACAGTAATCTCGCATACACTGAATATTTGCCGACGAGAGTTTGTTTTTTGGCGCGCACCGTGTATGAATATGAATCGGGGAGGGAGTCGATTTCGGCCGAGGACACACTGTGTTTTGGCGCCCACCGTGTATGAATCCGGGTGAGAGGCGGTTACGTCATGTTTGGGTGAAATTACAAACCTACCCCTGTCGAAACCTATAGAAATCCAACAGATAGGCTTTGCATGGCAGGGGTAGGCAGTAGTGATTTCCATCTCGCAGATTTTGGTTTCGGGCGGTTACTGCGACTTTCCTCGCTTCGTTCAAATTTTGCAGAGTGCACGTTTAGCGTGCCAACTCAATTCGAATCCCGTTTTATTCTATTTTTTCAAGGGATCCATTTTCAATTGGAATTACATTCTATATACATCATTTTTTATATATACTTTCAAAAGCACAACACCATTTATACATAAATATGGTTTACAGATGGCATGATCTCAGATTCATAAGGTTGTATCCATCAATTTGGATTTTCAAATATTTGAAACCACTTTATGTTGAAATCCAATGTATGCATTCCTCGCTAACTGTCTCCAATTAATGTGTGTTTCATGCGGGGGTTTTTTAACTTCTCAAACATGTATAATGTGTTTCACACACGCAACATATAGTGTAATCCCGTTTAGACATTAATTGCATATAAACCATGCATTGTTCGTAACTGAAGAATATATGGATCACCAATATTGATAAACTATATAACATTACACGTGTACCCAAATATAAATGAATATGCATGTTTGATACACCAATTTGCATTATGATATTATCGATGTCGTGATCTCCAGTTTAAATATTTGAATCCCCTTTAATCCAGATATTCGTCTCATATAGTTATCACTCATGCTTATATAGGATTATCTCTCTGGACCTATACGCGTTCATCGTCTCTCAGGTATCTCTCGTGCTACCTGTATGTAAACAATGATCTTTTATCTTCGTAACACACTGACCGTACTCTCTCCCTCGACCTTTATCAATCTATCTCTCTCTAAGTATATCTCGCTCCCTGCTATGTGTCTCTAACTATGATTCTCCATGTGGAATCTCTTTCTCTCACACAAACATAAAACTTTGTCTCCCGGGGTCTCATTTCTCTCTACTATTCCCATGTATGCCACTCGCACACCCCTCATCTGTAGATGTCTTTCGCTACTCAGATATGAGAACCTACGACTCTTCCTCTTCAATATCTCTTTCTCACACACAAATACAAACTCTGTCTCCCAGGGTCTCATATTTCTCCATTGTTCTCTTGTATGTCGCTCACACACACCCTCTCTCCCTAGAGATATCTTGTGTTCCCTCATATGTCTCTCTAGCTATCACTCTCGTTGTGAAATATCTTTCTCTCTCGCAGACACAAAACTCCGTCTCTCTGGATCTCATATCTCTCTCATATCTATTTGTGTGTGACTCACATGCACCCTCTCTCTATATCTCTCACACCCACACACATAACCCAGCCTTCTGATCCACTCGACTCCTATCTCTAACGCACACTAGCTAGCATCTTTATCTTTCTATTTATCTGTTTCTCCATCAACTTTCTTTCTCGCCCTCACTCTTGATTCCTATCACGCACACTACATATGTTTCTCTCTACATGCAGTCAAGTGCCCTCTCACACACATATATAACTTCACCCTTTGAACCACCCGACGGTCATCTCCAACACCCAAACTAGCGGATGTCCCTCTAGCTAGCATCTCCATCTCTCAGATTCTATCTATAGTTTCTCCGTCAACATTTCTTTCTCGCACAGAGTCTTGCTTCCTATCACCCACACTATATATGTCTCTCCATACATATGCATTTATAGGTTGATCTCTTTTTTACAATCGTTGCGCCTCACCCCCTCTGCTCGCCATAGATGCATGCTCTAGCCCACGCCACTATCTCTTAAAGAAAAAAACACATGCTCAATTGTCGGGCCTTCTTCCCTGCATTCTCACATGCATGCATATTGTCATACCGATCCGTCTCTCCCATGCCGCTGATCTTATGACTTATGTCTTCTTTCTTTTATCTCGATCATGCAGCCACACACACACACATCCCACGTATACATGTATACCTCTCACACATGCACGTTCAAGGTCTCTATGTCTCCATACGTAGTTAATTACCCTCAATCCTAATGCCACATCGAATCGTTCTCCTATTTTGTGCACATAACTTCCGCCTGGATGAGTAAAACACACACTCACCCTTAACACTCTCCTTCTAGCTACCCCAGCGCCTCTCACTCTTCCCCCACTGCCCCGAAACCAAGCAGACCATCCCAGTGTATAATTCCCGCCTACATGCACCACCGATATATAGTCGTCTTCCTCGGTGTCTCTCGAACAAACACGTTCTCTCGAAGTCGACTCCTCTCACGCCAAGACGCACCTTCTCTTCCCTCTCTATGGGCATTTTCTCTCTCGCACCCCATCGTTGGTGGCCTCTGCCATACACATCACCTCTCTATGATGAAGCCATGCACACTTAAATTACATCCGCCACAGAGGACCCCGCGACACACACACGCACGCACACACACACACACCCACACACACACACACACACGCACGCACCCCCCCCACACACACACTAAGACTCCATCTCTCTCTCTCTCGCACACACAAAAACACACACACACACGCACGCACCCCCCACACACACTTAGACTCCATCTCTCTCTCTCTCTCTCACACACACACACAAACTAAGACTCCATCTCTCTCTCTCCTCTCTCTCTCTCTCCCTCTCTCTCTCTCTCCCTCTCTCTCTCACACACACACACACCCCACACACACACTAAGACTCCATCTCACACACACATGCTCTAGGCGGAGCATTTTTTCCTACCACCCTTCATCCAACCTTACCCGTATGATAAACAATCACCTTTATTTGCTTGCATAACATGGACAAATTCCACTTTACTTTAGTAGTCAGCAAACTTATCATCTGTACCCTTATAAAAAACGAGTTGGCGATGATGGTGTGCCTGCCATCTTGTAATGTCTGCACCGTATGATCTATATCCGATGGATAGAAAGCAAACTATGATAATTTTACAAAAGATACCCGCACCTCTCTCCACATCATTATCTCACGCAACCTCATTGCTCAGCAATTAAAAAAGGAATAAGTCTCTGGAACAATCTAGCATGCATGGTGGCCGCTGCCGCCTGCCGGCGCCGTCCATCCCCATGCCTCCGCCCTTTCCGACCACCAGTCACCACCACGCTCCACTCCTCCTCGCCTTATCTCTCATCTTTCATTTTTTCGATGACATTCTCGAGATACCAGTTTTCCGATAAAATTCTCGAGATATCATTAGTTTTTACACATGGGATTACTCCTGGATGGGTCAATCACAACAGGTGTTTTATAAAAAAATACATATTGATGTTCCATGCAATGCACGAGAATCTTGCTTGTAATTATATAACGCAAATCACGAGCAGGAAGTGACATTTTTTTGACACAACCACGTTAACATGGCCTCGTAAATCACTAGCTAAAGTAAATACCATTATACTTATATCCCGATGCAAAAGGTCGAGTACATGTCCGAAGAGTAGAGGTGCACACACGCACTCTGTCTCTCAGAAACTCTCTCACACACACACCAGTTACGTGACGCCCACTTAAGCAGACACGAGTACAATTTGTGCACCCGCGGGTACACGTGATGCTGCGCATTTATTTAAGCTGGAAGGCGAACCCAAACAGTAGCTGCATTCATTCCCCTCCCGCCGCCTCTTCTCTGGTCGCCATCGCCCGGTAGCCATGGGCCGGCCGAAGATAACGACATACGCCATACTCCCGCCGGAGCGGCGCTTTAATATGGAAATTTTAGTGGTCATGCATGCATCTTTTTGTGCTAGCACTCCTATATAAGGTTGACCGGTCGCTTCTCGCGGACGTGCGCGGGCGATGGAAGAGGAAGGAGAAGGGAAGCGGGCTGTGGAGTAACGTTTGTTACCACAATTTCTTAGGAAACTAAGTGCAATAATTGAGTAGTTTTGCAAACTACCAGTACTACACCTGAAACGGTTCAAAACCTATACTCCCTTGCCAGCGTGCGCTTCCCGCGTGAAACGGTCAGCATCGCCATACAGGCGTCGATGCCGCATTAATGCCCGGCAGAGCGGAGGCGACCTCTCATTGGCGCCCGGCTTTGAAGTGGCGCGACGGCCGAGAGCGCCGCTTCCTCAGCACGCGATCGCTCAAGGCCGAGATCGCCATAGGCCCTGTTTGGATCCATGGGTTAGAGTTAGTTTGAGCTAGTTGGGGCTCAAATAGCCCTAAAGTATCCAAGCACGAGGGTTTAAATTGGAGCAAGTTGCACCGAACACACCAAAAAAAACTATCCCACCCAAGAGGTGCTAACTGGAGATAGTTCTCATTGGGACCACTGAAAAATCACTTCTCTCTCTCCATGAAGTGCATTTATTGTCAATCTAACCCTGTCACCCAAACATCTCTTTGGCTCCAGTTAGTTCAGGGTTAGTCATGAGTTAGTCTAACCTCTAGCTAAGTTAGAGTATCAAACAAGAGCAGTATAGGACATGCAAGTTGCTCAAAGCATACATGCAAATTCGTACGTGAAAGGATTTTTTCTTTTTGAAAGCGGAACGTGAAAGGAATTTTTTAGAATGCTCTTGGCATGTCGCTAACATGTGATAGTTAACCGACCTCAATAGACGGCAGTAAACGCCAGCCCGCTGCACTTTGATAGAGACGAGGAGGGAGAAGCGTCTGAGCTGCTAGATTACTAGAGATAGGTGTATACGGAAGCCAAGAAATATGGTGATAGCGTGGGTTAGCCATGTACTAGTATGATGTAACTACACTTTGGGCTGCCGTGTTTCATACTCTTCCGATCCCTTGTGGAGATGATTGGTTAATTTTATATCGCTGAATAATATTAAATATTATGAGTGCAGACGCTCCACCACGAGGTTCCTTGCTCCTTCTCGGTCGTCCGGAATCTATGTTGTTCCACTCTAGTTTTTTACGTGAGCTTTGTTCATCCTTTTGCCAACACGCGAGACATCAAGGTGCACGTGTTATGCAAGGATCGTTCCATCTATATGAAGAACACGTGGGACTGGAACTATGAGACAGACATGTACCCAGGAGTGGACGTACGAACCTGAGTAATGTAGAGCAGTAAGTGAAGTAGAAAGGCACAAATGGTATGAACATGCGTGGCATATAGGGTGTGTTTGGTTGCATTCTTGTCTCAGCATAGTTGTTCCCTCTTCATGCATGCTCTCTTCATGCATTCTTCTAGTGTATTTGTGCTAAACTAGTGTGGACTCATGCACCCTCCATACACTCTACCAAACATCCAAAAGTAGGTCGAGAAGGGAACTCTTAGGCGGCATTTGTCTCTTACTACGTACGACCACTAAATGTTGTACGTGCAATGCACGGTGATGTTATGGAGTACGTGCCTAAGTACTCTACTACTACTATATTAGTTGGAGGCACATATTAACTTTTATATTTTTTTACGTGTATGCCCCGAGACCTTCCAACTAGACGTGTCTTTCTCTCCAGGTCGCACTTTGTATCGTTCATACCACTAAGTACTACTACGTGTGGTGTCTGACGCTGAAGTGGTAGAAGTGGAGACGCTCGACCCCGCTGTTTTTTTACTGGGCTCTACCACGCTGTTCATGTCCCACTCCTTTTCGGCGTGTGGGACATCCAAAGACGCGTCGTGTTTGGCACCCTTCGTCGTGAGAGTTGAAACGCTAGCATTCATCAGAAATAAAAAATAATTATAAATCGGCAGTGATACTATTTTTTGCGAACCAATCAGCAGTGATACTATACCACGCGGTTTCCTTGCTCCTCGATATCGGAAAGAATACTTCCGTTTGCCAACATGTGGGACGTCGACCATCCTGGTCCACTTGCCATGGGCGCATAACTCCAAGGGAGAGTCACCCAGGTCATCGCGCCGCAGTAACAATGACTAATGATCCATCAAATCATAGGCCCACTACCCACTTTGAAGTTGCTTGGACGAAGGAACCATCATGACTTCGTTGAATTCCGCTTCTTGAAGAAAACTACTGTACCAGCAGTACTGCTAGCTACAATATTTACTCCACATTCACGCCCGACGAACCTACTCCGGCGCCAGTTGTCCATCCGTCTACCGCAGCTCATTGCCATTCGCCCGCTATATTAACTTGAGCCCCAGCTCCCAGCCATAGCCAAAGACCCACACTTATTCTCCTTCGGTCCCTTCCTTCTGTCGGCACCACTTCAACCATGGCCTCCTGGTGCTCCGAAGCTCTCTTGGACGTACTGTCGCAGGAGCAGACGAGGGACATCGGCGGCTCCGCTCCGGGCGCGCTCCAAAGCTCTCTTCGACGTACTGTCGCAGGAGCAAACGAAGGAGATCGCCGGCACCCCCCGGCCGCCCTCCGCCGCCACGACCACGAAGCCGGCGCGCGTGCGCGGGCGCAACCGGCAGCGAGGAAGAGTATTACACGGTAGGTCGCCGCCGCTCTGGTCCCGGGAAGGCCACCGCTACTCCACTCAGTCGACGCCAAGCTTGGTGGAGTAAACATCGGCGGCTGATTAGCCGCTTGACGGCGACATGGAGGCGGAAATCTTCAGAACCTTTTGCTCCGGAGGAGGAGGTTATCGAGGCGGATGAGGAGGAGACAAAGGCAATGGCCGGCTTTCTCGGGTTCATGGCCGGACATGGTGGTCGGGCGCCGGCGATCGTTTAGATTAGGTTTCTGAGGTTTTTATGCGGTTTGTGCAAAATATGTAATGAATTTCGTCTAGTTTGTAGGAAAAGTTTTCAAAATGTAGTGAATTTCATCCGGTTAATTTGAAATTTGCTTTGTTTGCATGAATTTTGTCCGATTAGTTTATATAGTTGTCGAAAGGTATGCGGGCAGCATCGGATGGCATCCATCAATGTCCGCGGACAGATGCCGGTGTAAATTTGTGGGCCAGCACTGGAGATGCCCTAACTATCATGTTATAATCGCTAACAATCCTCCATTATTTGGCAGGGAACAGTTATGCCTCGATCAAAATCAGATCCGCGGTGTTTTGCACACCTCCCGCGTAGCTTACATAAAAATGGAGCAAGTGGACGGTACTGTAGCACGTCATATCACTCGAACTAGCCCGCCTAATGAGCGGGAAAGCATCGCCCTCGTCATTTTGTTCTGGATTTCTATTGATCGATCGCGCGAAAATGTTACGCTTCGCAACTTCTAAAGGAAAAGGCGGCACACTTACGACTCGTACGCGTCGCAACCCCGACAGGCCGGCTCGCACGCCGCTCACCAGTGGGGACACGCGTTGTCTTGCAATTTCACTGACATGTGGGACCGTAATTGAATAAACCGCCGATAGCCGAAATCTAATCGTCGTGAGCGTCGGCTGAGAAGAGAGAAACGGGGGAGGGAGAAGAGATCGCCCGCCCGTCGTGCACGGACTCTAAGAAATATATGGTGATAATGTGAGGTGGGCCATGCTAGAGTCCGGACCACTTCTGGAGCCCGCTCTCACCACCCTGGCCCCTCAAGACGCCAGCTGCCCGCTGCATGCATAGCAAGTAGTCCCCGCTTATGTGGAGGAGAGAGAGGCATTGACAAAGTCAAGGAGTAACAGTGGAGACAATAGCTTTCATAAAAAATAAACAATGAATACTCGTTGCTCATCCTCTATATCAGAAAGAATACTTTCATGCGCCGACATGCGGGACGTCGACCATCCTGGTCCACCTGCCATGCACAAAATTATCCTGGTCTACCCTTGTTGTATCGCAAGCCCAACCTTTCCCACTGTAAGTTGTTCGGACGAAGGAACCATCATGACTTTGTTGAATTCCGCTTCTTCAAGAAAACTTAATGTACCCGCAATACTGCTACCACACGCGAAGACTGGACGGCACTATACCACGTCATATCACTGAAACCCACTAGGCCAAACTAGCCCGCCTAGGTCATCTATTTTGGAACGGAGGAGTACGCGTCTACTGCGCTATGATTTTGTGTTGCACGCGTTCTCTGTACTTTTGCTATGATTTTCGTACCCTATGAACCAAATGAGGCCTGAATGTATGTCGACTATTGTCTGATCGATCGCTAAGCCTACAATTTTAGGAGCTAGGGCTATTGGTCGATCGACGAGGGATAAGTATAAGCGTACCACGAGCTCATCAGCCCCAACGTTTCTCGTCGGTGAGTGTTTTGCAAGTACTATAGCTCGCACAGTAGCTAGCCTACTAACACCAAGAATCATCAAACATGCCCTGCTGATATGATAAATAGTTCAAACTTACATCTAAGCATGCCATATATTACATCAAAAGCTGGTGAGGATACATCTGTTTCCATAACTCGGAGAGGGTTCGCATGATTCATCGCATGATTCACTATCAAACAAAAGTAGCAAGATCCGCCCACACAAGACAGTGCACTAGCCCTGAAGGATTAGCGCGACCAACTATTTCTTGTCATCGATCTCTCGGGCAATGAACACAGCACGGACAGCGGCATGTGAATCGATTTCTGGCGCGATGTCCACAGGACTGACCGGGACATCGGAATCAATCTCTGGGGCGATGTCCACAGGATGGACAGTGGCATCGGAATCAATCTCCGGGGCGATGCCAACAGGACGGGCCACGACATTGGAATCATCAAGGACAACCACCGGCACCTGCACAACCCTAACATATTAGGAAGCACATTGCAAATGATGAAAAACCAAAACTATGGTAATAAGCCATTATTTTTTACCTTGTGCACCTCACCGGGGGATCTCATCTCTCCGGGGGCCATCTCCTCGTCCTCGATGGGGGCCATCACCTTGCCAGGGGAATACTGCTTCTCAACGGCGACTATCTCCTCAAACTCGGTCTTGAGCCTCACATAGGTGGCAATCAGAGTTCCTGGGGCCGGCACGGTGGGGCCCGTGCAGTTCTTCCAACTTTGTTTGAGGAGTTCGTACGCCAACGTCCTCAACTCTTTGGCCAGTGCTTGTTTCTTGGAGTTCTTCGTCTCCATGGGTTGGCCTGCCAACATGGTCAACTCGTTGGTCGGTGCTCGCTTCACGAGATCGCTGTCTCCGATTGGGTTGTCCGCCGGCAACTCTTTGCCTAGTGCTCCAGGATCCATCAATGAACTGAAAAACAAAAGCAGTCAAAAGGAAACCACAACCGCAATGAAAACGGGAAAAGAATAGGATGTGAGAATCGGTCGATTAGCCATAAAAGAAGATTATTGGAATGAAAATATAGCAGCATAACTGATTCGCCCACCTTTCCTTCATCGGTACAGAAGAAAAATGGAAGAAGTGAGTAGCCTGGATGAGGTTTTCTTCAAGAAAGGGAAGAAAGGGCTTGAACGAGCGTTCCATTGAAATGATGGCTGCTTCGTCAAGTCCAACTTGGAGGCCACCTTACCACTGTTGGTAAAGATGTGGGTTTTGTGATATGATGGGTCATGACGGCCACATCGGGGTGACAGGTGAGTCTCGACTGTAGCACCTCGCTGTGATTTGGTGGATGGCACACGTGCTCGGATGCTTTGAAATGTCCCGCATGTAGATAGAGCGGCTAGTCATATAGGAGTGCTCAATATTGTGCACCGCGACCAAGGCGGAGAGGAAAACGAGAGAACTACGTAATTAACGCATGAGTTTAATTAGGGTAGTTTTGTAAAGTACGAGATACATTCCTCCAATCGCAAAATGCCTTGGTTCATGAGATTTGAGATTTGAGCCCTATAAACCAGAAGGGAGGGGGTACTGCACATGGTGTAGTCTAGTCACTTGTTGAAATCTCTAGAAAGGCAAATACTCCTTTCCGATTTACATGTCTATACTACTCCCTCCGTCTAGGTGTGTAAGTCATCTTACGAAAACCAAATAGTCCCAAAACACTTAGGCGTGGTGCATTAACTTCTACCTTGTTTCTTGTTTCTTGACATATCAACCAATAAGAGATGAGAGGTGTGCATGCTTTTAATGACTTGCAATGGCTAGTTCATTGCATGCAATGCTATTGATTAGCAAATAAGCATTGGTAACCCCAGGAGGAAACGGTGCTAAGCGCGTGGACCTATGCAGAATGAGTATCAACCAATGGATAATGGAGTTTAATTGTTAAACAATACTCCCTCCTTTCCGGTTTATAGGGCTTATCTCAAAATTTTATGTTTTCCATTTTATAAGGCTAAATTTGGTTGTTGTCCATCACATTTTCAGATTCCAAGGTGCATTAAATCATTGCATGCAAGTATTAAGAGAAAATTGACGAATGCATGTACTTTATGCATGCATGCATTGCAAATAATGCATTGATAAACATAATTTTTTGAGGAAAACAAGAGCATTTATTAGGTGCTTTTGCAAAACTACAAACTGTATTCCACCACTCACCATATACATTGATTGGTGAGATTTTTGAATTGAGCACTATAAACCGGAAAGGAGGGAGTAGCAATTTTGTCTCATGCAAGAGCCTGGCTAGTATATGCGTGCTCCAAGGAACCGCACCACGTGAGCGTTCGCAACTGCCACGTTCGGGTTGCACTCGGCTCTTCGCCTCTTCGAGGAGACGAACAATAGCCCTGTTTGGATCATGGGGTTAGAGCTAGTTTGGGTTAGTTGGGGGCTCAAATAACCCAAAAGTATCCAAACAGGGAGGGTTAGAGTGGGTTAGTTCCATATAACCCAACTATCCCGGTGGAGAGGTGCTTATTTGGGTTAGAGTGGGTTAGAAAATAACTCTAACTCTAACTGTGTTAGAGTATCCAAACAGGGCCAATGATGCTACTCCTACTTCTACAGTATCGAATACACTGCTGCATGTCCGTCCACCTCGTGCGGGAGGGATAGCGTGTAGCGAAAGCTTCTACTTACTGCTCCTGCCTTTGCGTCTATGACAGGTGGGCCCAACAGGTGGTTGGCCCTCTTGTCATGCAGCCAAAGGCAGGTGCTAAACACCGAGCTCAGTCCGCGAGGGAGAGGGCGTCGTAGTAATTAAATTTCTTGGTCTTGTACGAGTTGACGCGACATATCAAAGCACTGCACTCGATAAAAGTCTTTTTACACATTTCAAATGGGCTACTTCGTATGTAGGAGTGGACATATTCTGCTTCGTATGTAGTCACTTGCTGCAATCTCTAAAAAGACTTATATTTGGAAACGGAGGGAGTACAACACATGCATGCATGTCGTGACTTTCCTTTTGATACTTGCATGTGTTGATTTGATGCACCTTGCCAAATTTTGACTATAAATTTAACTAACCAAATTTTCATTCATGTCACAATATATTACGGGGCTGTTTGGATTGTGACTATGTTTGTCTTATGTTGCCACATTATTTTTCCCTCACTTTCCACACTTGCCTAACCTGAGTTGCTCAAATTGTTAGACACACTTTGGCTTGCCTAAGGGAACCTTGCCACAATTTTTATGTCTATGACATGTGGGGTTCACTGCTAATAAAAAAATTCTTGTCTTAGGTGTGGCTAATAAAAAAAATACTTATATTTAGGAATGGAGGGAGTAGAAAATATAAATAATAACGCATGTTGGGGTAACCCACGTTTTCGCTAATTTTAGCCGTGGGCTTGTTCACAATTTTTACGAGGGGGTGGTTGTTCATTTAATGGAGGGACTTGTAGTACCAGACTTGAACGATACAAAGTGCGACCTGGCACACCGTAACACCACTTGGACCAAGCGGTTAGCTATCTTAAAAAACAATCAACAACTAAAAAAAACCATGACCTGGCATGTAGTAGTACACAATTTTAAACGATTGTTTTGATGGAGTGAAAAAGGAAAACTACCCCACTACTTATATATAGGCCGGAGCCTTCGCGCTTGCTTGCTAGGGTTGCTCTATTCACATACTCTCATCCTCTCCAGATCTAAACAAGATAGGGGTAGTAACACTGTCTTTCTCCCTTCAAAAAACACTAGCTTTCTATCCTCACCACTGGTTACAGATGCGGACGTATCCCCCTGCGCCGGTGAAGGGGAGGAGGGGTAGGATTTAGGCCGTCGTCGACAGCGAGGGAGGAGACCCACTACCGGCCACATCGTTATCTCTAGCCAAGCGCCGGCGCGGGACGTCCTCCGATCCCTTCATCATTGCCTGTGGGCGGATCCGGCCTCCCGCCGCCTACCTATCCACATCCCGACAGCCTTCAGGTATATCTTCGTTCGAAACCGCCTTAGCTCTACTTCCCCAGCTCGCTACGTCGCTGCATGTGCATCATTTTCTACCTCTCAGCCCCTCTCGATCGGATGGTCCAACGTCACCTTTTTTTTTCTTCTATTGTTAGAGGCAAAGCTACTTCATGGAGTCGAATCTTGTACTCCCTCCGTCCGAAAATACTTGTAATTGAAATGGACGTATCTATATGTATTCTAGTTCTAGACACATCCATTTTGATGACAAGTAATTCCGGATGGAGGGAGTACTTGGTTCAAACAAGAAATAAAGTGGGGGTGGGGGAATTTAGTATGTACATCGGACTTGGTACAAAAAGGAAGGAAATGGGTGAAAGTAGTACAGACTGGTCATCCAACCGGTCTCTTGGTCGAAAAGGGTAATATAGGGGTAACGCTGTACATAGTGGTATGACCAGGACTAGATTTGCTATCCACACATAGGAGTAGGTGGCTAGAGTGAACAAAAATGGGACAAACCCAGATATGTTTCTTGGATGTTTGTTTCTCGGGGCAACAAACTATGAATCACCACTTTATGCCCCTGTTTACGTACATGGTACTGTACTGCTGATGCACCCACTGTCCCGTACCCTTATACCAAATATTTAGGCTCCGATCGGAATAAAGGGGCAGACAACATAGATCTTGATGAAAATAGAGGAATAGGAAAGGAATGTAGGTATAAAACTATGGAACATCGAACCGGAGGAAACTCTCAAGAGAATGTGTTCGGATGGACTACGAAATGTACAGATTTGTTTTTTTAGAGTAGCATGCTTGGCAGTATGAGATGCTATTTGTTTATTCAGCTGCACAGTGACTACTCTTGTTCTCACCTCACGTACCACACATAGGTTGATTTTTTTATTCCGGCAAACACAGCACAACAACCTATCTAAGGCATGGCAGTGGCGCTGCCTCGGCTTCCGCTCAAAAAATGAGCAACAAGCGTGGATGTTTCTAATCCTATGGAATCAGTACTACGGAAAAGCTTTCCTATGAAACACTATTCACCTTTCCCGTGTTCGAGCGGTTGGAAGGAAAAGAATACCGTAGGAATTGTGTTCCTCTGAAAATCCTGCACCAAACACAGTGGAACCGAACACAGCCTTAGCTGTTCTTAATATAATGTCCTGGTAAAAATGAAGCCATGCCACTTTGTTTTTGCCTCAGAATTGTTTGAGACTCTGACAAGTTCAGCCAAATGTTTTGCCTATAATTGTTTGAGACTCTGACTGTTTCCTCTGTGCCTTTTGTGCAAACAGGGATATCCAATTCACCTGGTTGCTGTTGTGACCTTTTGGTGCACTGCACAAAACTCTTCTTAAAAGAAGTGACTTTTGTGCTGTTTAACTGGAATGTCAGAATGGAACAGTTGGTTCATTTTGGTGGAACCGCACAAAGGGAGATCTGTGTTCCAATCCTCATCGTCCATATTGGCGCCATGACCTTCCTTTAGGTAAGAATGATATTTAATGCATGTGTTCATCTCTATTTTCCAACTGCCATGAGAAAATAATGCTGTTTTTTACTAGTACACTTGTACTCCCTCACTGAAAAAACCAATTCTGAATTAGAAGGCCAATCATGTATTTGGTTTCACCAACTGGTGAGGAGAAAGAGAAACAGAGCATGAAGAGGAAGAAGAAGAAGAATAAACAGTGCCAAGGCGATCTTGCTGAAGCCAGAGGCCTCAGTCGAGCCATTCAAGGGCTCCGGCAACGACTATCTTACATGTGGGACGATCCTCCAGGGAGCCCTTCCACTTCTGCTATCTCACTTAATTAATTAGGAGTACTTAAGTACCACTAATTTATTACTGCCTAATTTTCCTGTTGGAGTTAAACAAATCTTTAGTAGGACCCTATGCTGAATCATGTACGTGTGAATGTTTGTCTATGGAGGCGAATCATGTGGTGGAGCAGGGAGGGAATATTATTAGTGTCGGGGGTTGGGTGCGACATATGCCAAAGGATGGCTTATCATGGCGGGGGCGAGTAGAACGTCGCCGGTGCCTGGAAACGGGATGAGGCGAAGGCATGCACGCCGGCAAATCTTACCCAGCTTCGGGGCTCTCCGTGGAGATAACACCCCTACTGCTGCTCTACGGGGTCTCCGCATGATCACTATGGCAAAAGTGAGTACAAGGTTGCTCCTTGAGCTGTTCGGGGTGAGGAAGGAGAAGGGCACGGCTAGCTCTTCTCTTCCCTCTATGTGTGTCTAAAACTATTAGGGTCCAACCTCTTGCATGGGTGCCCCGGGGGGTTTATATAGGCCTACCCCCCGGGGGTACAATGGTAATCTGGCTGGGCGCGGGTCCCAGCCGTCTGTCTCTCTGGTCGCCGTCTCCTCCACCGACTTCTGGGGTCCGCAGACTAGTGGGCCCCGCCGATGGCTCAGCATGGGGCCGACAGGCCTTGCCCGCCGCGGGCGGGTCTTGCCGGCTGCGGATTACTGTAGCCGCGCTTCTAATGACGCGGGCTTGGTCATGGGGTCATGGCAACAGTGCCGCCACCTGACGGGCGATCACTGTTGCCATTCCCTGTCTTGTCTGGTTAATGGCGTGCGGAGCCCGTGGGAGGGGCCGGCCGACTCTCGGCGGCTGACTCCCAATGGGTCCGTCTTGGGGCGCTCTCTCCGTCTTCTGCACTCCCGCCGACAGGCGGGTCCCGCCGTCTTCAGGCCGTACAAACAGGCCGTCGTGGGTACAGGAATCTGCCCATGGGGCTGATGTCAGGGCCAGCGTGGCAACAGTGCCGCGCCGGACGGAGATCTCCGTCAGTACGTGTCAGGACCCTGATCCTAAGTCACACCGATCTAGCATGTAACACATCATATCACTTTGCGGCCTCACGCACGGTATTCCCACGGGTGTCGCCTTACCATGGCCCGGGACCGTTTGCGCCTTTTGGCTCACGTATATGATAGTGTCGCTAGCATCCATATGACAAAGAACCGGGCCGACATGGCTAGTCGTGAACCCAAAGCGGTGCTAACCTATGGGGACAGGCATACATGAATCACATCGAGCATGTCGGTCATCAACGTATAAATTCGGGCTGTAGCACTGGCTAACAGGACTCCGGTATCCCGGGCTGTAGCAAGCTAGGCAGGACTCGAATAACACCGCGTGACATTTCCCGAAGGAGACAGACATAAGGCGAAGTGAAACACATGCCGGCCGATCAAGTGTCCAAGCAGTAGTGCTTTGGGCTAGCAGGACTCCGGTGAACTGATGCATAGCGGACTACTATCGATCAGAAGCACGATACTACATTTCCCCATATGAGAGGCTGCCAAGGATAAACAACTAGTTTGTCGGATCCCACACATACCAAGCATTTCAAAAATACACACAATATGCTCAATATGTGTAGATACAACATGGCATCACAACTTAACTCTACGACTCAAATATTTATTCATTAGGCTCCGAGGCGAGATATTACAAACATGGGTCTCATGACCCAACACTCGGAAACATACAAGTTGAAGCACAAGCGGAAGCTAAACATGTCCGAGTACTGCATAACTATAAATGAAGAAGGCCGAGAAGTCGACTATCTACCAGATCCTGCCGGGGCACAAGATCGTAGCTGAGGTAACAAGCTAACCGTCGAAGTCCAAGCGGAACTACTAGCGAGACGGAAGTCTCTCTGCAAAACATAAAATAAGCAAACGTGAGTACAAACGTACTCAACAAGACTTACATCAGAACTAACTACATATGCATCATTATCAAAAGGGGGTGGTGGAGTTTGACTGCAGCAAGCCAGCTTTGACTCGGTGGCTATCCTAAACTACGACTGCAAGTAACTCTTTTGAGGTGGCGCACACGAGTCCACATATTCACCATATCAATACACCACTATGGACCCGCTCCCGTCTCCCTACGAGAACGCCATCCATAGCACTCACGCTTATCTTGTGCATTTTAGGGTATCCACTTTCACTTGTCTATGAACTGATATAGGCAACCCAGAAGTCCTTCTCCGTGGACACGGCTATTCGAATAGATCATATTAACCCTACAGGGGTGTACTTCTTCACACACGCTCTCACCACTTACCGCCGTTTACACGACATGTACTCGGCAACCTTCAAGCGGAAGCCCAACGTGGGTGTCGGCCACGACCTACCTAAACACTCAAGTCCCTAGTCCAGGTTTATCGCCTATTCGGGTTCCATCCATGAGAGTCGGCCGAGGTTTCCCATACAGCCCGAACGATGTGTACAGGGTTCCCGAGACACCAAGCAGGCGAATCGGTACAGAACCCGCAGTGCCTACCGCAACACAACCCACCCCTACGGTCCGGCTATGCAAGGCCCCCAAAGATACTACAAACACGAAACTACTTGCAACTCCTGGACTGAGGACAAGGGTGGTTAAGAAGCCGAGAGGGTCAATTAAGGATCCCAATGCGTGGTAGTAACTGTTTCATGGATCACAAACACGTAACTCAGTTCACGAGGACGGCTGCAATGAGACAACCCACCATGTACTCCTACATGGCCTCTCACCGCTACCTTTACCAAATCGTGTTCACACACTTAGCTCACACACAGTAGTACATGTTCACACAACCTTTCCAATTCATTCCCGATTAATCTGACCTTAATAAACTCTAAGTAGTAGCTGGCATGACAACATTCATGAATGAGTAGGCACAACATGGCTCAAACAACTCCTACTCATGCTAGTGGGTTTCATCTGAATTCTTGTGGAATGACAGGTCATGCGAGAGGATAAAGGGGTTCAGCTACCGCAGCAAGTAACACATGAATCGTTGTTGTCCTAATGCAGTAAAATAGAGCAGGAGGCGAGAGAGTGGGATTATATCGGAATGAACAAGGGGTTTTGCTTGCGTGGCACTTACGAAGATAATATAGTTCTTCATCGGTGTCATCGAATTTATAAATCGATGCGTAAATCTCTTGAGAGGGGACAATTACCGGCAAACAAGAGAGAACACAATCAATGCAATGCACATTCACATGAATGACATGTCATGTTAAGGTATTGAATTCACCTAATGCAATGTCTAGCCAGGTTAATTGAAGTGGAATTCAAACAAGGTTAAACTCCAACTCCAAATGCTAGTTCATAATTTACCCTAATCATGATTCATCCTATTCAGTGAGGTTAACTTGTTCAAACATGCATGATCATGGCATAAACAGATTCTTCATATTTTTCTGATCATTTTTCATATATAAATTATTTAGTTTGGAGTTACAGATTAAAAGTTATGAATATTTGAAGTTTGGGGCATTTTCTGAAATTTCCGAATTAAATTAAATCCAGAAAAGAGTATTACTGCCTCAGCCTGACGTCAGTGTGACGTCAGTGGTCAATGGGACATGGTCCGGGTCAAACCTGACGGTGAGTCCCGCGTGTCAGTATAATTAGCTTAACTAAATTTAATTAAGACTAATTCTAAATAGTTAACAGGGCTGGGCCCCACCTGTCATTGACTCAGGAGATTAACCAGGGCCCACCCATGGTCAAAGTCAAGTCGGCTTCCGGCGTTTAGCCGCTGGCGAGCCCGACGCGGCGGCGAGAGTGGTTTTGGCCACTCCGGCGACCAAATGGACATGGAGGGCACCTAGGAGGAGCTGGGAGCAGCCAAGCTCTTGGTGGAGTTAGCCGGGGTCGGGGTGGCCGGAATCGGCGCCGGCGACGTCCTAGGCGTCCGCCGGAGTTCGGCCAAGGCGAACTTCGAGGCTAGGGGTCGGTGAGGTCTGGGAAGTGCTTGGTTAGACGCCACGGAGTGTGGTGAGTCGTTAGACACCAAATGGTGGCGGAGGGTGATCGGGAGCACGTCGGCTGACGAGCTCCATGGCGGTGAGTGCGGTTGAGCTCGGGAGGTCACTACACAGCTCAGGGAGCAAGAAAGGAAGGAGGTGGAGATGGTTAAGCTCACGGGGAACTCGGAGGAGCACTCGGTGCGGTCGGGGGCCAGGCGGGCGGCAGCGGCGTTGAAGGGGATCTCCGGCGACGGTGGACTCGGGCGAAGTCGGTGCGGTCGACTCGGGCTACTCGAGCACGCGGGGCTTGGCTAGCTCGGGTAGAGGAGGGCGGCGGAGCTCCTAGACATGGCGAGGAGGGGTGCGGACGGCGGGGAGCGCGTCTCTGGCGAGTCTTGGCGCGGCGTGGCGTCGGCCATGGCGGGGAGCGCGAGAGAGGAGCCGGGAGGAGAGGAGGTGTCCGAGGGGTTCGGGAGAGAATGGGCCTTGAACAGCGTTCTGGGCTGGGTGAGGAGAGCAAAGAGGCGGCGACCAGTGGCGTGGGCGTGCATGCGGTGCTCGCCGAGCACTGGCTGCTGCTGGCCGAGCCAAGCAGCTGTGGCAATTTCTTTGGGCTGGGCCGGCAGGTGGGCGGGTAGGTGGCGCCAGGTAAGTTTCTAAACTGTTTTCTTTTTCTATTATTCTGCAACTTTGTGGAGTTTTAAAAAAATACCAAAACAGTTTCAAAAATCACCAAACTGCTCCTGGTCCATTGTTGGAATATTTCCAACATGAAACATTTTTGTTTGGCAATATTTGGGCATTTGAAATATTTTATATAATTTGAAATGCTCAAACTCAAATACCTATAATTTAAGTCAAAGACCTTTGAATGACCTAGAAAATGTGCACCACTTTTGGTAGAGGCTCTGAACCAAAGCAAAGATGATGAGCATTTTTGAAGGGCATTTCAGGTTCATTGAAATAATTTTTAGTAAACCCTAGTTGAATTAAGAGGGGTTCTAGGGGTTTTCTGTCTTCCCCATTTCAAATTTCATGGAAGTTAAACATGATGCATGGATGCAATGCCACTAGTTACAAGCAAGCTCTAGGGCTGTGACAACTCACCCCCACTAAACAAGAATCTCTTTGAGATTCAAGACGTGAGGTAAGAGGAAAAGGGAGTCCCGAACTATCACAATCTTCATGATCCATTTGCCCTTCTCGAAAATGTTTATTCATTCCATCATCTTGGTCTTGGCGTCTTTGCTTTCGAGATCTTCATCCAACACGATGGCGACAAGAAGAATACTCTATAGTAAGCGATCTCCTCGGAGATCGGCGCTCAAGATCAACTTCGTGGAATGAGATGTTGAAACATCTCGAGTTGAGACACAAAACACATCGAGGGGGATGGAGGAACAACGACGGGGTTTGATTTGGTGGGCAACAATTCCACGCTTCGAAAGATGGTGGAATGGTGGACGGTGTCAAGGTGGCGAGGAAATATTTACCAAGATCCCGTAACGGGGCACCTTGGAAAAAGTGACGCAAGAACTATTCCCTTAAGTGGCAAAAAGAATTACTTTTGATCCATAGATCATTGGAACTCTTTATACCAGCCTAAGGCAATCACAAACGATCGTTTGGTGGTGTGCGAAGTAATGGTACACCCGAACTAGAATGGATGATGTGGACTACCTTGTTGAAGACAACATAATGGATGATTTTTGCTTATCATTGGAGGTGGAGGGGACCCATGGTAAGTCCACTTTTGAGGATGATCCTAGACAACAATTACTAAGAAGGCAGCCCATGAAAAATTGGCATGATGGGATGCAAGCTGGGAACAAAATGCAATTGTTGGGAAGGTTCCAACCATCATATCTGCCTGAGATTCAGATCTGATTGGTGTTAGGATATTCCAGACTCATCGAGTCTAGCAAGAAAAATGAAAGTTTGCAACATAAATCGACGGGAAGATGTTGCGAGATTCTCGGGAATGAACTACGATAGCAAGCTCCAAAACATGAGCTGGTTCTGCTACTAACAGGTGAACACATTGTCCTAGAAAAGCATTACCACCTAGTAGTCTTATAATAAAACACTACCGAGTTCAGGTTGGGAACCATCATCGAGGATAATGAAGTCTTGTGCATTACCATGGATTAGCACTTAACTCCTTTTCCTAGAACAAGTCAATCAGTGGCTTAGTGTGCTATGGAATTCATATGGAATGAAGATGATCAGTCTATCAGACCATGGAATACTTCGCACGTGCATGACGGACTTGGGATGATTCCAAAGGAAAACAAAACAAACCATTCTCAAATTCATGGCGGCAACTTACACCTAAAGCACATGAATTCGAGGAAGTCACTCTTTCCATCCAAGCATAAGCTTCATGAATGGAACACGAAGAAATGCTTACACAAGTTTCCAATACTAGGTCTATGTTCAACATGACTCATGGGGGGAGACAAAATGCTGCTGATGGGCTCAACAACAACTCATCGGAATTTCCATATCACTGGACTTCCACCATCATGTGAACACGGTGATAGCATTGGTCAGACCAAAAGATGTAATGGTGTATGCTCAAGGGATCAACCACGAGTAAGACAACATTACGAGCATCGTTGGTACTGATTTGATTTGACGATAGCCCACACTCAAATCAAGGGATTAATAAGACAATAGGTCCCAACTGATCACAGGACCAATTGATGAAGATATCATCTTTCCTCAACACACACTACACAAGAATATCCCTTTGGAGCGAACTAAGTTAGGCAAGCTTTTATCTTCCAACTCTCCAAGTTGTTGTCTAGCTTAACCAACTAGCTCGGGGATAACCAACACAGATTCTTGGAGAAAAAGATGGTTCACAGAAACCAACTTGATCACGAGCTCAACATAACGATCAGGAAGACAACCCGGTAACACTTCCAAGAAGATATTTGGAAAGTCATGAACCACCGGTATGTTACTAAGCTCGAGATCAATCTTGCTTTTGAGGGCAAGACGATATGATCAAATAAGCAAGGTATTGAATAATCCTAACTCATCACTCGAAGTGTGCACCAGAAATAAGGACTAGGTAGCACGATCAATATTAGGATGATGATTTAATAACCAACACCCTAAGAATGATAATATTGTCCATTTACTACCAAGCAACGAAGTTGCTAGGAGTATCGATTTCACACATCACAATTCATTTGTCGGCATTCCGGTTTCAACTACTCGGAACCGAGGAATGAATAATGATAGCGAGAAGTATCACTACGTCAAGAATTCATAAGAGAAGGTGAGATTCTCATGACGTTCCTGATATAAAGTGGGTAATACT
The DNA here is from genome assembly GCA_021605145.1 of Aegilops bicornis. Classification (NCBI taxonomy): domain Eukaryota; kingdom Viridiplantae; phylum Streptophyta; class Magnoliopsida; order Poales; family Poaceae; genus Aegilops; species Aegilops bicornis. Next base: position 119,382,520 of record CM038673.1, read on the forward strand.
TCAGGGTAGAACAGAACAAAAGCTAAATTGGCATTTTGATCTGCGGAATACAACTACTTTGACCCAATCCTAGAAATGGATGAGGTACTGGAGTTTGTTTCTCCTAGTCATTCCAGAACAGAATGGCTTGACGGACCACAAGGATAAAAGACATCGATAAACGAGTGCACACATACTCTTGGTTATCAACTGATAGAGGATGGTCGGGATACAACTAAAGAGAGCAACTCAAAGGAACATATAATTTTTCGGGTTGTGGATGCATAGATTAGTATGTCGAACCAAGTTCAACAGGTTTCTTCCGGATAACCCATGCAGAGAGGTAGGGTGGCAGATTCACAATATAGAATGGAGAACTCCTCAAGAGTACTCTGATTGTGATCTTTTGGTTCAAAAGAACTTCTGCCATATATAGTTCATGGCATTTGGAAGAAGGAAATACCACGGACCTCGAGGACTGTCGCAAGGTTACTAATATCCTAAAGGAGCTAGCAAACATTATCAACATTAGGTAAGTAGGGTGAATCTCGGGTTCAAGAACCCAGTAATAGAATGCCTACTAACTAATAACATCACGGGATGCTTTCAAGACTAATGGCCAGAAACATCACACTAGGGATACAAAAGCATTGCTAAATTCCTAGGTGACTTCCTAAACACCTAGGGTCATAATAATAGCTCCAACATCTACGCCGAGGCAACAAAATACCTCAACTTACCGATTAGTGTGCTTATTATGACCAAAAAGGACATCGGGAACGGAAGAAAAGGATTTGCAAATGCATCGGACTATTTAGAGACACAGGATGACTCGGACAGCATAACGGCTGTAAATATTCAAAATGATTGGAGACATCCTGCAAAATGGTGGCATAGCCACTCAACATCACAATATCAAGGTTCCGAGATCAACAATTATCTTACAGAAATAGTAGGAACTGAACTGAGGCTTAAAACCAACAATCTCAAAGCTCTATGGATTAGTAACACGTCATCCTGATAGATAGATGAGAAACCTAGTTCTTTAAACCCCGTAGAAGAGAACAGGATGACTCAGATCAGAAGGCCATGAGATATAAGGAGTAAAAAGAGCCTTACGTTCCCTTCCACAATCAATTCCCTTACATAACTAAAGCATTTCTAGACACAACCCGACCAGTTTGGCTTGGTAATCCTACTGATGATCGGGCTCGATACCAACGCTGTCGGGACCCGATCCTAAGTCACACCGATCTAGCATGTAACACATCATATCACTTTGCGGCCTCACGCACGGTATTCCCACGGTGTCGCCTTACCATGGCCCGGGACCGTTTGCCTTTTGGCTCACGTATATGATAGTGTCGCTAGCATCCATATGACAAAGAACCGGGCCGACATGGCTAGTCGTGAACCCAAAGCGGCGCTAACCTATGGGGACAGGCATACATGAATCACATCGAGCATGTCGGTCATCAACGTATAAATTCGGGCTGTACCTGGGCTATGAGACTCCGGTATCCCGGGCTGTAGCAGGCTAGGCAGGACTCCGAATATCACCGCGTGACATTTCCCCGAAGGGACAGACATAGGAACGAAGTGAAACACATGCCGACCAGTCAAGTGTCCAAGCAGTAGTGCTGGGCTAGCAGGACTCCGGTGAACCGATGCATAGCGGACTACTATCGCTCGGAAGCACGAGACTACATTTCCCCATATGAGAGGCTGCCAAGGATAAACAACTAGTTTGTCGGATCCCACACATACCAAGCATTTCAAACATACACACAATATGCTCAATATGTGTAGATACAACATGGCATCACAACATAACTCTACGACTCAAATATTTATTCATTAGGCTCCGAGGAGCGAGATATTACAAACATGGGTCTCATGACCCAACACTCAGAGTATACAAGTCAAGCACAAGCGGAAGCTAAACATGTCCGAGTACGAGACAACTATAAATGAAGAAGGCTGAGAAGCCTGACTATCTACCAGATCCTGCCGGGGCACAAGATCGTAGCTGAGGTAACAAGCTAACCGTCGAAGTCCAAGCGGAACTACTAGCGAGACCGAAGTCTCTCTGCAAAACATAAAATAAGAAAACGTGAGTACAAACGTACTCAGCAAGACTTACATCAGAACTAACTACATATGCATCATTATCAAAAGGGGTGGTGGAGTTTGACTGCAGCAAGCCAGCTTTGACTCGGTGGCTATCCTAAACTACGACTGCAAGTAACTCTTTTGAGGTGGCACACACGAGTCCACATATTCACCATATCAATACACCACTATGGACCCGCTCCCGTCTCCCTACGAGAACGCCATCCATAGCACTCACGCTTATCTTGCGCATTTTAGGGTATCCACTTTCACTTGTCTATGAACTGATATAGGAAACCCAGAAGTCCTTCTACGTGGACACGGCTATTCAAATAGATCATATTAACCCTGCAGGGGTGTACTTCTTCACACACGCTCTCACCACTTACCGCCGTTTACACGACATGTACTCGGCAACCTTCAAGCGGAAGCCCAACGTGGGTGTCGGCCACGACCTACCTAAACACTCAAGTCCCTAGTCCAGGTTTATCGCCTATTCGGGTTCCATCCGCAGGAGTCCGGCCGAGGTTTCCCATACAGCCCCGAACGATGTGTACAGGGTTCCCGAGACACCAAGCAGGCGAATCGGTACACCGGCCACGGTGCCTACCGCAACACAACCCACCCCTACGGTCGGCGTTGCGTGCGGCCCCGACATACTACAAACACGAAACTACTTGCAACTCCTGGGTGAGGACAAGGGTGGTTAAGAAGCCGAGAGGGTCAATTAAGGATCCCAATGCGTGGTAGTAACTGTTTCATGGATCACAAACACAGAACTCAGTTCCTGAGGACGGCTGCAATGAGACAACCCACCATGTACTCCTACATGGCCTCTCACCGCTACCTTTACCAAATCGTGTTCACACACTTAGCTCACGCACAGTAGGACATGTTCACACAACCATTCCAATTCATTCCCGATGAATCAGACCTGACTCAACTCTAAGCGATGGCAGGCATGACAACAAGCATGAATGAGTAGGCACAACATGGCTCAAACAACTCCTACTCATGCTAGTGGGTTTCATCTAGTTCTTGTGGAATGACAGGTCATCACGAGAGGATAAAGGGGTTCAGCTACCGCAGCAAGTAACACATGAATCGTTGTTGTCCTAATGCAGTAAAATAGAGTAGGAGCGAGAGAGTGGGATTATATCGGAATGAACAAGGGGTTTTGCTTGCTGGCATACGAAGATAATATAGTTCTTCATCGGTGTCATCGAATTTATCGTCGATGCGTGCGTCTCTTGAGAGGGGACAATTACCCGGCAAACAAGAGAGAACACAATCAATGCAATGCACATTCACATGAATGACATGTCATGTTAAGGTCTTGAATTCACCTAATGCAATGTCTAGCGAGGTTAATTGAAGTGGAATTCAAACAAGGTTAAACTCCAACTCCAAATGCTAGTTCATAATTTACCCTAATCATGATTCATCCTATTCAGTGAGGTTAACTTGTTCAAACATGCATGATCATGGCATAAACAGATTCTTCATATTTTTCTGATCATTTTTCATATATAAATTATTTAGTTTGGAGTTACAGATTAAAAGTTATGAATATTTGAAGTTTGGGGTATTTTCTGAAATTTCTTGAATTAAATTAAATCCAGAAAAGAGTATTACTGCGTCAGCCTGACGTCAGTGTGACGTCAGTGGTCAACGGGACATGGTCCGGGTCAAAACTGACGGTGGGTCCCGCGTGTCAGTATAATTAGCTTAACTAAATTTAATTAAGACTAATTCTAAATAGTTAACAGGGCTGGGCCCCACCTGTCATTAACTCAGGAGAGTCAACCAGGGCCCACCCGTGGTCAAAGTCAAGTCGGCTTGCGGCTGCTTAGTCACAGCGACGCGGGCGGCGAGAGTGGTTTTAGCCACTCCCGGCGACCAAATGGGCCGCATGGAGGCACCTAGGAGGAGCTGGGATGAGCCAAGCTCTTGGTGGAGTTAGCCGGGGTCGGGGTGGCCGGAATCGGCGCCGGCGACGACCTAGGCGGCCGCCGGAGTTCGGCCGAAGGCGAACTCGAGGCTAGGGGGGTCGGTGAGGTGCGGGAAGTGCTTGGTTAGACGCTACGGAGTGTGGTGAGTGCGTTAGACACCAAATGGTGGCCGGAGCGTGACCAGGAGCACGTCGGCGACGAGCTCCAGCGGTGTGAGTGCGGTTGAGCTCCGGGAGGTCACTACACAGCTCGGGAGCAAGAAAGGAAGGGAGGTGGAGATGGTTAAGCTCACAGGGAACTCGGAGGAGCACTCGGTGCGGTCGGGAATGGGCCGGAGCGACGACGGCGTTGAAGGGGATCTCCGGCGACGGTGGACTCGGGCGAACTCGGTGCGGTCGACTCGAGCTACTCGAGCACGCGGGGCTCGGCTAGCTCGGGTAGAGGAGGGTGGCGGATCTCCTAGACATGGTGAGGAGGGGTGCGGACGGCGGGGAGCGCGTCTACGGCGAGGGTACGGCGGCGGTGGCGTCGGCCATGGCAGGGGAGCGCGAGAGAGAGGAGCCGGGGAGGAGAGGAGTTGTCCGAGGGGTTCGGGGGAGAGAATGGACGCGAACCGCGTCGCGGCTGGGTGAGGAGAGCGGCGTGTCGGCGACCAGGCGCGTGGCGTGCATGCGGTGCTCGCCGCCGAGCACTGGCTACTGCTGGCCGAGCCAAGCAGCTGTTGGCCTTTCTTTGGGCCTGGGCAGCAGGTGGGTCGGGTAGGTGGCGCCAGGTAAGTTTTTCTAAACTGTTTTTCTTTTTCTATTATTCTGCAACTTTGTGGAGTTTTTAAAATTACCAAAACAGTTTCAAAAATCACCAAACTGCTCCTGGTCCATTGTTGGAATATTTCCAACATGAAACATTTTGGTTTGGCAATATTTGGGCATTTGAAATATTTTATATAATTTGAAATGCTCAAACTCAAATACCTATAATTTAATTCAAAGACCTTTGGACGACCTAGAAAATGTGCACCACTTTTGGCAGAGGCTCTGAACCAAAGCAAAGATGATGAGCATTTTTGAAGGGCATTTCAGGTTCATTGAAATAATTTTTAGTAAACCCTAGTTGAATTAAGAGGGGTTCTGGGGGTTTTCTGTCTTCCCCATTTCAAATTTCATGGAAATTAAACATGATGCATGGATGCAATGCCACTAGTTACAAGCAAGCTCTAGGGCTGTGACAGTACGGCACACTGTGGCCATGCCTGCCCTTCGTGAACAAGGCAGGGATGGGCCGCACAGCGGCCACACCCCATCCCGCCCGTAATTGCATAGGCAGGAGGTGGTTGGAGTCGCGGGCCGACTCCCCATAGCCGGCTTCTTCGTAAGTCGCTAGTTGGGAGTCGGCCCATCTCGAGGCTGTCTCTGGGACTCGGCTGGGAGGGGCAGTCGGCGGCTCTGCCGCCGACTTTCAGAAGGCGGCTGTTCGTCTTGGGGTCTTGAGGGGCGCAGTCTGCCCCGATGTTCTGAAAGGTCTAGGGGCTCAGGTTTGCCTACCCGTGGCCCATTACTCCGACAATTAGTGTCATGACATAATAGTGCTATTGTTTTGCATGTCAATTTATTGCCATTGGTTCAATGAGGCAATGTATTGTGTATTGTCCATCATGAATTCGATGCTACTGTTTGAGTAATATGCTAATGTCTTCCTATCCTTTCTCACTAAGCTAATGAAGGTTTCACCTTGTCCCTACTTGTGCAAACAGGGATCATGTTGTGCCAATCATACATTTTAGTGGAACTACACAAGACAAAACAATGAACTGTATCCCAGCCAGTGCTTTAACTCTGCTGGAAGTTCTTGATAATCTTTCGATATAATCTCAAAGATTTGGTAAACAAGAGTGATTTCAACCATACATTTGAAGTGCACAAAAATATATACTATTGTGTGATTCCAGTGAGTGCTTTATCATCTCTTATGGGACTACATAAATAAGCTTTTTTCTCGAGGTTGATGCGGGCCTAAGGCCTTCATCCATATTAGTTTGCCGTCATCTCTATTTGTATCGTACTCTTGTCATGAGAAACTCCTTTATCTTTGCACTTTTAAGTTTTGCAACCTATGATAAATGGCAATGCTTTGAGTGTTGAGTTGAGCTAATTGGCACTGATTAAGTAAACTAATACCTCTCTTTAAGCAAGACTACTATGTTGCTAACTTTACCCATTAAGATAATGAGGGTGCTTCTATTTGTTAGTGTATGTTTCATCAACTAGTCCCACCATTACAGTAATCTCACTCTCTCAATATATGTGCCAACAGGGAAGCTCGATTTTGGTGGAACTACACAAAAACTTTGGGTGCTTCATTGCCTCGACAGCTTCCGTCCTTTCCTGTCAGTCGCTAATCTCCGATTGCTTTCTTCCTTTGCTGTCAGTCGCTTGGCTTATCTCGGCTTCTAGTCAAAAGAAATAGTAATTGATATGCTACCTCACACAGGTTGGTATTGGTCTTTATCCTGATTATTGTGCCTGTCATATGTATTGGTAATTTGGTATTGTGCTACTGTTTGCCGATTTCATAAAGGAGTAATTTGGAGCCTGAACTTCATGAGGAAAATCATTACATCGGGTGATTTCGGTAGAACTGCACAAAATGATCGGATGGACAGGTACTTATGCTGCTGCTATGTACTCCAAAGTTCACTCGTGAAAGCATCGATGTTGACAAGAAGTGCCTATATTCATTCGAGTATCAACCGCATCAACCAATTGTCAAACTCCAAGTATTAGGAGAGTGAACGCCAAAAATATTGCTTCTTTGCATAGCCCGAAAAACGCAGATCTAGTCTTTGGTCCCAACTTGTGCCTTTTGGGTTATCGACACATATGGTAGCGAACTATATGGCATGGAGTCTAAAGATTCGAGACAAGTTGGTTGACGCGATATATTCATCGGCACTTAATCGATGCACGCCAAGGATGCCCCATTTCAGGTTGAACTGCACAAAAATTTGGGTGGTTCATTTTCTCAACCGCCTCCTTTCTCGTCTACAATGTAGAATTTTGGCGAGGTACAGGACCAAGATGAGCCAAGAAACTAGTTGGATGAAAGTAGTGGCCAAGTTGCTCAAACCTCCCTCGCACGAGGCCACTATTTGAGGATAAACCTACAAGCAAAGTTCAGATGTCTGTGCTGCCACTTATGTACTCGAAAGTTTACTCGTACAAGAACTAATTTTAGCAAGAAGTACCTCCGATTGAACACCATTTACCAGTCTGTACCCTAGGTAATTAAAGTTCGTCCATGGATCATATTGGCTGTGATCTCAATCATTTGGATGCATAAACATACTGAACATGTGTATATCTGAATATTTTTGTGAATTATGTATAAATATTGTCGTGTGATCTATCAATCAATTGGATGCATAGATATGCTGAGCTTGTGTATATATGAATCTTTGAGTTGTTGATAGTGAAGGTTGGCTATGAACATGAACGTGTCCTGTGAACCTGAGTTTGATATGAATGTTTACCTTTTCTGTTGTATTTGTGTGTGAACTTGTTAGTATGCCTACTGTGGGGTATAAAATGCAGGTCTCTTATAAAAGTAATGGTGTGTCCAGATAATGTTTCCCTTCTAACCACATATATATTTATATTATTACTATTATCGTATATTTTATAGAGACTTATATATACATTATAAAAACATCCCACGTGTTATTAACTTATAAAAGTAAATGTTTAACGGAAAATCCTGGTTGTTTTTGACTCACAGGCTAGGAAAATCCTGGTGATTGCGTACAAAAGCTTGCGAAGATATTGAAGGACCAATTTAATAATAACACACTCATTTTTATTTTGAGCAATAACTTGCTAATTTCTTAATTATATATATAAAAAATGTGCCTCTCCGGTTTATTCTTTGATATTAATTGCTCCTTCTAACATAACATTATATATATAACGAGCCCACCTAATACGTGTATTTCAAGGAAGTGCAAATGGGCTGGGATTTCTTAGAAAATATAAATGGGCCTGATTGACACGAAATTATTTGTTCACCCAGCCCAGCAAATGGACTGTACATTCTAGAAAACATTGGTTAAATATATGCCACATTTTTGCAGGCTGACATATGGGTCAATAGGCCGAAGCCTACGCAGGGCGTTGTCAACTTGGTCAAGAAATAATTGTGTCATCCACAGCCATTGGATTTATATCCAACGGCCGGCATGCACCTTCAATCTCTCGTCTTCTTCCTCCAGCGTCGCCGAGACCGCCTAGTCCGGCCTCCGGCGGCTAGCGGCTCTACTTAGAACGCATTACTGCGAAGCGCTACCCCACCGCCGGCCAGGCTATCCCTCCACCCCTCAACACCTCCTGTTATTCTCCACAGACTACAGCCCCACGCCGCAACAAAACCAGCTATAATCCTTCTCCTCCTCTCAATCTACGACTCCACTGCCGCGTTTTCCCATCTCCGAGTCGTTCCCGTCCGGGGCCTCGCCGTTGTCCACCGCCTCTTGCTGTGTTCGGTGCGGCGTGGTCAACAAACGAGAGTCATCGGAAGAGGACTGTACGTGGAGAGCCTGACTGCTGGGACCCACGAGGTCCATGATCGCACGCAAGGAAAGTTCCTCCTTATCAAGCTGAAAAAAATGTTTCCTCCACCTGACAGCTGGGACCCACTGGCTCTATCTTCGCATGGAAGGAAGTGCCTCGTTGTTTTTAGAAAAAAACTTATTCATCCCGTTGACAGCTGGGACCCGTCAGATTTGGTGACTGACTTCTGGGCCTACTAAGTAGACGTGTACGCACGGCTTTGTCAACTTAATCAACAAATGATTCTAGCAATTTGGACCGTTGGATGTTAATCCAATAGCCGTGCTCCTTCTTCAACCTCTGTTCTTGCTCCACATCTCCCGTGGTACCATGGCTGTCTTGCCGCACCGAACCGATGAAGTTTCCCACTCCTCTCCATCTGCGTCTCCACTGCCCCGTCTTCCCCATCTCCTGGTCATTCCAGTCTGGGTGCGCTCGGCACGGTGTGGTCAACGTGGTTAACAACCGAGAGTCATCGGAAGATGACTGTATGTGAGAGGCTGATAGTGGGGACACACCACGCCCATGGATGCATGCATGCAACGGAACGCGGCGAGGTCATCGTGGTCAAGGAACAACTTCCATCAGAAGTATACTGTATGTGGAGAGTCTCAGCTGGGTCCACGGCCACAGCAAGTTAGTGCCTCCTTATTACATGGAAAATAATGATTCCTCCAACTGACAGCAGGGACCCATTGGACGGGCCACCGTATTTTGCAAAAAAACATTTGCCCCCTGACTGCTGGGACCCACCTGACGGGCCACCGTATTTCATGAAAAAAATGTTCCCCCCGCTGTCAGCTCGGACCCACCGGAAGTGCCTCCTTATTACGCACAAAAAAATGAATACCCCCTGCTAGCTGGGACCCACCTTGGTGGGAGGCTGACTTGTGGGCCTACTAAGTTGACGGGGACGAAGGGCTTTGTAAACTTAGTCAATATGAACGATTCTAGCTCCAGTGACCGTACGATGTCCATCCAACGGCCGTAGTGCTTCTTCAACCTCTGGTCTTCTTGCTCCAGCCGGCCAAACCAGCGCCAGTCATGCCTCAGGCTCCTGCCTCCCGTGGCCGGCAGTGCTGCCGCGGAGGCCTCACCGCCCCCTACTATTCCCACTGCTGGCCAGGCCCTGCGGCGACGGCAACCTCACACCGCAGCCAAACCAGTGAACCCTCGTACTCCTCTTGGCGGGCTTCCTTGCCGCGTCTTCCCGGCTCGCGTCGTCCCCTTCCTAGGCCTCGCCCGGCGTCAAGCTGCCGTGGTGCTCTCCAGCGGTGTGGTCAACATGGTCAAGGAACGCCTCCATCGGTAGAAATCTTGTCGTGGAGAGGCCGATACTGGGTCCATGGCCACAGCCCAGTTTTGTTGTGATTTGCCAAGTAAGTCACTTTGTCAGGCCTGTTGGGCTGCAAATGTTTCAAGACGAGGAGAGCTTTCATTCGGCTGGCCGAGAAAACGGCCCATCTGTAATGAGAAATGGGTTGTACATTTATAAAACACATCAAACCAGCAATTAGTTTCAAATATCTTTTTTTTCATTTTGAGATTTTAAATTACATTAATTTTTATGCATGGAGAATTTGCTGGATTTTATATTGATATACATTTATTTTTAAAATCAGTTTGAATGTGAGTCAAAATTTCGGGATTAAAAACAGTTCGGACCGCACCAAAATATGCAAAATTTCGTATAATTTTTTAACCATGGCCACAATATGGGCTGTAATGCTAACAAAAAGAATATGGGCTCCAAAAAACCTTAATAATTAGCAAATGGGCTGTAAATTATTAGAAATAATGGCAGATGGGCTGTATGCTGTTTTCCACAGATTTGAGGCTTTCCTAAAAAAAAGGTTGACGCACAAGCAGTTACTGTTGGATGGCCATCCAACGGCCGTCGTGCTTCTTCAATCTCTGCTCTTCCTGCTCCAGCCGCTCAAACAAGCGCCGGCGGGACTGCCTGCTCCCTCCTCCCCGCGGCCGGCTGTGCTGCCACGCAGGCCTCACTGCCCCACCGTACTCCCATCGCTGGCCTAGCCATCCCTCTACTCACCCACACCTGCTGTTATTCTCCGGTGACGGCACGAACGATAAACCCTAAATGCAGTCGTACTCCCCTCCGCGTGGGAAACAACTGCCGAGTCTTCCCTGCCTCCGTGTCGTTCCCTTCCTAGGCCTCACCGTCGTCCACCGCCCTGGTGCTCTCTGCGCGGCTTGGTCAACGTGGTCAACGACCGACATGCATCTGAAGTGGACTGTATGTGGAGAAGCCAACAGCTGGGTCCACGGCCACACGCAAGGAAATGCCTCCTTATTACGCGCAAAATAATGATTCCTCCACCTGACATCAGAGACCCACTGAAAGGGCCTCTATATTTCGTGAAAAAAACGTTACCGCCGCTGACAGCTCGGACCCACCAGCTATATCTTCGCACACAAGCCTCCTTATTACGCACAAAAAAATGAATACTCCGCCTGTTAGCTGGGACCCAGTATAGTGGCAGGCTGACTTGTGGGCCTACTAAGTTGACGGGGACGGAGGGCTTTGTCAACTTAGTCAATATGCATGATTCTAGCTCTAGTGACCGTACGATGTCCATCCAACGGCCGTGGTGCTTCTTCAACCTCTAGTCTTCTTGCTCCAGCCGCCCAAACCCGGCACCGGTCGTGCCTCGTGCTCCTGCCTCCCGTGGGCCAGCTGCGATCTTGGCCGGAGGCCTCACCGCCCTACTACTCCCACCGCTGGCCAGGCCATCCCTCTACTCACCCACACCCCCTGTTATTCTGCGGCGACGGCAGCCTCACCCTCATACTCCACTTCGCGTGGGCATCCACTGTTGCGTCTTCCCCGACTCCGCGTCGTCCCCTTCCAAGGCCTCACAGTCGTCCACCGTCGTGGTGCTCTCGGTGCGGCGTGGTCAATGTAGTCAATGACCGACTTCCATCGGAAGAGTACTATGTGTGGAGAGGCTGACAGGTGGGTCCACGGCGGCCGCAAGGAAGTGCCTCCTTATTACGCGCAAAATAAATTTTCCTCCACATGACAGCAGGGACCCACCGGATGGGCCACCGTATTTCGCGAAAAAAACGTTTCCCCCCTGACTGCTGGGACCCACCAGCTACATCTTTGCATGCAAGGAAGTGCATCCGGGCAAAAAAAAAACAAACGATTCGCCCACTGACTGCTGGGAACCACCAGCTACATCTTCGCAGACAAGGAAGTGCCTGACAGTCGGGACCCACCTGGTCGAAACATACGTAGCATTGTCATTCTGGTCGCGAACGTGTATGTACATATATACTGGTCGATGTACAGGCGCACACGTGTTGTACTAGAGGCGCGCACGTAGCATGTACACGTACGTACAGCGGCTAGGGTGCAAGAAAGAAAATACGGCCATTTATGTGTACATACGGGCGGGGTCTCAAACGCCTACTCGCGCATACGGACATGGCTGGGTCGGAAGGGCGAAACAACGTCGTCGTCGTGTTCATGGGGAGCCAACTGGCTGGGTTGGAACGGAATGCGTGGTCGTGTTCATCGGGAGGGCTTGGATGGAACAGGCGATGGAAATGAGGCCTGGCGTACCGCACAACGAAGGAAAAGGACCTCCTACGTTCGGAACGGGGTCCTGTTGATCGGGAGGGGTGTGGCGTACCGTAAAAAGGAGGAAATGGACCTCCTACGGTCAAAACGGGGGTCCTATTGATCGGGAGGGGTGTGGCGTACCGCAAAACGGATGAAACAGACCTCCTATGGTCGAAACGGGGGTCCTGTTGATCGGGAAGGGGTGTGGCGTGCCAAAAGCGGACGAAACGGACCTCCTACGGTGAAACATGGGTCCTGTTCATCGGGAGGTGTGGCGTGCCAAAGCAGGACTCCACGAGATCTGTTCATCTCCACCGTCGACCTCCTCCGGCCTCCACAGGCTACCGTCGACCTCCTCCGGCCTCCACGGGCTCCTGTTCACCCAGCCTCCACCGCGCTTCTCCACACTCTTGTTCAACCACCCTTCCACCGTCTACTGTTCATCCAGCCCTCCACACCACGGGGCCCTGTTCAACCACCCCTCCACGGGCACCCCTCCATCGTCTACTGTTCATCCAGCCCTCCACACCACGGGGTCCTGTTCAACCACCCCTCCATGGTCACCCCTCCACCGTCTACTGTTCATCCAGCCCTCCACCACACCACGGGGTCCTGTTCATCCAGAGGCAACGCCACCGCTCACTGTTCATCCAAATCCCCCCGCAACACTCCTTTATTCATCCCAGGCAGCATCGATCGGCTTGATTAGCAGCGATGAGCGAAGGAATCGCTCGATCGGGTTCAGTTAACACCCATCGATCGATCGCTCGGGTTCAGTAACGCGTAGCCTGCAGTGCAATCGCTCGGGTTCAGTTAGAGCCCAACGCCTCGCTCGGGTTCAGTTAGAGCCAACGCCTCGCACACACGCGCATACGTGTACGAGAGAAACGCGCATCGCTCGGCCCCCGACCTCCCACCGTAACCGGGAACTCCCCAAAATTTTCCTCCCCCTCGCTTCTACCACGGTTTTTTCCATCATGGACGGCCCAAAGAATGTCATGCAGGTGCATCTCCGGCCCGCCCAGGACGAAAAGCCCATTTTCTGTCATGATTTTTTGTCATAGAAGTAGGAGCCCACCACATCTATGATGATACCGGGTTTTGTTACAATTATCGTCATAGAAGTGTCATATGTATGACAGAAAAAATTTCGTTCGGCCCAAAATGTCACGGATGTGTCTTTTTTTTGTAGTGACTGCTCTGGCGAGGATATTGTCCGATCTGTATAAAGGAGAAGAAGAAGAATTCCTTCACATTAAACCGCGGGATGGGTTTTCTATGTACAACCCCCCAAGCTGGATAAGTCGCCCCTCTTTCCCCTGCTTCAGTCATTCTGGTGTTCTTCGTCAAGATTATTTACCTCGATATTTTCAAGCAGGAACTGAGGAGGGCCGTAGAAGGAATCTCCAACCCCTCCGCGCAGTGGACCCGGAAGGGCCTTCGATCCAGGACTCGAAGAAGATCCGGATATTACTGTAGAGCTCGTCAACGGGATATTTTATCAGGTGAGCTGCGATGGCGCGTCAGTGGCTATCACCGCCGACTATCCCGGACTGCTACCTACATCGCGTGTAAGCCAAGCCGAAAAACCCTATCCTCCAAAGAGGACTCCTTTCTGATGCCATGCCTTACACCTGAAGTGTTGTATTTTTGTAGAGATGACGGTCAGAGCGCGGCGCCGAGCCCCTGTGGACCCGTCGGCAAAGGGTGTCTGGATCGGGCAGGCTTAAGAGGAAGGAGGTTAGGGCCGAAACGCCGCTGCAGAGGTATGGTAAAAACCTGCTCTGTGATTATTGTGTTTGAAATGTAACAGCGTCCTTCATGTCCTGGCATAAAGAGGAATAGCCGGACTATATCCGAGATCCTGCCAATCACGCCTCCACCAGCCGGATTCGAGAACCGGCTTCGAGAGAGGAGGCGGACGCGGGGCCGATGCCGCATTGTCCTCCGACAGAGGATGCAGATATGCTCTCCGCCACGAATTCAGAAGTAGAGAGCACCATGAATCACCGGCGCTGACTGGCCGTACTTCGCAACAACATCTTTTCCGTAGAGGCATTTTATGCTTTCAATTCGGGAGATGCATACATCCGAGCTGCTCAAGGAGGGCTTGCCCGAGTGACGGACCAGTATACCAAAGATATACGGGTAAGAAAATTTTATAAGCATGTATAGCAGTAGCCCCTGAGACTTGAAACGGTTGGAACAACTGTTTTAAGGATCAATTTATGCACAGGTCCTTGTAGATAAGAATGAGCAATTGTCTCGAGAGCTGGAGGAGTGCAAGACCTAGCCGAGGGCCATGGTTGCCAAGTTAGAGGGATCCCAGAAGGCCTCATCTGGTAACATTTGTCTTAATTGTACGGAGATGTACCAGTTAGTAAGTGGCTTGTATGATAAGACTAACAGAAAATTCTGCAAACAATCCCGGGGTGAATCCGGAGGTCGTAAGAGATAACGAGTCGCATCTCCAAAGGCAGCTAAAAGCTGGCGAGCGTGTTCTTACGCAAGTTAGGCAGGAGAAGAACAATCTTCAAGATGCCAATGTCTGGATGGACGTCGAATTAAAAGATGTTCGCGCTCAGCTGGCGAACTCCGTGAAGGAGAACAAAAGGCTTCGCCGCGGCATTTATGGTAAGTGCCTAGACGAACTGTAGTACAGCTCGGCGAGGAAGCATATTGAAAGAATTTTTATTTGTAGGTATGTTGACGGGCCGCCCCGAAGAGGAGATGCCCGCGTCTGTAGGCTATTTGCTGCAAGACCTCTCACAGCTGCACGAGCGAGCTGGGCAGGTGATGCAGGGAATTGCTCAGGCCTTGTGGCTATCAAGCTTCCTGCCAAAGGGCATGGGTGAAAGTGCGTTATATCGACTAGAGGGGGGGTGAATAGGCGATTTTTATGAATTCTTCACTGAGGAATTTGCCGGTGAGGAAATTCCTTAGCGAAGAAGTACTTGCAGCGGAATAAGTACTCAGAAGTAAGCATAACAAAATACACGCATGGTCATCATGATGAAATGAAGACAAACACAGAGTACGGAAAGCGTAATCACAGGATAACACAAGATGAAGACAAACTGACTGAAGAAATTGAACTGAGGAAATTGAGAAAGTCTTCAGTCAAAGTCTTCAAACACAGATATGAACAAACACTCAACACAATAATGAGGAAATGAAAGGGTTGAGGAAATAGAACCGATAAGGTTGGTGAAGACAATGATTTGGTAGACCAGTTCCAACTGCTGTCTCGGTTGTACGTCTGGTTGGAGCGGTGAGTATTTAAACTCGAGGACACACAGTCCGGACACCCGGTCGGCCGAGCACGCAGCTCGGGACACCAAGTCCTCACCGTATTCTTCTTGAACTAAGGTCACACAAACCTCGTCCAATCACTCGTGGTAAGTCTTGAGCGACTTCCAAACCTTCACAGACTTGGTCACTCGGCGATCCACAATTCCTCTTGGATGCTCTAGACCATGACGCCTAACCGTCTGGAAGAAGCACAGTCTTCAAAGGTAGCAAGCGTCGGATCCACGCAGGATCAATTTCTTCAGTGATGCTCAATCACTTTGGGTTTGTAGGGGTTTGGTTTTTGGGTTTTTCCTCACTCGATGATTTTCGCTCAAAGTCCTCGGAGGATGGGTTGCTCTCAAATGACAAGTGTCAAGTTCTCTCGGAGTAGCCAACCAGCTAGTGGTTGTAGGGGGCGGCTATTTATAGCGTAGGGAGCAGCCCGACATGATAAGACATAAATGCCCTTCAATGATATGACCGTTAGGTGGATAAGATATTTTGGGACAGCGCCAAGAAGCACAAGAATGGTCGGAAATTTGACTCTCAAATTCCTCGGGGCTATCATGTTCCTCATTGTGTAGGCAATCCGCCTTTGGCGAATTCCTAACTCCTCGGTCAGAACAAATCCCTCGGTGACGGAAGAACTTCGTCTACATCCTTTGAAGAAATTGATTGAAGCTGTATGAGATTTCCAAAGGCTTCACTCGAAGGGATTGGTAGGTGTAGGATTTTGAGTTGAGCATCACATGGAAATTTTTCCTTAGTATTTCCTCGACCCCCTTTAACAGTACGGTGTTTCCTATGACTCAAGAAAGAGAAAATGAAACTACGAAAACAAAAGTCTTCATGCTTCATATTCCACAAATGAATACCAAGTCTTCAAGGTCACACCAATTTCTTCACTTTTAAAGTCTTCAGATAGTCTTCAGAATATCAAAGTCTTCAGTCGAAGAACTTCATTTTTAGGGGTCGACTTTCTCTGTAAATATCAAACTCCTCATAGACTTATAGACCTGTGTACACTCACAGACGCATTAGTTCCTTAACCTATAAGTCTTCAATCCACCAAAATCACTAAGGGGCACTAGATGCACTTACAATCTCCCCCTTTTTGGTGATTGATGACAATATAGGTTAAGTTTTTAACGGGGATAAACATATGAAGTGTAAATACTGATAATGAAGAATTTGATTGCAAGATATAGAAGAACTCCCCCTGAAGATGTGCATAGTGAGGAATATGCTTTTGAGGCAATGCACATTTGAAGAGTTGAATCGTGGAGATCTCCCCCTATATCTTGTAATTCATACACGCATTTGTCATATAGTATGAAGAATTTGAAATGCATGATGAAATATGGTGCTTGATGTATTTCAACATGCGTGCGATAACATTAATGAGGAACAAGCATGCAAAATAACGCATCAAGAGTATCAGAGCTCAAATAGATTTGCTATGAAGATTTTCAAGGAGCTCAAGAGAATCAGAGCGTAGTGCAAGAGCATAATGCATCAAAAGTATCAAAGCACCATCGGGTTTAAGATTACAACTCGATCCAATAAAAGTTTCAGAAGAACAAGAGTTGTAACTTAACAAAAATAAATTACTGTATATAGGCAATAAACTAGACCCGCTTGAAGACTAACTCAAATTTCTCCCCTTTGTCATCAAATGACCAAAAGGATCGAAACTGAGGACTAACGCTCCTGAAGAATTTCAAGTTGAAGAAGGAGCGCTTGGCGTTGTTGGGTTCGGTTGTTGTAGTAGGACCCGCCGCAGTTGTCGTCCAAGTCTTCATTTTCATCAGTGTCGCGCGATGAAGAAAAGGAGCTGGCCACCAAGGAAGGAACTTTGACCTTCTTGTATTTCTTCGGAGGAGGTGCAGAACAGTCAAATTCTTCCTTGACTCCCATTGCTGTCAGTTCTTCCGCACTGTAGACATGTGAAAGAATAGCCCAGGTGCGTTTGAAGGTTTCATGGAGGTAGTAGTGGTTTTTCTTCATTGCATTGTGTGTAGAGGTCATGTTGTGAAGAATTGAACCAAACTGACGCTTGACCCATTTATGATTGCGATCAACCTTCTGATGAAGACCGAGTAGTAACTCACGATCGATCATCACCACAGGTGCTTTGTGGCTTGAGGACTTTGCTTGATCGAGGTATTTGGCAGAGTCATGGGTGGCGAGTCATCATTGGTGGAGTAGGATGCTGCTTTGTAAACTGTCCATCCAATGGACGAATGCCTTCATCGATCACATGATAGCCTTGCCCTTGTCATCATCTCGAGGTAAATGTCCGCTTGAGGACTTCAATCGGGGCAAGTAGCTGCGTGGTTCAGAGTATCAGCCTTGTAATTGAGTGAAGACCTTGTCCTGATGAATCTCATTATCCAAGGCGCATAAGGCTTCACCTAAAATGGTGACATAGCAATGTTTGCCAGAGTCCTCATGAAGAAATCATGGAAGTTGATGGGAACGCCATGGATGATGTAGAAAAGCATATTCTTCATGATGCCAACGACTTCTTCATCATTCGAGTCGTGGCCTTTGATAGGACTCATTGTCTTCGTCAGAATCCGATAGATAGTCCGAGGCACATACAATAATTACTTGACGAGGAATTTGGTTCTTGGGGCCTGCCTTGGCTTCAAAGGCTTCATCAAGACTTGCATATAGTGATTTGAAAGTTACGGTTCGTTGTAGATACAACGTGCACCATCAAGTGGAGGACTGAGTGGTAGAGCATGAAGCAATTCGATTCTTTGGTGCCTTGTAGTGAGTATTTTCAGACATCCAGTCTAATACCCCTGAGTTCACGTCTTCAGCGTCTCCAGTGATGTGCAGCGTTGCATAGAATTGAAGAATAAGTTCTTCATTCCAGTCACAGATATCAGTGCAGAAATTCAGAAGTCCTGCGTCGTGAAGAACACTGAGGACTGGCTCAAAGCCTGGCAGAGACTCCATGTCCACATGAGGAATATGAGCATGATCGAAGACTTTATCTTTGTTGAAGAGCATTGAGGAATAGAAGTTGGCTTGGCTGGTAGTCCAGAAACGCCTCTTCCTTATGCGAGCAGAATCATATGGATTGTAATCAGTGAAGAATACGTGCTCGCCGAAGAAATCTTCAGCCTTGAACTTTTGCTTCGTTGAGAAAGGATTCTTAGGCTTTGGCAGTGGAGTGTCAGTGAGTTGCATCCCGACCTCTGGAATCGCAATCTCAGGTTCTCCAGGCTGAGGAATTTCTGGTTCCTCAACAGGTGCAGTCTGTGGATCAGCAGCAGGTTCATCAGCACTAGTGGCTGGAATTTCTTCATGCACAGAGCAGGTGGGTTGAGTTTCTTCAGAGTCCATTTGGACTGTTTGTGCAGGGACCGAGGAATCTGTTGGAGCGGGGTGAAGAGAGGAGTATTGGGATGCAGACTTTCCCAAAAGTCATCATTCATCACTGGTGTGGTGCACCCTACATCCACATCTTCATCTTCTATTTCCTCAACACCAGCCTCTTCAGCTGTGAACTGAGGCATAGGTGAGGAAATGACTAGGGTTGAAGGGATTGCGTCCACTTCAATTTCTTCATCAATCTGCTCGTGAAGCGGCGAATGATGTTCTTCATCGAATCCGATTGGGATCTTATAGTCTTCTCCAAAAGGAACAAGGTCCTTTGATGGCTTGGAGGAAATCGAACGCATCAATTGGATTTTCAAATGAGCTGGTCATTGGCTTCATTTTCTTCGCAGCCGAAGAATGTGACACAGCTGATGCCTTCCTTTTCTTCACTGCAGCTCGTTCTGCAGCCTTGGTTTTCTTCACATCAGAGGCTGCTAGAAGAATTGGAGTTGGTGTTGGCGCAGGAGGAGCTGAGGAATCTGGTTGAATTTCTTCAGCGCAATGGCCGATGCGATTGCCACGACTTCTTCGATTTCTTCAGCGCACCACTAGTGGATGCCACGGCAATTTCTTCGGTGGTGGAATGGGATCATCAGCCTGGAACTAGCATTTTCATCGGCCACTGAACGTCATCGGTAGTCTTGGCATGTTCTTCAGTTGGCTGAGCCGAGGCTTCAGCCTGAGGAATTTCATGTTGCGTTGGGGCAGCAACATTTGTGAATTTCTTCGTCAGGTTGACGAATCTGACCTTGGCTCCTTGCCAACCAGCATAATAAGAATCGATGTTTTTACTGAGGTCTTGAATTTCAGTCTGGACCTTGAGAAGTTCCTCAGGTGTCATTTTGACAATGTTTTTCTTCAGAAACTTCTCCTTTCTGTATTGAGCCTTCTTGATCTCTCTTGCCTTTTCAAACTTCCATTTCTCTTCAGCGATGAAATGGGTCAACATATGACTTTGTGCAGGGGTCAGATGAAAGTCAGGCATAGGGGTATTGGGATCCTTGTGCCAGAGATCAATATAATCGAGGATTTTCCTCGGATCCAACAGCAATGGCACAAATGTGCCTTTGGCTCTAGCGGCCCTTTCTTGGCGATCTCTGATGATTTCCGCAAGTTCATCATCGAAGCTTCATCATCGAAGGCACATGGAATGCAACCTGTTTCTTCTTTGGACTTGGCCGAGGACCTCGTCCATTTGTTGCTTTGGTCTTCAGCAGAGTCGGGCGGATGATGAAATTGGTCCTTGAGGAACTTGCTGAAACTCCAGAGGCAATCAAGAAACCAGCAGTCCTTTGACATGTAGCCAGATGCACAGGAGCTGAAGACTTTGATGGAGCTGTTGAGGACTTTGGTGGAGCTGTAGCAGTGTGAGGAATTTGCCGTGAGGGCGCTGCTGAGGAACTTGGCCGTGAGGGAGTTGATGGTGAAGCACTTGGCTTATGAGCAGACTTCTTTGGCATGGATTTCCTCGGTTTGACCGAGGCCTCGATGCGTGATAGCGATGGCAGAATCCTCATTGAATTTCTTCTTGCCTCCTTGGCTTGTCTTGCCAATTTAGCTTTGGCGCTTAGCCCGTTCTTCAGGAAAGTCCTCACCACGCTTGATCTTTGGTGGGGTCACTACTTGGCAGTGCCAATGGAGCTCTTGGGCATGGAGGAATGAGAGCGAATTTCTTCATGTACTTTGGAGTCACATATCTGTATTCCCTCCATTCCCTTGCCCATCTCCGTTCAATCTTCTGAATACGCACCTTGCGCTGATTTTTGTTTTCTACATCAGGTGTACAGTAGTACGCATAAATTTCCTCAGGGATCTCAAAAGCAGTCATAACCTCAGGTTTCTTTCCTCCTTTCTGTGGCTTCTTACCGTCTGCCATATTCTTTAGCTGAGGAAATTGAACAATTGAGTTCTCTGAAGAAGTATGCAGTTTTTCTTCGAGGAACGCTGCAAATGAGTTAAGTTGATGAGAACCTAGTGATTCAGCAGCGGACATGTGTACCTGTGAACAGAGTATAGTTGCGAGGAATTTGGAGAGGTCATATGCGTTCTCAGAAGGTTTTTCAAAGAGAACAAGTTTTGAGGATTTTGACCAGATGAGCCTTGAAGAATTTGACTAAGCGTTCTTTGACTTAGGTTCCAGAGTTGTACAGATCGAGGATCCACACAATTAAGGAATCTTGAAGAAAATGATTGCTTAGATAAACGAATCAAGAGCAGATAGCTTGTGAGGTGTTTGTGTGTGAGGATTTGTGAATAAACACCTTTGAAGATTTTCAGAAAGCTTGAGAATCAAAGCGAGTAATAAAAGTAACTTTTATTTACCCTAAATGAAGAACACGACGAACCTGGGTGTTGTAGATGTGAAGCTCGTCTGTTCAGATCTTCCACGCCCTAACTTGGCGGAGGAAGACAGCTACTGGCGGCGGAGTGAGGAATTCAGCGGTCGGCGTGAGTCTGACGCTGACGAGGTCGAGGCGATGAAGCTCTTCCTCACCGGGCGACGATGGAGAAGCGGGCGGCGCTAGGGTTTGAGGAGCTCGAACGGGAGAGAGAGGTCGAGCGGGATAAAAGAAGTGAGAAAGGGGAGAGGGGTATTTATAGAAAAGGTGAAAAACTGTTCGCCCGAAGATTTAGGACGAACGTGCCCCTGGCCATTCTCCTTCTCACGACATGTGTCACCCACGTACTGTGTAGTGGAGATCGTGTACGATCGTGGGTGAGTAAAATAATGCATCGTGGGATGCGGAATGGTTTAATGGCAAAACCGAAAGTTTGGATAAGATCAGTTTTAAAGTTATGTTCGCAATTTCTTCATCGACAAGGACACGGTGAAGATTTTGAACGAAGTTTCAAATAGAACGCACATGAAGAATTTGTGAATAGATTGGGTTGAGTATAGCATAGAGGGGGAAGGGTCCGATCACATTCACTTAGCAGAAAAAGCGACTTGAAGAAATAGCCATAAGTGAATGTTGTAGAGGACATAAACCCATATATATAAATATAGCCAATGAAGAAAGACGGCGGAAACAGTGAAGATTTTGAAAAGTTGAAGAATTTGAAAACTGAAGAATTTCAAAGCGAGGAAAAACTCAAATTGAAGATTTTCAACTTTGGTGGTGGCGTGACCCACCGTATAAGAATGATGATTTCGGACACCGTGTACAATTGTCGTAGGGTTACGAGAATAAAATTCTTCATTAATTTCTTCACACTTAGAGTGTTATTCTTCATTGATTGAAGAAAAGCGTTTCTTCAGTGTTGCACATCTAAGTCATCAATTTTGCATAAGTGTTAGGATGTGTGTCTTTTCAAAGAACATTCAAAGATTCTAAGATATTTAGCTCACACCGCAACTTGCTAAATCTCTTCTCATCCAAGGGCTTAGTGAAGATATCGGCTAGCTGTTCTTCAGTCTTCACATGCTCGATAGAGATGTCGCCCTTCAACACATGATCACGAAGAAAATGATGACGAATTTGAATGTGCTTTGTCTTCGAGTGCTGAACTGGGTTGTGAGCAGTCTTGATGGCACTCTCATTGTCACAGTAGAGAGGCACATTCTTCACGTTGATGACGTAGTCCTTGAAAGTTTGCTTCATCCACAACAATTGAGCACAACACGAGCCAGCAACAATGTATCCAGCTTCGCGATGAGACGGTGATCATGAGTTCTGTTTCTTCGAGGACCAACAGACCAAAGATCGTCCAAGGAAATGACAAGTGCCGGAAGTCGACTTGCGGTCCACACGATCACCAGCATAGTCAGAGTCAGAATATCCAATGAGATCAAAAGCAGAGCCCTTGGGGTAGCATAATCCTAGTGTTGGTGTGTGAGCTAGATATCGAAGAATATGCTTCATGACCTTATGGTGTGATTCCTTCGGTGTAGCTTGAAATCGGGCACACATGCAAACACTAAGCATTATATCTGGCCTAGATGCACATAAGTACAATAAAGAACCAATCATGGAGCGGTATACCTTGTGATCAAGTCAATACCATTTTCATCGATTGCATAGATGGCCATTTATGGGCATAGGAATTTTGACGCCTTTGCAATCTTGCATGCGAATTTCTTGAGGACATCTTTGAGGTATTTCTCCTGAGATATGAATATGCCATTGTGTTGTTGACGAATTTGAAGACCTAAGAAGAATTTCAACTCTCCCATCATAGACATTTGATATTCTTCACTCATCATATAGGCAAATTCATCACTATAACGTTGGTCAGTACAGCCAAAGATAATATCATCAACATATATTTGGCACACAAACAGTTCACCATCATAAGATTTAGTACAGTCATATATTTGCTTGTTGCGGTAGATCCACTTTGTGCCAATGATATTATGCTTGCGAGGATCTGGACGATTGACCAGTTCCCAGAAATTGTTGAGCTCGAACTGATGTAATTCTTCTTGCATAGCATGAATCCACTCCGGCTCCAGAAATGCTTCATCTACCTTAGTGGGCTCTGTTATAGAGACAAAAGCATAGTGCCCACAAAAGTTAGATAAATGTGAAGCTTTTGAGCGTGTGAGAGGACCTGGCGCTTTAATGTCATCGATGATCTTCTCCACTTTCACTTCTTTTGCAACGCGAGGATGAGCTGGTTGTCGTCGAGGAATTTGATCATTATCCTCAGCACCATTGTCTTCAGCATTATCTTCAGGTGCATCAGCTCGACGTTCTTCGCGTACAGGAATGAATTCTTCACAGATTCTTGATCGGAATGACATCCTCGGTTGCCTTGAACTTGATTGAATCCTCGGTGCTGGTTCATCTAACACGGAAGGTAGGTGCTCTCTTTGCGAGCCATTAGTTTCATCGAACCGCACATCTGATGTCAACAATCTTGTGAAGAGTGATGTTGAAGACTCAGTAGGTGTGTGAGTCCTTTCCGTAACCAAGCATAAAACCTTCATGTGCTTTCGTGCAAATTTAGAATTGTGATGAGGATCTCTAATCCAACATTTAGCAATCAAGACTTTGAAATAACTTACATTGGGTTTCTTGTCAGTGAGGAGTTCATAGGCAGTCTTCTTGAAGAATTTGTGAAGATATACTCTGTTGATGATGTGGCACACCGTATCAATTGCATCAATCCAAAAACGACTAGGCGTTTTGTATTCATCAAGCATAGTGCGAGCCATCTCAACAAGAGTTCTGTTCTTGCGCTCCACGACACCATTTTGCTGAGGAGTATAAGGAAGAGATAACTCATGAGTAATACCAAGTTCATCAAGGTAGGCATCAAGACCAGAATTCTTGAACTCAGTTCCATTGTCACTCCTGATGTGTTTGATCTTCACACTAAAGTTAGTTGAAGCCCTCGAGGAAAATCGTTTGAAGACTTCCTGCACTTGATTTTTGTAAGTAACAATGTGTACCCATGTGTAACGAGAGTAATCATCAACAATAACAAAGCCATATAGAGATGCATCATTAACGACGGTGAGTAATGATTGGGACCAAAGAGGTCCATGTGAAGCAATTCGAAGGACGAGTAGTGGTCATGATAGTCTTATTTGGATACTTGGCCTTGGTCATTTTTCCAGCTTCACGGGCTCCGCATAAGTGATCCTTGAGGAATTTGACATTCTCAATGCCAATGACATGCTTCTTCTTATGGCGTGTGCAAATTCCTCATGCCTGCGTGACCAAGTAAATCGATGCCATAGCCAGCCTTCTGAAGCTTTTGCAAGTAGACACACGGCTTGTTGTGGTCCTGTAGAGAAATCAACAATATACAAGTCTCCTCTCCTAAAGCCTTCGAAGACTTTGGAATTGTCAGCTTCCATAATCACAACACAACGATACTTGCCAAAGATGACAACCATATCCAGATCACAAAGCATTGAAACTGAGATGAGGTTGTATCCTATGGACTCAACAAGCATGACTTTGTCCATGTGTTTATCCTTAGAGATCGCAACCTTACCAAGACCCAATACCTGACTTTTGCCTTTGTCAGCAAAGATGATATGCTTCAGATGTGACGGTGATAAGGGAGCATCCATCAATAGATTCTTGTCACCAGTCATGTGATTTGTACAACCACTATCGAGAACCCACTCGGTGGCTTTGGGTTGATCATCCTGCAGGCAATTAGTACAACTTACGATCTCATATACTTCATCGGTGAAGAATATGATATCAAGTTCATCGAGATGAATTTCATCGATCGGTAATAACAGATAAGCGGTATGAGGACGTGTGAAATGAAAGTTCATTTCATCATGATTAGCTGCGTCCTTTCGTGCAAATTCGTTAGGTCCTCAAAGAAATTCTTGAGACGTTAAGGCACGCCCGGAGACCTGACCCTGCAGAAGAGATTAGTTCTTTTTCTTCACCACCCACATCTGAAGGGGTGGCAAAGAGTTCATTACTCTGCGAGCACCATACGAGAATGGTGGCATAGAAGCCAAACCATTTCGATTCACATTAGAGGGGTTAGGGTAAGCATATGAATAAGCAGAGAAATTCTTCAAGGACTTATGAACATATTGGTTTGAAGAATAATGCACATATTCATAGCCCTTAGCTCTACCCTGCGAAACAGAGTTGTTAGCACGATGATAATCATGTGAGGACTTTGATCCTTTTGAAGAATTTGATCCACGTGAGGAATTTGGTCCGTATGAGGACTTGGATCCATATGAAGAATTTGGTCCATATGAAGAATTTGATCTGGGGTTCCTATTCTTCACAGGTGGTGTCATGAGGACATTCACGAAGACTTTCAAGGCACATCTTGGGAACCCAGATTTTCTTCATAGGGGAACCGTTCCTGCAGCTTAGTGCCAACATATCTAGCAAATACTTCACCATTCTGATTTTTGAACAGTTTATAGTTGAGTCAAATGACTCATCGGAAGAATGAGGAGATTCGCATGTAAAGCAGATAAGTTAGATGGATCAAGCTGGAGGTCCCTTTGCAGCAACCCATGAGGTTTTGGGATACTTCTCGGTCTTCCAATATGTTCCATCAGCATTGAGTTTCCTCTCAAATGCAATACCCTCTTTCCTAGGGTTCTGTTGAGGATCTCGCTTTTAAGCACATCACAAAGATTCGATGCCCTTTGAGGCTTTTGTACATGCTGTCATATACAATTCCTTCAGCCCTGCATCGTCGGTGATACTAGCAATGTCCTCGAGATGAGGAATTAGGGATAGCTGAGGCAGGTGAAGAATTTGTAACAGTTGAAGCATTTGAACATTCGGTGAAGAATTAGCGATTCACGTTCAATGCACTTTAAGCATGGAGGAACAAATTCTTCTGAGAAGCGCTGATTTGTTGAGCAAGTAATGAATCGGCTCCTTCTGAAGATCGTCATAACTCACTCTTAGCTTCTCAAGGTCTTGCTTTCTTTGAAGAAATTCATAAGAAAGTTTCTCATGATCAGATAAGAGAGTGTTATGATGACCTTGAAGGTAATCAAACCTAGACTGAAGTCTTTGAAGATTTTCAGTCAGGGCTTTAGTGCGATCCATTTCTTCACCTAACATATCATCACTCTTACCTAACATGTTTTGAACCTTTTCTAAGGTCGTTTGCTGTTTAGTGGCAATGCAAACAAGTTTGGTATAGCTAAGTTCAATATCATCATCAGATTCATCATCTTCAGACTCATAGTCACTAAATTCAGATGAGGAACATTCGGTTACCTGGACACCCTTTGCCATGAGACATGATGCAGAAGATAATGATTCTGGTTCGAAAGTCATCGTTTTGATTGATTCCTTGAAGTCCTCAAACCAGGGATCATGACGGGTTCGATGACCTTCATAGACGTCGGAGATTCGGTCCCAGATAAGCTTCGCATTACAAAGATGCATAATGCGCCTGAATTCATCTCTAGATAGGCAGGAATAGATGATATCCTTCGCCATGATATCAAGATGAGTGTACTTGCGAATATCATCTGCGTTCGCCGTTTTGCATAGATCAAGAAGACCAATTTCATTGACGGTCCACAGCTCATCATCCATTGCCATGAGGCGCTTCCTCATCATGGCCTTCCACTTGGGATAATCACGACCGTCAAAGATAGGACATGTCACTTTCTTCATACCTGCGGTCGACATAACTAAAACTCCAGGTGGTTAAACCAAAATCACACATAACAAGGGAGTACCTTGCTTTGATACCAATTGAAAGTGCGTTATATCGACTAGAGGGGGGGTGAATAGGCGATTTTTATGAATTCTTCACTGTGGAATTTGCCGGTGAGGAAATTCCTTAGCGAAGAACTACTTGCAGCGGAATAAGTACTCATTAGTATGCATAACAGAATTCAGGCATGGTCATCATGATGAAATGAAGACAAACACAGTACGAAAAGCGTAATCACAGGATAACACAAGATGAAGACAAACCGATCAAGAAATTGAATCGAGGAAATTGAGAAAGTCTTGATCAAAGTCTTCAAACACAGATATGAACAAACACTCAACACAAGAATGAGGAAATGAAAGGGTTGAGGAAATAGAACCGATAAGGTTGGTGAAGACAATGATTTGGTAGACCAGTTCCAAGCTGTTGTCTCGGTTATGCGTCTGGTTGGAGCGGCTGAGTATTTAAACTCGAGGACACACAGTCCGGACACCCGATCCACCGAGCACGCAGCTCAGGGCACCAAGTCCTCACCGTATTCTCCTTGAACTAAGATCACACAGACCTTGTCCAATCACTCGTGGTAAGTCTTGAGCGACTTCCAAACCTTCACAGACTTGGTCACTCGGCGATCCACAATTCCTCTTGGATGCTCTAGACCATGACGCCTAACCGTCTGGAAGAAGCATAGTCTTCAAAGGTAACTCAGCGTCGGATCCACGCAGGATCAATTTCTTGATGATGCTCAATCACTTTGGGTTTGTAGGGTTTCGTTTTTGGGTTTTCCTCACTCGATGATTTTCGCTCAAGTCCTCGGAGGATGGGTTGCTCTCAAATGACAAGTGTCAAGTTCTCTCAGAGCAGCCAACCAGCTAGTGGTTGTAGGGGCGGCTATTTATAGCGAGGGAGCAGCCCGACATGATAAGACATAAATGCCCTTCAATGATATGACCATTAGGTGGATAAGATATTTTGGGACAGGTAGCGCCAAGAAGACAAAGAACGGTCGGAAATTTGACTCTCAAGTTCCTCAGGGCTATCATGTTCCTCACTGTGTAGGCAATCCGCACTGGCGAATTCCTAACTCCTCAGTCAGAACAAATTCCTCAGCGACCAGAAGAACTTCGTCTCGAAGAAATTGACTGAACTGTATGAGATTTCCAATGGCTTCACTCGAAGGGATTGGTAGGTGTAGGATTTTGAGTTGAGCATCACATGGAAATTTTTCCTTAGTATTTCCTCAACCCCCTTTAACGACGGTGTTTCCTATGACTCAAGAAAGAGAAAATGAAACTACGAAAACAAAAGTCTTCACGCTTCATGTTCCACAAATGAATACCAAGTCTTCAAGGTCACACCAATTTCTTCACTTTCAAAGTCTTCGAAAGTCTTGAGAATATCAAAGTCTTGATCGAAGAACTTCATTTTTACGGGTCGACTTTCTTTGTAAATATCAAACTCCTCATAGACTTATAGACCTGTGTACACTCACAAACGCATTAGTTCCTTAACCTATAAGTCTTCAATCCACCAAAATCACTAAGGGGCACTAGATGCACTTACAATGGGGGAGCTCGTGGATATGCTCCAAGGAGCACGGCGGCACTTCCGATTGTGGAAGATGTCAGCCTGCCGACAAGGTGCAAGAGAAGCCTGGGCTAGGTGAATACGCGCTTCACCAATCTTGACCCGAACCATATGGCCGAAGTCGGACCGGCAGAGCCAGATGGGCAAGAAATTCCCGTGAGTCTGGTGTATGACCAGGTAGCGTTAGCTGCAAAGTATTCCCAACAGGATTGCAAGCTAGATAGCCTGTTAGATGGTATATAGGAGGAATATAGTCAGTCCAAGTGACTGTGTAATTCAATGGAGACAAGTAGTCCCTAGCTGGATTAAAATCATTTGTCATGGCGGACCTTTTCGCTTCAGCCCCCGGATCCGACAGTCCGGGGTGTATCCGAATACCCGCTCGATTATCTGAGAACCAGGGTATGCGTGGAAACCAGGCGTAGGGGTCATCAGTGCTTGAACAGACAAGTACCCAACTAGTTATGTTACATCACATGGATAGTAAGAAACATCTTCCAGGGAGAATAGTTCCGTTAGGGGTTCATTTCCCTGGGTACGCATGAAACGATGTACATGTCCGGACTGCGAACAAAGGCACATGATACAAAACTTCTGGGGATTTACGTTGTAATAAACGAAAGGAACATCTTTTGCTCACCGACCGAATATTCCCTTAAGAAATGGTGAAGAAAAGGCACATATGGAAAAAGAACGCATATGTGATGGGCAAAAGGCCATTAAAGTAATTATATTTAGCTTCCGGATAGGGAGCCCCCAGGTATGGCTTACACACATTGTGTGGCCGGAGTGATCCGGGCGTCCGCACTGTATTGAGTACTTTGTGTGAAGAGGAAAAAGGTCGAGAAAGGAAAAAGGAGGGAACATAATTAAAAAGGAGGGGGTAAGGAGACGAACACTGAGTTCGGCGCTAGGCGTAGAATCTCTGGAGTCTGGTCGCGTTCCATGGGTTCGGCTCGAGTCTGTTATCGGATGCATTACGTAGGCGGTACGCTCCTCCGGTGAGCACTTTATCAATGACGAAGGGAACCTCCCACTTAGGTTTGAGCTTGTCCGTCTTCTTCTCCGGTAGGCGTAGAACGAGTTCGCCAATATTATAAGTTCTGGCCCGCACTTCTCTGCTTTGGTACAGTCAAGCCTGCTACTGATAGAACGCGGAACGGGCTTTTGCGACGTCGCGCTCCTCCTCCAGGGCATCTAAGTTATCCTTCCGATCCAACTCGGCTTCCTTCTCTTCGTACATGCATACGCGAGGCGAATCATGTATTATGTCGCAGGGTAGTACTACTTACGCGCCGTACACCATAAAAATGGTGTATATCTGGTGGTGCGATTCGGCGTGGTCCGCAGCCCCCAGAGTACGGAGTCGAGCTCCTCGACCTAGTGCGTGTCCGATTCTGTCAAGGATCGCACTAGTCTGGGTTTGATGCCGCTCATGATGAGACCGTTTGCACGTTCGACCTGGCCATTTGTTGGGGATGGTAGATGGAGGCGTAATCGAGCTTAATGCCCATGTTGTCGCACCAAGTTTTCACTTCATCGGCTGTGAAGTTTGAGCCATTATCAGTGATGATGCTGTGGGGGACGCCGTATCGGTGTACAACCCCGGATATGAAGTCTATCACTGGTCCAAATTCGCCCGTTTTGGCTGGTTTAGCTTCTGTCCATTTGGTGAACTTGTCCACCATGACCAATAAGTATTTTTTCTTATGGCTTCCCCCTTTAAGGGGTCCGACCATATCCAGCCCCCAGACCGTGAAGGGCCAAGTAATGGGGATTGTTTGGAGAGTGGTAGGGGGCATATGACTCTGACTGGCAAAGAGCTGGCAACCGACGCAGTGTTGGCCAAGGTCCTGTGCGTCTGCTCGGGCTGTCGGCCAATAAAAGCCTGTACGGAAGGCCTTGCTGACTAGTGCTTGAACCGCGGCGTGGTGCCCGCCCAGTCTGGCATGGATTTCAGCCAAGAGCTGCCGCCCTTCCTCTTTGGAGATGTACCTTTGGAGCTCTCCGGTCGCACTTTTCTTATAGAGTTCCCCTTCATGGACTTTGTAAGCTTTAGAACGTCGCACGATGCAACGTGCTTTATTTTGGTCCTCGGGGAGCTCCTGCCTATTTAGGTAGGCCAAGAAAGGCTCAGTCCAAGAGGCGATTACAGCCATGATTTCATGGGCCGAAGGCGTTATTTCGGATGCGGAGCCTACGATTATGTCTGATGGTTCGGAATCTGGGGGTGTATTCGGATCCGTGCTAGTGTTGCCAGACTCCCCTTCCCATACCACGGATGGCTTGAACAGCCTTTCCAGGAATATGTTAGGTGGGACAGGGTCGCGTTTAGCACCGGTGCGAGCGAGGATATCCGCCGCTTGATTGTTTTCTCGAGCCACATGGTGGAATTTGAGCCCCTCGAATCGAGCTGACATTTTGAGGACGGCGTTATGGTAGGCCGCCAATTTTGGATCCTTGGCATCAAAGTCTCTGTTTATTTGTGATATTGCGAGGTTTGAATCCCCGCGCACCTCGAGGCGTTGAATGCCCATAGAGACTGCCATCCGAAGACCGTGCAACAGAGCCTCGTATTCGGCTGCATTGCTGGAGTCTGTGTATAATATTTCGAGTACGTATTGGACCGTGTCTCCGGTGGGAGACGTCAGGACTACACCTGCTCCCAATCTGGCCAGCATTTTAGGGCCGTCGAAGTGCATGATCCAATTAGAGTACGCGCCGTACTCTTTAGGGAGTTCGGGTTCTGTCCATTCGGCGACAAAGTCAGCCAGTACTTGCGACTTGATGGCCCCCCGTGGCTTGTATGTTATGTCGAACGGAAGGAGCTCGATGGCCCATTTAGCAATCCGGCCCGTAGCGTCGCGGTTATTTATTATGTTGTTGAGCGGTACTTCGGAGGCCACCATGATCGAACACTCTTGAAAGTAGTGTCGTAGCTTCCGGGATGCCATGAAGACCGCGTCTGCTATCTTTTGATAGTGTGGGTATCGGGATTTGCATGGGGTGAGGACCGTGGATACGAAATATACCGGCTTTTGGAGCGGGAATTTGTATCCGTCAGCCCCTCGTTCGACGATGAGCACTACGCTTACAACTTGATGTGTTGCAGCTATGTACAATAGCATAGGTTCGCCAGTATTTGGCGCTGTTAGGACTAGATTACTGGCCAGTAAGGTCTTTATTTTGTCCAGTCCGGCCGCGGCCGCATCCGTCCACACAAGTGTTCGGTGCGTCGAAGAAGGCGGTAAAGAGGTAATGCCTTCCCTCCTAACCGGGAGATAAAGCGGCTAAAGGCAGCCACGCATCCAGCTAGTTTCTGGATATGC
Organism: Aegilops bicornis; assembly: GCA_021605145.1. Lineage (NCBI taxonomy): Eukaryota > Viridiplantae > Streptophyta > Magnoliopsida > Poales > Poaceae > Aegilops > Aegilops bicornis. Next base: position 119,414,471 of record CM038673.1, read on the forward strand.
TTGAGGCCGGTTTGTTGGTATAGCCAACTGCGACAGAGCTCGAATTTTTGCCGGATTCGCTTCAATTTCTCTATTGGAAACAACTAGCACATATGCCCGTGCGTTGCAACGGGTTAATAAAATTACATGCCTCTAGTTCAATATAAGAATGAATCAAGACCCCCACATGTTTGTATTCTCTAGTTCAACATGGCCGCATTTAATTGGAGCCAAACCAGTATATTCACTTTTATTGGCATGTGTCCATAATTTCTTTCAATTATAATTAACCAACATATTCTCTTTTATTGGCACATGGAAGCTACCACCGTCAATAATTTATGGTGTCCCTTATTCTGAACAAGCCGACCTAGCTCGATGTGCCGGACGTGGAGCAGGCCTAGTATGGCAGTGATCGAACTCACGACCTCAAAGACCCGACCACATGTTGTTAGCTACTCAAACAAACACATCATGCTAACCAATGGTCAACATGAATATTTAAGAATATAATGCAAAGCCAGAGTCGAAACATTTTTATTTATTTATTTGAACTTCTCAAAAAATGATAACTATGAACTGACAAATAAACTTGGCAATGTGCACAATTTTCCAAATTACGAGCAGTTTTTTGAAAAAACACATACCTTTTTAAGAAACACGAAGAAAATTTTGAACGGAACATTTTTCAAAATTCGCGAACATTTCTTGAAAGCATAGAAAAAAAATTGGCAGTTCATATTAATAATTCACAAAAAATGGGCAGCGTGAATTTTTTTCAAAATTACGAACAGTTTTCTGAAAATTCCAAAAAAATTTGGAAAAAATTGTGAACAAAAAAAATTTGTACGGAACATTTCTTGAAATTCACATACACATTTCTTAAAAAGCATGGACCTTTTATAATAATAAGAACATTTTTAAGTTGTGGACGATTTTTGAAACGGGAACATGTTTTGAATATTCAGAAGAATTTTAGAATATATGTTTCTTTAATTCACAAATTATTTTAAAAAATTTAGCAGATAGCTAAAACAAGAAAATAAACAGAAAAAATAGACTTGGAATGGGAAAATGAAAAATAAACAGAAGTATAAATAGAATGAAACATAAAAAGAAAAATTGAAATAGAACACAGAAAAAATGGGCGGTCCAGTCTGAATAAAAATTGAAATTCCAAACATTTTTTGAAAAATTCGAATTCAGAAATAATTAAAAAATAGACTTAGAATGGAAAAAAAATAAAATAAATAGGAAATAAAAAGAGAATGAAACAGAAAAAGAAAAAATGAATCAGGACACAGAAGAAAATGGGTGGCCCAGTCTTGAGCACCCTGTGTGTAGCTCGAACTATTTGCTGCAGTGTGCGGTAAATAGGAATTTTTATTGCTGCGTGGGCAGGAAAAAATGGGCTGATTTTATTGGGCCATAGCGTGCGCCCGCATACGAAATTCTACACAATTCGTTTTTCTTTGCTAACAGACGGACATACAAAAGATTAGTACCGCCTCGGATAGAACAAAATATATTTTGGTAGTGAATGGATGAAAAAATCGGAGAAACGCACCTTGTTTTATTAGTAGGTATAGATGAAGCCGAGCAGTTTCCCAGAAGGGACGCCGAAAACACATTTTTCCGGGTTCAGCTTGATGTCGTATGTTCGGAGGTTATCGAATGTAAGCCTATTAGGGTTTCGACGTGTCCTGTTTTTATGACCACGTCATCCACATATGCCTCCACTATTTTGTCGATTTTCTTTTCCAGGCAGTTTGAATCATGCGTTGATCGGTTGCGCCGGCATTTTTAAGCCCGAAAGGCATAGTGTTGAAGCAGAAAGGACCATATGGCGTTATGAAAGCCGTTGCAGCTTGGTCGGACTCTGCCATCTTTATTTAATGGTATCCAGAGTATGCATCAAGAAAACACAGTGAGTCGCATCCTGCGGTGGCGTCGATGATTTAGTCGATGCGAGGGAGGGGGAAGGGGTCCTTGGGGCAAGCCTTGTTAAGGTCTTGGAAGTCGACACATAGGCGTCGGGATTTGTCCTTCTTTGGTACCATTACCAGATTTGCCAGCCAATCCGGATGCTGGATATCTCTGATGAATCCGGCCTCGAGTAGCTTGGCTAGCACTTCCCCGATGGCCTGCCGCTTGGGCTCTGAGAAGCGCCTAAGAGTGTGTTTGACAGGCTTGTATCCTTTCAGTATATTGAGGCTGTGTTCGGCCAGTCTGCGTGGGATGCCCGGCATGTCCGAAGGGTGCCAGGCGAAGATGTCCCAATTCTCGCGTAGGAATTCTCGTAGTGCGGCGTCCACTGTGGGGCTCAACTGTGTCCCGATGGAAGCTGTCTTCGTGGGGTCCGTTGGGTGGACTTGGAATTTGACTATCTCGTCTGCGGGTTTGAATGAGGTGGACTTGGGTCGCTTGTCGATTATCACGTCGTCCCTGTCCATGGTGGTACACAGCGTTGTTAGTTCTTCGGCTGCTAGGGCTTCGGATACTGCTTCCAGGGCTAGTGCCGCGGTTTTGTTTTCGGCGCGAAGTGCGACATCCGGATCACTGGCTAGAGTGATGATTCCATTGGGTCCGGGCATTTTAAGCTTCATGTACCCGTAATGGGGTATAGCTTGAAAGCTTGTAAATGCGTCCCGCCCTAAAAGCGCATGGTATCCGCTGCTGAAAGGAGCCACTTGAATGTGATTTCTTCAGACCTGTAATTCTCCGGCGTGCCGAATACCACATCGAGTGTGATTTTTCTCGCACACCGTGCTTCCCGACTAGGGATGATTCCACTGAAGGTTGTGCCGCTTTGCTCAACACGGCTTTTATCAATTTCCATCTTGCTGAGTGTTTCTTTGTAGATCAAGTTTAATCCGCTTCCGCCGTCCATGAGTAATTTAGTGAGCCGAAAGCCGTCCACGATTGGGCTAAGGACCAAAGCGGCTGGTGCCCGGACTGTCTGGAATTGAGGTTCATCACTGGCACTGAAAGTTATAGCAGTGTCGTTCCACGTATTTATTTTTGCCACATGGCAGATTTCAGCGAAGCTTCGATGAGCTCGCTTGTGCCTATTTTTTGAGGCGAAATTCTCGAAGACTGTTAGTACCGTATTGTTTTCTTTGGCGGGATGTTGTTCTGCTTTATGTCTTATAAGAAGATCCTCGCCACTTTTTGCTACCTGCCGGAGTATCCAACATGCTCTAAAGCTATGTGTTGGTGGTGTCCGACGTGCTGTGGAGTTTACATGGCCCATTGAGCCATTCTTCCAACACGGTTCCATGCCCTGGGGTGGGATTTGGTTTCTTGTTGATTGGATCGCTGACTTATGAGAGTTCGCCCGTTTAGCTCGGACAAAGGTTTTAGTGAGAGCCGGACTATCCCAAAATTCTGTTTGGGTTTTCCAGGCGCTTTCCATCGCATAGTACTTCTGTACTATGGTTGCCAAGTGAGAAAAGTGTACTATGTCACGGCGACTTATAGCATTAAGGATTCCTTTGTTCGTGCAGTTTTGGCAGAAAAGTGAGACTGCGTCCTCCTCGCGACAGTCCTTGACCTTGTTTAGCACAAGTAGGAATATAGCCCAGTAGCGATGTACTGTCTCTTGGGGCTCTTGTCTGATATGGGAGAGACGCTTTAAGTCTGGGTGGGTGGGTGTAGCTGAATCTGGATTCTGATCTGATCTAACGCCCTGGGGCAGGGGAGCTTTCGAGCTTGACAGCTCGGGATCCGAGATGCTGCCCAATTTTTCCGGCCCAATACCCGATTCTAAGTCCGGGGTCTGGGTCATGTCTTCCCTTGAGCGGGTGTCCGGCTCAGGGAGCTCGGTGATCCGGACATAATTCATCCTCAAAATAGAGGGATAATCCGTATGTGGCTCCTCCACTACCGCTATCTCGTGGGTGACCGACGGGGATTTAATATCCCTTTGGTCGGGTTTAAGCCCAATCCGGTCATAGTCTATGGCGACTCCCAAAGCATCGATGCGATCCAAGAGCTCATTAAGGGAGGAGAGCTCAATTGGATCCATCTGTTTGGCGAGTTCCAAATTGACGTGGAGGCTATTCGTGATGACCCGAGAGGTCATCGTCGGCGCGACGGCCGATTGGGCGGCCATGATGAAGCCGCCTAGTCGGAGAGTTTGGCCTACAGCCAGCGCTCCCCCAGAGGTGATGTTCTCCTTGACAACGAGACGGGCCATCGAGCCTTGTAGCGATGACACAGAGGAACTCTCAATGAAAGCACCAATGTCGGTGTCAAAACCGGCAGATCTCGGGTAGGGGGTCCCGATCTGTGCGTCTAAGGCTGATGGTAACAGGAGGCAAGAGACACAATGTTTATCCAGGTTCGGGCCTTCTCGATGGAGGTAAAACCCTACTTCCTGCTTGATTGATATTGATGATATGAGTAGTACAAGAGTTGATCTACCATGATATCGTAGAGGCTAAACCCTAGAAGCTAGCCTATGATGATTATGATTGTGATCGTCCCTCTAAGGACTAAACCCTCCGGTTTATATAGACAGCGGAGGGGGCTAGGGTTTACATGGAGTCGGTTACAAAGAAGGAAATACAATATCCGGATCGCCAAGCTTGTCTTCCATGCAAAGGAGAGTCCCATCCGGAAACGGGACGAAGTCTTGAGTCTTGTATCTTCATGGTCCAACAGTCCGGATACCCCCTAATCCAGGAGTCCCTCAGTGGTGATGGTAGAGGCCGTGGTGACGGTCTTGGCCGTGGTGCTGGTAGAGGCCATGGTGATGGTCTTGGTCGTGGTGATGGCCTTGGCTGTGGTGATGGTGGTAGAGGTCGTGGTGGTGCTGGTAGAGGCCGTGGTGGTGGTCTAGGCCATGGTGGTGGTAGAGGCCATGGTGATGGCGTAGGCCTTGGTGGTGGCTTTGGTCGTGGTGGTGATCTTGGCCTTGGCGGCGATCATAGTGGAGGAATGTTTTGTTGGCTCAATGGACCATTGCCGTGTGTGACTTACTATTATCTGGTCATTTATGTTGTCATTGTCATTTTGCATAGTGGGACTAACTATTAAGTTGCCATTTTCGTAGGTATGGCAAAAATGAAGGGGGTGGAAGACACAGAAGGGGGAGGTGAGATGCCGGGGTCGTGGGAGCCGGAAGAAGAAGAAGAAGAAGAGAGGACCTTGCTCGACGCAAAATGTGCTACTATGTGACCTTATGAACCATAATGTGTGCTAATATGTACTATGAGTCCTAAATGACTATGTGTTTTGGACAAATCTATGTGCTATAACTCCTTTATGTGTGTATGACTATGTGATTTGGACTACTCTATGTGCTATGTCTTTTTTATGTGTTTTGGACTACTATATGTGATATCACTTATGATTATGTGACATCTATGCGAACAACAAAACATAAAAGCACTTGGTATTTGAAATCAGCAGACAGTGCAGCGCCCAACAACTAGGCACTGCACTGTATAGTGCAGCGCCTGACACTTAGACGCTGCACCATGACTTTTGCTCTCCGGACTGGCATGCCCAGATGTGCAGCACCAAAGGGATGGGCGCTGCACTAGATAGTGCAGCTGCAGCGCCTCTCCATTAGGCGCTGCACATCTGGCCATGCCAGTCCAGAGAGCAACAGAAGGCTTCCAGCGGCTATCCGAGCAGTGCAGCACCCATGTGCTAGGTGTCACACTGTTAATGTGCAGAGCCTAGGCCTTAGGCGCTGCAGATATGGATATCACTTAGGCCGCACCCACCCCCACTCCACACACCCCCACCCCCACACAAACCCGAACCTCAGTGCCTCCCCTCTTCCCTCCTCTCTTCCCCTCTCAAATCCTTCTCAGATCCAGAGATTTTGTCCGTGGATATCGAAGCGAACCCCTCCCTTAAGGTAATCTCCTCCGATCCCCTCGTTTTCATCCAAATGAATTCTCACATTACCTCAAATCCTGCTAGTTTGGGGAAACCCTAGTTGGTGATTGGATTTGGAAATTTGTGTGGAAATATGTTGGGAAACTTTAGTTTTGGCTAGGGTTAGGCATTTGAATGCGTTCATGCATTTACCTATGTACATGTCAATGTGTTGAACTTTGTGGGAAACCCTAGTTTTATAGGCATGGCTTCATCTGGTTCCATGACGAGGCCACCGTGTGCTAACCAAGAAGACATGCCGAACAAGTGGGAGGACGCTTCTTTGGACAAGGTGAAGGAGAAAGATGTCAACATCCCGCCAAGTTTGTGTGGAGATATTTGCAAGGTGAAGGTGTCCACTGACCGAAAGAGGTCATGGACGGAAGGGCAGAAATAATTTGTATGCCCGAACTATGCTTATGATCGTGCAATTCCAACCAACGCCTATGACCGACCACCGGTAAGCTCGAGAAGTAAAATCTTACTCTCAAATGTGTGTCAACACTAACAATTTTTTTATGCAGTCACCGCCTCCTCTATGCAAGTATTTCATGTGGATAGATCATGAAGTGCCAGAAGATGTCCAAAAGGACCAATATCAAGATTGTCTTAGGCGCCAGCGGCGGTTCAAAGAATTGTTTTGAAGAGGCTTGGATGAAGAGCGTCGTCAAAAGGAGAGGATGGAGCAGAAGAAATGAGAGGAGGAGAGGGCACGCCAAGCGAAACTTGCTCGTGAGGAGGAGAGGGCAAGAAAGCTTGCAAAGGCTCGCGAGGCGCAAGAGGAGGACTTGGCACATGACAAGTAGGGGAAATGGCATTGCTCTACTCAGTAGGGACTTCACTTTGGTGCACTCCTCATGAAGCCGGATGTATCCATGCCGTATTTGTCATGAACTATCTTCTAGGGCAAGATGCCATTTGTCGTCAACTATGTCGTACTAGGAAAATTTGTCATTTCTAATGAATGTGACATGAACTATGTCGGACTAATGTTTGAGTTGTCTTAAGTGCTGAAATCGGCATATTACTTGTGTTTGTTCAAATTGCTGTGATGCTCAAGTTATTGTAAGTGTTGTGATGTTCAAGTGAATTGAAATTGTTGCCAACTCTGTTTTTGCAGTAAACAGCAGTGCAGCGTCCAGAGGACAGGCGCTGCACTATACAGTGTAGCGCCCAAGGGCGATGCGTCAGACTGTATAGTGCAGCGCGTGACCCTTAGGCGCTGCACACTGACTTAGCAATTTTTGCGCAAGATCAGTGCTGCAAAGCTGTTGTGGCTCTCTAGATGCACATCCAGATATGCAACGCCTAGTGGACAGGCGCTGCACTGTATAGTGTAACGCCTGAGTGTTGGGTACTACACATTACGGTGCGGCGCCTGAGGCATGGGCGTTGCAGTGCTGTTAACTGCTAAACTGCAAAAACAGATGCACTTTTGGCTGCAAACTGAATTCACAAGTATAGTGGAATGTAGTGCTGTAAACTGCTGAAACTGAACAAAGAGAACTAATAACTTGAACATCACATCATTTAGGAATTCAACATTACTACAAGTTTGCAAACACAAGTACCACACTAGTAAGAGTTCCCCAACATATGACATAACCTCACAAGTTCATCAACCTAATGAAACAGCTACAAGAGCACTTCCATAATAAAAACACAAGCACTAATGCCTTCCACGCGTGTTCCTGGTGCCACGCCTGGAGGCAATCTTCTTCTTCCTGCTAGGGCGAGCCTCCTCTTCCTCCACTTCCTCCTCCGCCTCATCATTCAAGCTAGCCATCCGCGAGGTCCCTACGACCACCTTTGGGTTGCCTCTGTTGTCAAAGTTGGCGGGCGTGTACTGTCATATGGGCTGCCTAGGCTTCAACATATATGTGAACCAAACTTGAGCGTCCGCCAAAGTCATGTCATCATCAAGGTCATGGCCCTATCACACAATCAAACAATATGGTAAAGACTAGCGTCGTAATCAAGTGAGAATCACATCTAAAGGATTAGTCATACCACTTGGGTGACTGCACCCTCATCATCCAGATAAGCATATGAGGAACTCACATCGTCCCCATGATGGTGAGATAAGGGGTCTGATGGTGTTACAGACCAAGAGGCAGATATTTCATCATATTCCAGGTCACGACAACCGAGAAGGTTCGATAACTGCCTTAACTTCTGGGCCTGACGCTGTAACATGAAGAAGTGTATAAGATACCAAACTCCGCAAGATATGTAACATGGACACACCCGAGTGCAATATGTACCTTGAGAAATTTTCGTAATGGACCTTCATTATTGCCTTCTCCAACCGGTGTCTTCTCAAGAATAGACTGGCTTTCATCAACTTATTTCTTGATGTGGTTGCGCTGCGGATGAGAACGAAGTAACACATTAGCCATTCAAACATGTGTAATACGACCAACGGGAAAGTACAGAAGGGAACACTTTACCACATAATTAATCATTGGAACATCAGGGAATCCTAGCCCTTCCCTGACAACTTTGTTGTACCACCGCTTTGATACATCCTCAAAGTTTATGCGCTCTTCAAGAATATCATCGTTTTATGCCGGCGGGCATATTTCAACTCGAGCATTTTCAAGAAACCATCATAGGTAGTTATCGAAAGCAAGTGAGCTATGCTCACAAAGCTGGCCGATTGCACTGTTACGAGCTTGCTCCACACTAAGATGGAAATGGGTAACATATGATGCATGATGCTTGTCCCAGTCCTTTATCTTCCGCTGCTTTCTCCTGTCCAACCTGCATGGTACAAAACCAAACATTAGCACAATCAAGAAGGAGTGGCGATGCTTAGTCAATACGGTTCATGCTCTCTTACCTATGAAGTGCTTTGTCCGTGTCCACCCATTTCGGCGGGTGAGGCCGGAACAGACCAAACTGACGATGCACGCGATGTGGCAAATGAAACTCAACCGCCCAGTTGCATATCAGTGGGCACCACATAAGCCAGAGATCCCTATCCCGCAAGCACATCGGGTTGATGAAAAACTCCTCGGTGTACCCAATTCTATCATTGACGCCGTATGGCTGCCATACCACCTATGAAATAGGGCAACAACGCAACATTGATGACTATTTTTCAGGCAAGCATGAGAAATGAATGAAGTAATGTCCTCGTTATCTTCTCAGGCGTAGTCGTGTCCAACTCGGCAATGTACTTTTGGTACATGAGATTGACATCGTTCATCATCTCGGATACCACATCCCACTTGTAAGCCCAAGTTGGGCGCCATAATTCGCCATCTTCATCCCAAGGATTAAATTTGACGTTCTTCGGGCATCCAACAGGCAGACGCTCCCAGCTCCATACAGAAAGTAGAAGCATATTACCACCAATGCCTGCACTACCTGTGATCCTGCAACACGCATCATCCAGCTGCATATGAAAGAAAACAATGTTAACTTGACAACAAGGTTTCATTGCTAATGAAGAAATGACTTGATAACAACACAAACCAACTACATGTCAGTACAAGTAGGCAAGAGTCGTTGAACCCCAGCTCCATCCGCTATCAAAGACGGTCAATGCCTTCAACCAAATCCATGGAGCGTTCTTGCCTGTGGCGTCGGGAAATAAAGTCCTCGATACAACATACCACGTATAGACATGAGTGTATGTATCACATCATCAGTGGCATCCACAGGGCAATGCGCAAAGTTGCTTTGAATCCACGTGAAAGAAGCTTCGGCTACTTTCCTTTCCTTTTTCTTCTTCTCTTCTCCCTCCTCTACATCAGCCTTAGCCTCGGTAGGAGCCATAATTTTTTTTGGGAAAGGGGTGTAACCCCGGCCTCTGCTTCAGAACGATGCATACGGCCACTTTTATTAGAAAACAAATAAGTTCAACACAAGTCATGAGGTCGTAAACAAACGAACCACAAAAATGCTCACGAAGAGCAGAGAATAAAAGCCAGAAAAAGCAGGCAAAAAAGATAGGAAAACTAATTGCCTATCCTATTACATGACCGCCATCCAAACCGGCTGAATATAGCCCGAGCTACCATCTCCCATCGGGTAGATAAAATTAACCAAATGTTCCCTAGCCTCTGCCTGAGTGAGTAGCGACCACATACAGATCAATGTAGTGGCTCGGAAGATAACCTGCAAAAAATGAGTTTTTGTTGTTCTGTCAAAAACCAAAGCATTCCTGCAGTTCCATACTGCCCAAACTAAAGCACATACTCTTACACGAATGTGTCTTGCTGTTTGGGATTCTATCTCGTCCAGGCACGTCCCAAATAACGTGTTGATATTATTTGGAGGAGTAATATTAAACGCAATGTGAACAGTCTGCCATAGAACCTTTGCCATCGGACAGTCAAGAAAGAGGTGTTTGATGGTCTCATCACGATCACAAAAACTACATCTCGTGGAACCAGTCCAGTTGCTCTTTGTCAAATTGTCCTTAGTTAAAATGACTTGTTTGTGTAGAAACCACATGAACACTTTAACTCTCAAAGGTACCTTGACATTCGAAACATGTTTGGATGTAGGAATAGATCTAGAATTAATCACATCTAAATACATAGATTTAATAGTGAACTCTCCATTCCTGGCTAACTTCCAGCACGATGTGTCTGGCTGTTGAGAAAGCTGCACATCCATCAGTCTTCTCACCAAATGGAGCCAGGCTTCCCAAAGGGCTCCGGCAAATATTATCCTAAAGTGGATATTGAGGGGAGTGGACTAAAGCACGGTAGCAACGAAAGCGTCACTTTGTTGCACAATGCTATAAAGGGAGGTATAAGCGCGAGAGGGGTTTCCCCTAGCCATGTATCCTCCTAGAATCTCGTGGAAGTACCGTTTCCGACTAGAAACTTCGTTCTGTTGAAAAAGCCTGCTTTAACTCTCATCAAGCCTGTTGGGGATATAACTATTTGTGTAAGCCGCCAGGAGGGGCCGGGTTGCACAAAGGTGATTCACCATATGAAGCCCAAGATCAAGCTTGAAGATAGCGGTTCAATAAAGGGTCTAAAGTCCACAGGCGACTTAAGGCCCGTAGCGATAAATCGCCGTAATGGCATAACTTGTATTACAAGGTAGGATTAACTAGTCACCGAGCCAGACATTGTTTATAAGCCGCCCGGGACTCTGTAGGCCGCAGGGCGTCAACCCATGTATGTAAGGGGACGACCCGCTGGCGGCTTAGGGCAGGGAACATCAGATCGAGAACCGGGCATAGCGTGTGTCACTCCCTGGTCATCGAAAACCTAGCAATACCAACCCAACTAGACGTAGGCTTTTACCTTCATCGTAAGGGGCCGAACTAGTATAAAACCTCTCTCGTATCCCTTGTCCCGTTAACCCCTTTAAGCTTCCTAGTTGCGATGGCTCCACGACTAAGTCCTTGCTAGAGGACATCTGCCATGACAATTCCATGACAGTTGGCGCCCACCGTGGGGCCAGCACACGGTGGATTTGAGTTCTTGAAGGGCAACTTCGAAGGGCTCAAGGGATACACTATGGGCCGGATGACCAAGAGTCGTCGCGGCAAGATCTACATCGATGACGAAGGCTGGGGCCCCGACGCCGGCTCAATTGAGTACGGGTATCGGGTTCCCTTCGGCGGAATCCACGTCTTCATTGGCCGGATCGGTGAGCCGGGCCCTGAGCCGGACAACTACACCGACCTCGTCGAGACGGCTCAGCGTGCGAGACCCGCCCGTGCTCAACCCATCATGAAGCGTGCCTTCGTGGGCTGCATCCATGGATGAGAACTTTCTGAGGGCTCTATCTACAGCGGTGAGACGGCCGTCCACTCCGATGGTGATTCGTCCACTGGTGAGACGGATTCATTGTATCAACTGCAAGATTGCAGGCTTGGGGCCTGTTAGATGGCGTGATATTCGGACCCCTTTGAGCCGCCAAGCTGGGTAGGGGTCTTCATGGCTGGTACTCAACCCGGACAAAACTCTACACCTGCGGTAGCAATAACATCCGGGTCAGGAGCGGCCGGGGCAGGAGGCCCTGTGCGCCCGCTGGATCAGGTGCTGCTTGATCTCATGGATAAGCTGACGGCCCTGTTAACCGCCACAGTTATTCCTGCAAATCAAGACGAACGTGATGCAGAGGTGGCACTGGTGCGTGAGGAAATAGCTCGGGCCAAGGAGGCCTTAGCAGCTGAGGACACCAGGTTGGCCGCAGAACGGGCGGCTTTTTATGCACGGGCCCAACAGCTCGGTCGAGGCTTTCCGACCACGATGAAGCTGAACGCGTCTAACGAGGTGATGAGGAGGAGACACCAGAAAACTCAATCCCGTTTGCCTCCGGTTTATGATCCTCGGAGCCTTTTTCCACACCCGGGGCCGGTGACGGTGTCCTGGACTAGGGGGTACTCACCATGTCGTCTCCCGATCTGTTAGATTGGGCCGAGGACCCCAATAGCCGTATACTCATGGGCCAGTCCGGACAACTACCGCATACAAGGAAGATTCCACAAGACTTGGCGATCAAGACAAGGACTCCTCCCCACCGGCGTATTCGGCTAGGAATTTTTTTATCCTAGGCCTTTGGTGCATTATATAAACCGAGGCCAGGCTAGTCGATAGACATATACACAATCATAATCATCATAGGCTAACTTCTAGGGTTTAGCCTCTACGATCTCGTTGTAGATCTACTCTTGTACTACTCATATCTTCAATATTAATCAAGAAGGAAGTAGGGTTTTACCTCCATCGAGAGGGCCCGAACCTGGGTAAACATTGTGTCCCTTGCTTCCTATTACCATAAGCCTAGACGCACATTTCGGGACCCCCTACCCGAGATCCGCCGGTTTTGACACCGACATTGGTGCTTTCATTGAGAGTTCCACTGTGCCGTCACCGTAAGGCTCGATGGATCCTTCTATCATCGGTAACGATGCGGTCCAGGGTGAGGTTTTCCTCTCCGGACAGATCTTCATATTCGGGCGTTTCGCATGCGGCCAACTCGCTGGCCATCCGGAGCAGATCGAGAGCTACGCCCGCCACCGTGTCAGGTTCGGAAACTTGAACTACACTGCCGACGTCCGCGTAGACCTGATCTTCAACGGATTCGAACCCATGCCAGGTGCACCGCACGATCACGACGAGCATGATTTAGCTCTGCCGTCGAACAATGTTCGGGAGATCACACCTGCAACTACTCCGGCCCTCAATCCGGAGCGAATCGCGCCATCCAAGGACGGGTGGATAGAGCCTGCCATGGAGGCCGCACTCTCAGTGGTGATAGAGCCGGATACTGACTTCACCCCTTACAAGAGTCATGTTGCCTAACTACTGGATTCGTCCCCGACCACGGACTCCGAGCTGCCTGTGCCCGTGCCTATCGAATCTGATTGGGCACCGATTATGGAGTTCACATCCGCGGATAGCTTTCAGCACTCGCCCTTGGGAGATGTGCTAAGTTTGTTGAAATCTCTCTCCCTGTTAGGAGACTCCCGGCCGAACTATGTCCGGCATTGACCATGTCACGACCTGCATCGATCGGCGGGGCCCACTGTTGCTTCTTCAAGCCGGTGTCCATCATGCCGACCTACTTTGACTCATCGGCCGACATCGAGGCTTCGACATATCGGCTGGACCGGGGGCTTCGCCATCTCTTCATCAACCTACTCCGGATACTTCGGCGTCACTAGTCGACCAGCTCCGTCACGTTAGCGGGACCGAGGGCTTTGCCTCGGCGAGCCAACCTTTGCCAACATCGCCATGCCGTCGTTTTATCGCCCATCAGGCAATAGGTGTACGGAATCGAGTCCCGATTTTGGGAATCACCTTTCTTCGGATTGCTACAACAAATAAACCAGGTGCTATTAATCCTAGTATTTTTTGCTTGTTTGGGTTCATTTTCCCAAGGAATTATTACTCTGGTCTGTCCATCATATGTACACATGTCTATCAAATGGTGGCCGCATTAACGACGGTCGCATGGTGGGTCAGTCAGTCTCCGTACATAGTCCGGCGAACGCCGCATCCGGAACTCGGACCGACATGTGACTTCAGGCTTTGCCACGCCTTTACCGCATCACACTGACGCCCTGCATCGACATTGACTTCGGCGCCAAGCCATATTTATTTAATTACTCACTTTGCATAAATTATTTATTATGCAACATTTTTTTATTATTACTATTATCCCCGGTCTGCACTATTTTTTGTGCATAGGAAAATGATCCAACCGGACTATATCCTTTGGCGTCACCTCGGCTGGACGGGGGGCTTCGCCAACACTTCATTACCCCATGCCAGGGACTTCGGCATCACTCTGCCAGCCTGCATTTACCGTGCTATGTCACCACTTCGGAATGCCGAGCTCTTTGCTCCGCCACCTCGGGACCGGCTTGGGGGATGGAACCTTGTCCCGCATCAAGCTCGGACCGCGTCATCAATAACGAACACATTAACCAGCTAAGTTTCCTTCATGCTCAAAGTTTTAAATTTTTTATTTATGTTCATTTCGACCAAGCATTATACTTTTTTTGGAAAAACGTTGCTTGTAAAAAATTTCCTTGTCCAAACTTTGTTTGTGACGCACAAATTCAAATACCTCATTTACTTGGGGGCTCCCTTGCTGGAGCTTTTCCTCTTGCATATGATTATACTTGTACGGCTTCGTTCCTTGTTCGTGTATTACGCCACAATATGCACCATATTAACCTAAGTGATTTGCAAGCTGGGTTGCCTTGCTCCTGTGTTTACCCCTACATTCCAGATTGTTCGGCTAGGGAGTAAAGGGAGCACCTCTGCGATTGTCACAATCGGGTCACCCGAGCCGGACCTCAGACTGGGTGAAGCCGAAAGCTAGCGCTCTTACTGTTTTCAATTATGGTCGGCATACAACGGAACTCATGAGTACAAAAAATCTATTGCACAAGTCTCATATTAACAATGAGCACCGAAGAAAGGTATCGGTGGGGGTACTATTTTCTTCGAAGTTGCTTCTTACACTTTATCAGTAATATAGCATAAGTTCCCTGAGCGCGCTTTGTCTGTTACAGCCTTATGACCTGATTGCTTGGTTATCGAAAACATCGTCGATATTCTCGACAGGTGGAGTGCATAACACTTTTCGGTCCTCGACCGAAGAGGGAGAAGCCGAAGGTCGGTTAAGACGCGTTTAAAGTTCGATTGAACATAGATATGATATAAGTACTTCGGTACATACAATCATTCTTTTACCCAAGTCACTCGGGGGCTCTTAAATTTATGTGAGCTATTTTATAATAAGTGTTCTTCTTCTTAGTCGTTGCAAAGTATTTTTTCTATCACTCATTTTTTTCGACGCGAGTGTGCGGTCAATAGCCGGGGCGCCAAATTTCTCTCTCAAAGCCGCTAAAGTTTGCTAAACTGGCCTAATGATAAGTACTCCGCCTTCGGGATAGGAGGTTGAAGCCATAGGCTGACCCGCTTGAAGTCTCGAGATAGGATGTGTCATGTTAAAGCATGACAGAAACACCTTTTTTTTCTAAAACTAATTTTCGACTTGGCACCGAACACTTGATCTAGTTCGGACATTAAACTTTTGAATAAGTTTTTTGGCTTTTCGAGCCTATGTCAGTTTATACTATTTGTGCGTTTCTAGCATTAGTCTCGTAGTGTAACGCCGGACACCTTTAGGGATTCGGCAAAAACATTCTTGGATATTGCTATATATGCATCGGTTTCGAATTGTGTCTTCGGTCAATAGTTGGGTTGCCCGGCTCCTGTGCTTGCCTCCTACGTTCCGCTTTGTTCGGCTAGGTGTGCCAAGGGAGAACCACTGCGATTGTGCTTCCAGCTCGCATGGTCAAGCACCTCAGTGGAGAAAGCCGAAAACTGACTGTCACAATAGGCGTAAACTGGTCAGCGATCCGATGACTATGTTAAATGACGGGCCGTTCATAACATTGGCCGAAGTGTTTACGGCTTGACCTCGGATGTCGTTGAACACTAACCGGGGGCTCATAGCTAGCTTCCCCAGTATAAAGCTCCTATGACTAAGCGAAAGTTTTAAAGCCCGCATACTTGATTGCCTCATTTCTGCTAACACAACCGCCTTCGGGCACCGAGACGTGGGCTAAGGGTTGTTTTGCTATTACGGAAACACCCTGCGTAGTATCTACCAAGGGGTAGAAGCCGACGATGGGCCACTTTCAAATGATAAACGGTCACAATGGAGTCAAAATAATGATGTAAAGTACTTGGATACATAGAATCATTACACATAATCTGTGATTTTACTCTGGATATCGATCCTTAATTCGGCCACCCGTGCCCACATTAAGGCTCGGGGGCTACTGGGCTTCGTGCTCATTATTTAAAAATATTAAAGGAGCACATCGATCCCCTGATCTGGCGTTGCCACCAGACCAGTGTCTTGGGGGCTACTGCATTGCCTATTTCAATGCAGAAAATTTCAACTACCAAGTGTTCAGCTTGACCGAACTATGGGCAAACGTGTCTTCGGACAGCAATAAGTACCATTTGGACCTATCTGCCATCAAGCTATATATCACGGCGACTTCTCACGACCCTCTCTCAGGGGCCCGTTCGCCGATCACTATTATCTCTAATATATTACACTGCGTTTTTATTCCTATGTATGCTGCCGAGCTAGGAATTGATCCTCAGGCCGATTTCGCGCATCGACCTGAGTCTCAGGGGCTACTGGGAACATCGGTTTTTATGCTTGCCTTCAGGTGCATCTCGGGTTTTAAACTGATACACACCTTGAAGGCTACTGGATATACATCGGCAAAGAATAAACTGCACCAGTTACAAATATTCACAAAAATCAGCCCGCGGTCGGGGTGGTGCACCACCTCGGGGGCAGTCCGGCATAAAGCTCGGGCGCCAGCGGATAGCTCCATAGAGGGCATTTACGACATTAAGCTCAGCTAAACTCCTTCAACTTTTTTGAACCAAGATGGTCTATGGCATCTTGAATATATATAGTCCGGTGTTGGAGCTCGGATACAGTCCGGCGTT
Organism: Aegilops bicornis; assembly: GCA_021605145.1. Lineage (NCBI taxonomy): Eukaryota > Viridiplantae > Streptophyta > Magnoliopsida > Poales > Poaceae > Aegilops > Aegilops bicornis. Next base: position 119,431,312 of record CM038673.1, read on the forward strand.
GGAGCTTGGACACAATCCGGCGTTGGAACTTAGACACAGTCCAGGATTGGAGCTCGGATATATTTCGGCGTTGGAGCTCGGAAGCAGTCCAGCATTGGTGCTCGGCTGCAAAAGATACCTCGAATGCAGTTCGGCGTTAGAGCTCGGACGCAAGAGGACACTGCCTCCCGGGAACAACTTCAAACCCGAGGTGTGGCATAAAAATAACAAGGCATTGATAAAGGCCGGAAACTTAAAGGGGCTCCCCGGATGCCCGACGTGTAAACTCTTCGGATGCACTTCGTCGATCCTCAAAGTCGAAGATGAGAAGATTTGTTGAACCAGTTTTCAAGACCGCCGATTGAAGATGAAGAACAGTCCGAAAGAATCGAGGAGCGTCCCTAACTTGAAGACCGGTTCAGGGTGCTACTGACGGTGTCCTGGACTAGGGGGTACTCACCACGTTGTCTTCGGATCTGTTAGATTGGGCCGAGGACCCCAATGGCCGTATACTCATGGGCCAGTCCGGACAGCTGCCGCATACAAGGAAGATTCCACAAGACTTGGCGATCAAGACAAGGACTCCTCCCCACCGGCGTATTCGGCTAGCACTCTTGTTATCCTAGGCCTTTGGTGCATTATATAAACCGAGGCCAGGCTAGTCGATAGACAAATACACAATCATAATCATCATAGGCTAACTTCTAGGGTTTAGCCTCTACGATCTCGTGGTAGACCTACTCTTGTACTACTCATATCTTCAATACTAATCAAGCAGGAAGTAGGGTTTTACCTCCATCGAGAGGGCCCGAGCCTGGGTAAACATTGTGTCCCTTGCTTCCTGTTACCATCAGCCTAGATGCACAGATTGGGACCCCCTACCCGAGATCCGCCGGTTTTGACACCGACAGCCGGCCCTAGTAACCCGCCGGAAGCAAACCAGTTCATAACACACGGAGCAGGGGGACCGGTTCAGCCTCGGGTGATGGCACCTCCTCATGTGAATATGGCCCTGCCCCGCTACGTATCAACGCCACCGGGTCATTTTTCTAACCCCATGGAGAACCTGATCACATCATCGGCACGTTTGGCGGCTCTCCCAGTGGACGGTGACGATCCAACAACGGTGGAGACGCGAAGAATCAGAGAACTCGTCCAAACGGGTCTAGCTCAGCAAGAGGCTTATTCAGAACTTCAAAGATACCTGCAAACAGTCCATGTCCATTGTGGACTTAACTAATTGTAAGCAAGTGGAAGGTGAATCTACCACTCATTGGGTGCGCCGGGTCAAGGAGATAATACATTCGTCTGACAAGATGAATGCCGGCTCTGCAGTCCTCATGTTGGAGTAAAATTGCCGATTTGTACCGCTGAGACAGAAGCTGGGGTGCCTCAAGCATGATTGCAATGATATGGGTCAGCTAATGGCGGCTCTAGTCAAATACGCGATTCTGATAATACCGCGGATCCTGCGTCTGACGAGGAAAAGACGGGGAAGGGAAAGAAGAATGGCAATGGAAAGGGCCAGCAACATAACCCAGCAATTCAAGGAGGCAATAAGCGTAAAGTTGATGGTAATACGGAGTTTGTGGCCAACGCTAATGCGCAGGGTAACAATCAGAGACGCAAAGGGAGGCATCCCCCTCGGTCTGGTGGGTCAGGTCCATCCCTTGAGCAGCTACTCAATGAACCCTGCCCGAGACACGGTACCCGGGAAAAGCCGGCCACTCACTTATGGAAGGATTGCGCGATCATGAAGGCTTTCAAGAATTCCAACATGTTCGATGACAATCATGGGTCGGGTGGCGGCTCAGGTGCCGGCGGTTTTCATGGCCCGGGTGGCTGTTCAAATTCCGGCTTTCAGGGAAATCAAGGTGGCTATAATCACCAGTAGTCTGGCCAGGGAGGTTAGCAGCAGCAGCAGTCGGGTTATCAAAGCAATCCAAAGCAGCTGAATAGTGGACAGTATCATGTGTTCACCACTAGCTTATGCAAGCGAGATCAGAAGCTTCATAAAAAGGCTGTGAGCATTTGTTGAGCAATGATTCGCCGTTATTTAAGGTGGTCAGAGCAGCCTATTGTGTGGAGTAGAGAGGATCACCCTCCCCGGGTTGACAATCCGGGTCAGTTAGCCTTGGTGGTAGCACCTCAAGTTGGTGGATGTAAGTTTACTAAGGTACTCATGGCTGGAGGTAGTAGCATTAACATCCTCTACTATGAGACCTTTCGGCGTATGGGGTTGACTGACAAAAATTTAAAGACATCCAACACCGTTTCCCATGGAGTGGTGCCTGGTAAGTCGGCATACCCAGTTGGAAAGATTGAGTTCGAGGTGGCCTTTGGAGACAAATATGATTCTAGGGCTGAGAAATTAACCTTTGAGGTGGTCAAAATCAAAATCCCATATCACGCTCTGTTTGGTCGGCCAGCTTACGCCAAGTTCATGGCGCGGCCGTCTTATGTTTATTTGCATCTCAAGATGCCGGGTCACAAGGGCACCATTACTATGCATGGGAGTCAAAAGATAGCCCTGGAATGTGAGGAGGGCGATGCGCCTTATGCCGAGTCTGTTTGTGCAGCTGAGGAGCTAAAATTTTATCAAGATACCATTGACCCGGCAGATATGACACCTCTGAAGAAGCCGACCACAGAGCATTACCCGACGATGAAGTTTAAGTCAGCTGATGAAACCAGGCTTGTTGATTTTACTCCAGGCAACTCATCTAAACAATTCAGCATCAGTGCCAATCTGGATCCTAAATAGGAAAGCGCGCTCATCGAGTTCATCCGTGAGAATCGGGACATCTTTGCATGGAAACCTTCTGACATGCCGGGTGTATCGAGGGAACTCGCTGAGCACACTCTTAATATTGATCCGAAGTTTAATATTGATCCGAAGTTTAAGCCGGTCAAGCAGTTTCTTCGGCGGTTCAAAGAAGAGGGGCGGAAAGCTATTGATGAGGAGGTGGCCCGGCTCTTGGCGGCCGGGTTTATTGTTGAAGTTTTTCACCCAGAATGGTTGGCTAACCCGGTGCTTGTACTTAAGAAGAATGGAACCTGGCGGATGTGTGTGGATTACACGGACTTAAATAAAGCTTGTCCGGCTGATCCTTTTGCTCTCCCCGTATTGATCAAATCATTGATGCTACGACGGGTTGTGAGCGCTTGAGCTTTTTGGATGCTTACTCTGGTTATCATCAGATCAAGATGGCAGTTAAGGACCAGGATAAGACGGCCTTCATTACTCCGTTTGTAGCCTTCTGCTATGTGTCTATGCCTTTTGGGCTCAAGAGTGCCCAGGCGACTTATCAACGGTGTGTACAGAACTGTCTCCACGATCAGATTGGGTGCAATGTTCACGCTTATGTGGATGATATAGTGGTGAAGTCTAGAGAGAAGGAAACATTGATAGATGATCTGAAGGAGACCTTTGATAATCTCCGGGTCTACAAGATGATGCTTAACCCGGCCAAATGTGTGTTCGGTGTGCGAGCAGGCAAACTTTTGGGTTTTTTGGTCTCTAACAGAGGTATTGAAGCTAATCCGGAGAAGATCAAGTCAATCACCTCTTTGGATAAGCCGGCGTGCAGCAATGATGTTCAGCGACTGGCGGGTCGTATCGCTGCTTTAAGCCGGTTCATAAGCCGGTTAGGTGAGAAGGCCATACCGCTGTATCAGCTGATGAAGAAAATAGACAGATTTGTCTGGAGTGACGCTGCCAATGCTGCATTTGAAGATTTAAAGAGACAGTTGTCTGAACCGCCGATTCTTGCGGCTCCCATTGATAAAGAGCCGCTGCTGTTATACGTGGCTGCTAACTCACGTGTTGTCTGTGTTGCAATTGTGGTAGAGCGCAAGGAGGCTGGCAAGGAGCATCTGGTTCAACGACCAGTGTACTACATCAGTGAGGTGCTCATTGAGTCTAAGCAAAGATATCCGCATTGGCAGAATCTTGTTTATGGGGTGTTCATGGCGAGTCGGAAGCTTAAGCAATACTTCCAGGGTCACCCTATCACTGTAGTAAGTTCTGCTCCTTTGGGAGACATCATCCAGAATAGAGAGGCCACAGGACGAGTCGCCAAGTGGGCCATCGAGCTTGGGCCTCATGGTTTGAAATATGTGCCACGTACTGCTATTAAGTCTCAAGCCCTAGTGGACTTTATGAATGATTGGACAGAGCTGCACACACCTGAGGAGAAGCCGGATAACACATATTGGACTATTCATTCTGATGGATCCAGGCAGTTAGAAGGCTCGGGGGCTGGAGTCATTTTAACTCCCCCTCGAGGTGACAAATTTTGCTATGTGCTTCGGCTCATGTTTCCTCGTACTAATAATGCAGCTGAATATGAGGCCTTACTACATGGTCTTCGGATGGACAAAGATATGAATTTGAACCGGGTAAGGTGTTTGAGCGACTCAGATCTCGTGGCTCAACAGGTGTCAGGCAAGTGGCGGCTTATCGTTGAGAAGTTGATGTTGTAGCTGGGCACTTCAAGGGTTATCAAGTGGAGCACATGGATCAAAGGAAGAATGAGGCAGCTGATGCTTTAAGCCGGCTGGGATCTCAACGTAAGACAGTACCGCCTAACACCTTTTTGGATGATTTGCATAATCCTTCTGTCAAATTACCCACAGAGGATGACTTAGTTGTTCTAGACCCGGAGGCATAGTTGGTGGCAGCTCTTCACGTCATCCCGGATTGGACAGTGCCATATTTGGCTTACATGACCCGGCGAGAATTGCCTGAGGATGATACCTTGGCAATACAAATCACCCGGCAGTCTAAGTCCATGACAATTGTTCAGGGTGAGCTGCATCATCGCAGCATCACTAGGGTGTTTCAACGTTGTGTCTCACCTATGGAAGGGCAGGAAATACTTCGGGAGATCCATGAAGGCGATTGTGGTCATCATGTCGGCTCAAAATCTCTTGTGGCCAAGGCTTTCCGTCATGGTTTTTATTGGCTGACGGCTCATGCTGATGCGGAAGATCTGGTCAGTAAATGTGACGGTTTTAAAAAATTCTCATGACAAGCTCATGTGCCGGCTCAAGAATTGAGGATGATTCCAATTACTTGGCCGGTCGAAGTCTGGGGGCTTGATATGGTCGAGCCTTTCAAAAGGTCTAAGGATAAAAAGACACACCTCCTGGTAGCGGTGGATAAATTTACAAAGTGGGTTGAGGCAGAGCCGGTCAGTAAGTGTGACGCAGGCACGACGGTTCAGTTCATGAAAAAAGTGAATTTTTCGCTTTGGTTTTCCACATAGCATCATAACTGATAATGGCACTAATCTCTCCAAAGGTGCTATGGAAGAGTTCTGTCAACGAGAACATATCCGGCTTGATGTTTCGGCGGTAGCTCATCCTCAATCCAACGGTCAAGCAGAAAGAGTCAATCAGGAGATCTTGAAAGGTATAAAACCCCGGCTCTTGGTCCCCTTACAGCGGACGCCGGGTTGTTGGGTGGAGGAACTACCCTCTGTGATTTGGAGCATCAACACTACACCTAACAGCTCTATGGGTTATACACCTTTCTTCATGGTGTATGGAGCAGAAGCGGTCCTGCCAAGTGACATCCGTCATTACTCGCCCTGCATGGCGGCTTACGTTGAGGCTGATAATGAAAAAGCTCGTCAAGATGCACTTGACTTGTTGGATGAAGAGCAAGACTTGGCAATAGCCCGCTCGGCGATTTACCAGCAAGACCTGCGCCGCTACCACAACCGCCGGGTTAGATCCAGAACCTTTCAGGAAGGTGACTTAGTGCTCCGGCTCATCCAGGATCAATCTGATATGCACAAGCTATCCCCCCCTTGGGAAGGACCCTTTGTGGTCAGCGAGAACCTGAACAATGGGTCATACTACCTCATCGATGTTCGAGAGCACAAAGACTCACGTAAGTCGGAGGAGGAGACCCATCGGCCGTGGAATGTAGCTCACCTTCGGGCTTACTATACTTGAGCCACCGGCTCTGAGGATGTACATATATTTTGAGATGTATATATTATGAAAAGAAATAAAGCAGGACCTCCGTCCTTTTTTCATCCTCAAATGTTTACATGTCTTCCTTATTATGTTGTTAAAACAACCAATAGGGAGCGGATCATACTTGAATCCGGCTCTCTCTCTTGGGTATGGCTTATGATCATATCTGAATCTGGCCATGATCACTAGGGGGCCTCCTGTTCAAACATAGGTCGTATCCGAACCAAAGAGAACATAGATGTCGATACCCTCTTGATCGGCATACTGCCAAACCCACTAGGGGGCTTCTTGATCATATCTGAATCATAGCTCAACCCCTTTGGGTCTGACGTGGATCGTATTCGAATCAGCGTCATTAAACAACTCTCATGATTACTTGGGGGCTTCCTGTTAAAACATATGTCGTATTCGAACCAAAGAGAACATAGCCGTCGATACCCACTTGATCGGCATCGCCAAAGCAACTAGGGACTATATGATCGTATCCGAATCTTAGCTCAACCCTTTGGAACGGTTCTCTGATCGTATTCAAATCAGAAGCCTTTGAACTTCATCTATTTTTCATCACACTTTGCAAATATCAATTGTGTGGCGGTGTGCTGATCTTTTTCTGAAAGTACTTATGGGGTGATTTTTATGCCACCGGCTTATTTTTGTTCCAATACAGTTGTTGGTGCAGAGCAAGCATCATATATGTGCAAGGTTTTCAGGATTAAAAAGCTTACCCTCATTGTTCGGGTCGCATTAGCCGGCAAGGTAATCAAAGGATCACATGCATGTTGTTACAACTATGTCTTAAGGATATAATTAAGAACCGGCCTTTTTTATGATTTTTTTGATTCATACTCCGAGTTATCAGTAAAACACATGAACCGCCATGCGGTAAGCTGCCAAGGGACTTGCGTTTGTTGTTCTGTACGCAGGGTAACTAAAACAGAAGATCAATATAAACCGGAAGACTATAACGATGGCGGCTTGAACAAGTGTTGAGCGCCTCAAACGTGCACGATGGCACGACAAAATCAAGTCTTTCTTCTATCCTATTACAAGACTCCCCGAGTCTGGATAATAAATCATTGTTTTCGACAAGGCATAAAAATAAGACGCCCCGTGGATCACTCATTTTGTTGGCGTGAATATTCCGGATCATCCCTTTCCGCTCCTCCGTCGGCTGCCCTGTCCTTGAAGGTTGATGATGACCAGTCAATGCCACTCAAAGCTTCAAATTCAGCTTCATAATCAATTAACCCGGCCGTATCGACTTCGGGGGCGAAGGTATACTTACGAATTTGATGGGTCAAGCTGACTGCATCATAATGTGGCGTTGCGATCCTCTGATTTTGGCTGTCGTAACCTGGCTGGTACTTGGTGAGATCCGTATCATTCCTAATCAGAGTGGCCACAGGACGTATTTCTTTCACGCAGGCGGTGAAATCCTTCTCATCAAAGGGGGTGCCATCCTCCTTAAAGCTTGGATATCGAAGGGAGATGTCGGCTGGGTCTAGCTCTGGTAACCATGCCTTAGCACGGCTTAAGGCGGCTATGGCTCCGGCTCTTGCAAAAGCACGTCTCAATTCTTGGACCCGTTGAGGGAGCACAGCAAGTCGCTTCAATACATCAGCCAGGCGATTGGGAACATCATTTGACAAGGCCACAACGGCTAAAGCACGTTGTGACCCGGTTAGAGTTGTTCCACCAATGTATACACCGCCTTCAGCTTTGTTAATATGTTCTGGTTCAGATTGGAACTCCTGAGGCCTGCATTAACAAACATAAGGTGAGCCAGAGATGACAAACAAGGTACTTGTCGAAAACAAAATTTTACAGTATTTAACGCTGGCATAATAACTTACCAAAGATTGCTGAGACCATTTGAGATATATGGCGTTTTAGGCCAGTTAACTCAGCCCTTGTCTTTGTGAGAGCCGCTTCTGCTTTCTCGGCCCGGGTGACCAAGGAGGCCTTTTCATCAGCCAATACTTTCTTATCAACTTCAAAGCTTTTCTTCAATTTCTCTTGTTCAGATACGCTGAACTCAAATTTGGAGTTGGCCTTTTGAATTTCAATCTCTTGAGCTGCCAGGCGACTCTTCAAGTCAGCAATCTCTGACTCAAGTTGACTTATGGTGGCCTGAATCAAAGCCGGTATACAGTCAGCAGTGTTATAATATAGCATTAAGTCCCAAGCACTTTGCACGGAAATATACTTGACACTTGGGGGCTAATGTACGCTGAAGAACTCTGAGTTATTGCGGCGGTTTATGGAAATTAAGTCCCAAGCACTTTGCAAGCAAATATACTTGGCACTTGGGGGCTAATGCATATTGCAGTTCAAGGTATTATACTATGCCGGTTCAGTTATCTTCTTTTAAAGCCGACCTTCGAGTGTTACAGGGTAAGCCGGGCGTCTGACAAGTAATGCTAAGCAGATTCTAAGTCTACAACATATTTTTTCTCATAAGCAATAGACTTGGGGGCTGGTGTAGTAAGGAGGAATAAGGAATATCAACAAGAGTTATACCTCAGATTTTTGGTGTATTTGCTTCACCATATCAACTTCCAGGTCACGGCTGTTGTGCACTTGATTTATATAGCTAGAGACTATTTCTCCAATACTAAGATGAGTATAATCAGTGACGTCCAGCTTGGCTTTTCGGCGCTCCAAAAGTTCTTCCTTGGCAGAGCACTTAGCGAGTAGAGTGGGTCTTCCCGATTCAACATACTGAGCCTTAAGAATCTCAACTTCTAGGTCATCCGTTCTTGCCGGGCTAGGAACCTCCGGGTTATCCTGGCTATTAAGAGTACATTTCAGCAGGTGGATCGAGAGGTTGGTCTTTGGAATATCATGGGCGGTTCGGTGGCGGCTCATGTGTGGAGGTGTCGAGAACGGTTGTTCGAGCTTCTGGTCGATCTGGCAACTGGCTCTTTGGCCGGTTTATTTCTCTTCGCCCTTTTGCTGGGCTTCACTTGTACGTTGTGTGCAAATCAGAAGGGTTAGTACAAAGACATGAGTAAGATAAGCATAAAAATAAACAAGTTGACATTACCCTGGAGCAGTCTTGAAAGCCAGCATGTTGGATTGCATGGATTCGCCGGAAGAAGGTGAAGTATCCTGATAGTTTGAGTTAGATGAATTGAGGGGCTGATGAATGAAACTCGCCAAAGGTAAATAAGAACGTAAATTGGAGATAACCTCAGCCCGGTGCTTCCTTGTTATGTCAGGTAAGCCGGAGGAGAGTTCCGCGTCTTTGCTGGTCCGGGTCTGCCTCCGGCTCTCATGAGCCTGTTGCTTCAAAAGAAATTGAGGATCTTGGTAAGCTAAAGGATGTGAAAATCTTACTTTCCGAGTCACTCTTCGGACTTTCTGCCTTGGCAAAGGCTCGGAGTCGGAGGAAATTATAGTTACCCCTTCCTCAACTGCTTGGCTATTTCCCGTGTCCCCCTGAAGTAAATTAATGTCAGTAAGATGATGTTAAAGGAATCAGGGGAGTTAAGGATTACCTCTTCTTCGTCATCAGAGAGGTCATCCAGTTTGAGCAAATCTGAAGCACTTGGCTTATTCTTCCTCCGAGCTCCGGCTTTAGCGGTTTTCCTTTTGGATGTCTTGGCTGCTCTGGCCTATTTGGCAGCCTCATGATCATATTTGACCTTCCAGAAATTGTGTTTTGCATGTGAATAATGAGAAAAGGTCATGAGTAGAAGCAAGGTATTCCACAAAAAGAATAAATTCTTAGATTAATAACTTACTGCATGAGCCGGATTATACTTGCAGAATGGAAGCAAGCCGAAGGTGTTGCTGACCATTGAGCCCTCTTTCAAAATAGATTGAGTCGTGGCCTCAATCATATCATCAGGCGAGTCATCAAGACAATGACGCAGCGGGTCATCTTTTTCGCCTGTGTAAGTGCACATCAAGCCGGGGCGGCGGCTTAACGGTATCACCCACCATGAGATCCAGACACGGACCAAATCAATGCCATCTAAGCCGTTCCCCAAGAGAGCTTTGATTTTCTTTATGGTAGGAGCGATCATGAGCGTTAATGGCGAGATAACTTGTCCGGCGGTGGATGGTTGGATTCAAGGCGCAGAGCGCGAAAGCCGGGCAGTGGATTCTCATCAGCCGAAGAAGTATCCTGGAAATAGAACCACGTCTGGTTCCAATCCTTAGGGTGGCTTGGCGGTTCAGCATATGGGAAAAGGCAGTCCCTCCGTCGCTGAATGGAGATACCACCAAGTTCCAGGCTGGGCCCGTTGGCACGCGTTCATTACGACGGTTTAAGTAAAACAATTCTCTGAAAAGCAATAGGTTGGGTTCTTCTCCAAGATATACCTCGCAAAAGACTTGGAACTTGCAAATGTTTGACACGGAGTTGGGCCCGATGTCTTGAGGTCTGATGTCAAAAAAGTGCAAAATATCCTTGAAGAATTTTGAGCCGGGTGGAGCAAAGCCCCGGTTCATATGATTAGTAAAAACGATCACTTCCCCCTCCTTGGGTTGAGGTTTTTCTTCCGACGGATTAGGAGCATGATAGGACATGACTTCTTTCTTGGGCAGATAGCCAGTCTTCGCGAAATTAGACAAAGTGTTTTCAGTGACAACAGATTTGACCCAGTTGTAGGTCACAGGTGCTTTGGGAGCTTTGGGTGCCATTATGCAGTTGGAAGCCTATGATAAAATAAAAATTTCCGGTTTAATTTAACCCAGAGGAGAAAATTTTAAAATCTCTTCAAGATGGCGTCTTGCGACGGGGCCTAATGACATATGGCTAACTATATCTGATTATTTAAGCCGCAATGGGAATCAGAAATAGTTAAGTTATTTTAAACCGCCAAGAGCAGGCAAGGCTGTCAATCAGTGCTGTCCTTTCAAACCGGCCATACGGATTGTCATTGTTAAATGGATCTAACAGATGCAGTTTTTTGACTAAGTATGGAACAAACAGGTTTCGCAGGTTGCAGCTATTATTTGGGATCAAACGGTCATTCAGAAAAAAGAAAAGTTCTAGACCTAAAACTCGTATTGATAAGTTCATACGCTCGAGTGAGGCTTCTGTGGAAAGGAAAGGAATCTATTTCCATTTGAAATAGGTGCGAAATAGCTTCCGCGGCAGTTTTATACTATCTTAAGATCAGAAAAGGGCGGCGGAGGTGAAATCTATGACAGGCTCATGACGAACACCGATGAACACCGACGAACTCGAAAATATTAGTGCAGATCTGAGGAACAGGGAGGAAGAAACTTACAGATGCAGAGTTGCTACGGAGGTTCGTCGCATTTTTCTGATTGGATCAGGTCGATGCAGCGGCCATGGTCGACGAAGATACGATGCTCTGCGGCGGCGGCGACGGAGCTCGAGCAGCAGAGAAGTCGCGAGAGGAAGAAGATGACAGAAGGGGGAGAATGGAAAAGACCCAGGGGTCGTACCTATTTATAAGGGAAGCCTGTTGCAGAAATGGCCATTTAACCTTATCATATGCTTTTTCGAAATCCACATTGAAAACAACCCCGTCTAGCTTTTTCGTATGAATTTCATGGAGCGTTTCATGAAGGACCACAACCCCTTCTAGGATGTTTCTGTCCGGCATGAAAGCAGATTGGGCCCGCTGCACCACAGAGTGCACAATCTGTGTGAGTCTATTAGTCCCAACCTTTGTAAAAAAATTGAAACTAACGTTAAGAAGACAGATAGGCCTAAACTTCTCAATTCTCACAGCCTCTGTTTTCTTCGGGAGCAAGGTTATTGTTCCAAAATTTAAATGAAACAACTAAAGTTGTCCGGAGAATAGATCATGGAACATCGGTAACAAATCCCCTTTAATAATGTCCCAACATTTCTTATAAAACTCCGCCAGAAATCCATCCGGCCCCGGAGCTTTATTATTCTTCATCTGTGAAATCGCTTCAAACACCTCTATCTCCGAGAATGGTGCAGTTAATACATCATTCTCATCAGCAGCCAGCTGAGGCACATCCTCAATCCTCGACTCATCCAAGGACACAAAATTATCCTTTGGAGGCCCAAATAGCTGCTTGTAATAATCGGTTATGTATAATTTTAATTTTCCTGCCCTAAGATCGTCGCTTCCTCTTGCTCAAGCTGAAAGATTCTTTTCTTTCTATGCTTGCCATTGGCGATCATATGAAAGATTGAGTGTTAGCGTCCCCTTGGACGACTTTGCGAACCTTAGCTCGCAAAGCCCACTTCAACTCCTCTTCCCGCAACAGCTCTTTCAATTGCATCTCCACATCTATTTTGGCATGAAGCTCCGAGGATTGCAGAATTGTGGACTCGGCTTTTACATCTAGGGACTGGATAAGTGTAAGGAGCCTTTCCTTCTCAACCTTATAGGTCCCACTGAGATGCTTAGCCCACCCTAGCAAGAAACTTCTCAAGTTTCTAATCTTATTCTGCCATCTCTCAATAGAAGACCTTCCTCCTGCATCTATCGCCCTTCCCTGGCTATCAGATCCAGGAAACCTTCTCATTCAAACCATGCAAGTTCGAAAGAGAAGGTATTTTTATTACCCACATGTGTGCCTCACCAGAGTCAACCAGCAGAGGAGTGTGGTCAGAGATACCGCGAGATAATGCTTGGAATGTAACTAGGGGGACTTTATGTTCCCAGTCGACGCTCGCTAGGACTCGATCTAGCTTCTCATACGTCGGGTTTTGCAAAGTATTAGCCCAAGTGAATTTTCTACCCGAAAGCTCTATCTCTCTAAGATCCAAGCTTTCAATGATGGTATTAAATACAAATGACCACATGGCATCAAAATTATCATTGTTCTTTTCTTTTCTCCTTCTAATAATGTTAAAATCGCCCCCAACCAGTATTTGTAGCTGTTCAGACCCGCAAATACGGACGAGATCCACCAAAAAGTATGGTTTTAGTTCCGGCTGTGAGGCCCCATACAACGCAACCAGTGCCCAATTAAAATCATCGACTTTGGATCTGACCCGAAATTTGACAGCGAAGTCACTTATAACCACACTTCAGACTTCCAACGCCTCACATTTCACCCCTAGTAGGATCCCCCCTGATCTTTCTCTTGGGGGAAGGCAGTGCCGATCAAAATCGACACCTCCAGGTAAAGTGCTCAAAAACTGAGGAGAGAAATTGTCCCTTCCAGTCTCGGAAAGGGCAATAAAATCCAGTCTATGTTCAATTGAAGCATCTGCTTGAAACCTTCTTTTAGCCAAGTCCATCAGACCTCTCCTATTCCAAAAGATGCCTCTCATAGTTGATCATTGAATTTTTTTGGTTGTACGGACCCTAGCACTTCTACACACCGCGGGTGCAGGATATATCTTACGCCTCCACTTTCGCTTAGGCTTGTTCTGATCCTCTTCCCGGTCCTCACAACCGGGGTCCGCAGATCTAACCTCCTGGCCCTCTATCGGGACACTCTCCTCAAGGGGTGTAAAACCATAATCCTCTTCAGTCTCAGCAATAGATGGGGCAAGATCCGCACAGAACGTATCTAGCACCCTGACTCCCAAAGCGTCAATGTCAGAATCATTCATAGGTCTGACCACTGCTAAGTTACGGATCAACTCTAAGGCACGTTCCGCTTCCAGGTCCAAAATGTCATTAACAGATTTAGAGATTTCAGTATCATTACTACCTAGTGAAACTCCTAATTCGTTTGCATTCTGAATGATCTCATCATTAGAAAAGTGCAAAATGGAATTGGAAGTATTGACTGACATACCAGTAGTGACCTCCATGTCACGGAGCTTGGCTGCCTGCATGGCACACCTCAGCTGCATATCATCCACCTTCGTCAGGTCCTGAAGGCGACAGCTCATTCGTCTGCCTTTAGACACAAGATCTGGAATACCTCCAAACGCGATGACCTCCTCCCGGGTCGCCCCATTTGGGGTAAGGCCTCCTGCCCCACCCCCAACGCATGGCCTGGCAAGTAAAGTCGGAGATCCGCAGTCAAGCGCCGGCGAGCGCGGTGCTAGCAAGGGCTGGGCCACCTGCCCATACTCCCCACCAGGAGACCCTGGAGGAGAAGAGAGGACGGGGGCCTCCTGCCCCCGCACCCCTCCCGACCTGACAGTCGGACTCGACTCAGACCGAGAAGCCAATCCAGCCGGCGTCAGGTGGTCAATCGGCGCCGCAGGTTCGGCCACCCCGACAACCGCTGGAGAGGAGGGAGGCGAGGCCTCCTGCCCGGTTCCCCCTCCCAAACCAGCCCTGTCACTGCGCGGCGGCACCGCCACCACGGTGGCCAGTCCCGACGAAGTCCTCCCGAGCGTCGAACCAGTAGCAGAAGAGGGAGAACGGGAGGTCACCTGAAGACCGTCCCTATCCTCCAGAGATTCCGCTGCCTCAGCAAAGTCCAGTGGAGGTAACGTGCGCACTAACACGTCCTTAGACTCAACCCTATCGCTCCACAAACTGGGAGGTGCGGAAGCTGGCTGAAGAGAACCAAATCTCAAAGTACTCATCGGCACTGATGTAGAGGGTGCAACCCCATTCCCGGGCGACTGAGGGTCAGTACCCGGGCCATTACTCAGAATCCTCAAACTCAATATCAAGGTTATACACGAGCCCCTTATGTGTCCACTTGACCACGTCAGGCACGAACTCAATGTCCAGCACACTCACCAGTAACTGGGCCACCCCGTTAGCGCGGGTAAAGGCCATCTCCACTCTCTCAGTTTTGCCGACCAGAATCCCCAAACTTGCAGCAACCCGAGCATCCCGAATCAGCTTCGACGGAGCTCCCAAAAAACGCAGCCAGACCTGAGTGAGAGGCTTACCATGTGGCCCAACCTTCTTCCGTCGTGGAACTCAAGAATGCACTATGTGCCAGGAACTCTGCAAAGCCCAAAACTGAGGAGACGCTCAAAGTCCTCAGTAGTCGAGAAGTCAACTTGATAGCTGTTGGCCTCATGTCGAATCAGCTCCCACTGAAAATCATCTGGGCTAACTCCCTAAGCCGTTGCATAATCTGAGCCTCAGACATGTCACCTTTCATGACTTTGTCCACCCCCGTAGTCGTGCTCTGGGCCTCCTCTGGGACCTCCCTCGCACACGGAGACTCAAAGAACATCAGCTCGGCACAACAGACTCCATAGATAGTAATACTTGGCATCTGATCACGCAATATCGGGCACTCACCCGTGTCATGCGCTGGCTTGAGGCAAGTATCACATAACTCGGTCACACATTCAGCAATAAAGTGACCCTGCTCACCCCAGCGACAGCACAACATCTTCTCCTTTTTCCGAGCCCACTTGAAAACTCTCTCACCATCTGCCTTCTCCAAGGCACCTGAAGCACCCGACATCACTGTCTCAGTCACCGGGACCTCAACAGTCGCCAGCGCCATCAGCAACTCCATAGCCTCACCGGACAAGTCCGGCGCCTGCCCGGAGGTAGCCACCTCCGTGGATGCCATCGGTTCCGCAACGACCAGCGGTGAATGCTGGCGGTAGTGGTTTCTCCCACCGCAACCACCACGATGACCACTGTATACACCTCTGCACCGATGATCAGGGCCAGATGCCCCCTCAACAAAGCCCCCAGGAGGACCAAGAAATGGTCTTTCAGCCGTTCCATCGCTCTACCACGCATAGTCACGCCAGCCGCCCGACGATGACGAGCCATGATGATGCCCCTTGTCGTAGGCATTAATGCATCATCGCCCCATTGACCCCGAGGTGGTCCATTAGCGGCACGGCGGACTGGCGCTTGAGCACTGGCGCCACCATCACGCACTTGTTGCGGCGGAGCAATATTTGGCATTGGTCCAGCGCGCTTCTATACCAGCCTAGCGGCAACATGGGGATGCGGCACCCGAGGCTGCTGCCCCTGTGCTTGCGCCTGCTTGCGCTGCGCCATGACGGCGGCCCCAGGCGTTGGCGGCCGAGGTCCCAACGATCACGCACCTCGACCCACCACAGCCGGCGCGGCCACAAAAGCAATCGGTGGCCGCTGACCCGATGGAGCGCCACCACCACGGCCAGCCGGAGCCGTGCCCCGAGCCCCCGATGGCCACTGCCCAGGCGGGGCCACAGCAGCCCAGCCCTTGCCCGCGTTACCGGCGGCCGCAGGCTGCCTCTGGGCCGGAGGAGGCACCGCTCCACGGCTGGCCGGCAAAGGTCCGGCAGCTCCAGAAGGCTTCAGTCCCGGCGGAGCACTCCCTCGCCCAACCATGGTCAGAGGGGGAGTACGGGTGGCAAAGCCGGTTCCGCACCGAGGAAAGCCAGGCACAGCAGTATGCGATGAAAACCTAGGCAGCGGCAGGGACGAACACTCACATCGATCTTAATCCCTGCATGAGTCGATAGGCACAGGAGGAGCGAGCTGATCTTCCTGGGGCCACATACCCAGTCAGCACGGGTCCACCTAGCCCCTCCTTGGCTCCCCCATGTTGAGCCACATACCCACGCACGAGGTCCAAGCCGGCCCGTCATCCACAGCTCTAGAATGGCCCAAGAGGAAATTCAAACGGGCAGCCCTAGCCGCCCGAATCTCAGCCGCCGTGCTGATCTCCGGTGCCGGCGGCGCTCCCTCCGGCCTCCCTTTCCTCTTCTTTTTCTTACTGACTACACGAGTCAATGAATCTGGCTGGAAGAAATCTGACAAAGTTAAGGGTTTGATGCATACCTTAGGTAGAGGCCCTTTTCAAGGCTGGATCGCAGTCGCCGCCGTCCTCCAGTGAATAATCCGGCGAACTACCTCCACCTTGTCCTCGGGATGCAGCCCAAGCCGCGCGGATCATCACTCGGCATGACGTCGTCTACCAACGTGGCAACCTCTTCTGAATAACCAGGACTGAACGCCTCGCAGATCATGTCGGAACACGTTGGTGAGTAGTCGTCCGGCGATCCTCTGGCGTGATCGTCGTCGTCATCCTTGTCGTCCGATGCCGCGAGGACCCAGAACCGCCCACCAACATGCCTCGTACCAGGGTCTACGGGCGCCAGCGGACGGATCGCGATGCTCGCTGCGGGCATCGCCCGCGTCGCCTCAGTCGCCCCCATACTGATAAGAGCAATCATCTGCTCACGACACCCATCAGAATCGGTGCTCATACACTACTAGGGAAAAGCCTAGCAGTAGCGCTGGTTTTTGGCCTATCAGTAGCATGGGGAAGCGCGCTATTGATAAGGCGCTACAGCTAAAGCTTAGCGATGGCGCTGGCACGCCGCTACTGCTATATCTACTTAGTAGCAGCGCTTTCCCCAGCAGGCGCTCTTGCTAATTACTAGTAGCGCTTTCGAGAACAATCGCTACTACTATTATTCGTAGTTCCATTTCTTTTTTATTTTAGGTCGAATTCATACACCTGTATACAATTTTTCATATAGTAGGAAGTTAGAGATTGTTTTAACATCATAATGAGTTATTAAATCACTAGGTGAAGGAACTTTGGATTAGTTTCAAGTGCATGGATCCAAAGTAACCAATATAATGGTCACTTTGGATCCATCCATTTGAAACTAATCCATGATTATTTCACCCAATGACATAATAACTTATCATCATCATCACAATATCATTAACAACTTATCATCATAATATATCATTGTCATATAACTCCTCGTAATCATCATTTTCGTTCATGATGAGACATCATATAACAACTTCGTCACTAGTTATAATAACAACTCCTCATCATCATCATCATAGTACTCATAATCACTACTCCTACTCAGCATCACCATCAAGTCTAAGACATTGTAGTCATATATAATCAACACTAACTAATTGTTCTTAATACTTAGGACCTACACCTCTCTCCTAGCTAAAATACCATAAAACAGATAAACCAATCTTTCACCATAATGGAGAATGGACATAAACCTATCTCCAACTTGTGGCTTGCGCACATTCATTTTGTCTCCAATTATTTGCGTGTGCGCATTCATCACTTTGCTCCATTCTTTTATTTTTGAGCCTTCCATCATTTGAGGAAATCGAGTATGCGGCATGGTAAGCCTCCGAAGGAGTTGGTCGTAAGCTAACCATATGCATATCACCTTCGGTACATAGCATGTCAGGCACAACCTGCTTCGGGAGCCTCTGTTCAAAACCGAAATAGTAACATATATAGTTAGCAATGTAGTTTACTTAAGAATAATGTATGCAATGAAGTTACCATCATTAACAAAATCTTACCAAGTTTTTGGCAATGAAGTTACCATCAAGCAATTTATGGACTAGTGGCACGTATCTAGTATAATTTGGGCTGATAGAGTGACTGGTTTTGAAGGCCTCAACCTCTTCTATGAATGAGACAAGATAACCTTTCTCCTCACAATTAAGCTTGGAATCATAGCTGTAGTATGTGTTGTCTACTACCTTCCGAGTATTTCTTGAAGATAAGAAATAAGCTGACAATTATAAATAAATAAGTTTAGTGCAGACGAACACCAAATATTTTTAAATTAACAACATAAATTACTGAACTTAACAAATTAGTTTGACAAACTCACATCTAGGTAAAATTGGAGGCATATCCACATCCACCCAGATGTCGATATTATCATCGTCATCATAATCTTCGGGACGAATATCAAATCTTATTCGCATTCCCTCCTCAAATCCATATGCCTTGCAGAGAGCTTCCCAATTAGAGCAACCGAAATGGGAGCGATCGATAGCATTGTAGAACTTAACCAGAAACTCATAACCATGTTTAGTTCTTAAGTGAGCCCTCCTCGTCTCCACATTCTCAAAGTCATCTAAACCAAAACCAAGCTTCTCCAATACATACGGTCTAGCATGGCACGGGATGTACTAGTCATATTGAAAAAAAATCCACAAATTACATGTTGAACAAAAGAAGCACAAGTGATGATATTTATTATGATGAAATGCTTGTCATTGCGTACCGTACAAACATCGAAGGTCTCTTCCAGCTTCACGGTGAAAAACCTATCATTTTGCAGGTGAGGAAACCTATCGCAGACACCACGGTCATCGTAGCAGTACCCGCACTCCGGGATCCCATCGTCATCAGACATCTCCTGTGTTCAAAATTCAAAGATTATAACTCGACGGCAAAACCCAAAAAATCCGGCATGACCTTTGCTAAAAAAGACATATCGGCGCCTTTGAAATTTGCGAGCGGAAATTAATCAACACTCACGCAAAACATAGGCCATTTAGCGATGGTCATTGCATTTCAATGGTTCAAAATATGAAAAAAACATTTGAAAATATCTTATATATAATCCTAACACTAAATAAACTAGTTTTATTAACTACTTACTAAATAAACTAGTGCTATTAAGCACTTACTGTAAATAAACTAGTTATATTAAGCACTTACCAAATAAACTAGTTCTATTAAGTACCTAATATAAATAAACTAGTTATATTAATCACTTACTAAATAAACTATTTTCTATTAAACACTTGCTAAAAATTCTACTACCCTAGTTGCACCCTAAATTTTCTTAATTCTATTTTATTCAAAACACCTACGATTTGCAAGAACAGAGACAAGGGAGGGAGGGAGGAGAGAGGAGGCGGGCGGCGGAGGAGGAGGAGGGCCAGCCGGAGGAGGAGGGAGGAGGGCGCGGCAGCGGAGAGGAGGAGGGCATGGTGGGAGGAGGAGGGAGGAGGCGCGGTGGGAGAAGGAGGCCTGAAAGGAGGAGTACCTCGGTGGCGGATGGAGGACGGCGGGCGGCCGAGGTCGAGAGCGGCGAGGTGGGGAGGCAGCCAGCGATGGTGAGGTCAAGAGCGTGACAGGCGGCAGCGGTGAGGTTGAGGCGGCCTCGGCGCCGGTGAGGGCAGGCTCGGGCTCGGGCGGCGGTGATAGAGGAGTAGGGGAACAGGGGGGAGGAGGAGTTAGTGAAATTTTGAGCGGGCTGGTGGTTAAGTCGAAGTAGCTATAACGCATTTTACAGAAAAACGCTACTGCTAAGTCTAAGCACGCATCAAAAATATACATTGGTCATTATTGATCTTTTTGCGTAGAATCTAAATAGTCAACATGAATCCTCACAGTACCTCTATAGGCACTGGTGAAGATTCATATTGCAGCCACAAATCCTACACATATAGTTCAATGAAGACCAAGTGCTCGAGGTAGTTTGAGAAGTAACATATTTAAGGTGGTAAACACCTTTTTAACTTAGCAGTATGGGACTAAACTTAATTAGGTGCAACACTTAGCAGCAGCGAGTTTTGCAGAAAAATGCTGCTACTAAGTACTTTAGCGGCAGCGCGTCCAGGGAAGGGCGCTACTACTATATCTAACCTGGAGGCAAATCCGTGGCAATTATAGTAGTAGTGCTTGTTTCACATAGAGCGCTACTGCTACCTAATTATTAGTAGCACGGTTCCGTTAAGCTCGCTACTGCTAGTTAGCAGTAGCGCCCGTTTTTAAACCGCGCTACTGCTAATATTCTGTGTGTAAGGTTTTCCCTAGTAGTGATACATAGAGTCCTCCCGTCGATAGGAAGCCCGATGATCAAGGCAACATCCTCGAGCGCCACAGTCATCTCCCTAGTCCGAAGATGGAAACTGTGTGTCTCCGGCCTCCATCGATCAGCAAGAGAGGACAACAGTGGAGCGTTGAGGTTCGGCGTGACCCGGGTGACCAACTGAATCCACGGGAGGAGTCCTGCCTGCTGGATGTAGGGTGTGTACCGCTCATCGTAGAGCATGGCATGACCAGAGACCTCGTGATACCGAATCTTCAGAGGTTCAAGCTTCTGCAAAAAACAAGTAATGACAAATCTTAGGGAATTTCAATTTCAACTAAAGGCAAATTTGCAAAATATTTAGATTACTCATTATTACCATCTCCTTCTTGCGCATCATGTAGGCCCGATGTCGTGTGTCGTAGGCATCGTCGAGAATCCAAACCATCCAAATCTCTCAAATGGCAACGGATTTATGGAGGAAAAGAAAGGGAACGGAGGAGTTTACCTAGTAGGAGGGATTGGAGATTGAATCCACGGATTAAATCTTCAGATCTGAGAGGAGTGTGTGTGTGTGGGGGGGGGGGGGAATCTGATGGGGGCGTCGCCGCTGCTCTTTGTCTAGAGAGTAATTGCCTGGAGAGGGGGAAGAACTTCTTGGGAGGGCTTGGCCGATGCGCTTAAGTCACTCTGCAACGCCCAAGTGCTAGGCGCTACACATTACAGGTGTGGCGCCTATAGCTTAGGCGCTGCACAGCTGGCTGTCGGGCAACGCCTGGCTCCGGGCTGCCACACTGGCGAAGAGTGCGATACGTAAGTCAAAGGCGCTGCATGGGGGAGTGCAGCGCCCGACTGTCAGACGCCACACAAAATGGTCAGTTTGTGAAATAAATTTAGAAGCAGTTCAAATCTTGAATTGATTTCGTCCTCCGGTCAAATATGTGTTTTCTGGCCTCACATTTTTCCAGGCCGATCAATAAACGGCTACAACACGCACATACACAAGTACGTAGTACTAAGCAGGCAGGCTGGTGGATGCTTTGTGGAGGCTAGCTACGAAGCAAACAACACAATGCAGGCTAACGTGATCGATTAGCAGAAATCAGCGAAACACAAAAACTCGGCGAGACGTGATATGTGATTTTTTTTGGAAAAGGAGATTAACACCTCCGGCCTCTCCATCAATCGATGCACACGGCCATCTTTATTTATTATTCGACATACATCTAACAAGAACATACACCAAGCCACCCGAAGCCACCACTCACATGTACAAAACTTGATAATGTGGAGTGCTCTCACTTCCCATATCTAAAATTGGTGTCGTCGCCGATCCATCCACATAACGTATCTCGGAACCCATAACCGGTGTAGAAGAATTAAAGCATACATCACATGCACGCGTTTTAGACGCCGCCATGATCATCGAACCACTGACCCAGCTTCAGGAGAGAGATCCACATCATCCTTGCCATTTCGTCCATCCGTCGACGCCACCACGGCGCCCAATGGCGCCACCGCCCCGCGCTTGTCCGTCCAGACGCGAAGATTCTGAAAGATCTGTCGTGCGTAGCACCTGCCGACCAAGCATGACACAATGTAGCACCTGTCGGCCATGCATGACTTGACATCTACACCGAAAGCTCCGTGCAAGACGAAGCCGCTCCACCTCCTGCCTCTGTCTTCCAGCTCTGCTCCACAAACGATGCTCCCAACAGAGAAAACAACACTGTAGTACTGCCATCGTCCGATCTGGAAGACCCCGGAGCAGCACGAGTGGGTCGACAGTAGTTACACAACGATGCCTTCATCAAGGTAATGACGCAGAACACTGCCATCGCCAGCCATCGGCTCGGTTTTCACTGGCAACTATGTCTTCCCAACTCGCAGCCGGAACTAGATGGCGAACCTACATATCTGACCATCTAGCGTCAGGCCGACCATCTCCGACGGAGGAGATGTCCACCACCGCCAGCGGCACCGGCCAGATCAGATATGACCGCAGGCGCCGCCGATCAGTCAACCATGGCCACATACCCTCCCGATCCGCCATCCCCACAAAGCCGCCGGAGCAGCACCGAACCGCCGGGAAAGACGAAGACCGAAGGGCAATCTCGTGTCGCCGGTCCCTCCAGACCGCGGGGCTGCAGCGTAGATTCCCGTCGTCCCCATCACCGGTGAGTGGGAGCCCCTCGTACACCTGACGTGATATGTGATAGCCACAAGAGCGCGTTGTTCTTGTTCTGTCTTTTTATTCAATCTGACCTTGGTATGTTTTACAAGGGGATACAAAAGTATATACACTAATCATGGTTAATTCGAACAGGGATTTTCGATCTAGTAAAAGATCATCTCATGTAACCCCCTCGCGTCGCTCCTGCGAGCGACCGAGTGGTGGAACCCTAGCCGCCTGGGCTAGTCCGCCGCCTCCAGCACCCTCCCTCACCGTCGTCGGCGTGCGCCACCGATCCGGTCGGCGTAGGCGGCGAGGGGGCTTTCCCTTCTCCTCGTTCGATGTCGTGTGGCACGGGACGACGGCTTCGGCGACAGTGTAGATCCAAGGCACGGCGGCCCTTGTTTTGGACTCTAACTTGCATGATTTGAATGAAACTAACCCGGACTGACGCTGTTTTCAGCAGAACTGCCATGATGTTGTTTTATGTGTAGAAAAGAAAAGTTCTCGGAATGTCCTGGAAATCCACGGAGGCACTTTTCGGAATTAATAAGAATTTCTGGGCGAAAGAAATACACTAGGGGGCCCACGGCCTGTCCACGAAACAGGGGGGTGCCCCCCTCCTATAGGGCGCCCCCTATCTCGTGGGACCCCTGGACCTCCACCGACCTCAACTCCAACTCCATATATTCACGTTCGGGGAGAAAAAAATCAGAGAGAAAGTTTCATCATGTTTTACAACACAGAGCCGCCGCCAAGCCCTAATCTCTCTCGGGAGGGCTGATCTGGAGTCTGTTTGGGGCTCCGTAGAGGGGGATTCCTCGCCGTCGTCATCATCAACCATCCTCCATCACCAATTTCATGATGCTCACCGCCGTGCGTGAGTAATTCCATCGTAGGCTTGATGGACGGTGATGGGTTGGATGAGATTTAACATGTAATCAAGTTAGTTTTGTTAGGGTTTAATCCTTAGTATCCACTATGTTCTGAGATTGATGTTGCTATGACTTTGCTATGCTTAATGCTTGTCACTAGGGCCCAAGTGCCATGATTTCAGATCTGGACCTATTAGGTTTTCATGAATATACTTTTGTTCTTGATCCTATCTTGCAAGTCTATAGTCACCTAGTATGTGTTATGATCCGACAACCCCGAAGTGACAATAATCGGGATACTTCTCGGTGATGACCGTAGTTTGAGGAGTTCATGTATTCACTATGTACTAATGCTTTGTTCCGGTTCTCTATTAAAAGGAGGCCTTAATATCCCTTAGTTTCCGCTAGGACCCCGCTGCCACGGGAGGGTAGGACAAAAGATGTCATGCAAGTTCTTTTTGTTGGAGATATGCCCTTGAGGCAATCATGTATGATGATATTTCCTATGTGTTTATGAATGAAGATAGTCCTTGGACATTATCAATGATGTGTATCAGCAAGTATGTGACTTGTTTGTGGGACTATGCATTGTATGATGACTGTCCTAAAAGGTCCCTAGTCGAAAGGGCTGTGTGGGCGCAGCCGACTAGGCGGCATATGACACGGACGATGGCTTGGTCTCACTAGCCATGGAGCATTGGATGCTAACCGGATAATATGGACTTGGAAAGGTCTGGTCAGATTC
The DNA here is from genome assembly GCA_021605145.1 of Aegilops bicornis. Taxonomy (NCBI): domain Eukaryota; kingdom Viridiplantae; phylum Streptophyta; class Magnoliopsida; order Poales; family Poaceae; genus Aegilops; species Aegilops bicornis. The sequence goes on from CM038673.1 coordinate 119,455,467, forward strand.
GATGTAGTCAGATCCGAGTCGAGATAAGGTCCGAGTCGGATAGATCCAACTATGAGATGCAGCGATATGTCATATGTGAGTCTCTAGTACAACATACGTTCTATGTCCTAAGACCTGAGCTGACACATGTACTCGGGATGGTGACAGACTTGCTTTGGGCCGACCAAACGCTACTCCGTATTTGGGTAGTTACAAAGGTAGGTTTCGGGCTTATCCGGACCCATCTTTGCGAGACGTGGTCGAGCAAGATGGGATTTGCCCCTCCGATCAGGAGAGATATACTCTGGGCCCCTCGTGTTATCCGACCAGGATAAGTATGGCCATGCGACAAGGATTATGAGATAATCCGGATAGTGGTCGGTATCACCGGAACGAGAAAAGAGGTCGGGCTAGCACAAGGATGACAATCTCGCCTTGAGCCTGACAACATATATCGTGTGGCAAAGGGAACAGAAGTGTGACACGTTGTACAGGTTCGCCTAACCAGCTTCATAGTCTGCTTTGGTGGTCGGCAGGCATTGCTAGAGGTCGCTACCAACCGTGCAGATCGGAGGTGATCCGAACTGTGACCAAGCTGACTTGAACCTAAGGGGTCGCGCGCTTAAGGGAAGGACCTATGAGGTCGGTTCGTAGGAAACTAGTCGGATGTGATCCGAACTGGACAAGGAACGTGACCGAGTAGACTTTGGGCTTTAGGGTCCGTGTGAGGCCCAAGTGTTGAGCCTGCGCCGGACGCCTATATAAAGTGGAGGTGCGGCACACTCATGCGGTTGATCGCTTCGGCGCTGCGACTAGGGTTTGCATGTGTTGCGAATAACCACCTCCACTCGCCGCCGACTATGTGATCGGACCTAGCAGTCCGCCGCACGGTGTTCCTCCTGCACGCGCGGATACCGTTAGAGGCGATGCACTTGCGCCGCTCCAGCGAACTCGTACGTGGGATCGGACGACCGGCTGTTCGAGGGAGATCGGACGAGGAGGAGACGATCCACGCGGGCGCGTTGCCCCAACTCTTCTTCCGCTGCACGGCACTGCACGTCTAGTGGTAACGAACTATGATCCATCTCCCGTAGCATGTTCCTGGATGTTCTGCGCGTAAGAAAATTTTAATTTGCAGTCGACGCACCCTACCGTAGAACCCAACACTTATCCATAAGCACGTATGACTATTTACGGAATACATGCCTACATTAAATTGATGAACTGGAGCTAGTTCTGTGTCACCCTATGTTATAGCTATTACATGAGGAGTCGCATCCGGCATAATTATCCATCACTGATCAATTGGCTACGAGCTTTTCACATATTGTTCTTCGCTTATTTTCTTTTCAGTTGCTACTGTTACAACTACTACAAAAACCCAAAAATAACTATCTTTACTTTTGCCACCGTTACCTTTATTATCATACCATTTTTGCTACTAAATACTTTGCTGCGGATACTAAATTATCCATCTTGTGGTTGAATTGACAACTCAACTGCTAATACTCAAGAATATTCTTTGGCTCCCCTTGTGTCGAATCAATAAATTTGGGTTGAATACTTTACCCTCGAAAGCTGTTGCGATCCCCTACACTTGTGGGTTATCAAGACTAATTTCTGGCGCCGTTGCTGGGGACATTTCCCTCCGGGAGGGGGAAATCATCATCAATGTCATCACCAACGATCCTCTCATCGGGAGGGGGTCAATCTCCATCAACATCTTCACCAGCACCATCTCCTCTCAAAACCCTAATTCATCTCGTGTATCCAATCTTGTATCAAAACCACAAATTGGTACCTGTGGGTTGCTAGTAGTGTTGGTTACTCCTTGTAATTGATGCTAATTGGTTTACTTGGTGGAAGATCATATGTTTAGATCCTCTATGCATATTATTACTCCTCTGATTATGAACATGAATATGCTTTGTGAGTAGTTACGTTTGTTCCTGAGGACATGGGTGAAGTCTTGCTATTAGTAGTCATGTGAATTTGGTATTAGATTCGATATTTTGATGAGATGTATGTTGTCTTTTCCTCTAGTGGTGTTATGTGAACGTCGACTACATGACACTTCACCATTATTTGGGCCTAGAGGAAGGCATGGGGAAGTAATAAGTAGATGATGGGTTGCTAGAGTGACAGAAGCTTAAACCCTAGTTTATGCGTTGCTTCGTTAGGGGATGATATGGATCCATATGTTTAATGTTGTGGTTCGGTTTACCTTAATACTTCTTTTGTAGTTGCGGATGCTTGCAATAGGGGTTAATCATAAGTGGGATGCTTGTCCAAGTTAGGGCAGTACCCAAGTGGCGGTCCACCCACGTATCAAATTATCAAAGTACCGAACGCGAATCATATGAACGTGATGAAAACTAGCTTGACGATAATTCCCAATGTGTCCTCGGGAGCTCCTTTCTCATTATAAGAAATTGTCCAGGCTTATCCTTTGCTACATAAAGGATTGGGCCACATTGCTGCACTTTATTTACTTTATTTACTTTTTACTCGTTACTATTTATCTTATCAAAAAACTATCTACCACCTACAATTTCAGTGCTTGCAGGGAAAACCTTACCGAAAACCGCTTATCGTTTCCTTCTACTCCTCGTTGGGTTCGACACTCTTACTTATCGAAAGTACTACGATAGATCCCCTACACTTGTGGGTCATCAAGACTCTTTTCTAGCGTCGTTGCCGGGGAGCATAGCTTTATTCTCTGAGTCACTTGGGATTTATATCTGTTGATCACTATGAAGAACTTGAAAGATGACAGAACTACGATTTTTCCCTCAACTACGAGGGGAGGTAAGGAACTGCCATCTAGCTCTGCACTAGATTCTCCTTCTGTTATTAGTAAACTTGCGACACCTAAACCTGCTACTGCTATGAATTCTGATATGTCGCATGTTATTGATGATGCCACTTCTACTATGCATGATGAAACTACTTCTGTGTGTGATACTACTTTGCCATTAGGTGAATTTCTTGATGAACAACTTGCTAGAGTTAGGGGGAATGAAATTATTGAAAATGCTATTATTGATGATAGTGATGCTGAAGGTTCTCCCAATGATTATGTATTGCCTGTTGTTCCTGAGGGTTATGTTATGAATGAAGAAGCTGCTAGGGAAATCTTTGCTTGCAATGATAGATATGATCTTAAGAAATTATTAGCTAAATGGAAGCAGCAGTCTCTTAATGCTAGAATGAAACCTGACCCTGCTTTTGCTACTTCACCTATACGTATTCTTGATATGGATTATGAATTTTCTGTTGATCCTGAAATTATTACTTTAGTTGAATCTGATCCTTTTATGGCCTTGAATCTAAAACTGTTGTGGCACATCTTACCAAGTTGAATGATATAGCCACCCTATTTACTAATGATGAGAAGTCTCGCTATTTTTATATCCTTAAGAAATTTCCGTTCTCATTAAAGGGTGATGCTAAGACTTGGTATAATTCTCTTGCTCCTGGTTGTGTGCGTAGTCCCCAGGATATGATTTATTACTTATCTGCTAAATATTTCCCTGCTCATAAGAAACAAGCTGCCTTGCAGAAAATATATAATTTTGTGCAAATCAAAGAAGAGAGTCTCCCACAAGCTTGGGGGAGGCTTCTCGATTTAATGCTTTGCTGATCATCCTCCCAAGAAAAATGAAATACTTGATATCTTTTATAATGGGCTAACCGATGCTTCCAAGGACTACTTGGATAGTTGTGTTGGTTGTGTTTTCAGGAAAAGAACAGTCGACGAAGCTGAAATATTATTGAATAATATGTTGACTAATGAGAATAATTGGACTCTTCCTGAGCCAATTCCTGAAGTAATTCCTGAACCAATTGAGCCAACTCCTGAGCCTATTCCTAAATCCACTCGAAGAAGAGAGGTGTCTTATTTCTCGATCCACGAAGATATGCAAGAGGCAAAGAAATCAATGAAAGAAAAAGGTATTAAAGCTGAAGATGTTAAGAATTTACCACCTATTGAAGAAATACATGGTCTTAATATACACTTTGTTGAAGAACCATATTGTCTTGATAACCCGACCACGGGTAGTAAAGGTAAATTCTCTCTATAGATATGATAAAGTTGAAATCCCCTCTACTAAATTTCATAGCCCATCCTTAGATGAATTTGATGACTTTATGGCTAGACAAGAAAGTTTTAATGCTTATGTTGGTAGAGAGTTAAAGAATAATACTTTCGAGATAGGACGTGTGAGCGATAATATGGCTAGAGTTAAGGGTGAACTTCACCTCGTTAGCAAATATGCTTCTATGGTTGCTACTCAAGCTGAGCAAGTACTCAAAGCTCAAAATGATTTTCTTGAAGAATTAAATAATAAAAATGACTTTGTTGTTAGAGTGGCTACTAGAACTGGTAGAATGACTCAGGAACCTTTGTATCCTGAAGGCCACCCTAAGAGAATCGAGCAAAATTCTCAGAGAAATAATTTAGAGGCACCTAGTTCTTCTAAAAAGAAGAAAAAGAAAAACGATAGAACTTTGCATGCTTCTAGTGAACCTCATGTAGACACACCGAGAATCCCAATGATATTTCTATTTACGATGCTTTGAAACACAATCAGGTGATGAACATGAACCTAGTGATAATGTTAATGATAGTGTTCATGTTGATGCTCAACCTAACAAAAACAATGATGTAGAGATTGAACCTGTTGTTGATCTTGATAACCCACAATCAAAGAATCAACGTTATGATAAGAGAGATTTTGTTGCTAGGAAGCACGGTAGAGAAAGAGAACCATGGGTTCAGAAACCCAGGCCCTTTCCTCTTAAACCATCCAAGACAAAGGATGATGATGATTTTGAGCGCTTTGCTGAAATGATTAGACCTATTTTCTTACGTATGCGCTTAACATATATGCTCAAAGTAAATCCTTATGCTAAGTATATGAAGGATATCATTACAAATAAAAGAAAGATACCGGAAGCTGAAATTTCCACCATGCTTGCTAATTACACTTTTAAGGGTGGAATACCAAAGAAACTTGGAGATCCGGGGGTACCTACTATACCATGCTCCATTAAAAGAAATTATGTTAGAACTGCTGTATGTGATCTTGGAGCCGGTGTTAGTGTTATGCCTCTCTCTTTATATCGTAGACTTGAATTGAACAAGTTGACACCTACTGAAATATCTTTGCAAATGGCTAATAAATCAACTCCTATACCTGTCGGTATTTGCGAGGATGTGCCTGCTGTGGTTACAGATGTCACTATCTTAACGAACTTTGTTATTTTTGATATTCCTAAGGACGATAGTATGTCTATTATCCTTGGTAGACCTTTTCTGAACACTGCAGGGGCTGTTATTGATTGCAACAAAGGCAATGTCACTTTTGATGTTAATGATAATGAGCATACGGTACACTTTCCGAGGAAACAATCTCAAGTCCATAGCATCAACTCTATTGGAAAAGTTCCAACTATTATTATTGGAGGTTTTGAATTTCCTCTCCCTACTGTCAAGAAAAAGTATGATATTCTTATTGTTGGGGATTTTCATATCCCCGTTGAGGTAACTTAGTGTTATTCGAAATTTCTCTGGTTCCGTGTTATTCGGAATGAGTTTGTTAACAAGACTTGATCAACCTTGTTAGTGGATTCATTTTGATGATCATGAGATGGATGAAACTAGAAGGCACAACCTTCTGTACCCTCTTTTTACTTTCTGTTATTTAGAATAAATAAAGAAAAAATAGTATTATCTATCTGTTTTCTGAATTATCCGTGCAATAAAAAATAGTCCAAAAATAAAAGTGCTCCAAATGCCCTGCAAATTTAGTATGATTTTTTCTGGAATATTTGAGGATTTTAAACCTTGAAAACACTTGCAGGAGGGGCAAGCACCAGGCCACGAGAGTGGGCGCCCCCATAGGCCGCGCCCTTGTCTCGTGGGCCCCTGGTGGCCCCCCTCCACTTATGCCAGCACCCACACACTTCATCTTCTACCCAAAAAAATCCCCATCCAGCTCAAGCACGAGTTCTAGCTCATTTTGCTGCGATTTTCGATCTCCTTGCTCAAAGCTCCATTCACAAAACTGCTTTGGGAGATTGTTGCTTGGTATGTGACTCCTCCATTGGTCCAATTAGTTTTTGTTCTAGTGCTTTATTCATTGCAAATTTTTGCTGCATAGGTGACCATGTTCTTGCGCTTGCATGTTAAATTTTGAGGTCCCAAGCAATTCTAATGCATGATATAGGCTCTAGGCACTTGTAGGAGTAGTTGCTACCAATCTTGTTTAGTTTTATTCACTTTTATTTTGAAGTTACTAAAATTTCAGAAATTTTTCAGAAAAAGAATTATGTCTAGGAGAATGTACCAAGGTGGTTCCTCGGTGAAGAAAGGGCCCATGATTGCTATACGTGAGCAAGATGTTGAATTGCCGAGGGACGCGGATGTACGATCTTGTGAGTGGCCATCCGATGATTTTAAGGTCGAAGCAGGCTTCAAGGAGGAATTTGACGCGTATGTGCGTAATGCCGAGCTGGAGGACTTCTTACAAGATAAGTGTCCGTAGTACTATCAGTTGACTGATACTTTTGTGCGGAGGTCTAAATATAATTGTGCGCGTAATTCTCCTAGTGTCATATTTGATATTTATGATACATCTTATACCATGGATTTAGAGGATTTCACAACTGCTTGCAAACTCCCGCAGTGGGGAAATATTAATGATCCTCACAAATCTGAATTTAGAGATTTCCTTGCTAGTATCACTGTGGGAGAATCTAGGGACATAGCACAAGCTACCATAGGGAGCATTCATTTTCCTGCTATGCATTATTTTGCTCTCTTTATTGGTAGATGCATTAACGGTAAGGATGAAGCATGTCACATGTGTGTCCCTGATCTTTGTGTCTTCAAGAGTGCTGTGTTAGGTTATAAAGGTTATAACTTGGGGGCAATATTTGCACGTATGTTGCAGAATAATAGTAGAAAGGGGAATTTATTTGGAGGAATTTATGCAACCCGTGTGGCTAATTATCTTAATATAGCCCCACGAGAGGGGGATATGATTTTACCTCCTGTTTATTTAGATAAAGAAGCTATGTTCAAGCATCAATTTCTTGCGAGGAATGAACAATTCCTCCATTATCGACTAATCTATGACAGACGCAACGTCGTCCATGTTACTCTTCCTGCTCCCTACCTTTTTGATTATCGGGCGAAGGAAGATATATTGTCACCAGGGAGGAAGCAGCTGAACACGAGAGGGGAGCGGAGGCAGCTCGCCAACACGCTGCAGCTCAGGAGGCGGCTGCCGCTGCATCTCAGTACGACCCCAGTTTCACTTACGGATATCAGCCAGGCGGTCCTTGGTACTAGACCAACTTAGGCCAAAAGCCTAAGCTTGGGAGAGTACGTATTTCTCACCGACTTTACATTCATGTTAACACAATAGTCGTCGGTGCTCATGCTCTTTCATTGTATTATCCATGTTAGTTTAATTTTCTTTTTCTAGTTTTCTTCTTGTGTGTTTGATAAACTTTAAGAAAAAACAAAAAAATTAGTTAGTTTAAAATTCTATGCTTATAGTAGAATTAAAATGAAAACCCAAAAAGATTTCTCGTTCTTCTTTTACTTGTTGGGAGCTTTCCCATGTAAATAGTTTTATTTTCTTTTCTTTCCTTTGGGGGGTCGAGAAGACCATATTGAAAATGTTAGTGGCTCTCATATGCATGATTGTTTATTTAACTTAGAGCCTATATTACTTGTCTTCTCTCTTGAGTTGAATGCTTGCAGATTCTAGCTTAGTCCAATGCACGTGCCCTCTTATTATTATACACATCGTTCGGTCGTGCAAGTGAAAGGCAATAATGACGATATATGATGGACTTATTGAGATGAGAAAAGCTGGTATGAACTCGACCTCTCTTGTTTTTGTAAATATGATGAGTTCATCGTTTCTGAGTAAGCTTATTATGAGGTAAACATATTTGCAATGACATTTAGAGATTATAGTTGCTTGTGCCATGCTTGATTAGCTATGAGTTATAATGGTTTACCTTGAGTGCCAACATGCTATTAGAATAATTATGATGTGGTATGATGGGATGGTATCCTCCTTTGAATGAATTGAGTGACTCAACTTGGCACATGTTCACGCATGTAGTTGAATCAAATCAACATAGCCTTCATGATATTTATGTTCATGGCGGATTATATCCTACTCATGCTTGTACTCGGTGTGAATTAATTTTAATGCATGTTTATGACTGTTGTCGCTCTCTCAGTTGGTCGCTTCCCAGTCTTTTGCTAGCCTTCACCTGTACTAAGCGGGAATACTGCTTGTGCATCCAAACTCCTTAAACCCCAAAGTTGTTCCATATGAGTCCACTATACCTTCCTATATGCGGTATTTACCTGCCGTTCCAAGTAAATTTGTATGTGCCAAACTCCAATCTTCAAATGAAATTCTGTTTTGTATGCTCGAGCAGCTCATGTTTCAACTAGGGCTGCATATATCACTCCAAACCTTCAAGTAAATTTGGATGAACAGTGAGCGGTGGCGTTGCCTCTGGATGAACAGAAACCCGTGGTGTGGAGGGCTGGATGAACAGTAGACGGTGGAGGGGTGGCCGTGGAGGGGTGGTTGAACAGGACCCCGTGGTGCGGAGGGCTGGATGAACAGTAGACGGTGGAGGGGTGCCCGTGGAGGGCTGGTTGAACAGTGGCGGTGGAGTAAGCGGCGGTCGAGGCTGGATGAACAGGAGCCCGTGGAGGCTGGAGGAGGTCGACGGTAGCCTGTGGAGGCTGGAGGAGGTCGACGGTGGAGATGAACAATATCCTGTTTTGCGGTACGCCACACCCCTCCCCCACCCGTTTCGACCGTAGCGCTCCAACACAAGTCCGTTTCATCCGTTTTGCGGTACGCCACACCCCTCCCGATGAACAGGACCCCCGTTTCGACCGTAGCGCTCCAACACAAGTCCGTTTCGTCCGTTTTGCGGTACGCCACACCCCTCCCGATCAACAGGACCCCCATTTCGACCGTAGGAGGTCCGTTTCGTCCGTTTTGCGATACGCCAGGCCCCTCCCGATCAACAGCACCCCGTTTCGAATGTGGCCGGTCGAACACAAGGCCGTTTCCTCCGTTATGCGGTACGCCATGCCTCATTTCCATCGCCTGTTCCGTCCAAACCCTCCCGATGAACACGACCACGCATTCCGTTCCGACCCAGCCGGCTGGATCCCCATGAACGCAACGATGACGTTGTTTCTCCGTTTCGACCCAGCCATGTACGTATGCGCGATAGGCGTTAGAGACCCTGCCCGTATGTACGTACATGGCCGTATTTTCTTTCTTGCACCCTCGCCGCTGTACGTACGTGTACATGCTACGTGCGCGCCTCTACTAGGACACGTGCGCGCCTCTACATCCACCAGTATATATGTACGCATACCGTTCGCGACCAGAATGACAACGCCACGTGCGCTTTGACCAGGTGGGTCCCGATCGAGCACTTCCTTGCGTGCGGCGATGTATTGGTGAGTCCCGGCCGATCGAGAACCGTCGTTTTTCGGACGCACTTCCTTGCGTGCGAAGATGTAATTGGTGGGTCCCAGCAGATAGGGGGAAACGTTTTTTTCGCTAAATACGGTGGCCCGTCCGGTGGGTCCCCGCTGTCAGGTGGATGAATAATTATTTTGCGTGTAATAAGGAGGCACTTCCTTGCTGCGGTCGTGGACCCAGCTGTCAGCCTCTCCATGTACAGTCCATGTACGATGGAAGCCATTCCTTGACCACGTTGACCACGCCGTGCCGAGAGCACCAGGGTGGTGGACGGCGGCGAGGCCTAGGAAGGGGACGACGTGGAGCCGGGGAAGACACGGCAGTGGATGCCCACGCGTAGAGGAGTATGAGGGTTCACTCGTTCGGCTGCGGTGTGAGGCTGCCGTCGTCGCAGAATAACAGGGGGTGTGGGTGCATAGAGGGATGGTCTGGCCAGCGGTGGGAGTAGTAGGGGGCGGTGAGGCCTCCGCAGCGTCACAGCCGGCCACGGGCGGCAGGAGCAGGTGGCACGACTGGCGTTGCTTTGGGCGGCTGGAGCAAGAAGACCAGAGGTTGAAGAAGCACTACGGCCGTTGGATGGACATCGTACGGTCACTGGAGCTAGAATCGTTCATATATTGACTAAAGTTCACAAAGGCCTCCATCGATCAACTTAGTAGGCCCACACGTCAGCCTCCCACCAAGGTTGGTCCCAGCCAGCAGGGAGGTATTCATTTTTTGTCCGTAATTAGGTGGCACGTCCGGTGGGTCCGTGCTGACTACGGGGGGTACGTTTTTTCGCGAGACGGTGGCCCGTCCTGTGGGTCCCAGCGATCCGCGGGAAAGCGTTTTTCACGAAATACTGGTGACCCGTCCGGTGGGTCCCTGATGTCAGGTGGAGAAATAATTATTTTCCGCGTAATAAGGAGGCACTTCCTTGCGGCTACCGTGGACCCAGCTGTCGGCCTCTTCACATACAGTACTTTTCCGATGGAAGTCGATCGTTGACCACATTGACCATGCCGCGCCGAGAGCACCACGGCGGTGGACAATGGCGAGGCCTAGGAAGGGGACGACGGGGAGCTGGGGAAGACGCGGCAGTGGAAGCCCGTGCGGAGAGGAGTACGAGGGTTCACTGGTTCGGCTACGGTGTGAGGCTGCCGTCACCGCAGGGCCTGGCCAGCGGTGGGAATAGTAGGGGGCGGTGAGGCCTCCGCGGCAGCACAGCCGGCCACGGGAGGCAGGAGCATGCGGCACGACCGGCGCTGCTTTGGGCGGCTGGAGCAAGAACACCAGAGGTTGAAGAAGCACTACGGCCGTTGGATGGCCATCGTACGGTCACTGGAGCTAGAATCGTTCATATTGACTAAAGTTGACAAAGGCCCATGTCCCAGTCAACTTAGTAGGCCCACAAGTCAGCCTCCCACCATGGTAGGTCCCAGCTAGCAGGGGGAGTATTCATTTTTTTGTGCGTAATAAGGAGGCACTTCCGGTGGGTCCGAGCTGACAGCGCGGGGAATGTTTTTTTTTGTGAAATATGCTGGCCCGTCCGGTGGGTCCCAGCAGTCAGGGGGGAAACATTTTTTCACGAAATAAGGTGGCCCGTCCGGTTGGTCCCTGCTGTCAGGTGGAGGAATAATTATTTTGCGCGTAATAAGGAGGCACTCCTTGCGGCCGCCTGGACCCAGCTGTCAGCCTCTCCACGTACAGTACTTTTCTAATGGAAGTTGGTCGTTGACCACGTTGACCACGCTGCGCCGAGAGCACCAGGGCGGTGGTCTGGACGACGGTGAGGCCTAGGAAGGGGACGACGCGGAGTCGGGGAAGATGCAGCAGCGGTAGCCCGCGCGGAGAGGAGTACGAGGGTTCACTGGTTCGGCTGCCGTCGCCGCAGAATAACAGGGGTTGTGGGTGAGTAGAGGGATGGCCTGGCTAGCGGTGGGAGTAGTACGGGGCGGTGAGGCCTCCGCGGCATCACAGCCGGCCATGGGTGGCAGGAGCACGCGACACGACCGGCGCTGCTTTGGGCGGCTGGAGCAAGAAGACCAGAGGTTAAAGAAGCACTACAGCCGTTGGATGGACATCGTACGAACACTGCAGTTAGAATCGTTTATATTGACTAAGTTGACAAAGCCCTTGGTACGCGTCAACTTAGTAGGCCCACCGCTCGGATTTGGCAGAGAACATATAGCCCATTTGCGATTTGTAAGAATGTACAACCCATTTTTCAATTCTAATGGAATTTACTACACCCCATTGACGGGTTTGTTAAAAGTAGAACCCAACTTCTAGGTAGGACAACGATTAATAATTTCAAACAACCGCTCAAAACAGAATTCAAAAAAAATTCCCACATTTTGATGGGATCCGAAATATTTATATCCGAAATTTCTAGTCAGGTTAAATATAATTTCAAAATAAAGTTGTATCACGTTAAAATCCAACGAAATATTATTGGCAAGACAACAAGTAATGAAATTAAAATTTCTAAATTCCAAAAATAATATATTTTCAAACTAATTACGTGTTTGGTGCATAGTAATTGCCCAGTTATTATAATTACATCCCATTTATTATTTCTTAAAGTCCATTTTGTTATTAAGCCTAATGCATACCTCCTGGGAAACTTTGCAGCCCAGCGGGGCGGATAACAAGTTGACCCGGATATTGTGTACAACTGCCAGCCCAGTTGCATTGCTGATGTTGAAAAAAAAGGCATGTGTAGTACAGTACAACCTAACATGGTTACTCAGCCCACATTCAGGGACGCCGGAAAGGCCCAAACAAGGCTTCTGTACAACTTTTTGAAGTCACTGTGCTGAATTAATAACTTAAGAAAAAAGTTAGATTACAGTGGAACCTAATTAAAAGTTGTCACGAGAAAATAAATAATTCAACGGGTCCCACTTGTGCTTGTGCGCACGTGTGTGTGTGTGTGTGTGTGTGTGTGAGAGAGAGAGAGAGAGAGAGAGAGAGAGACCCATCGGTCGATGCTCGTAAATACATCTTTCAGCCATATGCATTGCTGATGCTCAGTAAAAACATTATAGCACACTGAACTTGCATACAAAAATTTCACGCAGGCGGCACAAACAGGATGGAAGTAGTGGACTGCTACGGGAAGGGCTATGTTGAAACCAACGAAGTCGTACATAACGGTTCATCGTCTTTATAAATGACGGGGAAATATCTTGAATGTTGTGCAAAGAAAATGTATGACAACACAATAAGTTCTGTTAGCACATTAAGTTGACGTACAACCCTTTCTAAAAAAAAGTTCAGGTACAAAAGTAGAATAGGTCACAATCAAATGTACTGGCATATCAGTGCTTCAGACCCATAGCTCGGATTTAACTAGTACTATCTGACAAGATTCAGTTGTTACCTCAAATTAGAGCACATCCAGGCAGCCAGCCCTGCCTCTTCTCCCGAATAAGCAGTGGCCTCCATCGTTCCGAGCAACACGGGGAAAGTCTGATGTTGACTCCTATAATGTACTGACGGACCCTGGCACAAGCGGGGGCGGCAGGACTTCAATTGATGGATTGACCACTTCTTTGACATGCGCGAACACTCGATACAGGTACATCTTCCACGGCGGCCTTGGTGGCGACGAATAGTACAACCCCGGTTCCTGCACCGGTATCCCAACACCAATCACCTTCGGTATGGTGGACGGCTTCTTCATCCATGCCATAACCGTCAGAGCCTAGCTCTTTGGAGGAACAAACATACTTACGAGCTCACCTCCAAGGTCGTTGATAAGCTCGTTCATGGACTCGCTATTCCAAGCACGTCAAGGCATGCCGCGGAAGGTAAGCTTTCTTAAAAACTCGAGCTCAGAGGGCAACGAGCCCCATCCTGGGTGCCACCGATCAAAGTTCACCAGCGCACCATCGCAGAACAAACGCCGGGAAGATTCGAACACATGACTGCAGTCGAAAGTTGTTCGGAACCTGACGAAGAAATCAGCCGGTGGTGAACAGACTTCGACGAGCAAGTCACTTATTTGGATGCCGTGCGCAATGCCAAGAGCTTTGACAAGGTCGTCCGGCGAGACGGCAGGCCGGTCGCCGTTGATGGTTACCATCAGAACTTTGCCGGCAAACTGGTCGTCAAGCGCCGCCATGCCACTGTTGAGCGACAAAGACGAGCGCATCAAGGCGGGGCGGACCTCGGGATCTCCGGCTCGGAGATCCGCATTGACCGGCGACATTATAGTGCGCTTGAGTACAGGGAGAACATGAGGGGGATTTGGGGGAACTAGAGTAGGAATCGAGATTCCAGTGGTGGGGAGGCGGGAGGCGGGGATGAAATGGTAGCATGAATTTCGAGCACGCCGCCAATATGCTCGGCGGCAGCAAGCGCATCTAAAAACACCAGTGGCGCCCACATGTCGGCCTAAGAGTCCTTATTGTTTCATTTTTGGAGAGCCCGGCCTCTTTTTTCAGGATCTTTTGAGAGCCCGGCCCGAGAGTCATAATTGACCTGTTTGGCATTGTGTCCTACTCGGCCCATATTCAACGACACCTCACTGGCCCAAACAAGTGTACATCATCGAAAAGACAGTGAGCTCAAATTATATAACTTGAAAAGGAGATATACTACGAACGCTGGAGAATGGTGATGCCCTCATTTAGCCCACTAGTAGTTCGAGACAATAAACGATTCGAAACAACGATATATACACCATTCAAACACCGACTAGTGACTACTATCGACATAAACAACAAGACATGATAGTTCATAAGAAGTCTTGCTACACCACCAAAACGTACTCCATCTGCGGCGCCGGACTCTCGTGATCCAGACGAGAATGACATTCTAAACAGAAGCAACTATTACAAAGAAAGAGTGACATAGACGAGGATGACCAAATGACAAGGAATATGCACAACAAAAGAAAGAACTACCCATCTAGAACCAGCAGCAAAGACAAGAAAGTCATTCGAAGAGATGATCCAACACCATCATAATTTGCAGCCCCGCTTCAGCGACCAGTTATCCGGACACACCAGTACTCCACCCTTTCGATGCAACAGCCCAATTACCTATCAACCTGAAGGCTTGAACCAGATCACTGCCTGTCGTAATTGAGACATCCAAGGATCAAAGTTAATTCGGATGCCTTTGTCATTCTCACCTTCTTTTGGCTACAGGCTGTATCGTTGACAATCAGGGGAGTATGCTCCCGAACTCCTAGGGCCTGCCGTGTAGACACAGTTTTCCATAGCAAACAGAGCCTCTCTGCCATCAAGGTCCTTGCCAACGGTGATCTCCTGGTTAATCGGAGAATTGAGTCCGAGAAACAGAGAGTGTGAACCAAGGTTGTTTACCCGCCTCCAACTAAAAAAATCCTAAAGGCCCCAACAAGCTGGCATCCTGCTTCATAGGCGTAACAACCATCGTCCGGATACTCACATATTACATGTGCTTGTATATGATGGGGTTTTTGCAATATAACTTTTCCAGCGCATGTGTCTGAATGATCATCAGTCTTTTTTTGTCGTCTGATCGAGCGAGGAACCAGTTGTGCTTCCCTGTTTTTGGCAAAGGTGGTGTAATTACAAAGGGCAGTAACAGTAGGGACACTGCATCATATCAAAAAGGACAGGCATTGTTAATGTAAGTTCAGCATTGTTCAGAGTATGAGTAGGATAATGCAAGAAACGACATTGATATGTCCCTGTTGGAACTGGGAGGAAAATACAAGGAAATGTATACTAGGTTCGAAAATATAGAAGTGCCATGCATGGTTATACTCATGTTATCTCGCAATCGATTCTTCACAGGAAACTACCATGTCATGCATGTTATGTAATCATGTTCTGTCCTCACAAACAAATTCTTCAAGGTAACTAACAGACCATGCATTGTTATATACTCGTTTTCTGTGGGCAAAAAATTTGTGAGAATATTATTTTAGTCATTGATAGCTGAAGGGCGAATATAGGTATGTACACATGGTAAGCATTGCAGGATTTCACTACTTCCAAATATAGAGTTCTCCATATGCACATTTACTTCCCTAATGTATGGCTAGATGAAACCAACGATTGTGGTGCATGTTTCTACATCATGAAAATGAGGAAACTAACATGGCCATTGATACACACTCATATTTAGTAGTAGTATATAGATTACTATAAAATAAGGATAATATCCATATATTCCTAACCGTTTGATTATTCAGGGTACAAATTGGTTGTAATGACATGGTCATAATCGCATTAATTAACTCATTCCAAATATAGCTGATTTATGGCGTCTCTAATATATTGCCATAGTTCTACTCAAATTCTGCTCAAACAGGGATATGCCAATCATCAAAAAAAGTTCAAACAGTGTCATGGCATCATCATAAACATGAGCCGGAAACAACTTACACGCTGGCCCGTCAAAGAATACGTGGTGCCATCTGCTTTGTCGATCACGTAGATGATGCCATTGTGTTCAATAGCATCACATAAGTGTGTATCAGCTTTGACGATGATCCACTACGAGCCGAGTTGTCTCCAGCTAAAAAAGGCACCGACGTAAAATAGCGAGTCCACGGTCGAACAAGGCAATTAGCTTGAAGTCTGCGTAATTCGCATGTCGTGTGGGTACTTGCCAGATTACAATCTTCTGCAAAACAAGGTCCGTCCAACTGACGTAGTAATCTAGATGACTTGGACCGCGATGGTAATACTCTATATAATCCAACGGAGGAAGGATAATCTCATGGGAGGTCTGGAAGTTCACGAGCACCAACTTTTTACCGTCTTCTCTGACGGCAGCTGTCGGTGTCAAAACCGGCGGATCTCGGGTAGGGGGTCCCGAACTATGCGTCTAGGCGGATGGTAACAGGAGACAAGGGACACGATATTTTACCCAGGTTCGGGCCCTCTCGATGGAGGTAAAACCTTACGTCCTGCTAGATTAATATTGATGATGTGTGTTACAAGAGTGGATCTATAACGAGATCAAAGAGGCTAAACCCTAGAAGCTAGCCTATGGTATGATTGTTGTTCGTCCTATGGACTAAAACCCTCCACTTTATATAGACACCGGATAGGGTTAGGGTTACACAGAGTCGGTTACAATGGTAGGAGATCTACATATCCGTATCGCCAAGCTTGCCTTCCACGCCAAGGAAAGTCCCATCCGGACACGGGACGAGGTCTTCAATCTTGTATCTTCATAGTCTTGGAGTCCGGGCGATGATGATAGTTCGCTATCCGGACACCCCTAGTCCGGAACTCCTCAAGAGTCTCCCTGAACCAGGCTTCAATGACGATGAGTCCGTGGCGTATATTGTCTTCGGCGTTGCAAGGTGGGTTCTTCCTCCGAATAATTTATAGAAGATTGTGAACACCAGGATAGTGTCCGGCTCTGCAAAAATAAATTCCACATACCACCGTAGAGAGAATAATGTTACAAAAGATCAATCTGCTGACATATTTTGTGGCATGACGTCGCACCACTACCAAGCCTTTATTCAAATTGTTTTTACTGTTCCACCTCGGTGGCGTTTAGCGGCGGTTTCCTTGGCACGTCTTGTCGAGGCAGAGATCGTGTTCCCCTTATTCCGGGATTCCCATCAATAGGGACGTGGGTAACCCAACCGCGCCATTGATTGTGGCGCTTGGGAGATAAGCGAGTTTTACCAGGCCGGTGAGGACACATGTTTTTGTCCACCCATATAAGGGGATAAGGATCCACCCTTTCACCTACGCCTTCTTCCTCCTTTGCTCATCCATTCCCGTGCACTCGAGCTCTAGCGCCCAAGTCCACACTTTCCTCCTCAACCTTCTCCAACCATGTCAGGAGCGGGAGGTAGATGGATGGCCTCCTCCGTCACGGAGGGGCACATCACAAGATCAGGAGGCCGGATACTTGTCCGGCGATATCAAGATAGGCTGCCCGGACGCTGGGCAGCTTATTCCAACCCCCAGTCCCCATGAGAGGGTGGTATTTCTCCCCCACTTCCTCCGCGGACTAGGTTTTCCACTTCACCCATTTGTCCGGGGGCTCATGTTCTACTATGGCCTGGAATTCCATGACCTGGCCCCGAATTTCTTCCTCAACGTCTCGGCGTTTATCGTCGTGTGTGAGGCTTTCCTCTGCATCCAGCCCCACTTCGGCTTGTGGCTCAAGACCTTCAGTGTCAAGCCGAAGGTTGTGAAGGGCAGCCAAGCGGAGTGCTGAGGCGCCATGGTTGGCAAGATGGCCAAAGTCCTATGGCTTGAGGGCTCCTTTGTGGAGACAATAAAGGGGTGGCAATCGGGGTGGTTCTACATCACTGAGCCACGCGACCCTGAATGGGTGGCGGCCCCCGAATTCAGATCTGGATTCCCCACACGGCTCTCATCATGGAAAGAGACGGGCCTGAAGTGGGGGGATTCGGACGAGCTATCCGGACTCCAAACACGCGTCCGGAACCTGGTGGACAAGAATCGCAGGCTTGTCGACGTAATCCAGGTGATGCTCATCCGCCGGATTCTCCCATGCCAACAACGGGACTTCAATTTGTGGGAGTTCGAGCCAGCACAACACCGAACCTTGAGCCGGCTCTTCGATACCACGTACGAAGATGCCTGGAAGGTGCTGTTCAAGGGCGCCGAAGCCCCCGCATCCGCTAACAAAGATCGCGGATACAGCTCGCGGCGTCAAGCCAGCGAGGTAAGTTATTTGACCCTTTACGGGGCTCCTTTTCCATAGATTGACTCTACGTGGGTTCTGAAAACTCCCTATTCTTCGACAGGTCTGGCTGAAGACGTCCGGACAGATTAACTGTCCGGCTCCTTTGCCAGAAGACCCAGCGGACGCCCGATTGACGGGGCTGCTGGCTCCGGCACCCCATGTGGTGCCGGAGAAGAAGGCCAAGAAGGAGGCTACGGGAACTCGAAGGAGCACCCGACGCCAGGTGCTGTCGGATTCTAAAGCAGAATCTTCTCCTGAAGACGAGGAGGAAGAAGAAGAAGCTTCTCCCCCAGCGGGGGAGGAGAGGAAAAGGAAGGCCGCCCAACCGGGAGGCCGGAGGGTCCAAGAAGGGAAGAACCCTTCCTCCGGACTTCTCCACCAACGTCGACGACGACGAGGGGGATCGGCCTACGAGGGGCAAGCCCCTGGCGAGATCGTTATTGTCCGGATACCCGAATAACCTCAAGGTTTTTGCTTTCGCCACATAACGTCTTTCTAATGCCGCATACAACCCTGCAGTCCGCCCAAGGATGATCTTCTCGTTTCGTCGAGCGGGTCCTTGGGTGCGTCGGATATGGATTCCCTTCCGACTGCCTCCACCCCCCGTGTCGCGGACGACGCCGAGGTGGGATCCCAAAAACGGACCCACCAGGAGGGTGAGGCCCCGGAGGTGTCGCAGGACACCCTCCCGGACTGTGCACCGGACTCAGACCCGGAGGCCGCAGTGGCTCCGGAGTCCGGCGGGCGGCCCCTTCGTAAGAAGGGCAAGACCGAGACATCGGCTGCCTCCGTCCAACCGGAGGTGCCGGATAATTTGCTGGAGGCGCTCAATGGCGCCTCCATCGAAGAGGAACACCGCATTGTTATGAGTGCGGTGATTCAGAAGGTTCAGCTCGCCAAGAGCGGGCTGACCGAAGCCTGCAATAGCCTTCTAATAGGCTTTGAGGTAAGAATTTCAACATATGTAAAATGGTACCGCATAGACAAGAGCCCCCGATGCTCGGGTTCGGTGTTCGGAAAGAAAAGCCGGACTGAGGATCTTTAGAAAGATAAATGCAGGAGTCATAAAAATATGTCAATATGGGATTGCAGGCTGTGCTGCTGACCTCCGCCGCACTGACTGTGGAGGTCAATACTTTGAAGAAAAACCTCGAGCGGTCCAAGAACGAGCTCGGCCATGCCAAGAAGCAGCTCGAGGAAAAAGAAGGTGAGTAATACCTTATGAAAATTGTACCTTACAGAAAAGGATTTGGTTGCAAGAAAATTGACAAGGTGACCGTGGGTATTGTAGGGGCCCCTCACGAGGTGGCGACCACTGAAGGAAGCGGTGGCAGCGGCCAAGCGTAATCTTGAACGCGGAGCACTGAAGCGAGAGAAGCAGGAGGCGCGGGTGGCGGAGGTACAGCAAGAGCTCTAGGATCTCGTGAAAAACATGAGAACTTGGAGCGTGACTCAAGACTTGAGAGTCTCGAGCTTGCAACGGCTCTTGAGAGTGCCAAAACCGCTAAGGCCGAAGCCTACAAGGCCCTCCAGAGATTGAAGCGGTGAAGAAAATAGCAGCAGGTAAGGCATTTTTCATGCAGTAAGCATGTGAGTGTTAATTACCTGTTGCTAACCCGAATTCGGAGCTCTCGAGGCGTTCAGAGCTTCCTCGCGTGTCCGATGCTGCCGCATTCTACCGGGCCGAGGAGGGAGTTCAACGGAGAAGGTCTTGGTCTCGGTATCGAGGCCGGACATCCGGTGTTTTAGCGACCAGGTGAAGCAAATTGGTCGAGCTCCACAAGGCGGCCGAACAGGCCATGAAGGGCCTTATAGTTCGGCTGTGGCCTAAGGAGGTGTAACACCCCGGATGTAACTTTCCATATTTGTAACTCCAACTCTTGCCATTTTCGGCATTGTGATATGATATTCCCTCCGTGGTTGGGTTTTTCTTCATTTTTGTATTTTTCCCATGTCATGCATTTCATATCATGTCATCATGTGCATCTCATTTGCATACGTGTTCGTCTCATGATTCCGAGCATTTTTCCCGTTGTCCGTTTTGCAATCCAGCACTCCTATGTCCCCCGGCGTCCCCTTTTACGTTTTTCCGTGAGCGGATACTAAACTTTCTCGGAATGGACCGAGGTTTGTCAAGTGGCCTTGGTACACCACCGGTAGACCACCTGTCAAGTTTCGGGTCATTTGGAGCTCGTTTGGTACCCCAACGGTTAACCGCACTCTCGCAAAGGCCTCTTTTAAGTTGCAGCTCAACACTCCTTCAAAACAGCCCAATAACCCATCTAAGTCACTTCCATGCTCTTCGCCGTTCGATCACGATCGTGTGGGCGAAAACTACACCTCATTTGGAGCTTCCTAGCTCCTTCTACCTATAAAAACACCCCCTCCCCCGAAATCCCGGATCATTCCACCTCTAACCCTAGCTCCGCGCCTCTCCCCGCCGCCGGACGTGTCCGATTCGGGCCGGACACGTCCGCCCGCCGCCGCCCGGCCAACCAGGACGCGCCACGTGGCACCCGGCCACAGCGCCGCCCGGCCCTTGAGCCGAGCCCGGCCCTCAGCAGCCCATCTGCGCCCGAGTCCGGCTGATGTCGCCGCCGCCCGGCCGTCGCCCGGCTGCCTCCACCGCCTTGCCCCCGGCCGCCATGCGCCCGGCCTCGCCCGCTCCGCCCGACCCGCCTCCGGTCGTTCCCTCCTCCTCCGGCCTCTCCCTCCTCCGGCGCCGCTCCGGCGAGCTGCTCCTGCCCCCTCGAACCTCGGCCTCGATCGGCTCTCAGATCGAAAATCGTGATTGACTTTCTCCCCGAAATTCTGTCTTTTATTCTGCCAGTACTTTGTTGCATTTTCATCATGCCATAACTCCGTACCCGTGGCTCCGTTTTGGGAGCATAGCATACCAAATTGTTCCACTCGAAGAGTAGATCATTTCATTCCATTGAATCATTTTCATTTGAGCTCATCTTGATGCCTGAAATGCTGTTGGAAGAGGGCTATGTGATGTTAGTTTCTGTTTCTTAACAGAACATGCACTTTTGTCATTTTTGCCATGATTGATGTGTGCACCCTATGATCTTGAGTCCTACATCTGTTTTGTAATATGCCATGCCATATTTACAGGGGTGTATGCCATGTATATTTGTGATCTCTGTGATGACTAGCACAAGCGTGCAAACTAGGCTTCATGATGTTGCTGATTTCAGCCCCTGTTTTGCTGATATTTTTTATGCCATGTTAACTTGGTGCTACCGAGAGATCCATGCATATTTTGAGATACTTCAGTAAGGATGTTCTGAACATATGGTTATGCTCTATCCATCCATGCTCTTGTTTGCAATTATGGAGTGCCATAGCTTGAATCAATCGAGCTCTACGTTTTCTATAAAATGTTTCCTGGCAGATTGTTTACATGTTATTCAATTTTGCCAAGGTTGTTGTAGTTGATCCGTGTATGCTACGATGTTGTTCTTGCCATGTATATCTTCTATGCCATGTCTTCTTGATTTATGTATGCTTAGTTTATCATAAAATGCTCTGTAGTGAGTGCATTGAGCTCTTAAACATGCCTACTTGTTATCTGTTTTTGTCATGCCCTGTTGCTGAATCTGTTAACGAAACTTGCTATGTTTACATTGGTGCTACTATATTTTCTGATCCCTTTTGGCTCATGGTCAGTAAGGGACTTTTGTTCTATTCTTTGAGTAGATTCATGCCATGCCTTGTTTTGCTATTATAAGTTCCTGTAGCATGTGGTTTGCTTGCTCTAAACATTGCTTCCTGATGCTGTTTCTGCCATGTTCAGTATTTTCACTAAGTCTGTGAAACTGATATGTTTTGCACTTTTGCCATGCTTGTTTGGACCTGTTATGTTGTGAATTAGCCGTAGCTCAGTGTTCATCTTTTGTCAAGCATCTTGAGTAGATCACTGCCATATGCTTTTCTGGTACGTTTCGGTGCAGTAGCTTCATTTCTTATTGCTTGCTAAGTGGTATCATGCTGTTAATGGCAGATTTGTGCCATTCTTGTTTTGCTTGTTATTTGCAAACCGTGCATCCGATTCCGGTGATCTTTTTCAACCGAAATCATCTCACCTTTCCAGCGGCATACTTGGTTTGCCAAGTTGATGCCTGGTTCATCTTTTTCCTTCCGGAGCACGCATACGCATTGCATATCACATCTCGCATATCATGCCATGTATTGCATCATGTTGCTTGTGCATTGCACCGTGATTTATTGTGGTTCCTTTGTTTGTATTCTTGCTTTGGGTAGAGCCGGGAGACGAGTACGTGGACGAGGAACCTGTTGAGAACGCTTACGAGGATCAAGCTTTCGACAACTCTGAGAACTTTGCAGGCAAGATGACCATACCCTCGAAATCACTTCTATCTTTGCTTGCTAGATGCTCGGTCTTTTGCTATGCCTATGCTATGATGCCTATCACTTGCTATATCATGCCACCCATATTGCCATGTCAAACCTCTAACCATCCTTTCCTAGCAAACCGTTGTTTGGCTATGTTACCGCTTTGCTCAGCCCCTCTTATAGCGTTGCTAGTTGCAGGTGAAGATGAAGTTTGTTCATTGTTGGAACATGTTTACTTGTTGGGGATATCACAATATATCTGCTATAATTAATGCATCTATATACTTGGTAAAGGGTGGAAGACTCGGCCTTATGCCTGGTGTTTTGTTCCACTCTTGCCGCCCTAGTTTCCGTCATACCGGTGTTATGTTCCTTGATTTCACGTTCCTTACACGGTTGGGTGATTTATGGGACCCCCTTGACAGTTCGCTTTGAATAAGACTCCTCCAGCAAGGCCCAACTTTGGTTTTACCATTTGCCACCTAAGCCTTTTTCCCCCGGGTTTTCGCGAGCCCGAGGGTCATCTTTATTTTAACCCCCCCGGACCAGTGCTCCTTCGAGTGCTGGCCCGAAACGAGCAGATTGCGGGGCCACCTTGGGGAAACTTGAGGCTTGGTTTTACTCATAGGATGTCTCATCCAGATGTGCCCTGAGAACGAGATATGTGCAGCTCCTATCGGGATTTGTCGGCACAATCGGGCGGCGTTGCTGGTCTTGTTTTCTTCTTTGTCGAAATGTCTTGTAGTCCGGGATTCCGAGACTGATCGGGTCTTCCGGTAGAAGGAATATCCTTCCGTTGACCGTGAGAGCTTATTATGGGCTAAGTTGGGACACCCTGCAGGGTATTATCTTTCGAAAGCCGTGCCCAGGTTATGAGGCAGATGGGAATTTGCTAATGTCCGGTTGTAGAAAACCCGAAGTTGACCTTAATTAATACACATCAACCGCGTGTGTAACCGTGATGGTCTCTTCTCGGCGGAGACCGAGAAGTGAACACGGTGTTGGAGTTATGTTTGACGTAAGTAGTTCAGGATCACTTCTTGCTCGCTATTAGCTTCACGACCGCGCCTTGCTTCTCTTCTCGCTCTCTTTTGCGAATGTAGCCACCATATATGCTAGTCGCTTGCTGCAGCTCCACCTCACAACTCTGTCCTTCCTATAAGCTTAAATAGTCTTGATCTCGCGGGTGTGAGATTGCTGAGTCCCCGTGACTCACAGATTCTACCAATCTGATTTGCAGGTGAAGCGATGCGGTGCAGATGACGCAACCGAGCTCAAGTGGGAGTTCGACGAGGAACGTGGTCGTTACTATGTGTCTTTTCCTAATGGTCAGTAGTGGAGCCCAGTTGGGACGATCGGGGATCTGTGTAGCATTTGGGATATCTTCTTTATTTTGGTTCCGTAGTCGGACCTTGAGTGTAATCTAAGTGATGGATGTTTAATTATGTATTGTGTGAAGTGGCGACTGTAAGCCAACTATGTATCTCTTTCCCTTATGTATTACATGGGTTGTGTGAAGATTACCTCACTTGCGACATTGCTTTCAATGCGGTTATGCCTCTAAGTCGTGCTTCGACACGTGGGAGATATAGCCGCATCGAGGGCGTTACAGGAGGCAATGCCTGGGAGCTACTTCGGCCTGGTGCGGCGGCTGGTGGATGCGTGCCCGTGGGTTCAAGTTATCAAGCATTCCGCTTGTATCGAGGGTGCCCGTCGGGCCCTTGCCTGCGCAAAGGTGCACTGGGGAAAGATGGATGCCCGAGCTCGTGTGGACCCGCCACCAAAGGGCAAGGAGCATCATGCGCCGAGATGTATTATAAGAGTGTCTTTGAAGGCGCCCGCACTATTGCGGGTGAGTGCTCCAAAGATGTAATATTTGAGTAGACTCGCATTTTGTTATCCTGCATGCTGAAAACTTAGTTCATATGCTACTAAGCAACGCTTGTTAATTTAAAATATTACCTTACATGCGGCTGTTTATCAAATCTCGGAGATGGCAAGTCATCGGCTTGACCCCCCATGCCACGAGTCTTTGGGGTGTTGGGATAAACTTGAGCTCTTGTTCCCATTTTGGGTCCATCTAGGGAGGCGCTCAACACAACGAACAAGGCAACCAGACTTATAATGCTTGAACACTCTCACTTAGCCATAGAATTCTATAATTTTAAATTTCAAGCCCCTAGTCTTCGGAAGGCCGAATTTGGGGCGCTATCACGCCTTGGCAGACAAAGATCCGGCTCCTCGCTCTAAGCGGCATAAGTCTTTAAGGACTCGCAGAAAACCTCTCAAACAGCGACCGGTCTCTCGCCTCATCATGACGGTCAGTTTTAGCTTTCTCCACTGAGGCGTTAACCCAGCCGAACTGGGGCGGAATCGCAGTGGTTCTCCCAGTGCTACCTTAGCCGATATAACGGAACGTAAGGTACCAAAACACGGGAGCCGGGCAAACCCAACTATTGACCCAAGACATGATTCGGAGCCGATGCATATAGTGCTATAAGTTCGGGGATGCCGCACTTGTGAAAGTGTTCGGACTCATCACACCATAACGCGGGAAACATAAGCCCCTGGTGTATATTAGCCGTATCAAAGTGTACGGATGCAACATGTCGTGAATGAACATATGTATGAAAAAGAAATTCAATTATAAGCAAAAAGGTGCTGCATCGTTTTATTCAATAAGTGTTGCTACGAATGCAGAACGATACAAATAGTGCGATAAGCAAGGTAGGAGACTGTTTAAACATGTCCCCTTCCAGGGGTAGGCTGCAGATTGGTGTATGAAAATGCTCGTAATGGAGACCATCTGTATATTCGTTGTAGCCTTTATCCTTCCCTGGCTGTTGCATCGTGGAGTTCGGCAGTCTCTGCTGCCGGGACAGGCTTCGACAAACGGAGTCCTGTGTTTAAAAAGTAAAAGGTAAAAAGAAAAGAAAAAGGAACGACACACTTGAGAGCCCCTTGTGTGGTTGAGCCATGATGCAGGTGTATTGTGGTTGTGCCACCCTCCCCATGCCCATGGTATCTTCGTGAGCGTAATGGTGTACGCGAAGGACCTGCTTGGACATTTCGCAGAGCTTGGGGTTGGGGCCGCATCGCTCTGGCGATGCTCGGGCGTGCCGGTGGTCTTGTTGTAAGTTACTCCGGGCGGCGCTTGGCTGTGTCCGGCCGCTTAACGGCCGGATTCGATAGTGCCTTAAGAGGCTGCATTGCACTTCTACCGCGAGAGCCGCTGTATGTTCCTCCGTGCGAAGGGAACGTTCAGTGTTTCCGTTGACCGTAATGACTCCTCGAGGGCCTGGCATCTTGAGCTTGAGGTATGCCACTACTAGAAAAAGGGCTATAGATGGGATTGACACTAATGGCGCACCAGACAAGCGGTGCGCCATTAGTATATACTAATGGCGCACCACGTTCTGATACGCCATTAGAGTTGAAACTACTAATGGCGCACTGGCCCAAGGTGCGCCATTAGTATCAAAAAATTGAACTAGTGCGCCTGTCCAAACATACTAATGGCGCATTCAGACTCGATCGCCATTACTAGTTGTAACTAGTAATGGCGCACCTATCGGAAAGTGCGCCACTAATGTTGTTTTTTATTATATTTTTATTCCTTTTTTGCAAAACTACTAATGGTGCACTGTTCCACCGTGCGCCATTACTAGTTTAAACTAGTAATTGCGCACTGTGGAACAGTGCTCCATTAGTATGTTTTTTTTTTGCAAAACTACTAATGGCGCACCACCAGAAGGTGCGCCATTAGTAACCTGGATTACTAATGGCGCATTTAGAGTTGGTGCGGCATTAGTAAGTGGGCAGCAACAAGATATTTTGGACAGCCTCTCCTACCCACACTCACTTTCTCCCCACTTCATTCTCTCCACCTCCTCCTTGTCTCGGGTGCCTCCTCTTTTTCACCTCATTTCCACCATAGATTCATTCAAATTAAGTGGTTAAATTACCTTGTTTTGATAGGTAAGTAAGGGGGGAAGCTATATTTATGTTGTTCTCCCTACAACAATGTGCACATGCACTTTTTATGGCCTAGCTAGATCTATGTATGTTCGTGGTGTTGCATATGTTTGTGGTGTTGCACATGTGTTTGTGCTTGGAGGTGTACCGGTATTTGAAATGCGATAGTTGCCAATATTTTGCCGGAATGTTGATTCATTTCCGTTTCGGCGAGAATTTTGGCATTAAGCATTCTTTTTGGTCCTATTTTAAGGGAAAGTCATGCCAAATTTTTTCTTGGTTCTAAAATATCGTTTTGCTCTACCCATGACGACCATGGTCCGCACGATGACCGAAGGCATCGTGAATAGGTTTTTGAGGTCCTTGAAGGCCGAGATGCTTCAAAAGAACGAGGCGGAGATAAGATGTCCGTGTCGAAGATGCAAGCTGAAGAGCCTTATTGCGGACCCGGATTCCGGCAGGTGCGGGACCACCTGCTCTTGCGTGGTTTCATGGATGGCTATCGGTGGCAAGGTGATGAAGATGACTACGAAGTCGTCCATGGGGGCCGGGCAAGAAATGAGGAAGGGCAGCAAGACAACCACCATTGCTCGGGCGGGCGAGAAGACGAAGAATCCCCAGGAGATGATCATGACGGTGATGCTGTACACAGTCATCATGTAGAAGAAGCAGGACATGATGATGAGGAAGATGCCGGAGCAGACGACGGGCATGATCAGGTAGATGATGATGC
Source organism: Aegilops bicornis (assembly GCA_021605145.1). Classification (NCBI taxonomy): domain Eukaryota; kingdom Viridiplantae; phylum Streptophyta; class Magnoliopsida; order Poales; family Poaceae; genus Aegilops; species Aegilops bicornis. Next base: position 119,482,725 of record CM038673.1, read on the forward strand.
CGGCGGAGCAGGCGACGCTGGACCATCGATGGGGTGGGTGCAGGACCCTCCTATTCTAGTGCTGCTTCTCAAGCAGACTGATAACGCAAGAGCTGCCGCCAGAGAGAAAGCCAAGATGGATCAACTTGAGTTAGACGCGGTTACTCCATTGTATGAAGGATGCAGGCCGAGGATACCCTCCGAAAGTAACGCTCATGGCTCGGAGATGAAGGTAAAACACAAAATGACCGACGCATGCTTCGACGAGAACATGTCATTCGCACGAACGTCTTCCCAAAGGGGAACAAGTGCCCGACCAGTTTGGAGGAGGCTAAGAAAATCGTGTGTCCTCTGGATTTACCGTGACGTGAAATACCATGTGTGCATGAACAATTGCATCATTTATCGGGACGAGCACGCGGAGTCTACCATATGTCAGTTCAGCGGCGACACTCGATACAAGAAGAGGAAGAAAGCTCCTCGAAACATGGTGTGGTACTTTCCGATCACTCCTCGTCTGCAGCGGTATTTCGCGGACCCTAAGGTAGCAAAGCTCCTGCGTTGGCACGCGGATAGGGAGGAGAAGAAGCTAGAAGATGACGCAAATGATCCGGAGATAGATAAAAAGACAAGATGCTGAGTCACCATAAGGATGCGAGCCAGTGGCAAGCGTTGAACTTCAAAGACCCAGAATTTGGGAAGGATCCAAGGAACATCGTGTTGGGCGCGAGCACCGATGGAGTCAATCCGTTTGGCATCCAGAGAATCACACATAGCACCTGGCCTGTGTTTATGTGGATGTACAACCTTCCCCCCTGGTTGTGCATGAAGAGGAACATTCACATGAGTATGCTAATTGAAGGGCCGAAACAACCAGGGAACGACATCAATCTGTATCTGGGGCTGTTGAAAGAGGAGCTTGACACGCTGTGGAAAATGCCAGCCAATACGTGGGACGCCGCAGAGAACGAATATTTCCCTATGAGAGCCGCACTGCTCACGACGGTGCACGACTATCTCGATTACGGATATCTCGCGGGCAGGTAGTCCACGGATTTTCTGGATGCGTAAGGTGCATGGATGACACAACGTATCGCCAGCTAGATAGAGATCCGGGTCTTGAAAACCGTGTTCATGGGACATCGAAGGTGGCTTATGACGATGACCCGTGGAGGAAACGCAAAGATCTGTTCGATGGTGAAACCGAACCCCGAAAACGCCCGTGTACAAGGAGCGGCGAGGAAATAGACAAGCTGTTGAAAAATTGGAAAGACTGCCCACTGCCGGGAAAGAAGCAAAAGGCGCCAGAGCCGGGAAAGAAGCGAAAGGCGCCAGAGCCGCTGCTGAAGGTATGGAAAACGAGGTCTGTTTTACGGGACTTACCGTCTTTGGAAGATCCACCGTGTGCCTCACAGCCTTGATGTCATGCATATCACGAAGAACGTGTGCAAGAGTCTGCTTGGTACCCTGCTCAACATGCCGAGAGGACCAAAGATGGGCCGAAAGCAAGGGCAGACTTGAAATCAATGGGCATCGTGCAGAGCTTCACGCTAATGATGATGATGATGATGATGATGATGATGATGATGATGATGATGATGAGGCGAAGCGGGACACGATGAAGTCGTCGCCAAAGGCAAAAAGGCCAAGAAGACCGGAAATGACTACCCTCCGCGTGCTTCACTCTAAGCCAGGAGGAGATCGAGCAGTTTTTCACCTGCCTCCTAGGAGTAAAACTTCCTTACGGTTACGCGTGGAAGATAAGCAGATACCTAGACCCAATGAAGCAGAAGTTCAGTGGGATGAAGTCTCACGACCGTCACGCGTCTTGATGATGCAGATACTTCCGTTGCAATCCATTGGGATCATGGGCCGCACGTCCGTGAAATGCTATTTGGCCTATGCAACTTTTTCGACGTCATCTCTCGGAAGTTGATTGGCGTGAGGCAACTCGAAGGCTACAGGAAAAGATCGTGGTGATACTATGCGAGCTTGAGATGTACTTCCGCCCGCATTCTTCGACGTTATGGTGCATCCGCTGGTCCATATAGTGGAGGATATCATCCAACTCGGGCCGACGTTCCTCGCACAAAGATGATGCCGTTCGAAAGGATGAATGGTGTCATCAAACGATACGTTCGCAACATGTCACGTCCAGAGGGAAGTATAGCTAGGGGCTTTCTGACCAAAGAGTGTATCTCCTACTGCATGAATTATCTAGGCATTGAGAACCCCCGTTGGTCTGCCCGTCAACAGGCACCTCGGCAGGCTTGCTGGATGGGGTCACCGTGAGCGTCGCCGCGAAATGCATGTCGACTTAGAGGGTCGACTCGCCGACTTTGAAAGAGGAAACCTAGTCGCGCTACAACACATAGATGTGGTCGATCCTTGGGTGGTAGAGCACAAAACCTTTATTAAGAAGACGTACAATGACCGAGGCACAGAGGATGGACGGAGATATAATCAAAGAGCACAACTCATGTTTCACGCGTTGGTTCAAGAAGAAGCTTCTGTCGTACCCTTTACATGAGGATTCTTCCGCGGAAGAACAACTCATATTCGCCTTGTCACAGGGGCCGAGCACAACCTGATGACCTATGAGGCGTACGATATCAACGGCTACACATTCTACACCGAGGCCAAGGACATGAAGAGCGATGGTTATCGTAACTCCGGGTAACGATGGAATCCTACACGGTAATGACAAGGACAGATACTACGGAAGGATCGAGGAGATCTGGGAGCTGAGCTACTGTTGGAGAGAAGGTCGCGATGTTCCGTGTCGATGGGCGAAGAGCGTCCTAAAAGAAGACCGGTATTTCACCACCATGGTTATACCCGAAGCCAAATCCAAGACCGCGGGTGCAAACGTCACCGCGAAAAATGAGCCATGGGTACTGGCTTCCCAAGTTGACCAATGCTTCTTCATTACCGACCCGTCAAAGCCCAGTCGTGTTGTCGTGAGGAGAGGCAAAAGGAAGTTCATCGGAATGGATGGAGTAGCCAATGAGCAAGACTTCGAAAAGTACGGCGGCCCGAGGATCGAACATGACGACGATGATGAAGTAGCAGCATACACCACAAGAAGAAGCAGGACCGCCCTACCTAAAGGACGTCCGTTCCACAGAAGAACTCCATTTGCTAAAAAGAAGGGCAAGAAGATTGTGAACAGATAGCTAGCTGAAAGTGCGTTATATCGACTAGAGGGGGGGTGAATAGGCGATTTTTATGAATTCTTCACTAAGGAATTTGCCGGTGAGGAAATTGCTTAGCGAAGAACTAGTTGCAGCGGAATAAGTACTCAGAAGTAAGCATAACAGAATACACGCAAAGTCATCATGATGAAATGAAGACAATCACAGAGTACAGAAAGCGTAATCACAGGATAACACAGGATGAAGACAAACAGACTGAAGAAATTGAGCTGAGGAAATTGAGAAAGTCTTCAGTCAAAGTCTTCAAACACAGATATGAGCAAACACTCAACAAAGTAATGAGGAAATGAAAGGGTTGAGGAAATAGAACCAGTTAGGTTGGTGAAGACAATGATTTGGTAGACCAGTTCCAACTGCTGTCTCGGTTATGCGTCACAGTTGGAGCGGCTGAGTATTTAAACTCGAGGACACAGTCCGGACACCCGATCATCGAGCACGCAGCTCGGGACACCAAGTCCTCACCGTATTCTCCTTGAACTAAGGTCACACAGACCTCGTCCAATCACTTTCGTGGTAAGTCTTGAGCGACTTCCAAACCTTCACAGACTTGGTCACTCGGCGATCCACAATTCCTCTTGGATGCTCTAGACCATGACGCCTAACCGTCTGGAAGAAGCACAGTCTTCAAAGGTAACAAGCGTCGGATCCACGCAGGATCAATTTCTTGATGATGCTCAATCACTTTGGGTTTGTTGGGGTTTGGTTTTGGGTTTTTCCTCACTTTGGGGTTTTCCTCACTTGATGATTTTCTCTCAAAGTCCTCGTGAGGATGGGTTGCTCTCAAATGACAAGTGTCAAGTTCTCTCGGAGCAGCCAACCAGCTAGTGGTTGTAGGGGCGGCTATTTATAGCCTAGGGAGCAGCCCGACATGATAAGACATAAATGCCCTTCAATGATATGACCGTTAGGTGGATAAGATATTTTGGGACAGGTGGCCAAGAAGACAAGAACTTGATCGGAAATTTGACTCTCAAATTCCTCGGGGCTATCATGTTCCTCCTTTGTGTAGGCAATTCCTGGCGAATTCCTAACTCCTCGATCGAACAAATTCCTCGTGACGGAAGAGCTTCGTCTCATCCTTTGAAGAAATTGACTGAAGCGTATGAGATTTCCAAAAGCTTCACTCGAAGGGATTGGTAGGTGTAGGATTTTGAGTTGAGCATCAAATGGAAATTTTTCCTTAGTATTTCCTCGACCCCCTTTAACGATGCGGTGTTTCCTATGACTCAAGAAAGAGAAAATGAAACTACGAAAACAAAAGTCTTCACGCTTCATGTTCCTCAAATGAATACCAAGTCTTCAAGGTCACACCAATTTCTTCACTTTCAAAGTCTTGAGAAAGTCTTGAATATCAAAGTCTTCGATGAAGAACTTCATTTTTAGGGTCAAATTTCTCTGTAAATATCAAACTCCTCATAGACTTATAGTACTGTGTACACTCACAAACGCATTAGTTACTTAACCTATAAGTCTTCAATACACCAAAATCACTAAGGGGCACTAGATGCACTTACAATCTCCCCCTTTTTGGTGATTGATGACAATATGGGTTAAGTTTTCAACGGGGATAAACATATGAATTGTAAATACTGATAATGAGGAATTTGATTGCAAGATATAGTAGAACTCCCCCTGAAGATGTGCATAGTGAGGAATTTGCTTTTGAGGCAATGCACACTTGAAGAATTGAATCATGGAGATCTCCCCCTATATCTTGTAATTCATACACGCATTTGACATATAATATGAAGAATTTGAAATGCATGATGAAGTATGGTGCTTGATGAAATTCAGCATGAAGAATCATAGCACATAAAGTATCAGAGCACAAGTAGATTTGCTATGAAGCATAGTGCGAAATCATAATGCATCAAAAGTATCAAAGCACCATAGGGTTTAAGATTACAACTCGATCCAATAAAAGGTTTCAGAAGAACGAGAGTTGTAACTTAATAAAGTACTGTATATAGACAAAAACTAGACCCGCTTGAAGACTAACTCAAATTTCTCCCCCTTTGTCATCGAATGACCAAAAGTTTCGAAACTGAGGACTAACGCTCTTGAAGAATATCAAGTTGAAGACGGAACGCCAGCATAGTCGGGATTGTTTGTTGAAGTAGGACCAGCCGCGGTGTCTTCCAAGTCTTCATTTTCATCAGCGTCGCGAGATGAAGAATAGGAGCTGGCCACCAAGGAAGGAACTTTGACCTTCTTGAATTTCTTCGGAGGAGGTGCAGACCAGTCAAATTCTTCCTTGAGACCCATTGAAGTCTGTTCTTCTTCACTTTGAGACATGTGAAAGAACAGCCCAGGTGCGCTTGAAGGTTTCATGAAGGTAGAAGTGGTTTTTCTTCACTGCATTGTGTGTTGAGGTCATGTTGTGAAGAATTGAACCAAACTGACGTTTGACCCACTTATGATTGCGATCAACCTTCTGATGAAGACTGAGGAGTAATTCACGATCAGTCATCACCCTGGGTGCAATTCCTTGAGGATTTTGCTTGACTGAGGTATTTGTGGCTGAGTCATGTGTGGCAGAGTCATCATTGGTGGAGTAGGATGCTGCTTTGCGAAACTGTCCATCCAATGGACGAATGCCTTCATCGATCACAGTAGTGGCCTTGCCCTTGTCATCAGCTGAGGTAATTGTCCGTTTGAGGACTTCAATCGGGGGCAAGTAGCTGCAGTGGTTCAAAGTATCAGCTTTGTAATTGAGTGAAGACCTTGTCCTGATGAATCTCATAATCCAAGGCGCATAAGGCTTCGGCTCAAATGGTGACATAGCAATGTTAGCCAGAGTCCTCATGAGGAAATCATGAAAATTGACGGGAACGCCATGGATGATATTGAAAAGCATATTCTTCATGATGCCAACGACTTCTTCATCGTTCGAGTCGTGGCCTTTGATAGGACTCATAGTCTTTGTCAGAATCCGATAGACTGTCCGAGGCACATATAATAATTCCTTGACGAGGAATTTGGTTCTTAGTGCCCGCCTTGTCTTCAAAGGCATCATCAGCAATTGCATATAGTGATTTGAAATTTCTTTTTCATCATATATACGACGTGCACCATCAAGCGGAGGATCGAGTGGTAGGGCACGCGAAGCAATTCAATTGCAGGTGCCTTGTAGTGAGTATTTTCGGTCATCCAATCTAAGACCCATGAATTTACGTCTTGACGTCTCCGGTGATATGCAGGGTTGCATAGAACTGAAGAATTAGCTCTTCATTCCATCCACAAATATCGGTGCGAAAGTTTAGAAGTCTGCGTCGTGAAGAACACCGAGGATGGCTCAAAGCTCCGGCGACTCCATATCCACATGAGGAATATGAGCATGATCGAAGATTTAATCCTTGTTGAAGAGCACTGAGGAATAAAAGTTGGCTTGGCTGGCAGTCCAGAAGCGCCTCTTCCTAATCCGAGCAGAATCATAAGGATTATATTCAGTGAAGAACACGTGCTCGGCAAAGAAATCTTCAGACTTGAACTTTTGCTTGGTTGAGAACGGATTCTTTTGCTTGGCGGAGGGGTGTCGGTGAGTTGCATCACCACCTCGGGAATCACAAGTTCAGTTTCTTGACTGAGGAATTTCTTGCTCCTCAACTTGTGCGATGCGAGGATTAGCAGCAGCAGCAGTTTCATCAGCACTAGTGGCTGGAATTTCTTCATGCACAGAACCAGTGGGTTGATTTTCTTCAGAGTCTATTTGGACAGTTTGTGCAGGGGAGTGAGGAACTTGTTGGAGCGGGGTGAAGAGAGGAGTATTGGGATGCTGACTTTCCCAAAAGTCATCATTTATCACTGGAGTGGTGCATCCAATATCCACTTCTTCATTTTCAGTTTCCTCGATTACCCGGCTTGAGGAATTTCATGGTCCGATGAGGAAATAACTGGGGTTGAAGGGATTGCTTCCACTTCAATTTCTTCATCAATTTTCTCCGACGAAGCAGCAGATTGATGTTCTTCATCGAGATCCGTTGGGATCTCATAGTCTTCTCCAAAAGGAACAACTTCCTTTGATGGTATGGAGGAAATTGGAACAGCATCAATTGGAGTTTTGAATGAGCTGGTCATTGGCTTCATTTTCTTCGTAACGAAGAATCGGACGCGGTGATGCTTTCCTTTTTCTTCACAGCAGCTCGTTCTGCAGCCTTGGTTTTCTTCACATCAAAAGCAGATGGAAGAATTGGAGTTGGAGTTGGCGCAGGAGGAGCTGAGGAATTTGGTTCAGTTTCTTCAGGAGCAACTGATGTAGTTCCCCTGTCTTGAGCAATTTCTTCAGGCGCACCACTAGTGGGTGCCCTGGCAATTTCTTCAGCGGCTGGAATGGGATCATCAGCCCTGGAATCAACGTTTTCATCAGCAGGCTGAACGTCATCAGCGGTGCTGGCATTTTCTTCAGTTGGCTGAGCTGAGGCTCCAGCCTGAGGAATTTCATGTTGCATAGGGACAGCAACATCTGTGAGTTTCTTCGTCAGGTTGATGAATCTGACCTTGGCTCCTTGCCAATCAGCATTGTATGAATCGAAGTTTTTGCTGAGGTTTTGAATTTCAGTCTGGACCTGGAGAAGCTCCTCAGGTGTCATCTTGACAACGTTTTTCTTCAGGAACTTCTCCTTCCTGTATTGAGCCTTTTTGATTTCCCTCGCCTTTTCATACTTCCATTTTTCTTCAGCTATGAAGTGAGTCAACATATGACTTTGTCCAGGTGTCAAATGAAGGTCAGGCAGAGGGGTATTGGGATCATTGTGCCAGAGGTCAATAAAGTCGAGGACTATCTTCGGGTCCAATAGTAGTGGCACAGATGTACCTTTGGCTCTACCGGCCCTTACTTGACGGTCTCTGATGATTTCCGCTAGTTCTTCATCAGATGCCTCATCATCAGATGGCACATGGAATGCAACCATTTTCTTCGTTGGGCTAGGCCGAGGACCTCGTCCAGCTGTTGCTTTGGTCTTGGTGAGTCGGACCAGTTGAAGAAATGGGAGCTATTGAGAACTTGCAGAGATGCTCGAGGCAATTGAAAAGCCAGCAGTCCTTTGACATGTAGCTAGGTGCACAGGAACTGAAGGTTTTGACGGAGCTGTTGAGGACGTTGGTGGAGCAGCAGCAGTGTGAGGAATTTGCTTGGAAGGTGCTGCTGAGTAACTTGGCCGTGAGGGCGCAGATGATGAAGCACTTGGCTTATGAGCAGGCTTCTTTTGCATTGATTTCCTCGGTTTGACCGAGGCCTCTGCAATAGCGATAGCAGCAGAATCCTCATTGAATTTCTTCACTGCCTCCTTTGCTTGCTTTGCCAATTTTGCTTGGCGTTTAGCCGATTCCTCAGGAAAGTCCTCACCGCGTTTGATGCTAGTGGGATCAGCTATTTGGCCAGGTGCCAAAGGAGCTCTTGGGCATGGAGGATTAAGAGCGAATTTCCTCATGTACTTAGGAGTTACATATCTATATTCCCTCCATTCCCGTGCCCATCTCCGTTCAATCTTCTGAATACGCACCTTGCGTTGAGTTTTGCTTTCTTCAACCGGTGTGCAGTAGTCAGCATATATATCCTCAAGGATTTCAAACGCAGTCATAACCTCAGGTTTCTTTCCTCCCTTCTGTGGCTTCTTACCATCTGCCATTTTCTTTAGTTGAGGAAATTGAACAATTGAGTTCTCTGAAGAAGTGTGCGGTTTTTCTTCGAGGAACACTGCAAATGAGTTAAGTTGATGAGAACCTAGTGATTCAAAGAATGGACATTTGTACCGTGAACAGAGTATAGGTGCGAGGAATTTGGAGAGGTCATATGTGTTCTCGAAGGTTTTTCAAAAGAACAAGTTTTGAGGATTTTGACCAGATGAACCTTGAAGAATTTCAGTAAGCGTTCTTTGTCTTAGGTTCGAGTTGTATAGATCGAAGATCCACACAATTGAGGAATCTTGAAGAAAATCATAGCTTAGAGAAACGAGTCAAGAGATTTGAGGTGTTCATATGTGTGAAGATTTGAGGAATAAACACCTTTGAAGAATTTGAAGAAAATTTGTGAATCAAAGCGAGAATAAAAGTAACTTTTAATTACGAAGTGAAGAACACGATTTAACTGAGAAGAACAGTTGGGAAGTTCGTCTGTTCAGATCTTCCACGCCCTAACTTGGCGGAGGAAGACAGCTACGGCGACGGCGGAGTGAAGATTTCCGGTCGGTAGCGAAATCGTCGGCGACGAGGTCAAGGCGGTGAAGCTTTTCCTCACCGGGCGACGATGGAGTAAGCGGCGACGCTTAGGGTTTGAGGAACTCGAGTGGGAGAGAGAGTTCGAGCAGAGTAAAAGAGTGAGGAAGGGAGAGGGATATTTATAGACGCGGTGAAAAAGCGGTCGCCGAAGATTTAGGACGAACATGCCTGACCATTTCCCTTCTCACAACATGTGTCACCCACGTCTTTGTGTAGTGGAGATCGTGTACGATCGTGGGTGAATAACGTAATGCATCGTGGGATGCGGAACGGTTTGAGCGGCAAAAATGAAGGTTTGGATAAGATACGTTTTAAAGTTCCGTTCGCAATTTCTTCAGCTGTCAAGGACACAGTGAAGATTTTGAACGAGTTTCAAAGTAGAACGCACATGAAGAATTTGTGAATAGATTGGGTTGAGTATAGCATAGAGGGGGAAGGGTCCGATCACATTCACTTAGCTTTAAAAGCGACTTGAGGAAATAGCCATAAGTGAATGCTGTAGAGGACATAAACCCATATATATATATAGCCAATGAAGAAAGACGACGGAAATAGTGAAGATTTTGCAAAGTTGAAGAATTTGAAAAACTGAAGAATTTCAAAAACTGAGGAAAAACTCAAATTGAAGATTTCAACTTTGGTGGTGGCGTGACCCACCGTATAAGAATGATGATTTCAGACACCGCGTACAATTGTCGTAGGGTTCCGAGAATCAAATTCTTCATTAATTTCTTCACACTTAGAGTGTTATTCTTCATTGATTGAAGAAAAACGTTTCTTCATGTGTTGCACATCTAAGTCATCAATTTTGCATAAGCGTTAGGATGTGTGTCCTTTTCAAAGAACATTCGAAGATTCTAAGATATTTAGCTCACATCGCAACTTGCTAAATTTCTTCTCATCCAAGGGCTTAGTGAAGATATCAGCTAGCTGTTCTTGGTCTTCACGTGCTTTCGATGGAGATGTCGCCCTTCAACACATGATGACGAAGAAAATGATGACGAATTTGAATGTGCTTTGTCTTGAGTGCTGAATCGGGTTGTGAGCAATCTTGATGGCACTCTCATTGTCATGATGAGAGGCACATTCTTCACGTTGATGCCGTAGTCCTTGAGGGTTTGCTTTATCCATAGCAATTGAGCACAACACGAGCCATGACAATGTATTCAGCTTCCATGATGAAGCGGTGATACGCAGTTACGATTCTTCGAGGACCAACGGACCAAAAGATCGTCCGAGGAAATGACAAGTACCAGATGTTGACTTGCGGTCCACACGATCACCGGCATAGTCGAGTCGAATATCCAATGAGATCAAAAGTAGAGCCCTTGGGGTACCATAATCCTAGTGTTGGTGTGTGAGCTAGATATCGGAGAATATGCTTCTGACCTTATGGTGTGATTCCTTCGGTGTAGCTTGAAATCGGGCACACATGCAAACACTAAGCATTATATCTGGCCTAGATGCACATAAGTACAATAAGGAACCAATCATGGAGCGGTATACCTTGTGATCGAAGTCAATACCATTTTCATCGATTGCATAGATGGCCATTTGTGGGCATAGGAATTTTGACACCTTTGCAGTCTTGCATGCGAATTTCTTCAGGACATCTTTGAGGTATTTCTCACGAGATATGAATATGCCATTGTGTTGTTGATTTAATTTGAAGACCTAAGAAGAATTTCAACTCTCCCATCATAGACATTTGATATTCTTCACTCATCATGTAGGCAAATTCATCACTATAAGCGTTGGTCAAGACAGCCAAAGATAATATCATCAACATATATTTGGCACACAAAAGTTCACCATCATAAGATTTAGTAAAGAGAGTAGGATCGAGTGAACCAGGTGTGAAGCCATTCTTCACGAAGAATTCCTTCAATGTATCATACCACGCCCGAGGGGCTTGCTTGAGGCCATAGAGGGCCTTATTGAGTCTGAAGACTTTGTCGGATTCTTTGGATCTTCAAAACCTGGGGTTGAGCAACATATACTTCTTCCTCAAGCTTACCATTGAGGAATGCACTTTTCACATCCATTTGATATAAAGTTATATTGTGATGGTTAGCATAGGCGAGTAATATGCGAATAGACTCAAGTCTAGCGGCAGTGCAAAAGTTTCATCGAAGTCAATTCCTTCAACCTGCGTGTAGCCTTGAGCTACTAGTCGTGCCTTATTCCTCACCACAAGACCATTTTCATCTTGCTTGTTGCGATAGATCCACTTTGTGCCAATGATATTATGCTTGCGAGGATCTGGACGTTTGACCCGGTTCCGGACATTGTTGAGCTCGAACTGATGTAATTCTTCTTGCATGGCATGAATCCACTCCGGCTCGTAAATGCTTCATCTACCTTAGAGGGCTCTGTGATAGAGACAAAAGCATAGTGCCCACAAAAGTTAGATAAATGTGAAGCTTTTGAGCGTGTGAGAGGACTGGCGCTTCAATGTCATCGATGATCTTGTCAACTTGCACTTCTTTTGCAACGCGAGGATGAGCTGGTTGTCGTCGAGGAATTTGATCATTTTCCTCAGCACCATTTTCTTCAGCATTATCTTCAGGTGCATCAGCTCGACGTTCTTCACGTATAGGAATGAATTCTTCAGCAGTTTCTTCAGTAGGAATGACATCCTCAGTTGCCTTAAACCTGATAGAATCCTCAGGTGCTGGTTCGTATTGGGTTTCTTGTCTGTGAGGAGTTCATAGGCAGTCTTTTTGAAGAATTTGTGAAGATATACTCTGTTGATGATGTGGAACGCAGTGTCAATTGCTTCAATCCAGAAACGACTAGGCGTTTTGTATTCATCAAGCATAGTGCGAGCCATCTCAACAAGAGTTACATTCTTGCGCTCCACGACGCCATTTTGCTTTGAGGAGTATAAGGAGCAGATAACTCATGAGTGATACCAAGTTCATCAAGATAGTCATCAAGACCGGAATTCTTGAACTCAGTTCCATTGTCACTCCTGATGTGCTTGATCTTCACACCAAAGTTAGTTGAAGTCCTCGAGGAAAATCCTTTGAAGACTTCCTGCACTTGATTTTGTTAACTAACAATGTGTACCCATGTGTAACGAGAGTAATCGTCAACAATAACAAAGCCATATAGTGATGATTCATTAACGACAGCTGAATAATGATTGGGACCAAAGAGGTCCATGTGAAGCAATTCGAAGGGACGAGTAGTGGTCATGATAGTCTTATTTGGATGCTTGGCCTCGGTCATTTTTCCAGCTTCACAGGCTCCGCATAGGTGATCCTTGAGGAATTTTACATTCTCAATGACAATGACATGCTTCTTCTTCGCAAGCGTGTGCAAATTCCTCATGCCTGCGTGACCAAGTCGTCGATGCCATAGCCAGCCTTCTGAAGCTTTTGCAAGTAGGCACACGGCTGGTTGTGGTCCTGTAGAGAAATAAACAATATACAAGTCTCCTCTCCTAAAGCCTTCGAAGACTTTGGAATTGTCAGCTTCCATAATCACAACACAACGATACTTGCCAAAGATAACAACCATATCAAGATCACAAAGCATTGAGACTGACATGAGGTTATATCCTAAAGATTCAACAAGCATGACTTTGTCCATGTGCATGTCCTTAGAGATAGCAACCTTACCAAGTCCCAATACGACTTTTGCCTTTGTCGGCAAAGATGATATGCTTCAGATGTGACGGTGATAAGGTAGCATCCATCAATAGATTCTTGTCACCAGTCATGTGATTTGTACATCCACTATCGAGAACCCACTTTCGGTGGCTTTGGGTTGATCATCCTGCAGATGAATTAGTACAACTTACGATCTCATATACTTCATCAGTGAAGAATATGATATCAAGTTCATCAGATGAATTTCATCAGTCAGTATTCAGATAAGCAGTAGGAGGACATGTGAAATGAAAGTTCATTTCATCATGATTAGCCTGCGTCCTTTCAGGCATTTTGTCAGGCCCCCAGCAAATTCTTCAGACGTTTAGGCACGTCTGGAGACCTGACCCTGCAGAAGAGATTAGTTCTTTTTCTTCACCACCCACATCTGAAGGGGTGGCAAAGAGTTCATCATTCTGCGAGCACCATACGAGAATGGTGGCATAGAGGCCAAACCATTTCGTTTCACATAAGAGGGGTTAGGGTAAGCATATGAATAAGCAGAGAAATTCTTCGAGGACTTATGAACATGTTGGTTTGAAGAATAATGCACATATTCATAGCCCTTAGCTCTACCCTGCGAAACAGAGTTGTTAGCACGATGATCATCATATGAGGATTTTGATCCTTTTGAGGAATTTGATCCACGTGAGGAATTTGGTCCGTATGAGGACTTGGATCCATATGAAGAATTTGGTCCATATGAAGAGTTTGATCTGGGGTTCCTATTCTTCACTGGTGGTGTCATGAGGACATTCACTGAAGACTTTCAAGGCACTTCTTGGGAACCAATATTTTCTTCATAGGGGAAACGTTCATGCAGTTAGTGCCAACATATCTAGCAAATACTTCACCATTCTGATTCTTGAACAGTTTATAGTTGGAGTTAAATGACTCATCAACAGAAGAGGAAATTCGCACGTAAAACCAGATAAGGTAGATGGATCAACTGGATGTCCCTTTGCAGCAACCCATGAGGTTTTGGGATACTGCTCAGGCTTCCAATACGTTCCATCAGCATTGAGTTTCCTCTCAAAGGCAATGCCCTCTTTCCTAGGGTTCCTATTGAGGATCTGCTTTTTAAGCACATCACAAAGAGTCTGATGCTCTTTGAGGCTTTTGTACATGCCTGTCATGTACAATTCCTTCAGTCCTGCATCGTCAGTGATACTAGCCATGTCCTCAGATGAGGAATTAGTGATAGCAGAGGCAGGTGAAGAATTTGTAACAGTTGAAACATTTGAACATTCAGGTGAAGAATTAGCAGATTCACGTTCAATGCACTTTAAGCATGGAGGAACAAATTCTTCTTGAGAAGCGCTAATTTGTTGAGCAAGTAATGAATCGCGCTCCTTCTGAAGATCTTCATAACTCGCTCTTAGTTGCTCGAGATCTTGCTTTCTTTGAAGAAATTCATAAGAAAGTTTCTCATGATCAGATAAGAGAGTGTTATGATGACCTTGAAGGTTGTCAAGCCTAGACTGAAGTCTCTGAAGATTTTCAGTCAGGGCTTGAGTGCGATCCATTTCTTCACCTAACATATCATCACTCTTATCTAGCATGTTTTGAACCTTCTCAAAAGCCCTTTGTTGTTTTATAGCAATCTTAGCAAGTTTAGAGTAGCTGGGCTTGAGATCCTCATCGATTCATTTTCACTAGATTCAGAGGAGGTGAAGTTTAGTACCTTAGCACCTTTTGCCATGAAGCAATAGGTGGGGCGTAATCATCATTTTCCTCATCAGGTTTGTCGGTGGTCGGTTTCTTGAGTGTTGAAGATGGACTTGCTAACATAAGCGAGTAAGAGCCAGACTAGCCACACCAGATTCGGATTCTTTAGACTCCTCCTCTTCCTCATTTCCCTCAGATTCAGCTTCAGAGTCCATTTCCTTGCCAATGAATGCCCGAGCCTTTTTGGAGCTGCTCTTCTTGTGAGAAGAAGGTTTTGAGGATTTTGATGATGAAGATTTTGATGATTTCTTCTTCTTCTTCACGCCATCGTAACTATAATCCTTGTGTTTCTTCTTTCTTAATTCCTTTTCCCGCTGAGGACAATCTTGGATATAGTGACCAGGTTTCTTGCATTTGTGACAGAGTCTTCTCTTATAGTCACTAGATGAGGAATCACTGGTTCTTGAGGATTTTCCAAAGCGACCACGTCTTGAGAATTTCTGGAATTTCTTCACGAGCAGTGCTAGCTCCTGGCCAAATTCTTCAGGATCTCCTAGGCTACTACCAGAGTCTTCACTCTAAGATACGGACAAAGCCTTGGCCTACAAGGCACGTGTTTTTCCATAGCCGTAACCATAGAGATCTCTCCTTTCAAAGAAGCTGGAACTTCGTGGAGTATTTAGCCTTTCGAGGATATCGGCAGGATCAAGAGACTTGTAGTCAGCTCGTTCTTGTATCATCGGTGCGGAGTATCAAATGAGGAATCAAGCGATCTTAGCAATTTCTTCACCACCTCATGGTCGGTGATGTCGGTGGCACCCCAGTGCTTGATGCTCATTTGAGATGTCTGTGAGGCGATCGAAGGTTTGTTGAACATTTTCGTTTTCGAGTCTTTTGAAGCGGTTGAAGAGATTCCGAAGAACATCAACTCGAGAGTCACGCTGAGTTGAAACACCTTCATTTACTTTGGACAGCCTATCCCAGATGAGTTTGGCAGA
The DNA here is from genome assembly GCA_021605145.1 of Aegilops bicornis. Lineage (NCBI taxonomy): Eukaryota > Viridiplantae > Streptophyta > Magnoliopsida > Poales > Poaceae > Aegilops > Aegilops bicornis. The sequence goes on from CM038673.1 coordinate 119,498,457, forward strand.
TTCCAAAGCACTCACTCTTCCATATTGACCTTTGCTCAGATGGCCAAATATGATATTCTTCGCTTGAGAATCGAGTTGCTTTAATCTCTTCACATCAGCATCATTCAGAGAAAGTGTGACTGAGGAAACACCTTTTGTCACAACATACCAGAGATCGTTGTCAATTGCTTCAAGATGCATTCGCATTTTGTTCTTCGATGAGGGGTAGTCCGTCCCATCGAAGGTAGGACACCCTGCTGAGACCTTGATCATACTGCGGTCGACATAACTAAAACTCCGGTGGTTAAACCAAAATCACACGTAACAAGGAGTACCTTGCTCGATACCAATTGAAAGTGCGTTATATCGACTAGAGGGGGTGAATAGGCGATTTTTATGAATTCTTCACTAAGGATTTTGCCGGTGAGGAAATTCTTTAGCGAAGAACTACTTGCAGCGGAATAAGTACTCAGAAGTAAGCATAACAGAATACACGCAAAGTCATCATGATGAAATGAAGACAATCACAGTCTGAAAAGCGTAATCACAGGATAACACAGGATGAAGACAAGCAGGACTAAAGAAATTGAGCTGAGGAAATTGAGAAAGTCTTGATCAAAGTCTTCAAACACAGATATGAGCAAACACTCAACACAAAGAATGAGGAAATGAAAGGGTTGAGGAAATAGAACCGATTAGGTTGGTGAAGACAATGATTTGGTAGACCAGTTCAAGCTGCTGCCCTCGGTTATGCGTCTGGTTGGAGCGGCTGAGTATTTAAACTCGAGGACACACAGTCCGGACACCCGATCCTTTGAGCACGCAGCTCAGACACCAAGTCCTCACCGTATTCTCCTTGAACTAAGGTCACACAGACCTCGTCCAATCACTGTGGTAAGTCTTCAGCGACTTCCAAACCTTCACAGACTTGGTCACTCGGCGATCCACAATTCCTCTTGGATGCTTCTAGACCATGACGCCTAACCGTCTGGAAGAAGCACAGTCTTCAAAGGTAACAAGCGTCGGATCCACGCAGGATCAATTTCTTGATGATGCTCAATCACTTTGGGTTTGTTGGGGTTTGGTTTTGGGTTTTCCTCACTTTTGGGTTTTTCCTCACTTGATGATTTTCTCTCAAAGTCCTCGGAGGATGGGTTTCTCTCAAATGACAGGTGTCAAGTTCTCTCGGAGCAGCCAACCAGCTAGTGGTTGTAAGGGGCGGCTATTATAGCCTAGGGAGCAGCCTGACATGATAAGACATAAATGCCCTTCAATGATATGACCGTTAGGTGGATAAGATATTTTGGAACAGCTGGCGCAGCCTTGACAGCGATCGGAAATTTGACTTTCAAATTCCTCAGGGCTATCATGTTCCTCACTGTGTAGGCAATTCACACTGGTGAATTCCTAACTCCTCAGTCAGAACAAATTCCTCAGCGACCAGAAGAGCTTCGTCTCTGTCACTGAAGAAATTGACTGAACTGTATGAGATTTCCAAAAGCTTCACTCGAAGGGATTGGTAGGTGTAGGATTTTGAGTTGAGCATCAAATGGAATTTTTTCCTTAGTATTTCCTCGACCCCCTTTAACAGTACGATGTTTCCTATGACTCAAGAAAGAGAAAATGAAACTACGAAAACAAAAGTCTTCACGCTTCATGTTCCTCAAATGAATACCAAGTCTTCAAGGTCACACCAATTTCTTCACTTTCAAAGTCTTGAGAAAGTCTTGAGAATATCAAAGTCTTGGATGAAGAACTTCAGTTTTAGGGGTCGACTTTCTCTGTAAATATCAAACTCCTCATAGACTTATAGACATGTGTACACTCACAAACGCATTAGTTACTTAACCTATAAGTCTTCAATACACCAAAATCACTAAGGGGCACTAGATGCACTTACACTAGCTAAGATCGATTGTATTTAAATCGTAGCCTTCATTTCTCGATTGTATTTCATGTGCCCTTTTTGAACTATCATGAATATTTTTAAATTTCATGGACACTCGATCTCGATCCCCCTCCATCTCGATCGCTATCCCACCTCGCCAGATCCGGTCCCCCTCGCCACCGAGCACCCCGGTCCACCCGGCCGCCGACCCCCCGCACCCTCGATTCCCTACTCAACCGCCGCCGCCGACCCCCCGCACCCCTCCCCTACTCAACCGCCGCCGCCGACCCCCCGCACCCCCCGCACCCTCCCCCGCTCCACCGGCATTACTGTTTGACGATATTTTTTTATAAAATATTACTGTCTTATAAAAAAAATATTACTGTTATGATTTAAACAAGTTTGAACATATTTAAACACAAATAAGTATCAAACAGCATTTTAAATGCATAAATAAAATTTTGGAGCCTGGGAATCGAACCCAGGACCTCCTGGTGTGAGAACTAGCTGCTGACCAGTCGAGCTAGTAGAGGGAACTTGATGTGGACCAGGTCAGGTGGAAGATAACCTGTTGGCTCAAGTAGAAATAAAAAAAATACTAATGGCGCACCAGGGCGAGGTGCGCCATTAGTATGGATGTACTTATGGCGCACCGAGGTGTGGTGCGCCCTTAGTATTGTGCCGCCCCCATCCATATTTCCTCCCGGCCCAAACCTATCCCTCTCTCTCCCTCGCCCTCGCCCTCGATCCCTTCCCTCTCCTCTCCCGGCCTTGCTGCCCGCCGCCCGCCGCCGCCTCGGCGCCCGACCCGCCTCCTCGCCGCCTGCCTCGTCGGGCTCGCCACACCGCAGCTCGGCCTCCGCTCCAGCCACCGCCCGTCCCATGGCGTCTTGCTGACCGTCGCCGCCGCCGCGTCGCCGGACGTCGAGAAGGAGTCCTCCTGATCGCTCCCTGCGCCTCCGGACGAACCCTTCTCCGACTTATCGGTGAGCAATGAGCATCGCCATGGCCTCGCAAACAGAGTCCCATCTCTAATTCTCCATCTCAGTGAAAAAAACTGTCACTACCCCCAAATTGGTTGCCATTTAAGAAGGTTTCTTGGTTCTGGTTTATCGCAGGTTGCTCGAGAAAGGCAGCTACTTCCAGTGACCGCCGTCCAGTAACCGGCCTTGACGGTGAGTGAGCTCCTTCCTTGTGCCTCTCTCACATTTTGCCTTTATCTGTTGGTGCTTGCTAGGATCGCTCCAGTTTGGCTGCTTAGAGTGTGTGCAGTTTCCTTTCTCGACAAATTACGGAAATGAACCATTCCGTAAACAAATGAATTACAAATGCAGTTTCCTTTGTGCGAAAGATGGCTCAAAGCAGAACATGTTCAAGAAATCTGAGATAGATTGCAGATGGGCTACAGATATGTGCTAGAGCACATTGCTTCCAGCAAGCACATGGAGTAGCAAGTTTAAAATTACTGAATGTATTACCGCAAGTAAATGTACTCCAAATGGCACCATCGATTAAGCATGTACTCCAACTAAAAAACCAGGACATTATGTCTATCAAATCTTGCAGTTCTCCTTATCAAACGCTCCTTTCCCTTGCTCTGAACCTCTCTCTGTTGCTGCTCTTCTTTTCCTGCTACTACTGTTGCTCTTCTTTTCCTAACCAACAATAAATAAAACTACAAGAAATGTTGACGGAAGCAAAATTCCAGCTTTGGATCCTAAAGTGCAGTCATGTTTGGCAAAAGGCTTGAGCTTCAGAGTTTAAAATGGAGTATTTAGAGTAGATTCAGTAGCTTAAAAATGGAGTAGAGGCAGGCGGCGAGGAGGCCCAAGCTCAGTTCCAAATTCCCTTGGACTCTATAACTGCAATGTTCATTTTTATTTATATTTTGTAAATGGAGCAAGACCATCTTGAGTACCATTAGCCGAAATCAGATTTGCCTCAAACAGAACATCACCAGGAACTGGGTCTCAACCAGATTGTCTCAACTTCACTCCAATCATATGCTCTGGATGTACTATGTGACATTGGTGATAATCAGCTACCCACATTCAGTTTTGTGAATCTGCACTTCATGTGATGTTCGATCTCAACTTCGGCTTGAGAAAACATGTACTGATAAGAAAAATAACGGTTATCATGGTCCGACTCATGTTGAAGATTGTGCACCCCTGCTAGTAAATAGCATCGGTGAATGTCTTTTATATATGGTACTGCTAGTAAATAGCTTCTTCTACATACTAATTTGCATCAAAGTGTAGAACAAAGCATCGGTGAATAACTAACGGTGGGTAATTAACCTATCTATTCATTTTTCCTTAGGTTAATATTAAAATGTCCGATGTATATATATTTGAAAATGATTGCTGCTAGATGTTAATTTGCTGGTACTAGCTAGAATTTGGCCTTTGAAAAGCAAAAGCAAAAGCTAATTAACTGCTGGGTAATAGCACTGGTACTAGGTAGCTAAAATATGTGTTCTGAAACACCGAGAGAAGAAACACTTACTACATACATATGCTCAAGAAACACTTACTAACCAGAAAAGGTTTTGACTTGAAATGTTAATAGCACAGAGAGCACCACAAGTTAAACACCTCAATCTGTTAGTATTTGTCTGCATTCCCTCATATTCTTCTTGTATCTGATCCAGTATTGCTTGTAGTGGTTTGTCCAAAATGTTGAATGATACTGCTGGGAGATGCATATATTGTTTCACCTCTTCACATGCCAATGTATTTTCCATGTTGTGATGGAGGCCTTTTTTTGCCTTGTCCACCCGAGAGGCCCTTGAGTTTGCTGGAATGTCGATTAACTTCCGTTCCATCAAATTCGGGTACTCCATATGTCCTATTTTCAGCAAAGGTCATGCTGAAATTTTCCGTGAATTTTAGCATGACTTTGCTAAAAATAGGACATATGGGGTACTTGTGACTAATGCATGGGCCGGTACTTGTGACTAATGATGAAAGCTTAGGCTTTTAGGGTGCCTCGGCGTCGAAAAACCCTCAATGATAAAAGCTTAGCTTTTAGGATGCCTCGGTGTCGACAAACCCTAAATGATGAGACCATGATCTTGTTCCTTGACAATAACCAACTTTTGACCAAACTTTGTTCCTATTTAGAGAGAAACATGGCCAACAACGATGAGGCCGGGGTTGAGCGGCAAGGCATTTGGAGCTGTCCAAGGAGATGGAGGAACAACCTCACTTGTATGAGGACGCCGCCTTCCCCATCGATCCCGAGACCACCGATGGTACCGCCGAGGATGACCCCAATCGATGCCACCATCGATGGTGCCGCCGAGGATGCCACCATCGATGATGGCGGCGCATTTACGATGGCAGCCAACCGAAGAGGCAACGGAAGGACCGGCGCCCGACCGTGCTCTGCACCCTCAAGGAGGAAGTTCTTGAAGTGGACTCCGACAGGGAATCCAAAGGCGCTCGAGCGAATAGTCAAGAATTTTCGCTTCAGCTCGGGTGCATTCTCTGGAGCACCATCTCGATCAACACCGAGAACCTGAGGCATCCTGACCGAGGGAATTTGCGCAACCTACTCTTCACGAAGCTGCACGAACGATACAAGTTCCCCGCTGAATTTCAAAACACAAGCCTCAAAGGAAATAAAGTGAACAATGCTGCTCTCACGAAGATGAGCAAGGCCCTGTCTACTTGGAAAAGCAATGTGAAGAGAATGATCGAGAAAGGTTAGAGTTATGAGAAGATCAAGGAGAAAAATCCTTCGATCACCGAAGATGACTACAACGACTTCAAGATCAATTGCTCGAGCACCGCAAACTCCCAATCAAGTCAGTGGGCGAAAGAAATGCGGGAGCTGAACTTAGGGAACACACACTCGGTCCCGGCGGTTCTGAGTGGCGGAGCCTATATGGGACAAGGAGGAGGCGGACTGCATCGAGCAAGGCCTACCGCCTCTTCGATAAACACGGTGACAAGCGGACCAGGAACTTTGTCGGGGCCGGTACAAGAAGGACCCGAAAACAAAGGAGCTTACCACGGATCCGAAGACCAGGCGCTTGAGCTTGTTACAGTAAGGAATACACCCCCGCGTAATTAGCTCCATATGGTTGCATTCTAATTAATGAAGCCAAATATCTAAATGGTTCACATTCCTTCCGCAGGCGACTGAAAGCAGTATCGTGGGGTCAACTAAGAGCAACCCTTGGGACACCACTCTAAGTAGGGCGTTGAATGTAATGAAGAACAAGGATAAGCTCAGTAAGCCGACGTCAGCTGGTCGTGTGGCCGGCCAAGGCTTGTCGACAAAATGGTCGTCATACTATAACACTGGTGGGCGAAAGGAGAAAAAGACCAGCTCGGAAAGCGGTAGCGAGGTTCAAGAACTCAAAGGCACGGTGGCGCGGATTCCGGAGATTGTCCAAGAGCAAGTGCAACAACAACTCGGAGCGACGATCACCGCCATTGTGCCTACCTTGATTGAGGGGTTGAGTGTGTGGATTGCGGGCGGCCAACAAGGGCCGCCCCCGATTCCTAGCTTCATGGCCAGCAACTCGCAGAACGCGATGGCGGGGCCATTGGTGTCTCCGGCGGAGGCGGCATTGGTGTCTCCGACACCGGCACGGGAGCTTAATGCAGCCGGGTGTACGCCGGCCGCCACCTCTGCAGCAAGCGGCCCCTCCGTCAACTGCACACCCGCCGTTGGCGGTGCCTCGACATTAGCCGAGCTCGATGCCATCATCACGGTAACTAATTAAGCCTCTCTCGGCTGAGGACTTCATCTCCTTGCCTTTCACTGGGCATCCCTGACACCCTACATGTTTTCGCAGGGCGTCGCCGACGTTCCGTGCACTCTCCTGCACTTCGTGAACAACGAGTTGCTCGATGTCGCCAAGGGAAAAATCGTTCAACCGGGCAACCCCTTGTTCCACGGTACCCAGATGCCACCCAACTTGTTTAGGGTTCAACTGGTTCGGGTGCTGCCAGGCTGCGACGAGTTGTTACCTCCGATTCGACCCGTCGGGGCCGACGATGATGACGTGATGACCCTCGGCCGCTGCTGAGCTGGCCCTGCTTTGGCGAAGAGCGATTCGTTTGGGGCGGGGACACCACCCCAAAGACAACACCGTCGGTCGTGCGGCGCCAAGTCGGCCCCATGGCAAGACCGCCATAGCGGTGCGGACATCCCTATGCCACTTTGGATCCAAACATGCATATGGCACAGGATCGAGCAGCGATGTGACGATACATTTGGCAGCGTCGATCAGTACTTTGCCGATCATGGGTACGGTGGCGACTTCATGGGGCCTCCTTCTCAAGAACCCAACCCAACAAAAGGCGGCGCGATCTAGCTGGTACCGCGGAGAAGCCAAGTTGCAACAGCGCCGTCGCCATTCAGCTCTCGAGAGACGCCTCGGTGCCGACTTCACCGAGCCTCGAGATAGGCGAGGTGCGAAATATTATCAGCCCCAACACACTCAAGAAGGTGGTCTGTGAGCAGAACTCGGTCCCATTACAGGAGAAGAAGAAGGCACGCAAAATAAAGACTAACAAGGGTGCGGGCCAGCCGGCACCGAGTATGATTCGTGCTCAGGACGGGCCACCTTCACCTGAGGATATCTCGAGGAGGGTGCATGTGGCGGGTAGGGCGATGCTACCGACAAATATGCTCAATGCTGCAACCGGTGCTATGCGGAGTCTGCATGACATTGTTCTTTCTTTGGAGAAGCGGTGTCTCAGAGAGAAGAATGTGGCATACCCGGTTTTCGCGGCCAAGGTGCCAGAGGGCAAGGGCTTTGTGGATAACTCCATCGGGCGTACGATCGTCCTGCGGTTTGATGACATCCACGCTATGTTTAACCTTCATCCGCTGCACTACACCTTCGTTCGGCTATTTTCGCTGAGTATGGAGATGCGGATCATTCGTGACAAGCCCCCGGACATGTTGATAGTCGCCCCCTTCTACATGCGTGCCAAGATCTTGGGCAGCGCTGGGGACCGGCAAGTCGCGAGTTCTTACCTCGAAGGCGTCATTCTGGCAAACCAAGATAAGGATAACTTCCTCGTGCCTTACTTTCCCAAGTAAGTCCTCCCCTCAACCGGCTTGTAACATATGAATTCTTAGATTTCGATCATTTTTCTTTTAACATTCCGTGTTTTCTGCAGTGACACACATTGCACGCTCATCCTCCTAAGCCCCAAATATTCCATGGCCACGTATTTTGACCCGGACCGTCGATTGAGCGTAGACTACACAAATGTCAAGAAGGTTCTTGATGATGTTCTCCCGGCTCGCCAAATCTGGAGGCACCTTCACCAGGCCTATTCATAAGTCACGGCAAGCACGTGTTCTCCCACAATGTCTGACGTTACGCTGCGTCAAGCGACCGCTTTGGCGGTCGAAGGGTGCCTACTACGCCATCCATCACATGCGGGCGATCGTATGGGACCATCATCAACTTCGCTACAGAGTAAACTCAAAGATTGGGCAGCGGCGTGTCGGCAATCCAGACGCGGACATCAGACAAGAATTCTTTCGCATCCAAATGGAGTTTGCGGAAATCATCCATCAAGATGTCCTTCGTACCTCGGGGCAGTTCGACCTCGAAATCAACCGTCCAACGGTGACATCGACACAATGCTACAAATGCAGGCTGACAACGCCCGTTATTTCATGACTCCCACGATGAGCGGCGGCTTCATCCACGCTCCGGTCCCTTGAGTCGAGTCGAAAGCGGTGATGCTGTGTCTAGTTCTGAAACATCGATTGGCTCATGTTGTAATTAAACTTTAATGAACTTGTAGTATGTCTCTTTGGTTTCGAGAGTCATTCAACTTAGATGTAATCGATGCTATTAATGTCTTGCTTTTCTCTTCCGATCATTTTGTTGCATACTTATATATTGCTTATGTATTGTCTGTGAATTGGTACTAACGTTTCGTTTGGCTAGTGCATAGTGATGCCGTCGTATGTCGTGTACAAGGGTAAGGTTCCCAGTGTCTACGACGACTGGGAGGAGTGTCGGAGACAGGTTCACCGATTCAGCGGTAACAGTTACAAAGGGTACACCACTAGGGCCAAGGCCGAATCTAGATACGCCCGCTATCTAGCGGGAGAGGGAGGGCGTTGGAGGAACCGGATGAAGACGAAGTTTCATTGTGATGATGCTCATCGTGATGAGCGCAGCTCTCTTCTATGTGATGGTAGTTTAGATGATCGATATCGACTTGTAATGTGAAGACAAACTCGCTACTCGCGGTCTCGAGACTTGTAATATAATGTTCTATCTTTGTTCGGTCTTTTCAATTCGGAGACTAATATGATGAATTGTATTCGGAGACTAATATGATGAATTGTATTCAGAGACTAATCTTCTATTGTATTCGATGAATCTGTTATTGATGTGTGTTGTCTATATTTTGTCCAATTATACATTTTGTAAACTGTGCAAAAACAGAAAATTAAAAAAACCTAATATTCATACTAATGGCGCATCACATCATAAAGGCGCCATTAGTATGCCAAAGGATACTAATGGCGCATCATTAAGCGATGCGCCATTAGTATGCCGGGTTACTAATGGCGCATCTTGTTGTTGTGCGCCATTAGCATGCCAAAGCACTGGGTATACATGGCCCCACAGGAGTATACTAATGGCGCCTTTATTGTATATACTAATGGCGATTCGAGGTCCGCCATTAGTATACCAGATACTAATGGCGCACCAATGGTGCGCCATTAGTAAAATATACTAATGGCGTGGCACTAATGGCGCACCACTAATGCGCCATTAATGGCCAAATTAGGTGCGCCATTAGTAGGCCTTTTCCTAGTAGTGTGCGTAGTGCGGCACCGCGTTGAACTTTGCAAACGCGGTACGTCCGAGCAAGGCATGATAGCCGCTGCGGAACGGGACTATGTCGAAGATTAACTCCTCGCTTCGGAAGTTATCCGGGGATCCGAAGACCACTTCGATGTAATTGTGCCTGTACAATTGGCTTCTACACCTAGTATGACGCCTTTAAAGGTCGTTTTGGTAGGTTTAATCCTTGAGGGTCTATGCCCATTTTGCGCACTGTATCCTGGTAAAGCAGGTTCAGGCTGCTGCCGCCGTCCATCAGGACTCTGGTTAGGTGAAATCCATCGACGATTGGGTCTAGGACCAGTGTGGCGAATCCGCCGTGGCGGATGCTGGTGGGGTGGTCCCTTCGGTCAAAAGTGATCGGGCAGGAGGACCATGGATTGAACTGGGCAACTGGCTCCATCGCGTAGACATCCCTGAGTGCACGCTTCCGCTCCCTTTTGGGTATGTGGGTTGCGTATATCATGTTCACCGTCCGCACCTGTGGGGGAAAACCCTTCTATCCTCTATTGTTCGGCGGTTGGGTCTCGTCCTCGTCATCGCTATGCAGCCCCTTGTCATTGTTTTCGACAATTAACTTGCCTGCCTGCTTGAATACCCAACAGTCCCTGTTGGTGTGGTTAGCTGGCTTTTCGGGGGTGCCGTGTATCTGGCACAAGCGGTCGAGTATTCGGTCCAAACTGGACGGACCCGGAGTAGTTCGTTTGAATGGCTTTTTCCGCTGACCGGGTTTAGAGCCTTTGAATCCGGCATTGACTGTCGTATCCTCAATATTGTCGCCGTTAGTGTGGCGTTTATTTTTGTTACTGACGCGGCTGCCGTTTGGTCCTTGAAGTCCGGACTGCCAGAATTTTTCTTTGAGGTTGTTGCTGCGTGCTAGCCAGCTGTCCTCACCAGCAGAAGCGGGTCATGAGTGATGTAAGGGCTGCCATGGATTTCGGCTTTTCCTGTCCCAGGTGCCGGGCAAGCCACTCGTCGTGGATGTTGTGCTTGAAGGCCGCGAGGGCCTCGGCATCCGGACAGTCGACGATTTGGTTTTTCTTGGTTAAGAACCGTGTCCAGAATTATGCGGACGATTCGTCTGGCTGCTGAATTATGTGGCTTAGGTCATCGGCGTCTGCTGGTCGCTTTATAAGTGCCCCGGAAGTTATCGAGGAATGCGGCTTCCAGGTCCTCCCAGCTCCCAATTGACTCTGCTGGCAAGCTATTGAGCCAATGCCGGGCTGGTCCTTTAAGCTTGAGGGGAGGTATTTGATGGCGTGAAGATCGTCACCGCGGGCCATGTGGATGTGAAGGAGATAGTCTTTGATCCAAACCGCGGGTCTGTTGTGCCATCATAGGATTCAATATTGACGGGTTTAAACCTTTCGGGATTTGATGATCCATTACTTCGATGCATGAAGCATAGTGGGTGTCTTGGCGCCCTCTGTCTTTGGGCGATATCACGACGGAGCTCAAAAGAGCTTGGTCTGTTTTGTTCGCCCGGCGGACTTCTTTGTGTCCGGCGCGATGGTTGTCGTCACGTACCGTGGGCCGCCCACGCGATCCATAGATCGATCTTGATTGTCTTGCCTTGTCCTCCAATATATCTCGCAGGTCCAAAGCGTTCCCCTTTGGCCAAGTGCTTTTTGAGCGATGCCGAGGTACGGTTCTAGTGGAGGGCCTAGAGGCCTCTCTGTCGCGGCCACGGGGTGGTCGGTCAGCCGTATTGTCTCCTGGTGATGCGGGTTCGTAAGCCTCCTCCTCTAATCGGGGAGCAGCTTGCGTTTAGGGTAGCTTTTGGAGGGGCGTTCGAGCTCATGCTCTTCGGCCGCGAGGACTTCGGTCCATCTGTCGGCTAGCAGATCCTGATCAGCTCTAAGCTGTTGCTGCTTTTTCTTTAGGCTGTTTGCCGTGGCCATAAGCCTGCGTCTAAAACGCTCTTGTTCGACAGGATTCTCAGGCACGATGAATTCATTGTCGTCGAGGCTTGCTTCGTCTTCGGAGGGAGGCATATAATCCTCCACCTCTTCTTCTGCTGCTCTCTCGTGAGGGCTGGCGTCTCCATCCTCCTGCGCTGGATCTTGCTGGAGTGGATTGTCTTCGGCAGTGTCCGGTGTATTGTTATCTCCGGTGCCGGAATCTTCATTCTTCCTGTGGCGGGATTTAGAGCGGCGCCGCTGACGCCGGCGCTTGGGCTGCTTCTTGGAGGGGTCATCCTCCGTTGTTCCATCGCCGTTCCCATCTTTTGGGATGTCCACCATGTATATGTCGTATGACGAGGCGGCCTTCCAGTGTCCTGTAGGCACTGGGTCTTGGTCGTCTCCAGCATCATCGTCCATACCGTCGATGTCTTCGGAGTCGTAGTCTAGCATGTCGGTTAGGTCGTCGACAGCGGCTACCAAGTGGGTGGTGGGTGGGCGTCGAATTTCTTTGTCGACCGTATCCCAACCTTCCTGACCGTAGTCCGGCCAGGGCTCTCCGGATAAAGAGAGAGACTTTAGTGAATTCAGGATGTCGCCAAAAGGCGAGTGCTGAAAAGATGTCCGCGGCCGTGAACTCCATAACGGGCGCCCAATCGGATTCGATCGGCAAGGGCGCGGAGGGTTCGGAGTCCGGATAGGAGTCCGGCACCCTGGAGTCGAGGTCTTCGCAAAGGACAGGGATGGAGTTCGGCTCGATCGCCGTAGAGATTAAAGCCCCCGAGGCGGTGTCCAACCACTCGTCCTCGATTGGGGAATCCGGCTCCGGATTAAGGGTCGGAGCAGATTCTGGTGCGGCCTCCAGGCCTTTGACCGGTTGCAGGGCTAGATCATGCCCATCGAGACAGTGTGGCGCGCTTGGCTGGGGCTCGAATCCGTCGAAGATCAAGTCTCCGCGGATATCGGTCGTATAGTTTAGGCTTCCAAATCTGACCTGACGGCCAGGGGCGTAGCTTTCGATCTGCTCCAGATGGCCAAGCGAATTGGCCCGCAGTGCAAAGCCGCCGAACACGAAGATCTGTCCGGGGAGAAAAGTCTCACCCTGGACCGTGTCGTTGTTGATGATCAAAGGAGCCATCGGGCCTATCGGCGACGACAGAGGAACTCTCAATGAAAGCACCAATGTCGGTGTCAAAACCGGCGGATCTCGGTAGGGGGTCCCGAATCCATGCGTCTAGGCGGATGGTAACAGGAGACAAGGGACACGATGTTTTACCCAGGTTCGGGCCCTCTCGATGGAGGTAAAACCCTACGCCCTGCTAGATTAATATTGATGATGTGTGTTACAAGAGTGGATCTACCACGAGATCAGAGAGGCTAAACCCTAGAAGCTAGCCTATGGTATGATTGTTGTTCATCCCTACGGACTAAAACCCTCCAGTTTATATAGACACGGATAGGGTTAGGGTTACACAGTCGGTTACAATGGTAGGAGATCTACATATCCGTATCGCCAAGCTTGCCTTCCACGCCAAGGAAAGTCCCATCCGGACACGGGACGAGGTCTTCAATCTTGTATCTTCATAGTCTTGGAGTCTGGCCGATGATGATAGTTCGGCTATCCGGACACCCCCTAGTCCGGAACTCCCTTAGCAGCCATCTAGTGGGAATTCATGCCGACCCAGTACATACCTGCCAAGAAGTTTCGGGCGATGGTGATCGGATCGATGTCGAGGGAAATGACGTACGGCGACACACTACATACCTGCAAAGAAGTTTCGGCTAATGGAGATCGGATTGAAGTCGAGGGGCATCATGCACGCCTCCGTATCATCGTGAGCCAATCTCGCAAGACCAGATAGCAGCAAGCAGGGTGTCTTGAAAAGCTTAGGCCTCGCTCCGACAATGGTCGTGTACATGTCCCTCGAGCATGCAACCAGCTGCAGGGCGGTCAACATATCCATACACGAACAACAGAGGTTGAGGATTTCACTGGGGAGATTGCTCCAATCGCGGCTCATATGGATGTTGCGCGGTTCGCGTTCGGCCATGGTGGAGTTTGGAAGGGGGCTTGATTTACGGGGGAGAAGGATGTCGGTGCTGGAGCGGCTAGCGAGGGAATAGTGGTACTGGGGGAGGCGAGTGAGACGACGGTACACGGGGGCACACGGAGACGGAGACGGAGAAGGAGATGGAGATGGAGTGGTGCTATGGGAGCGGAGAGGGAGACGAGGCGAGGCGCCAATGTCTTTGTCTGGGCAAAGGATGCATCGCACAAAGGCATGTGGTGAGGCTGACTTTGGTAACCCGAACATGCCTCCTCGCCTGGACTAGTGTCGGTAGCAGGTGTTGTCACTTCACTTTGTGAGGACCGGATGAATAGTATTTTGACCATCAAGTGTACCACGGTTGTACTACTACTACTACTACTACTAGTAGTAGTAGGAACATGAGTACTCCAAGATTGTATAGCGGAAATAGGTCTCCGTGCTAGCATGCATGTTCACTTCATCATTCGTGTATCATCCATATTGCGGCAGAACCAAATTCTCGTCCATGCCCAATCAACGCCCTGCCGCGATGCATGCAAAGGGTCGATTACGGTGCATCAAGGATGGCATGCAGATCGTTCCACACTTGAGAAGAGGAAAAATGGAAAGGTAGAACACGACGGCGAGAGGAAGAGAACGCTGGCTAACGAGGCTGGGAGGGATCGGCAGGAAGTTAATGCTCCACGCATAAAGGTTTTGGGAAAACCTGATTTTCATAAGGTGACTTATACTCACCTAAACGGAGGGAGTATTCCTTAACCAGAGAATGTTGTGTCTCCCACTCACGGGCTCAAAAAAAAGGCTACGACACATTTTTTTATCTGTTTGCATAGGTCCCACCTATCAGGAAGGATGGGCACGTACACGAACAGGTATGACTCCTCAGTCTACCCGCATAGCCTTTTCGTTTAGTCTACATAGCCGTCTAATCAACTGCATGCACGCCACTTCTCCCATTTACTTCTCCATCGGGAACCGGTTTGCCTCGGCTTCTTCACCTCCCCTTCATCTTCATTTGCATCCAAACCCCACTGCGTTCACATTGTTTTAACCTCTTTAAATAATCATCTACTACTTCAGTTAGACTAGCCATCTAATCCTAATTCTTCAAACCGTAGCCCTCCGTTCCAGCGGTTCCAAATGGCGAAAGAGATCGAAATGCAGGTTTTTAGCGTCCAACATGTCCTCGTCGAAGGCTCGATGCGCATAATTGCCACCGTCACCGTCCACCCAAGGGTTGTTCGGCAGTGGATCAACAATGTATCCAACTCCCTCAAAAAGGTAGAGACGAGGGTCATCGGTCTCGACGCAGAGTACACGGAGCGTGCCCACAGGAAGATCCGGTAGCCGCCGTCCTTCAGCTGTGCCTCGAAGATGATGTTTTGGTGTACCACATCATACACTCGCCCTCCATACCAGGTGAGCTTCGCGATTTCTTGTCTCGGGAGGACGTATACTTTTGTGGGGCAGCCATCGAAGGGGACAAACAGAAGCTGGAGCCGTACAACCTTGATTTGAAAAGCATCGCTGACCTACAAACCAGAATCAAAATTCCTGTAGAAGATTGTGCTAAACGGAGACCATCCCTTTTCGACGTAGCAAATTTTATGCTCGGTACAAATCTTCAGAAGGGTGACGAGACGGTGGCATTAAGGTCGTCTAGATGGGAGAATTATCCCTTGATGTACGAGCGAATAAAATATGCTTCCCTGGATGCCCGTGTGAGTTTTGAGATAGCTGCAAGGTCCAAAGAGCTTGTTGCGAAGCCGTCCCCCACAGAGAATGAGAACAAGAAGAAGAAGAAGAAAACGCTGCACCAACAGGAGGGCATTATGGATGGATGAACTATTTCCTCTCTTGTAAAAAAAATTATTCCCTCTCGGTGTATATTGATATAGATGGACTATTTCGATGCTGTGCATGTCTTTGGAACAGAGTAGTAGCGTGGGTCCGCTTGACTATAAGGAACTATTTATCTGCATATATAGCTTTCTCTGCTACTCCTTCAAGTGATCGGTATACAGTGCATGTGTCCGTAGACATGACAGCTTGTCCATGGAAGTTCAACTATGGCGACCATCACATTTCATCTCACGATTCCCACGACGCCTCTCCAACCCACGGCACCACGCCCCCCGACGTGCGCCTCACCCCTCCCGGTCGCACCGCCCCTCTGCCTTTGTGTGCATGACATGTGGGCCACCTAAAATGCGGCGAGCATCAAGTTTCTACCACAGCCACCCGCGATTCCCACGACGCCGCTCGAATCCATGAAACCACACGTCCCCCGACCTGTGGCTCACCCCTCTTGGCCCCACTGCCCCTCTGCCTTCGGGAGCATTACATGTGGACCAGTCACCTATCGGGTCCACATGTTATTGACTCAAAGGTAGTTGTAGTAAGGCGCTGAAGCTCAGTCCCGACGGCCCTGAGAGGGAAATGTAACTCCTGCGCCAGGGCTTGTGGTGCTCCCGCGGCACGAACTCATGCCGAACTCGACATTTGTTTCTTTACTATACATGAACGCAACGATTTAATGGACATTGTAATCTCAACATGTGATGGGGAGCTCTAAATTTGAATTTGAAACTTATAAAACGAAAAGATTCAAAACAAATAAACTAGGAGAGAGGGAGTATATCGTAGGATGTTTCCCATACAAAATAAGTCCCCTGGTTTGTCACCGCGAAGATGCGGTTAGAAAGGAGCACAGCGTCTTCCTACTCGTACGGCAACAAATCGGCCCTTGATCGGCATGGTCCGCCTTTGACCACCATGTGCAAGGTTTGTGCTATCTTTTATTCAATCTCACCGTGGTTCCATCGTACCAATTCATGCGGTGGCCCATTGCATGGTTGATCCCAATGTTGGACAAAGGTTCTACGGGAACGGTGTCACCGTTGTAAATGTTGTGCAAATTGATGTTGGTACCCTCCCGTACATATGCAAGCCAATCTCCACTCGCACCAAGCCTAGCCTGTGAAACAATGGGCAGGGGGAGAATTAGGAAATGGACACGGAAGTAGTCTTTAGAATGCATTTACTACGTGATCAAACTCATCTTACCTGCTCATGTGAGGAAATCAGGGTGCCCCTCGACGTCGGCATCTCAAGGGGCGTCAACTTGCAACTATGGCCACGCCGCGCTGGAGAGACCCCCAAGGAAACATCCTCGTGCGTTCCATGGAACATCAAGATGCATTTGTATGAGTAGTTTATCTTGTTAGAGAAAAGGATGAACGAGGGAAGGCCTCTAGAGATAGAGATGGACACTACTACTACCAATGTGTTGGCCCGTGCATTGCAATGGATCCAAACTAGTAGAATAATACTTGTTCACGTGCTTGAAATATAAACACTCTAGTTTTGATATACATGTGTCAGCAGACACGACAGCTTGTCCATGGAAGTTCAACCACGGCGACCATCACGTTTCTTGTTTCTACCACTACCACACCCACACGCGATTCCCACGACACCGCTCCAACCCAAGGCACGACGTCCCCCGACATGGACATGGATCCTCTGACATGGCTATCACTACCTTGCCCTGCCTTTCCTTCGCTGACAGGTGGGACCCACGCTTATGGGTCCCACATGTCAGTGACAGAATGGTAGGATTGTTCGTGCCCCTCATCCCTCTCGGCCCCACAGCTCCTCTACCTTTGTGTGCATGACATGCGGGCCAGCTGAACTGCGGCGACCATCAACTTTCTACCACAGACACACCCGATTGGACGCGGTTTGCCTGCTCCACTGCGGTGCTCCGATCCGTACTCCCGCACCATCAAATTTTCATCCAGCGGCGGTGACACATTTTGTCCGGGCATCAATCCTCGGCTGGAGTACTTATGTACTACAGGTAGTACCCGCGGTGTGGCCATCTACGCCAGAACGCCCGGACGCCCGGTTGTGGTACCCTCGCCACGGCCACGCCACCACCGGCGGTTCATCTCGAGCAGTGAGTCGCGAACCACGCCACCACCATGAGAATGCCATGTGGGCCAGCCGCATTTAAGGCCCACATGTCATTGACTCATAGGCCGGGCACTAAGCCTTTGAAGTTCGGTCCGTGGGCCCGAGCGGAAAATGTAACTCCTGCGGCAGGCCTTGTGGTGCTCCCGCAGTACGAGCTCGTGCCAAAACTGGAATTTGTTTCTTACTACTACTAGTACTAGTAGGAAGGTACATGTGCATTGCACGCAGAGATTCTGGTGGTTTGTGCATTATGCTTCTACATGTGTAGTTTTACGGATTCTAACATGTGGCAAAATTTGGTGGAATGTAAGGTTAGGCAAGTTTGATTAACTTAGGTGAGTGTTTGGTTCAAGCCACACCTTAGGCCAGCCACACTGGCCCCACATGACATACACACACAAAATGTGGCAAGATTCCCTTAGGCTTGCCAACTTGTGGCAAAATTTGGTGGAATGTAAGGTTAGGCAAGTTTGATTAACTTAGATGAGTGTTTTGTTCAAGCCACACCTTAGGCAAGCCACAGTGGCCCCACATGACATACACACAAAAAATGTGGCAAGATTCTCTTAGGCTTGCCAACTTGTGGCTCTCATTTTGAAGAACTTATTAATAACTTTGCCTGAGCTAAATTATGGAAAATTTAGTCATGAATTAAGTTCAACCATGGAGTCTTCTAGATTATACATGTGGCAGAATCTGGTGGATGATATCCAATGGCCAGTAGTGCTCGGATTTGCCATCTTTGTACCATCGGATTGGCTTCATCCAACGACCAACTTTCAAAGTTTTTCACACACTATATAGTATAGATATAGATGTGCCGGTCCGTTGCAATGGATCCAAAGTATATCTATTTAGTGGAGTGCACTCTAAACACATCATCTATTTATTTTTCTCTAACCTTCCGTAGCCATGCAACCAAGCCACGTAAGCTTCATGGGTGCCCCCACATCATATTATTCATACTACGTTGATTGAAAAAAGATAAATCACCCAAAACAAGATCTTCCTGTTTTTTGTTCCTCACGATGTTGTGCCGTGCGTATCTACTAGTTGTATAGTGGTAGTACTAGTAATATAATAGTATTAGGAGTACAAACTTGGTAGGAGTGGTACTAATACGGAATGCTCCTACTCTATCAACGAGCCCCGTCTGACACAAAATTTCTTGGCTTCCGTGCTACAGCTAGATCTTCCCCTTGTTTCTGTTTTCCAACCCGACAGCGGGCGGGGTGTCGGTTTGCTCGGGTAGTCCCACATGAAAGTGAAAATGCTAGGCACAGGGGCGAAGCTACGTGAGGGCCAACACGTGCCCTGGCCCGCCCAACCTAGCAGGATTTTCGTAGTTGTACATCCAGTTTTGAGGCATGGAACGTCAACTCAAGGGTAATTTCTATAGCCTGGCTAGACTGGCACGCCCAACGTTTTGCTTAAGGCTCCGCCCTGCTAGGCAACACGCCTTCCCTAAGCTATGTGTCGTGCCGGATGGGCCGTGTTGTACACCCGATTCCCGGGCGTGTGGGGGTGCCACGCGAACGTGGCAGGCCTTTTCCTTTTACTAGCAATGTGCTCGTGCGTTGCGACGGATCCAAAGTAGTAGAATAGTAGTATTTGTTCACAAACTTGAAAGAAATCACTATTGTTTTGATATACTCCTAATATATTACTCTCTCCGTACCTAAATATTTGTCTTTTTTGAGATTTCAAATGGACTATCACATACGGACTATATAGACATATTCTAGTGTTTCTAGCAAGATGCCCGCGCGTTGCACGAAGTTGATGGAAAAGGTAAGCACAACTTATAAATTTTCACGGATGGACTACTAGTTATAGTGATGCCAAATTTTGGTCCCCGTTGTATTTCGTGCCAAATTTTGACCATAGATTAAACTAAGAACATGTTCACGCATGTCACCAAACATTATATTTTTTAAAACTATGTTCAAAGATGAATCCAATGAGATAATTTTTCTTGACATGCATTAACATTTTGTTAGTTAAATCTTTAGTCAAAATTTGGCACAAACTATAAAAGGACCTATAAACCAGTGACGGAGGTAGTACCGCTATGAAGGTAGTAACATAGTCTAGGGATATGTGTATGTTACTAGTGTATGTTACTCACCATTGTGGCTAGTCTAACACATAGGCGTGGTGCATTAACTCTGACGTTGTTTCTTATTTTTGACATAAATAGAGGAATCAACCAAGAAGAGATGTGGGGCTTGTATGCTTTTAATGACTTGAGACTATCAAACATGACATGTAGTGGTCAGTTCGTTGCACAAGAACAAATACAACCCACGTCAGCACACACGCATCTTATAGCATCACATCCAATGGCTATAAAAGATGAATGAGACCAAATTATATCTCATCTAGATGAGTTCTAGCAGAGCTGTATTAATAATACTTAGTACTCCTGCGCCATGTATCATATAAGTATCATGTAGCACTTTATTTATTGCCATGTATGACATATAGTTCACGAGCGCTCTCTATATGTACCACCTTTTTTTAATTTCAAGTTTTGCTTCATGGCGCAATCCATCGATACTACTACTGTACAAAAGTGGAGTATATACATTTTTTAAAAGGCTAGAGGGTGGGGCAGTCTAGCTCGGTCGGTTTCACGAGAGGCGAGGGCCTTTGTGATTTGACATCTCATTAATGTTGTCAAATCGAATAGTACTGCGCCGCCTGCTGCACTCCCGGCGCCTCCATTAAACCCGTCCGTTAGAACCGCATGCAAACCGAGAATCCTACTCCGGCCATACGTCCGTTCATGAGCGGGCGGGAATTAAACGCAACACCGGCTGAGCTCCTCCCGTCCGCCCTCAGCTTAAACAAGGCCAGACGCCAGCCAAGCTCCTACCGTCCGCCCTCTATTTACACGAGGCCAGACAGACAGCGGGCAAGAATCGCACCACTCCGTCGCTCCCCCATCTCCTCCTTCACCATTTTCTCCACCCTCCCGATGGCTTCCGATGAGCCGTTCTCCGGCATATTACCCGGCTGGGTGGCCCGCCGAGCCCTCCGGATACGGGCGAGGCCGCTCGGTGCGTCACCAACCTCGCTTGGCCCGACGGAGCGATTGCCGCTAAGCGGTAGCGTGGTTCACCAACTTCGCCGCTCGGTTACGCTCGATGAGGATCTGGCGAGTTGCTCCATACGCGGCGGCGAAAGCACGCTTGATCTGGGCGCCCGTCGCTGGGCGTCGTATCGCGCCACCGGTGTCTGCGGTGGTCGCGCCTCCGTGTACTGTGGCGCGCCTCCCGTACTGCGGCGGTGCCATGCGAGCAAAAGGCGAAGCCGGGTGCGTGGAGAGTGACCAGTCGGTGGCCAACTTCTCCCTGTCCACCGCCATCATCGAGGAGAAGTAGAACATGGGAGGCTGCCGCCACTTGGGACCCATGAAAGCCACCGCCGAGGTGCGACCGCGGATTCAGGTGGTTTCTTTGCTGCTTCGTCTCTTCCGAGGACCTTCATCGACCCCGCAAGGGTCTGACGGACATGAGGAAGACAAAGGGATCTATGGTGACCATTTAGAACTAAAATAAGTCTAGATATATCCATTTCTAGGACAAGTATTTCGAGACGGAGGAGTATTAATTATACAAGAGAGCCGAATTGGCACCTCTTAGTTCATGTAAGTGTAATAAAATCCATCATGTTTATATGAAGATCCGGCTGTTTTATACGAAATCCTTCATGCTTATATGAAATCAGTCTGTGTTTGCACGAATTTCATCTGGTTGGTTAGAGTTGTAAAAATGTATGTCGCTGGCGTTTGATGTCGTCCTCCGCAGAAGGAAGCGGGAGGAAATTTGCTGGCTGCCGTTGGAGATGCTCTTTATGCTGGAAATAATAGAGTGATATCCAATCCATTTGAGTTAATTGCATGTATGATTGTCCCTCTATAAAAAGTTAATTGCATGTATAGTGTACACGTGACTTGCAGGGTGGCTACAGCTTCGTACAGAAAGTTAAAAAGAAACAAGTCCATCCTTAATATTCTAAGTACTCTGTGGGTTCCACTGTCAGTATAGTAGCGAAAGAAGTATATATTAAATAAGTAGAGTAATATATAATATACAAATCTAAAGTTAAAAGACAGAATTCGAACTCATGTCATCGCGTTGCGAGCATCCGGCGCTAACCAGCCCAACACATTTTTGTTGTAGACCATGCTGTAGATATATCTCCATGTCTACTCTTATATATACTCCATTCGTTCCTAAATATTTTTCTTTTTCAGATTTAAAATGGACTACCACATACAGATGTGTATGTAGACATATTTTAGAGTGTAGATTCACTCATTTTGCTACGCATGTCTTTTCATGAAGGGGTCAGATTTGTCCTTGATTTATTTATGAGGTATCCAGATGGCACTGCACCGCCAAGAAAAGAGGGTAACATCAAAATTATGGACTACTTTTTTGAGTATGTTGGTAAGGTCTGGTCATAGTCACTTGTTGAAATCTCTAAAAAGACAAATACTCCCTCCGTCCGGAAATACTTGTCATCAAAATGGATAAAAGGAAATGTATCTAGACGTATTTTAGTTTTAGATACATCTATTTTAGATTTAGATAAATCTCTAAAATGACGGAGGGAGTAGAAAACAGAGTTGGTGATGATGGTGTGCGTGCCATCCTGCAATATAGGCCATCGAATTTATATCTAATGGATAGGAAAGAAACTATGGCAATTCTGCAAAAATATACCCAGACGTCTCTCCACGTTCACAAATAAGGCCTTCCCTCGTTCAGCCTTTCCTCTCACAAGATAAACTACTCATACAAATGCATCTTGATGTTCCGTGCAACGCACGGGCAGCTAGCTAATTTCTTTTAAAGTAGTTGCTGCCATAATTGGGCTGAAGTGATATGTTTTATGTCTGCCCCGAATGATTTCAGATTCACTAATACTCCCTCCGTTCCAAAATAGATGACCCAACTTTATACTAAAGTTAGTACAAAGTTGAGTCATCTATTTTGGAACGGAGGGAGTAGTAACAAAGAAAATGTTGCCTTGTTAATTAACAGAAAACAGGGTGAAAACTATCACATGAGGCCGGTAAAAACAAGGCACACTGGGTTCAGCATCATCGTCACTACAGTTGTGCGCACGCGAGAAGTCTACATATCGAGTGGTCTACCGAGCGAGGCACCGAGACACAAGTTTGAGAGAGAAACCAATTGACAGATTATGATCAGATCGAGTTGTCACCCTTCTGCTGTCATTGTTGGGGGGGAGGGAGAGAAAGACGTATCGAGAGTGTGCGCGGTAGGCACAGAGGCACAACTAGCGAGTGTGTGTGTGTGTGTGTGTGTGTGTGTGTGTGTGTGTGTTTGAAAGAGGAGTCGATAGATTATTATCAAGATCGATGTGCCACCCTACTCATTCAGCGCCGGGTAGTGTGTGTGTGTGTGTGTATGTTTGAGAGAGAATCCAGTCGATAGATTATTATCAAGATCGAGGTGTCACCCTACTCCTTCGGTGCCGGGTAGTGTGTGTGTGTGTGTGTGTGTGTGTATGTTTGAGAGAGAAGCCAGTCGATAGATTAGTATAAAGATCGAGGTGTCACCCTACTCCTTCGGTGTTGGGAAGTGTGTGGGGGGGGAGGTGACACTCACATATCTCTACTCTTATAAAAAAAACAGAGTTGGTGATGATGGTGTTCCTGCCATCCTGCAATATAGGCCATCCGATTTATATCCGATGGACATGAAGGAAAATATGGCAATTTTGCAAAAATATACCCACACCCCTCTCCGCATTTGCAAACAAGGCATTCCCTCGTTCATCCTTTTCCCCCACAAGATAAACTTCTCATACAAATGCATCTTGATGTTCCGTTACAGCATACATGGGCATCTTGCTAGTAGGGAGAAGGAGTTTGTGTGACACATATCTAATTATATTAAGGGATAGGTAGATAGCATATGTGTGAGAGACATTATTATACTTTGAGACATTAGTGGCTGTGGGTGGGCGGAATTAAAGGGGTGGGCGTGTTAGACATAGAGAGTGTGTGTGTTTCTGTGGGAGATACTTGTAGGGCCAGGGGTAGAAAGGCGAATTTAACCACGACGGAGGGAGAGAAATACACGAAGTGCGCGTGTGTGATTCTCGATGCCCACAGGGAAATGAGATATGTATGCGTGTGAGAGAGATTGCACAATTCATTCACGTATCACTATCTAGCGACCGTGGACGTGCATCGCTTGAACATAAGTCAATATCTACTTCGTATCGTGGCCAAAGGTAAAATATAGATTCAACGCTATAAAGATTGGACACTCACATATCACATTTTTTTCTATTTAAATAAACCTTTTTCAGTTGTGCATGCCAAAGTTACAGTGATGTTTCTTCAAACAACCAATGTAGCTATCATGCACATGCACCATTGTTACTCTTGTATTCAAATTCATTAGTCTTGGATGATTTAAGTTTCTATTTTGAAGTAATATAAATGTAATATTCATATATGAATTCAACGGTTACGCAATTTATGAAATGGAGGCTATATAATCATATGAGGTAACACTTTTAAGTAGCTAACTAGAATATCCATTTCTTTTTGTGCGCCTCTACACTAACACGTCAATGCATTATGTTTAAAGTAAATAACCAATGGCACTAAATTATCTATTTACACGAGAAATACATAGGCTGAGCATTTGATCCCTTTTTTATGAATGCGCCACTACACCCGTACGATTGGCCGCGCCCGTGTGAACGCCCAAGTTATCGGCGCATCATCACGAGTTATTGTCTTTTTTCTGGGGTGGACTTCACACGGTTATTAATCTGACGCGTGCCCGTGTACACAGTCTAGCATGACCTTCCCGCTAGCACGGTACGAAATTAGTTGAAACTGGAATCTGAACGATCCTTGGGCAAAATCTCCGCCTCCTTCCAAAATTTCCTCCACCTTAGTCTTTAGCATGCGAAATCCCGCTTTTGTCCTGGGTGCACGGAGACCAACAGTTACAATACCGCCCTCATCTACATGATAGGTCGGGGCTGCTTTGGTAACTTCCGGTTCCCCCCACTACACGCCACCCCCATTTCCTCTCCCATCCTCCCGCAAAAACGGCTAACTCCATAGAACCAGAGCATCTTACATCATGCCGTCCGTACTTCATCGCCCTTTCTACCCTCCCCTCTCGAAACCCTAGACTGCTCATCCATCGGCGTACCATAGCCCATTCACTGCCAGCGGCGTCCACCACGCCGGATCTGCTTCTGCGGCCGCATCTACCCCTCCCACCTCCCCTAGAAACAAGTAGACTGCTCATCCACCACTGTACCACGGCCCATTCAGTGTCGGCCTTGTCCATGGCGTCAGATCTGCTTTGCCGGTACTCTCGTCAACCGCCGCGCATCTGCAGCGGCTCGTTCATACTCCCCACCGGAGACGCTTCGTCCACACCCCCCGGAGCCGCCCCACCGACGCCCCCGTCTCACGGCCTCTGATCCTCTTCGCCGACACCTTCCTCAACCCTCTAGGGCGCCGCGACACCTTCCTCAACCCTACCGGAGCCGCTTTGCCGACACCAGCGTCAACCCTACCGGAGTAGCTTCGCCTATACCATTCTCAACCCTACCGGGGCCGCTTTGCCAACTTACAAGTCCACAGCCTCATATCCGCTTCCTCGCACCCTCATCCAACCTACCAGAGCAGCTTCTGACGCCCCGTCCACGGCCGCAGATCCGCATCGTCGACACCACCCTTAACCCAACCACGGGCAACCGGCGCCCGTCCACGGCCGCAGATCCGCATCGTCGACACCATCCTTAACCCAACCACCGGAGCAGCATCTGACACCCCGTCCACGACCGCAGATCCGCATCGTCGACACCATCCTTAACCCAACCACCGGAGCAGCTTCACCTACGCCCTCTTCCACGGCCACAGATCCTCTTTGCCCACACCATAGCCACCCTACCGGAGCCGCTCCACAAACACCCTACTCGACGGTTCTAGATCTCCTTACCGGACCCCGACAGCCAACGCAGCACCATCACCCTCGATGTTTCTAACCTTATTCCCACCGTCTGGAGAGATGCCAAGCACCCGCCACGGCCTAGGTACTTGTCACCTTTAAACCCGTCCAGCATCACCTGCCCGATGTACTTCAAATATACTAACCGGTCGTTGTTACCTGTTATGCAGCTGGCAAAAACTACAAGGACGATGTTTCTTCTGGATCTAACAGCTTGGCCAACCAAGATCCTGGACTGAGGCATTGCTATGATCTTGTAAGCGCATCTCTCTCTCTCTTGTATTGTTCTGTGCCTGCCAGCGTGCTTTGCTAGGATTTTCGACCAGTAATCCCTTTGTGCAGACAATGATTTCTACTGCTGGCTGCTAAATTAGATATGTAGATGTCATACATGATACTACCTCGTACCTCCGTTCCTAGATATAAGTCTTTCTAGAGATTCCACTATAGGATACATACGGAGCAAAATGAGTGAATCTACACTCAAAAATGCATCTATATACATCTGTATGTGGTCCATACTGGAATCTCTACAAAGACATATATTTAGGAACAGGGGCAGTACATTACACAAAATCGTAGGTGGCATGTAGGAATTCCAGTGCACTACATTAGGCTCCCTTAGAGTGCACCTTGATCCGACATCTGAGTCATGGCTAGTTTATGGTAATGCACACAATCATTAATTGGTGGTTTAAATATGCATGAGGATATGCAATGTAGTATCATGTAGAGATGTCCGAAATTAGCCGTGTCAACTTGCATATAGGGTTACACAATGAAAAAGTACAAGATTTATGTGGCAATTTCATGGAACATCGCAAAAACAGGAGAGGCAGTGGTGAGCCTATACAGTGTGCTATGGTACGTCACTCCTCCATTGCAATCATCATGACATGTTATTTGTAAGCCAGTTCTATTAGCCAAGTTTCTTAGGGACGGTTACTACGAGTTATCCTAAGAAAATAAGCACCTGTGAATAGAAGCTCCATGTAATACGCCAACCATTTCTTTTCATTGCGTTTTCAGCTTATCTTTGGTATGATCAATGGAAAGTCTAGATTGCATTATATCTATTTTTCATTTTGCTGCACATATGGAAATTAATTTGACTTGCAAACATCACAAATTGAACCTAGTGCAGTAATTAATATGATAGGAAAACAGACCATCACTATTTGCTCAAAATGCAAATACAAAGATACCATCTACTTGGCACAATCTACTTTGGTCAATGTTTTCCATAGAGATCCCATTGCCTAATTTAAACAAAGAACGCATGACCCACATTTAAATGAAGAACAATTATTTGTTGAAATTCGATGGTCCAAGTGGCTGGTTATTATCATATAGCAGCACCACCTGAAAGCATCATATAGCAGCAGCTGACTCGAGCAACTCATCATACAGCAGCAGCGATGCGCAATTCATCATATACCGGCAGCAGCTCATAGCAATTCATCCTTCAACAGCACCTCAAGGCCATGGCACGGGAGGAGGAGGGGAACAAGGTGCCTTACGCATGATGTGGCATCGGCCGTAGTTGTGCGGCGCCCACTGGAAGTAGTGCGTTGGATGAACCACGGTGGAGCATTCTTTGGAGACCATGAGAATGAGGCGGCGCCGGAGGAGGAGCAGCCAGGAGGTTTGCCCCTACCACGCCCGGCCATGTAGCCTATTGGACACAAGATCGTCGAGACCAGGCCAGATGGGACCAGTGGCGACGGCTCGCCGGAGGAACCCTAGTGCTGCAGGCAGGGGATCGAGGTAGAGGGAAAGGGGAGAGGAGATGCAAGCGGGCAGGGCAATGAATGCTTGCGTGTTTGTTTTTACTTGAGAGTCAGGTACACGGGCGTCAGCAGTTGCATTTTAGTGTAATATAGGAAGACAACAGAGTCATTTCACTATTCCCCTTCCCTTCAATTTTTAGTGAGGTTCTACCCGAAACACCCCCCTCCAAAGCGAAATTAGTTAAGCCCAAGCCCATAACTAAAAAATAACTTCTTTACATCTTTTATGGCTTATTTTGACAATATACCCTGAAAAGGCGGAATCGGCGGCCCTTAACCTGCAATTCAATTGTGCGTGCAATGATGAATCACTCACACTGCTATCTCGTACATTTAGGCATCATCATACATGGCATAACCTAATACATGTGCTTTCCATTGTAGAATCTGGAATATGCAATGTTTATGTTAGTTCATACGTTGCACATGATGTTTAAATGCCCTTAAATCTGGTCGGTCAAGTGATGGTCTTTAAGCCTCCTTCTTTGCTTCTATTCTTGATATGTAAGATTTTCTCACACATCTGTTCAATTGCTTGTTTGCATCAGCCAGCCATACTAGGACTGTTTGCTTTGATTACTTGTTGTTCTTGATCTAACACTCTAACAGAGCTCGTCAATGATTTAAACACTAATGGCTGCTGTAGTGGGGCCTTGTCTAACTCATAGGTGAATAAAGGTTTGGATGTACACTACAGTAGGCTCTCCAAGAGTACCTGGAGATCCGGTTCGAAGGTATGCCTAGTTTTTACATAGTACAGACATAGTAAATGCTCATTTCATTGTGTGCAAGTGCAAGAGATGCGGCATGTTTCATTATGTTGTTTTGTTTTGTTATAATCTCATCCTTTTGTGTTCACAGACTGGAAAGTATACATATTTATCTTCCAAGGAGACGAGTAACTAGTTTGTGTCACCTTGCAGAGGGGGTGCAATGAAGATAAGATTGAGGATTTCCAAGTACAAGATGTTAGGAAGGAGCCTTGCAAGAGAAGTAGGAGCTACTGTTGAGCCTCTTCAACCTGCTAAGGTAAGTCACCGTATCCAACTCAGCAGTTCAATTCCTTGTTTGTTTGGGCATAGTTAATTTTCTCTTTTCAATTGCTTTATTTGTCCTCACTTAATGAGATGCCCAAATAATTATGCCTGATGTTAGGTACTTGTATCACTATTAGTTGACATAATTAAAGGCCTTACCATTTAATTACTCTGCCGAAGTGTGCCTGAAGCTTTGAAGTCTATTAACCAACTATTATTGCATGAGGCTCACAATCTAGTTTATACTATGCTAATGATTGCATAGTTTTGCCTGCTATAGTATGTTTGTATGAAACCCTCTGCTGTTCATTATGCTCCCTAAGACTTTAATTGAGGTACAGAATGGCCAATCGCTTGCTTACTTATCATAACGTGATGTCTAAATTTGTAACTTGTCTGTGTTTTCGATTGGGCCCCAACATCATGCTCCTCTGGTGAGCTAAGAGGGATTTCTGTATGCAGGCTGCACAAACTATATTTTTTATTATTTTTAAAATATCACCTGCTTATGCTTCATGACGTGTAACATTTTTTTTTGTGAAAGTGACGTGTAACATTATTGTTAGTCCTGTTTTGCCATGTAGTACAAAATAGTGTCTTGTTCACTTCACTGTTGTAACTATATTTTTGCCCTAGTCATGTGTACTTACATAAACATTTCAGAATGAAGTGACATCAACACAAAAATCTGCGAGCAGTGCGGCATGGCCGTTATCGAATGATTATGGATTGGAATTGGAATGTGCTGATGTTCTCGAGCATCAACCAGAGGTGGCAAGACAACGTGTACATGATTGTCAATGTATAATCAACAAGTTGAGACTGGACATGCAGGTATTAGTTGCAGGAGTCAAAAAAATGAAACAAGACACCGAGGTAACCATGAAGGAATTGGAGATTTTGCAAACTGAAATTTGTGCTATCTGAATCCGGCCAATCTTATTTTCTGAAGAGATTATAGTTCAAATGGAGTTAAGTTGATGCGCGTCCATGATGTATGAGCCGTATTTGCCCAGGGTATGTAATTTGTTGTTTGTGTATGCTTTATTATCACCTGTGTCGTACCATAATGCCCAGTGGGTATAATCAGCTGTAATTTATTTATTGTATAGTGTAGGATTATTCGACCTTTCTATGCCTTGATCTCTTTGTTGTATAGTGTATGCTTTTTAGAGGTGATAGTATTGAGAAGGATAATTCTTTGAATATGCTATATCGTTCAAGCGGGGCCAACTCGCCCGACCATGGGCCTTCTACGTTTAAGTAGGATCCATGGGCCTTCTACGTCTCGTAGGATCCATGGGCCTTCTACGTCTCGCAGGATCCATGGGCCTTCTACGTCTCGCAGATGTCCATGGGCCTTCTACGTCTCGCGGATCCATGGGCCTTCTACGTCACGTAGGATCCATGGGCGGCCCGACTCATTTATGGGTCTTGTCTTGGCCTTTAATGGGCCATAGGCGGGCCTATAATGGAAATAAACGCGTTTATTGGCTGACCATAACGGGCCGTTAATAGGCTGTATTTGGTGATGCTATGAAAATGGCCCAACAGACTAACGGACCACAAACGGGCCGACTGTAACGACGGGCTGAATTTGGCCCATAAGCAGAAAATAGCGATGTGGGCCGTAAGTAACCGAATCGCAAATAAGCCCAAGAATAAATGGGCTCACGAGAAGGCCGAAAGATAACATGGGATGTAAACGGCCCAACCGAATAACGGGCCTTAATGGGTATAAAGCGATACCTTTGTTCATTACGGGCGGTTTCACCACGGCCGTTAATGGGTCTAAAGTAATACACTTTGTTCATCGCGGGCAGTTTCACCACGGGCCGTTAATAGGCCAAGAGTTACATAGGGCTTCATATGGGCGAAAAGGCGTCATGGGCCATACATGGGCGAAGTGAAAATGAAATTTGGAATCATATTGGATGGCCGGATGACGCTCTTGGGCCTAATTCGGATAGGGCGAACGGGCCTTGGGTTAGTGGGCTGTAAATGGGACATATGCGAGCAGGCCATTAACGGGCTTTCCATGGGCGGCCGTCACCTTTTGACCAAGTCAAGCGGGCGGCCTTTTCACGTGAATGGGCCTCTGTTGGGCGTGCCACGTGTCGACGTATCATAAGCGCCTATACATCCAATGAGTGGATGACATCTGTCCCAACAATGAGCCGACACGTGTTTCCTCCAGCCAATGATGATTTTACACGTGGAAAATCCCCATTGATGACATATGTCCCAACGGTGAGCTGTTAACGGGTTATCGGATCCAAAACCGGACCCAATAGCTTGACGGTGTTCCGTTACGGTGGATGCCGCGTGTCGGTCACCCTTGACGAAAAGCACTTCGTGGACGCTAGCGATTTATCATCATGGAAGTGGACACTTCCGTGATGATAATTTTGGTAATGTCATCGAACACTTCTACGACAGCATAGGTATGACTATCTCGATTCTGTCATAAAATTTGTCATGGATGTACATGCATGACAAAAAACGCGACCTACTGTGACAAACACGTATCATCATGGAAGTGTATTTTTTTTGTAGTGTATCTTCCATGCTAGGTGGGTTATTCTCAAGAGGAGAGGACTCCGCTCCTCATTCACAAGAAAGGGCCGGTAACCGGGATGCCCGGTCCCATGATCCAAAAAGATCAAAGCAAATCAAAATAATTAAACAAAACTCCCCCAGGGCTGTTGTTAGTTGGTGGCACTCGTTGTTTCGAGCAAGCCATGGATTGATGCTTGTTGGTGGTTGGGGGAGTATAAACCTTTACCGTTCTTTTTGGGAACTGCCTATAATGCATGTAGTATGGAAGATACAACCATCTCATAGTTGTTGCATTGACAGTGAAAGTATGCCGCTCAAAATGTTATTCAATCTCTATTTTAAAATCGAGCCCTGGCACCTCTACAAATCCCTGCTTCCCTCTGCGAAGGGCCTATATATTTACTTTTATGTTGAGTCATCACCCTTCTTATTAAAAAGCACCCATTGAGAGCACTGCTTGTCATTTGCATTCATTACTATTGGTTTATATTGGGTATGACTTGACTGGATCTCTTTTACCATGAATTACAATGTTTAGTCAGTCCTTGATCTTTAAAGGTGCTTTCTGCATTTATGTTTCTTGGTCTCAAAAGGGCTAGCGAGATACCATTTTGTTATATCATGTTATGATTGTTTTGAGAAAGTGTTTTCATCCAAGTTTTATTATTACGGCTCGCTAGCTGATTATGCTATTGATATGAGTAATTGTGAGACCTAAGTGTTATTGTGAGTATGATTAGTTCATAATATCTGCTGAAACTCGAATGCTGCCTTTTCATGTTTACAACAACAAGAGCAAACAGAGTTTGTAAAAGTTTTTCTTTATCACTTTCAGTTTATCAACTGAATTGCTTGAGGACAAGCAAAGGTTTAAGCTTGGGGGACTTGATACGTCTCCAACGTATCTACTTTTCCAAACACTTTTGCCCTTGTTTTGGACTTTAACTTGCATGATTTGAATGAAACTAACCCGGACTGACGCTGTTTTCAGCAGAACTGCCATGGTGTTGTTTTATGTGTAGAAAAGAAAAGTTCTCGGAATGTCTTGGAAATCCATGGAGGCAGTTTTTGGAAATAATAAGAATTTTTGGGCGAAAGAAATACACTAGGGGGCCCACGGCCTGTCCACGAGACAGGGGGCGCCCCCCCCCCTATAGGGCGCGCCCCCTATCTCGTGGGCCCCCTGGACCTCCACCGACCTCAACTCCAACTCCATATATTCACGTTCGGGGAGAAAAAAATCAGAGAGAAAGTTTCATCGCGTTTTACGACACGGAGCCGCCGCCAAGCCCTAATCTCTGTCAGGAGGGATGATCTGGAGTCCGTTCGGGGCTCCGGAGAGGGGATTAAATCGCCGTCGTCATCATCAACCA
This sequence comes from Aegilops bicornis, assembly GCA_021605145.1. NCBI lineage: Eukaryota > Viridiplantae > Streptophyta > Magnoliopsida > Poales > Poaceae > Aegilops > Aegilops bicornis. Next base: position 119,530,880 of record CM038673.1, read on the forward strand.
TCCTCCATCACCAATTTCATGATGCTCACCGTCGATGCGTGAGTAATTCCATCATAGGCTTGCTGGACGGTGATGGGTTGGATGAGATTTACCATGTAATCAAGTTAGTTTTGTTAGGGTTTGATCCCTAGTATCCACTATGTTACGAGATTGATGTTGCTATGACTTTGCTATGCTTAATGCTTGTCACTAGGGCCCGAGTGCCATGATTTCAGATCTGAACCTATTATGTTTTCATGAATATATGTGTGTTCTTGATCCTATCTTGCAAGTCTATAGTCACCTATTATGTGTTATGATCCGACAACCCCGAAGTGACAATAATCGGGATACTTATCGGTGATGACCGTAGTTTGAGGAGTTCATGTATTCACTATGTGCTAATGCTTTGTTCTGGTTCTCTTTTAAAAGGAGGCCTTAATATCCCTTAGTTTCCGCTAGGACACCGCTGCCACGGGAGGGTAGGACAAAAGATGTCATGCAAGTTCTTTTCCATAAGCATGTATGACTATTTACGGAATACATGCCTACATTACATTGATGAACTGGAGCTAGTTCTGTGTCACCCTATGTTATAGCTATTACATGAGGAATCGCATCCGGCATAATTATCCATGACTGATCCATTGCCTACGAGCTTTTCACATATTGTTCTTCGCTTATTTACTTTTTCGTTGCTACTACAACTACTACAAAAACCCAAAAACAATTATCTTTACTTTTGCCACCGTTACCTTTATTATCATACCACTTTTGCTACTAAATACTTTGCTGTAGATACTATGTTATCCAGGTGTGGTTGAATTGACAACTCAACTGCTAATACTCAAGAATATTCTTTGGCTCCCCTTGTGTCGAATCAATAAATTTGGGTTTAATACTTTACCCTTGAAAGTTGTTGCGATCCCCTACACTTGTGGGTTATCAGCGGCGCAGCGGCTCCCGGCGGCGGCGCGTGGTGGCGCGGGTGGAGATTGGCTGGGCGCGATGTGCCAGTCGGCTGGACGTGTCTAGAAGATGAAGGTGGGGCTGGGTGTGGCCGGTGGCGGTGGCGGCGTTCAGCACGGTTCCGGTCTTGGCGGTGGCGATGGCGACGGCTGACCCGGATCCGACCATGGTGGTGGCGGCGTCCCCTCCGCCGGGGATGACGGGCCAGGTGGTGGGTCCTTGTGGCGGCACCGGTGGCGGCGGATCTTGGGATCCCATGTCCGGGCTCTTCGTAGGACACGCGTGGCGGCCGGAGCTTCCTCCGGCGTCAAGGGCGCTTGATGTGGGATCGCGGCGGCGTTTGCCGTTGTATGGGCGACGACAGCGGCTGGCGCGACGGTGGGTGCTCCTTGTAGCGCCCGGAATCGGGGTGGCGGCTCCTCTTCATCAACGGCGGAGGACTCCGGGGTCGTGTGGGCGACTCGGAGTCCGGATCTCGAGATGGTGACGGCCTTTTGAGGCTGGTGAAGGTATGGGACGTCCCTTCCATCAACAGACCGGGTTCGATGCAGCTCGGCAGGTGACACATGTGCCTCTTTCCGGGTTGTCGGGCGGTGCCTGTCGTCGGCAGGTGACACATGTGCCTCTTTCCGAGTTGTCGGGTGGTGCCTGTCGTCGGCAGGTGAAGCCACCGGTGGATGTGCTATTGGTGGATGCTATGCATGGCGTCTTATATTGAGACGTCAAGTCATGCCTGTTACCGACATGTGATGCACGGTGGCTCTGGTGGAGGTTTCAAGTTTAGCCTGTTGTTGTTGGATCGAAGGTGGTGCGACAATAGCGGGAGGCAGGCTGTATGGGACGTCTTTGTCTTTCGTTGTCTCCTCCAGAGGTATCCAGCTATTGAGGCGTCGGTACCCGGATAAGGGCAGATGGTACAGTCGGCTTCAACAACGAGCTTTTGCACTCTGGTGGAAACACAAGATCTCTGATCAGGCTATGTCGTCGCACGCCTGCGTCGTGTCCTTGCTGAAGGTGGTGGATTCAAGCTTTGCTTTGGGGATGAGAATCCGAAGTTCAACCTTGTGGTGGACTAGCCATCATCGGCGCACGTGCGGCAATTCCTTCTTGAAGGCGTAGCCTAGGAATTGTATTTTTTTCCTTTTATGTTGTGTCTTCTATCATAGGGTTAGTGGCTATCCGGGGGAGTTACTGTCGCGAGGTATAGGGCCTCGGGGTTTGTTTTTTTGCTTTTTCACGGATCGATGATGTCCGGTTGTTGGATTTTGCACTATTAATAATATATGGCTGCATGCATCGTCTTGATGCAGAGGCCGGGGATATCCTCCTTTTTAGAAGAAAATAAAAAATAATGATTAATTCGAACACTTCTTACCTCAGTTTGCAGTAATCCAGATATACATAGGTGTGTTTGGCAATCGGCACTAGTAGAAAACATGGCTTTCGTTTGGCCAGAAAAGAGCATTAATCCCGGTTGCATTACGAACCGGGACTAATGTGAGCATTAGTCCTGGTTCGAGCGGCGAGAGGCACCGCATCTGAGCATTAGTCCCGGTTCAAATGGGACCTTTAGTCCCGGTTGGTGCCACGAACCGGTACTAAAGGGTGTGATGCCCATTAGTACCGGTTCGTGGCACGACCCGGTACTACTTGGGTTGAGACCTTTAGTACCGGTTCGCAAGACCCGGTACTAATGGAGCAATTTTCAAATCCTCCCCGGCGTTTATCGCCTTTTTAGTTTTGTAAAAAGCAAAAGAAAATGATAAAAACTTCAAAAGTTAAAATCCTTCGAGATGTAGTTATGTTACCACATCTACTAGTTAGGAAAATTTAAAAACTTAAATTTGGACATGTTTTGCAAAAAGTGTAGGGAAAATGTAAAACGGCTATAACTTTTGCATATGATGTCAGAAAAAACGTATAGTATATCAAAATGTTCAGCACGAAAATTCGCATCCGATTTTGACCGCCTACGGCCTGTTTGCAAATTTTTAGAATCCTCAAATTCTAAAAGGAAAAAAAGTTATGCTCAAATTTCAGTTTAAAAAAAAATCTGGTTAAACTATGGTCAAACTACTTATTCAAGAAGTATTAGTGTTACTAAATAATTATTCAAGAAGTACTAGTGTTACTAAATAATTATTCAAGAATATTAGTGTTACTAAATAATTATTTCAGTTTTTTAAAATTTTGGTCAAATTTGATCAAACTATGGTCAAACTACTTATTCAAGAAATATTAGTGTTACTAAATAATTATTGTTTTTTAGAACAATAGTTTCAAATTCAAATAGTGAAATGTGTGACTTCATGCTCAAGCTAAATTCCTGAGGGTTAATACGATTGACATCTTACTATTGTCAGGAAAACAACAAGTGCAGACTTGGAAATGAGAGAGAATAGAACCCGGAAGTTAAGCGTTCTTAGGCTGGAGTAGTGAGAGGATGGGTGACCGTCTGGAAAGTTAGATGATTTGGGATGATGAGGGATGATTAGAGATTAAAGGTTAAATTGAGCAGTGATGAGGGGTGATTGGAGATTAGAGATTAAAATAATTCAGAAATTTAAAAATAAAAAAAATTCAAAAAAATCATAAAATTTCCTTCAGTACCGGTTGGTGTTACCAACCGGAACTAAAGGTGGACCTCCAGGCAGCGGCCACGTGGAGGGCCTTTAGTCCCGGTTCGTGTAAGAACCGGGACTAAAAGGGGAGGCTTTAGTAACGACCCTTTTGTCCCGGTTCCAGAACCGGGACTAAAGGCCCTTATGAACCGGGACTAAAGACCCTTATGAACCAGGACTAAAGGCCCTTTTTCTACTAGTGCGGGTACTTATGCACAACTGGATTTGCAGCAGTGGTAACTCATGCGAATGATTGAAGATGTGTTCGTGTAAATCCCATGAATTATTCAGCAGAAATGCTCTCTTTATTCTGATCATTATGTGATTTTTGAGTTTGTTTAGTCAGCTCTATATGTTTGGAATTTTATTCTGCAAGACCTAGTGTATTCTCTTGCTAAATACATGCTTCTACGAACTTTGATGCGATAACAGAAGGAAAAGAAGATTTTGCACGCACGAGCTTATGTACACATATACGCATATATGCAATCATATGAATACTCATATGGGCCATATGTTCGAGGCACAAATTCATTTGAAAAGGGTTAAAATAGTGTGAGTCCAAAGACACTAAAAAGGTGACCAAACACACAATGGTAGTGCATGGCAGATTATTGTGGCTCCAAAGAGATTGAATGAAACTACAGCTTGTGAGGATTTCCTGGACAAGGATGGCGAGGTACAAGCTCTAGTGGTAGGTAACTAGGTATACATATACATATTGCACATAACTCTGCCGTTATATTTGCATTGAATCAAAATATCAAACAGTACATAAATGTCCAATATAAATGATGTGGAGATACCTATCTTGCTCCACAAGAGCTCGATAAGATGAAATGAGCACATGCACTCTCGTAGTGAATGCTGGTTTTTCTAGTTGAGAAGAGAGATGAGCTCTCCTTGGAGAGTTGGCTTGGATGCACTCTTGTTGTTATTGTGGGGTTGTGAGGCATTGCAATTTGAGAGCTCTAGGCTCTCTTTTGTGCCAACAAGAATTTCAGAGGAACTGACAGTAGATGACAAGAACACACATTGCCGGTCGATGGAAGATAACCTCGCTAAAGAGAAACATGCAGTCGAGTACACAAATGTACTAAGCCACGACTTGCGTCTGGTGGCATATTGCCTTCTTACTGTATACCCACTATAATTTTCTATTATTTTTTCACTTGTTAATCTTCCTAGCTTGTATTAAACCATTTTGTACATAGCATAGTAAAAGTATACAAATTGCAATGGGGTTTTATACCCCATTGTTCCGCCTAAACAACTTTGCATGCAATAACTTTATGTGAAAATGCAAAAATATATTTTTGTATGGTCTGTCCGACCTAAAGCTTTTGTAATGGATAATATTTAGTGAAATTATTACAGGCTAATATATGTGCCTGATTCAGATTCCAGCACATATATAGGACTCGTAGGACACAGCGCAGGATACGCTATGAGTGAGATCCGGCAACATCTGAGTATTAAGGCTTTCTTTTTCAGTTGTACTCATCCAAATAATTATATCTAGGGCAAGCTAACTTCGTCAACCTATTTCTTTCAGCGCTCACCTCATGTTTCCCTTTTCGAACACCATCACACATGTTCATACACTCATGTCTTAGCAATTGTTGTAATTGTACACATTTGTCTCCATAGTTATTTTGAAACATTAAACTGGTATTAATTTGAATGAATCCAGCAAGCACTACACCTTTCAGTGGGTAACTTAGTTGTATTTTGGAGCTCTTGCATTTTTTAGCAATATTTATACCATGATATTATTTTGTTTTTGTTTTCACCAAATATCTTGTAAAATCTTCACAACCAAGGATGTCCATATTAGGTTCCCTTTATATTTGATTTGTATTCATGATCGATTCATATTTGTATTCAACATTGCCGATGCCCTGCTCCAACTCCAAGAAAATGTTTTTAGGATATCTGGATATGAAACAATCAACATACTTCCTCTGTAAACAAATATAAGACGTTTTAGAGACTTGTGGGACTACATCTGTATCCACTCCGCTTTTACCAATAGTCCGCAGCAAGGTACGTGTTGGCCCATCCATGTCTACATCAAGACCGATGTCTGGTCCAAAGGCACCACCCTATGGGCCCATCCACACGCGAAAACGTGGGGCGGCCACCGCCTCAACACCGTGCAGGGAGAAAATGGACCAACGCTAACAACCTAAGAAGAGTCGTCGATTAGTCATGTGTGAGTGTGCTGCTACTAGCCTAGGTAGCATTGTCAACTAGGATACCACTTCCACAAACTACCACCTCATCTGGAGATATGGCGACATTAGACCCCTGGAGGGATACCCTGACGTCGTCCGTGGCAGTTGTGAGAGATGTGGGGAGGAAACTATGGTCAGGAATGATGTCGTGATTAGGAAGTATTGATGTTTCTAATGTCACTACTTAGTCTATCACTAGTTCAATTACGTGATCTTAGTATTTTAAATGGCTACCTCAATATTTCATACTATAGGAGAAGCAGCCCAAGGGAGTTCTTTCCTTCTTTCAGCCAAGTAAATTTGTTGTTTCATGTTATCTTGTCACTCAAATGACATTTCGTTCGTGCAATTATAGGATGATCCACGGAGTCTGAAAGCAGTAATGAGGGGTTTGTGTGTGACCTTTTGGATCGTTCTTGGTGATCTATGAATGTTATTCTGAAGTATGTTCTAATACCTATGAATTTAATAGGATCTAGCCAATTCTCCGTCGAGTTGAAAAGAGCCACAATTTTCTATTTAGTGTTTAGTTCATTCTCTTATTTTTCTTCTTGGCTCTAGTTTCTTGTAATGCACATCACCATTGGCATGGAAACCATGGGAAAGGGCGCAAAGCAAATCATACACCTTCTCAAGTCGGTCCTAGTACATTTTTGCAATTGTATTGTATAATCCCTATTTGACATTTGTCGTTTCTCTTGAGTTACCTAGAGATCTAATGTCTTTCATTGAAAAGTTCAAATGCTCGGCTGAACTTTGAGCACATGCAACACTCCTTAGTGTGCGGATCATATGATCAAATCATAGAGTGTAAAAAAGAGCAGAACTATGGCATAGGGTTTGAGTCATCTATTTGACTCATTTTTTATTTCTACAACGGGAGTTGATTTATGGTTTCATGAATTTTGACGGGTGTCAATATATTCTATCCAAAATCATGAACGTTATTTTGTTAATTTGGTACACGGGTCACGCTAATATTCATCCCATCTTGATGGTAATATAGTTTTTTCATAAATTTAAAATTGATGCTTCTAACTAAGACCAGTTTTGTTTCCAGAGAACTATTTCCATGCTTCTAAGTTATGGAGCTTCTAAATAGTAACAAAGATGCTTCTTTAGTCTGCAGAACATGATAAAAATTAGATACAAATTGTATGTCGGTGAGATAAACATGCATCCCCTTGTTCGCCACAATCTTATTTTGCTTCAAATTCAAATGTTATATGCTTCCATTACAAACATGCATCCCAATATGAATTTTTGCTTCAAATATTGTAATTATGTGCTTCTTTTATCATGTAAGCATGTAAGACCTTTTCTGATTTTACATTTTGTTACAAAGGAGTACTATTTATCTTCTCATAACTAGCACCGTAAAGCACGGTATGCTCTCTAGTATATATAATATATCTGATCGAACATTCACCTCCTCAATTGAGTGGAGAAGCTGTACATGTAACACCAATTGCTTATGGCTTCATTTATAGTAATAGGTGAACACAATGATATCACTAGAATAAAAAAGACATATACGCAAGTGTAAGTAGTAGTAACATATAAGGGGGAGGTGAAGGAGCAACCTGGCAAGTAATATTGCTACCCAAATCCATGGAGGGTGCTCGAGTGGCTTCAGTCGCTAAGGTAGGCCTAGGAGACACTGGGAATAGTTGTTCTACATGAATGTCCTGTTACTTCCTGCCTTGCCGTTTTGCCTTTCGAGGTTCACTTGATCAACTCTCTTGCAATACACCCCTTCTGGACAAAAAATAGAAAGGCATTTTTGTCCTTCAAAATCAGATGAGATTGCTGGGCTTTTAGGCCTGACATATGCACCGAGCTCGATACGCGAGAGTCAAAGGTGGTGATTTTCATAATTTCCATCTACCTTTTTCCTCCTCTATTCAATCTGCTTACAGGCAAGAATCAAGTCAGTTCCAACTTTGAAGTAATTATGGTTGTACGGGTGTGAGTAGAAAAGAGACCGGGATGTGCCTCTTAGGATAACAGCATGCAATCCGAGAAACTCGTACAAAGCAATCTGAATTCTAATAAAGAACTCGGAAGTCTGCATAAACAATGTTCTTGCTTCTTACTCACCTGGGCATTCATTATCCGAGATGAAGATCCTTCAACCCATCCGTCCTTGTTTCACTGGTTATAGCCACGTATAATTGCCATGGTAGAATACTTGTTTGGGAAAGTGGACATCAAACAAGCTCAAAGATTTTCCTTCACTCTGATTATCCTTGTGAAGCAAATGGATAAAGGATATTATCACTTTCTTAACACGAAAGGCCACCAGCCAACACCATTATCCGTAGTTTTAAAAAAACATCATTATTCGTGGAGGTATATATTTTATCTTTCACATGACTTCTTGTTATTATTCGTGCCTTGAAAATTTGAAGGAGAACACACTTATGCGGCAAAGCAGTTGCGTCCGTTCGCGCCGTGGTTCGTGCACTTGTGTGTACTGGAAAATCGTGAAAAACACTGATAATTCGTATAAACTATAAATATGTCCGATTACATTCCACTGTGCATGTCTTTCCTCTACATATACGTCGTACATACTGTTGATACTGGCCTTGTATACAAAAATGGAGGGGGTACTAAGGATGGACCTTATATGTTTACTTCTTTATTTTCTGTTCATCCTGTCTCTGCATTCTTAATCTGGACGAACTCTTCTTCCTTCTGTACATCGCCACTGTTCTTTCATCTTGTCTCATCCTATGCTTTCTATTCCGTTTGGATTCACCCACACTATCTTTGCTTCGCTTCTTCATCTACTGTTGGTATTATGTGCACTACCAATCTGGCCGAAATCATGAACAGTTTTTTGTTAATCTGGTACGCAGGTCATGCTAATATGCATCCCAATCTTGATGGTAATTTTTTTTATAAATTTAAAATTTCATGCTTCCAACTAAGACCAGTTCTGTTCCAGAGAACTATTTTCATGCTTCTTAGTTATGGAGCTTCCAAATTGTAACAAAGATGCTTCTTTAATCTGCAGAACATGATAAAAATTAGAATTTAAAAATGTATATCAGTGAGATAAACATGCATCCCGTTGTTGACCACAATCTTAGTTTGCTTCAATTTCAAATGTTATATGCTTCCATTACAAACATGCATCCCAGTCTGAATTTTTGCTTCAAATATTGTAATTGTGTGCTTCTTTTATCGTACAAGCATGTAAGGCGTTTTTTCGTCTTACATTTTGTTACAGAGTACTATTTATCTTCTTATAACTAGCAGCCGTGAAGCACGGTATACTCTCTAGTATATATAAGACTAATTGAGTGGAGTATTTGATCGAACATTCACCTCCTCAATTGAGTGGAGATGCCGTACATGTAAGACCAATTGCTACAAAGGAGTATCTGAATTTTTGTTACAAAGGAGTATTTTATCGAACATTCACCTCCTCAATTGAGTGGAGATGCCGTACATGTAAGACCAATTGCTTAATGGCTTCATTTATAATAGTAGGTGAACACAGATATATCACTGAAATAAATAAATAAAAGATATACGTAGACCCGAAAAAAAAAGATATATGTAAGTGTAAGTAACATATAAAGGCGGGCAGGTGAAGGAGCAACCTGACAAGTAATATTGCTACCCAAATCCATGGAGGACGATCGAGTGGCTTCAGTTGCTAAGGTAGGCCTAGGGGACACCGGGGATAGCGAAAGTGCCTTTCTGCTCCCGAGCTCATTTGAGCTCGGTGAACAATAAAATCGAAAAAAATTCAAAAAATTCCAAAAAAATTCTCAGAGAAACATTGACAAAAGTTTTAAGTGCTTGCAAAAATTCATCATGAAATCACATTCCTGTAAGGCATGGCAAAAAAAAACAAATTCAGCCTCCAAAATGCTTTTGAAAGTAGCATTTTCAGAGTACCGATTTTGTTTTTTTTTTGTCACGCCTTCTAGAAATGTGATTTCATGAAGAATTTTTGCAAGCACTTAAAACTTTTATCAACGTTTCTACTAAAAAAATTGGAATTTTTTGAATTTTTTTTAATTTTTTTTCTATTTTACTGTTCACCCGAGCTCATATGAGCTCGGCTGCAGAAACTCCACGTCTCGGGGATAGTTGTTTTACATGAATGTCCTATAACTTCCCGCCTTGCCACCTTGCCGTTCGAGGTTCACTTGATCAGCTCTCTTGCAATACCCCCCTTCTGGACAAAAAATAGAATGGCATTTTTGTCCTTCAAGATCAGATGAGATTGCTGGGGTTTTAGGGCTGACATTTGGGCCGAGGTCGATACGCATCAACAAAAGACTGATTTTCAGAATTTCCGTCTGCCTTTTCCCTCCTATATTGAATCTGCTTACAGGCAAGAATCAAGTCAGCTTTCACTTACCAGTAATTATGGTTGTACGGGAGTGTGTGCCGTGTGCTTGTGTGAAGAAAAGAGATCAGGAAGTGACTGTAAGGATAATAGCACGCAAACTGATTGCAGTTAACCCTAAAAAAAAGTGATTGCAGTTATTTGGCTGATAACTAGTATAGTTGCCCACACAATTTGGGTTGCTAGATTAAAATTTTAGGTTCTTTATTATTCGAGACTCTACATAACTGAGAACCTCTTTCAAAGCAATCTGAATTCTAATAAAGAACTCGAAAATTTTCTCCATAAACAATGGGTCGCGCTAACTGCCACACGTGTGGCAGGAAGGGAGACGCACCACACGTCTCTAATGTAAACAGATTGCCACGTCATCGCATGCATGCATGCAGGAATCTTTTTAGATTTTGAGTTTTTAAAATGTTTTATCTCTTAAACGAAAAACCCGATTAAAAATCCGTTTTCACCATTAAATTCCTCGCGATGAGATCTTCGAAACTAGATCACATGTTGATATGTTTTGATGAATTTTTTTTTGGATTAAAAGTTGCCATGTCTATTGCATATGAATTGCCATGATGTTTACACTGAAGTTGCCATGATATATTTCAGCTATTTTCTTCTACATTTAAAAGTAAATTTTGATATTTATAAAGCGGGAATTAAGAAACTAGACTTGCCATGAACCATAAACTAAAATTGCCATGATACATGCACGTAAAATTGCCATGGTTCATACAAAAAATAATTTTCATGGTCAAAGTACTGGAGTTGCCATCATCAAAATACTAAAATTGTCATGATCTATAAACTAAAATTGCCACATGGCAACTTTAGTTTAAGCCCTATGGCAACTGCAGTGTAAACATCGTGGCAACTTCTGGTAAAAAAAATTCGTCGAAACATATCAACATGGGTCTAGTTTTGAAGATCTCGTCGAGACGGATTTAATGGTGAAAACGGATTTTTAGTTCGCTTTTTTATTTAGGAGATACAACATTTTTAAGCCGAAAACCCAAAAAAAATCTGCTGATGTCATCTATTCATACGTGGCAAAACGAGTGGTGATGGAGGCGTGTGGGCGATGTGCAAACGCCCACACGTGTGGGCGTTAACATTTCCGTAAACAATTGTCACCTACTTAACACGAAAGGCCACCTGATAACATCATTTTCCGTGGAGGTATATTTTATTTTTCACATGACTTCTTGTTACGGTTCCGTGAATCTCTTTCTGGGATATAATAGGGGAGTTCTCGAATGGATGACCCACGCGCTGGCGACCCGGGCTCTGGCGACCATCGGGGCCCTTTCCTACGCCGTCCCCCCCCCCCCCCCACCTCGTCCCCCGCGGTTCCGGCTCGGGTGGTCTGAGCCGACGTCGCCGAGGCCGACGACGTTCCTGCAGACGCCCTGTCATCTACCACGACCGCGTCCCCCCTCCCGCTCCGGCCCGTCCACTTCACTCGGTGCCTCCGGCGGCCCTACTCCCAGGTGTGGGAATTCAGCTGCCCGCGTACCAGCTCAGACCATCGCCGACCGCCAAGCTCGTCTCGGTCGCCCGCGGGGCAAGGCGCCGCCTTGAGGGCCGGGAGCTCCCGCCGCCGCCGCCGCCCGGTTGGCTGGGGGGTCACGGGTCGGGCCGACCTCGGCTTCGCCCACTCGTCGTGGCGGTCTTAGGTCGACCTAGCTCCGGGCAAAGCTCCCGCGGCGACGCCGACGTGGCCTAGGGGTCCTCCGGTGATCTAGGGCCGCACCCCCTTCCGCACGTTCATCACTGCCTTCGGCTCCTCTTGTCTCCGTTTCTCTCACGCCCCCCGCTGCCTGCACACCTGGAGCTCCCATCGTCGGCTGGACTTCTCTTCGGCGTCGCCGGCGGCTGTGGGGGTAACCCTAGCCTCCCGCGCAGTGTGCCCTGCTGGGCTGGGACGCCTCATGGCTGGCTTGGGCCGTGCATTGGGCCAACCCATGGCCGCCCCTATACCGGTTCGGCCTTCAGTGGCTGGACCCATAGTTGGGCCTGTGGTGGGTGGGCCTCTGCAGCCCGATGCGGTGGCCGGCCCATCTAGGGCCCTGCTCCCTCGGGCGGTCGATAGAGGCCTGATCTAGCTCCCACAAGGGTTTCCCATCCAGCCGCCTCCTCCCCTCGTAACCCCCTCCCTCCGCCCCGTCTCGTCGGCTCTGTTCCCCAGCCTGCGCGCCGCCACCCCTCCTCCCCACGCACCGGCCACTCTGCCGTGTCCATCCATGACGCGCGAATGGGGCGACGCCGCCGGCCAGCCCAAGAGCGGTCTGGACGACCGCCGGGACGCATCCCGCTCCTCCCCGGAGGGTCTCCGCCACGAGGCTGGCCTGCGCCACCAGTTATCCTCTAGGAACGCGTGCCGCTCCCCTCCCTGCGACTCCCGCCGCTCGCCGGTGCGCGACGACCGCTGCTCGCCGAGGCGTGATCCCCGCCGCTCCTCCCCGTGCGATGAACATCGGGACCGGCCCCGTTCTCCTCTGGCTGAGTCTGAGCGCTCGTCGCGGCGGCTGGTCCCCTTCCCCTCTGCGCCACCACGAGCGCTCCCCGTCTCCCCCTCGCCTCCAGCAACATCACCTCGACATGCTCCGCCTTGCCGGTACCAGCCCCCGTAGAACCAGCCGAGCCTACCTCCTGCCAACAGAGGGAATGAGGCTAAGGGCCACCAAGGCGCAAAGAAGAAGAAGAAGCGGGGTCCTGCTTGTTGGAGATATGCCCTAGAGGCAATAATGTATGATGATATTTCCTATGTGTTTATGAATATAGATAGTCCTTGGACATTATGAATGATGAGTATCAACAAGTACGCGACTTGTTTGTGGGACTATGCATTGTATGATGACTGTCCTAAAAGGTCCCTAGTCAAAAGGGTTGTGTGGACGTTTAGCCGACTAGACTAGCATATGACACGGTCGATGGCTTGGTTTCACTAGCCATGGAGCATTGGATGCTAACCGGATAATATGGACTCGGAAGGATCTAGTCGGATTCAACATAGTCGGATCCGAGTCAAGATAAGGTCCGAGTCGGATAGACCCAACTATGAGATGCAGCGATATGTCATCTGTGAGTCTCTAGTACAACATACGTTCTATGTCCTAAGACCTGAGCTGGCGCATGTACTTGGGATGGTGACAGACCTGCTTTGGGCCGACCAAACGCTACTCCATGACTGGGCTTGTCCAGACTCATGCTGCGAGACATGGTCGAGCAAGATGGGATTTGCCCCTCCGATCAGGAGAGATATACTCTGGGCCCCTCGTGTGATCCGACCAGGATAAGCATGGCCATGTGACAAGGATTATGAGATAATCCGGTTTGTGGTCGGCATCACTGGAACGAGAAAGAGGTCGGGTTAGCACAAGGATGACAGACTCACCTTGAGCCCGACAACATATATCGTCTGGCAAAGGGAACAGAAGTGTGACACGTTGTACAGGTTCGCCTAACCAGCTTCATAGTCTGCTTGGTGGTCGGCACGCCTTGCTAGAGGCCGCTACCAACTGTGCTGGTCGGAGGTGATCCGACTGTGACCAAGCCGACTTGAACCTAAGTGGTCGCGCGCTTAAGGGAAGGATCCTACGAGGTCGGTTCAGGGGACACTGGTCGGATGTGATCCGAGATGGACTTGGAACGCGACCGAGTAGACTTTGGGCTTTAGGATCCGTGCAAGGCCCAAGTGTTGAGCCCGCGATGGATGCCTATAAATAGTGGAGGTGCGGCACACTTATGGATTGATCGCTTCGGCGTTGTCACTAGGGTTTGCATGTGTTGTGAATAGCCACCTCCACTCGCCGCCGACTGTGTGATCGGACCTAGCAGTCCACCGCACGGTGTTCCTCCTGCACGTGCGGATACCGTTAGAGGCGGTGCACTTGCGCCGCTCCGGCGGACCTGTACGTGGGAACCGACGACCGGTTGTTTGAGGAAGATCGGACAAGGAGGAGACAATCCACGCGGACGTGCTGCCCCAACTCTTCTTCCGTTGCATGGCACTGTGCATCTAGTGGTAACAATATGTGATCCATCTCCCATAGCATGTTCCTGATTGTTCTGCGCGTAGGAAAATTTTAATTTGCAGTCGACGCACATTACTGTAGAACCCAACAGTGGTATCAAAGCCTCTGCTATAGGATTTGGATTCAGGTCGTATGCATATTAGATATATGGAGGCGGCAGATGAGATCTGTCGTCGTTTATCAGATCGGCTATGTGCACGTTGATGAGATCAACTGCCCATGGGGACCGCCGTGTGCGTAGCGCCTTGTATTTCGTACACGATCACTCAAACCGGTAGAATGTGATTCTATGTGTAACTTTGTTTTGCAGGTTTGATGTGAATAGTATGGCTCATATGTATGTGATGCATGTGTGTAAATTATACATGGCCTGCATGTCAGGTTTGTCAGCCAGCAAGAGCCAAAGTGTTGTCATTATAATGTGTAACGACCTGTGTGTCGACTTGAGACTCTATGTAAAATTCATTACTAGTTGTAGTAGTTGGATAATAGAGATCAGGTTGGTGGCTTGGTGTCCCGGCGTGACAAACAAGATGGAGTTCCCAGATGGTCATTGGAGTCGAAGCCGACCTGAAAGAACATCCATGAAGGAGCCATACTATTTCACAATATGTGTTTATTTGTGATTGTTATGCTTCTTTGTTTTATATGCATGTTAGAATGATAGAAAGATTCCTCGTTAATATCAAGCAATTTTCCATTCCCAATGTTGCACCTTCGCACGTCAAGTACATCTAGTGGTGAGGTCATAAAATTGGGGTGTTGCTAGGTGTCCTTGACTGAAGGGTTCGTGTCGAACACGAACAAGCACTGCATCAGGTTAACTTGACAAGGCTGTCAAAACGGTTTTGGGCCTTGTGGGAAAGAAGGTTGGGGGCCGGGGTATGAGATACCTTCCCGACCGATAGGACTCATATAGAGATACGATTAGCAAGGAGTTGCTTACTGGATAGGCATGTTGTCTAGCAGTGATGCTAAAGCTCACTAGTCGCATGTGCTAGTCGGATCCTGAATCACTGAGAGTTTGCGGAGGGATGCCAACTTGAGTGTGAGTATTTATATTTAAGGCTTGAATTACTCTAGATAAACACATTGCTTAGTGATTGCATATTTTCTGTTGTAGATCAATGGCACCACCTGCTCAACCCAACTTTGCATTGAAATCAATTCTAGAAAAGGATAAACTAAATGGAACAAACTTTACAACTTGGTATAGAAATATGAGAATTGTTCTCAAGCACGATAAAAAGGAACATGTTCTAGAGGATCCACTTCCAGAGGAACCTGCCGATAATGCTAATGCCACAACTAAGAAGCCTACCAGAAACTAGTTGATGAATCGACGGAGATCAGTTGTCTGATGCTGGCTTGTATGGAGCCCGATTTACAACAATATTTCAAAAATATTGAGGCTTACGATATGATCGAGAGTCTCAAGAGCATGATTCAGACATAGGCTAGGACCGAAAGTTTCAACGTCGGGCGATCCTTGATGGATTGCAAGCTAAAGGAAGGTGATCCACTGAGCCCACATGTGATCAAGATGATCGGATATGTGCAAGCTTTGGATCGGTTGGGCTTCCCGCTCTTGGATGAGCTGGCTACTGATGCAGTTCTGGGTTCTCTTCCACCCAGCTATGGGACGTTCATCTCGAACTATCATATGCATGGCATGGATAAGAAGCTCACTGAATTGCATGGGATGCTCAAAGTGGTAGAGCAGGATATTAAGAAAGGCACGCATCAAGTGTTGATGGTGCAGAAATCGGCTAAGTTCAAGAAGAGTTGGTCCAAGAAAAAGGTTAAGGCAAAGGGCACGGAGATGGTAACCTCCGCCGTTGCGCCGAAGTCCGGACCAGACTCGAAGACCATTTGCTATCATGGCAAGGAAACTGGTCATCGGAAGAGGAACTGTAGCAAGTGGCTTGCAGAGCATGGCAAGAAGGCCGGAAATGCTGCTTCAGGCAAAGGTACACTTGTTGCATATGTTATAGACATTTACCTTGCTGACATACCTACTATCTCTTGGGTATTTGATACCGGATCGGTTGTTCATATTTGCAACTCGATGTAGGGGCTGGTAAGAACTAGGCATGTGGCACAAGGGGAGATTGACATCAGGGTCGGCAACAAAGCAAGAGTTGCTGCGTTGGAGGTCGGCACGATGCAGCTCCATCTTCCTTCTGGATTTATTTTGGAATTGAATAATTGGTATTACATTCCTGCACTTAGTCATAACATTATTTCTGCCTCATGCTTGATGAGTCAGGGTTATGAATTCAATTTAAAGGACAATGGTTGTTCGTTATTTGAATGGTATGTTCACGACTATGCACCCATTGTTGATGGGTTATTTATATTGAATCTGGAATAGGAACCAGTCTACAACGTGAATGTCAAGAGGCATAAGCCTAATGAGATAAATCCAGCATACTTCTCACATTGCCGGCTTGGACACATTAGTCTCAAACGCATGAAGAAGCTCCATGATGACGGGCTGCTAACTTTGTCCGACTTCAGGCCGTTCGAGACATGTGAATCATGCTTGCCCGGCAAGATGACTAAGTCTCCTTTCGCAAAGAGTTGCGAGAGGGCCTCCGAGTTGTTGGAGCTTATACACAGTGATGTGTGTGGTCCAATGAGCACAACCGCCAGAGGTGGCTATCAGTACTTCGTGACTTTTACCGATGACTTGAGTAGATATGAATATATCTATTTGATGAGGCACAAGTCGGAAACCTTTGAAAAGTTCAAAGAGTTTCAGAACGAGGTTGAAAATCAGCTCGGCTAAACTATAAATCTTCTACGATCTGATCATGGAGGTGAGTACATGAGCCAGGAGTTTGATGATCATCTAAAAGGCCGAGGTATAGTACCTCAGCTCACACCTCCGGGTACGCCACAGAGAAGCAGCGTGTCAGAACGGAGGAATAGGACCTTGTTGGACATGGTCCGGTCTATGATGAGCAAATCGGATTTACCCTTGTCATTCTGGGGATACGCTCTAGAAACTGCAGCTTTCACACTTAATAGGGTAGCATCAAAATCCGTAGACAAGACACCACATGAGATGTGGACTAGGAAGAGTCACATATTGTCTTTTCTAAAGATTTGGGGTTGTCAAGCATTTATCAAGCGACTTATATCAGACAAGCTTACACCCAAGTCGGATAAATGCATATTTGTGGGATATCTGAGGGAAACCTTGGGATATAGCTTCTACAACCGTGAAGAGAACAACGTGTTTGTTGCTCGGAACGGGGTTTTTCTTGAGAAAGAGTTTCTCAGTCGGGAGGCCAGTGGGAGGATGGTCAGACTCAAAGAAATTTCAGGACCACTCGGGGACGGCTCGGCTGGTGATGAGATCATAGCCGAGTTACTCAGGCAACCCGTAGTGGAAGCAACACCAGAACCATGGAGGTCGGAAATATTGCGCAGAGTGCATGATGTGTTGTTGCTAGAAAGCGACGAGCCGGCCACGTATGCAGAAGCAATGGTGAGCCCAGATTTCGAGGCATGGCTGGAGGCCATGAGATCCGAGTTAAAGTCCATGGATGAGAATCAAGTCTAGGACTTGGTTGATCCATCGCCTGGCGTAACAGCCATTGGTTGTAAATGGGTCTTTAAGAAGAAAACCGATGTGGATGGAAATGTTCAGATCCACAAAGCTCGGCTTGTCTCTAAGGGTTATGGACAAGTTCAAGGATTTGACAACGACGAGACTTACTCGCCGGTAGCGATGCCGAAGTCGGTGAGGATCATACTAGCTATAGTTGCATATTTCGATTACGAGATATGGCAGATGGATGTCAAGACGGCTTTCCTTCACGGAAATTTAACCAAGGACGTGTATATGATACAACCCGAGGGGTTTGTCGATCCGACTAGCGCTGGTAAGGTATGCAAGCTCAAGAGATCCATTTATGGGTTGCGGCAAGCATCTCGGAGCTGGAACATTCGTTTTGATGAGGTCGTCACTGGTCTCGGTTTCATCAAAAGCAAAGAGGATGCTTGTTTATACAAGAAGTTAAGTGGGAGATCGATAGTGTTTTTGATCTTGTATGTGGATGACATACTACTGATCGTAAATGATGTTTCGATGTTGAACTCGGTCAATGAATCATTGAATGGCAAGTTTCCAATGAAGGACCTTGGTGAGATAGTCTATATTTTGGGCATTAAGATCTAAAGAGATAGATCGAGGATGCTGCTCGGCGTAAGCCAGAGCACGTACATAGATAAAGTGTTGAAGCGGTTCAACGTGGGTCAGGCAAAGAAAGGGTTCTTGCCACTCTCACATGGTATAAGGCTAAGCGAGACTCAGAGTCCTTCGACATCTGGTGAGCAAAGCAGGATGAGAAGGATTCTGTATGCCTCGGCAATTGGATCCATCATGTATGGCATGATATGTACATGGCTTGATGTTGCTTTTGCAATAAGCCTAACAAGTAGATATCAGGCCAACCCAGGGGAGAGTCACTGGCAGTGGTAAAGACTATTTTGAAGTACCTGAAGACTAAAGAGATGTTCCTAGTTTATGGAGGTGAGGAAGAGCTCGTCGTAAGGGGTTACGCCGATGCTAGTTTCCAAACCGACAGGGATGATTGTCGATCACAGTTCGGATTCGTGTATGTCATGAATGGAGGAGCAGTGAGCTGTATGAGTTCCAAGCAAGATACGGTGGCCAATTCTACCATAGAAGCTGAATACATTGCAGCTTGTGAAGCTGCAAAGGAAGGTGTTTGGATCCGTAACTTTCTGGATGATCTTGGTATTTTCCTAGCCTTGGTAAAACCGTTGCACCTTTATTGTGATAATTCTAGTGCCATCGCACAAGCCAAGGAGCCGAGGAATCACCACAAGGTCAGACACATAGATCAGAAATATCACCTGATACGAAAGATCGTAAATAATGGTGATGTAGAGGTGCTGGTGGGGCCGCAGCCTGACACCAGCCTGCCACCACCTCTTTAGTACCGGTTCATGGCATGAACCGGTACTAGAGGTTCGCAACGAACCGGGACTAATGACCACCGCCCGCCTAGCCATTGGAACCGACACTAATGGTCACATTAGTGTCGGTTCAATTACAAACTGGGACTAATGTGCTTCACATTAGGCCCTATTTTTACTAGTGTGTGCCCAGTCAAGTCATCCTGGAGCTGGACATGAGTAGCCAATCATGCAATTCACGATGAAAATGGACAAAATGTTCGAAGGTTGCAGGAGGTGGATACTCAGGCTCAACGTTTTCACTCTGAAAATCAAACTCTTGGTCGTAGATGCTATCATCATCCTCATCCTCCATGATTATGTTGTCCATGATCACACAAGCAGTCATCACCTCCCAAAGCTTCCGAGTGCTCCATGGCAATGCAGGGTTTCAAACAATACCCCATCGAGACTGAAGCACACCGAAAGCACGCTCCACATCCTTCCTAGCACTCTCCTGCATTTGGGAAAACCTCTATCTCTTATGTCCTTGCAGATTGGGTATGATCTTCACAAGAGTGGACCACCGTGGATAGATACGAGCAGCAAGGTAATATCCCTTGTTGTGCTGGTGACCATTGACCTCAAAGTTGACCTCTGGGCAGTGGCCTTCTACAAGCCTTGCAAACACTGGAGAATGCTGAACAGCACTGATATCACTGTGTGAACCAGCCATGCCGAAGAAATAATGCTATATCCACAGATCTTGTGAAACCACCGCTTCAAGTATGACAGTACCACCTTTCACATGCCCTTGTACTGCCCCTGCCAAGCAAATGGACAATTCCTCCATTTTCAGTGCATACAATCAATACTACCAAGTATGCCCGGGAAGCCCCTCTCGACATTGATCGCCAACAACCTCTCTATGTCAGCGGCAGTTGGCTCTCTCGGGTACTCAGGGCCGAACACTGCCACCACGGCCTTGCAGAAACTATACATTGATAGGAGACATGTGGAATCACTCATACGAACATACTCATCCACATGATCACAGGAATTCGGCATGCAAGCATGCGGATAGCCGCAGTGCATTTTTGGTCAGAAGAGAAGCCAAGCTTGCCAAGGGCATCCTCTTTGCACTCAAAGTATGGGTCATATGCTACCACTCCCTCCCGAATACGACTGAACACATGTATCGCCATACGGAAGCAGCAGCGAAATTTGTGTTGTTTGAAGAGTGCGCTATTTTCAAAGTAATCGGCATAGAGAAGGGTGTGGCCTCTCCCTATTGCGGTTCAAGGCCGTGGATTGATCCCCTGAACCGAGGCCGCTTCCTATTAATGTGGTCATGGACGACCAATGCAGCCGCCACAAGCTCTTCATCATCCGAGGACGAATCATGCGATGAACAAATGAAGTTGTGAAGAAAAATGCATCCCCACTATCCATGATACCTTGTGAGCAACGCGCCGAACACCTTGCGGATCTTGGTGGAGATGCGGCCGGAAAGAGCAAGTTGATGAAGCATAGCAAGGTTGGTGTTGGTGGGGATGGGCACCCTGCGGCAATGCAGCGCCTGCCGAAAGTTGTTGGCTTCGACGGTCGGCGCCGGCAACCGTACATTCTCTCCTACCGGCAACAAGAAACCACGAACGCCGGCGAATAGCTCTACCAAAAGGCGGTCGTGGGGCGGCTGTGACATGGCGTGGTTGTGGGGCGGACGTATCTTCTATCTGCTCACACCTTGGATTAAATCCTTGTCCAGGGCCCAGGGGTCATTACAATCCCCTGCTTCTGATCATCTCATATTTCCATCTTTCTATTTCAATTTGCCGTAATCCAGATATACATAAGTGTGTTTGTCAATCGACTGAAGTCCCTAAGAGATATCAATTTTTTTATCAATGTGTTGGTTCTTAGTTCTTACGCACAACTGGATTTGAGGCAATGAAAACTCATGCGACTGATTGAAGATGTGTACTAGTCAAAATTGCATGAATTTTCCATCAGAAATGCTCTCTTAATTCTGACAAACATGTAATTTTTTTCAGTTTGTTTAGTCGGCTCTATATGTTTGGTTTATTTTGCAAGACCTAGTGTATTCTCTTGCTATACAAGTTTCTTTGAACTTTGATGCGAGAACAGGAAGAAAAGAAATTTTTCACGTGCAACCTTACGTACTCCCTCCGTAAAGAAATATAAGAGCGTTTAGAAATACAATGTTTTTACGCACATTTACACATATACACACTCGTATGAATACTCAATTGCTTACCATATGTGCCATATGTTCCAACC
This sequence comes from Aegilops bicornis, assembly GCA_021605145.1. NCBI lineage: Eukaryota > Viridiplantae > Streptophyta > Magnoliopsida > Poales > Poaceae > Aegilops > Aegilops bicornis. The sequence continues at coordinate 119,552,328 of CM038673.1, forward strand.
ACATATTCATTTGAAAAGGGTGAACATAATCCCGCTTGAAAGATACTAAAAAGGTGACCAACGCACAATGACAGTGCAAAGCAAATTATTAGGGCATTGCCCAGCGTGGGCGCTAATAGGGAGGCGTCAGGATGGAGATACCCGATCGATTGACAGTTAGGCCATCGATTCCTAGTAGATTCTTGCGTCAGGTGAAGCGTCAATGCAAAAAAAAAAAGAATTGGGCGCCTGGGCCTCTTGTGCCTTGCGGGATGAAACGCTGCTGCACGGGGCAATTTTGTTAGCGCATACACGTTAGGGCATCTACAATGCAAAGGTGCTTGTGTGGGCACTTAGACAATAAAAAAAATTAACGAAATAACATCGGGGTAGGAGTCCATCTCTTCAACGCCCGGGCGCTTATTTGAGCCAATGTTTTAAATAGCGGGCTATGGAAAATAGCGGCGAACCTCCAAATCAGCTAAAGCAGGCTATACCAGGCTATTTGTGAAGGCGACCATTTAGCGGCACCTAACAAAAAAGGCTATAGCGGGCTATAGTGGATCTATAGCCGACTATTTAAAACTATGATTTGAGCACTAACGTGATTGTTTCGTGAAACATATGGATAGCACTCGCTAAACAGGCTCACACGAAAAAAAAAAGAGGAGGAAGTATCCGGCACCTGGCTTTGTATCGATGCTAGCCAAAATCCCCTGATCGAACGGGCTTCAGCCATAATGGCTGGGAAAAGAAGCCTGGCGCCTGGCCTAAGCATCGGCGTTGTAGATGCTCTTAGCGTCGAACTTTGAAACAAACACCCGCTTGGATGTTAGCGGGCTATACCGGGCTATTTGTGAAGGCGACCATTTAGTGGCACCTAACAAAAAAGGCTATAGCGGGCTATAGTGGATCTATAGCCGACTATTTAAAACTATGATTTGAGCACTAACGTGATTGTTTTTTCGTGAAACATATGGATAGCACTCGCTAAACAGGCTCACGTTAAAGAAAAAAAGAGGAGGAAGTATCCGGCATCTGGCTTTGTATCGATGCTAGCCAAAATCCCCTGATCGAACGGGCTTCAGCCATAATGGTTGGGAAAAGAAGCCTGGCGCCTGGCCTAAGCATCGGCGTTGTAGATGCTCTTAGCGTCGAACTTTGAAACAAACACCCGCTTGGATGTTTTTTATATTTACGATTTGTTTTTATTTTCCTAAGCGCCTGTACATGCGTCTTGCATTGAAGATGCGCTTATAGCTCTATGGCCATTGAATGACACTACAACTTCTTGGACAAGGATGGTGAGGTACAAGCTCTAGTGGTAGGTATACATATACATATTCTACATAACTCTGCGTTATATTTGCATTGAATCAAAATATCAAACATGCATAATTGTGCAATATAAATAATGTGGATATACCTATGTTGCTCCATAAGAGATTGATCAGATGAAATGAGCACATCCACTCTCCTGGTGAATGCTGATTTTTATACTTGGGAAGAGAGATGAACACTTCTTGGAGAGTGGCCTGCACTCTTGCTGTTGTGGGCTTGGGAGGCATTGCAATTTGAGAGCTCTTGGCTTTCTCTTGTGCCAACAGGAATTCCGAGCAAGCTGACAGTAGCAGGCAAGCTTCTTGCTCACGCCGGCCTCGTCCTCTATGGTCGCCGCGAGCTGCATCTCCTCGCGTTCATTGTGAGTCTCGCTGCCTTGCCATTGGACAGCTGCACCACCGTCACCTTGCGCCACCGCCTTGCACCGTCGTCGGTGTCATCCGTGCATGCGAGATACAAAGAGAGATTAGACAGTGGCACGTGGGACACATATGTAAGACAGAGTATAAGAAAATTTCTATAAGGGAGCTGCTACAACAACATAGCTGTAAAATTCAATAAATTTATTGAGAGAGCCCTATAAACACTTACAGAAAATTTAACGCGCATATCCGCCTCAGTGACCAGGCCTTCTCCAGACGTTTGTGAGAGGTTGATACACTCGGCTGTGGATGCACTTAGACTGCGTATTGACTATAGGTTTCCGCCCTGGTTTTCTTATTGGTTTTTGGACCTATTAGAACTTACTTGTGATTTCATTTAGAGGGGTCACCTCCATGTTTTCCTAAATGCGAGCAATGAAGCCACGATCGCAGTCGGGGATGGATGGATCGATAATTTGGTGGTTGGTTAGGCTAACTCCAACACACGACCCTAAACGGACGTCCGTTTTGTCCGGGTTTTTTTTCTGTTTGAGGGTGGTAATGGAGCCATGTTTGTCCGGATTTGTGGATGCGTCGGCCGTGTGTCCAATGCGCGGCCACATCTCGTCTATTCAAGATCAACAAGCATACTAAAAATGAACCATGGTTTTCAAATAGTTCAAATCAAACATAGTAAATAGTTCCACATCCGAAATAGTCTTACAACCCAATCAAAATAAAAACAATATCAAATAGTCTTTACAACCCAATTGAAATTTTTTGCATGACCAAGAAATTAAACCGATAGCTCCTACTGGTTGCCAATGTGAGTCCACATGTGCTCAATCAAGTCATCCTGGAGCTGGACATGAGTAGCCAATCACGCAATTCATGATGAAAATGGACAAAATGTTCGAAGGTTGCAGGAGGTGGATGCTCAGGCTCAACATTTTCACCATGGAAATCAAACCCTTGATCGTAGATGCTATCATCACGCTCATACTCCACGATCATGTTGTGCATGGTCACATAAGCAGTCATCATCTCCCAAAGCTTCTGAGTGCTCCATGTCAATGCAGGGTTTCGAATGATACCCCATTGAGACTGAAGCACACCGAAAGAACGATCCACATCCTTCTTAGCACTGTCCTGAATTTGGGCAAACATGTCTCTTCTCTCCTTGCGGATTGGGTATGGTCTTCACAAGAGTGGACCACTGTGGATAGATACCATCAGCAAGGTAATATCCCTTGTTGTACTGCTGGCCATTGACCTCAAAGTTGATCTCTGGGCAGTGACCTTCCGCAAGCCTTGCAAACATTGGAGAATGTTGAAGAACACTGATATCATTGTGTGAACCAGCCATGCCGAAGAAATAATATATATCCACAGATCTTGTGAAGCCACCGCTTCAAGTATGACATCAGCACCTTTCACATGCCCCTTGTATTGCCTCTGCCAAGCAAATTGACAATTCTTCCACTTCCAGTGCATACAATCAATACTACCAAGCATGCCCGGAAAGCCCCTCTCGGCATTGATCGCCAACAACCTCTCTGTATCAGCGGCAGTTGGCTCTCGGGTACTCAGGCCCGAACACTGCCACCACGGCCTTGCAGAAACTATACATTGATAGGAGACATGTGGACTTACTTATACGAACATACTCATCCACAAGATCACCAGGAATTCCGTATACAAGCATGCGGATAGCCGCAGTGCATTTCTGGTAAGAAGAGAAGCCAAGCTTGCCAAGGGCATACTCTTTGCACTCAAAGTATGGGTCATATGGTACTACTACCTCCCGAATACTATTGAACACATGTCTCGCCATACGAAAGCAGCAGTGAAATTTTTGTGGTTTGAAGAGTGCGCTATTTTTAAAGTAACCAACATAGAGAAGAGTGTGTCCTCTCCCTGTTGCGGTTCAAGGCCAGAACATGGCCGGGGATTGATCCCCTGAACGGAGACCGCTTCCTATTAATGTGGTCGTGGACGACCAATGCAGCTGCCACAAGCTCTTCATCATCCGATGAACAAATGAAGTTGTGAAAGAAAAACTCATCCCCACTATCCATGATACCTTGTGAGGAACGTGTCGAACACCTTGCGGATCATGGTGGAGAAGCGGCCGGAAAGAGGAAGTCGATGTAGCGTAGCAAGGTTGGTGTTGGTGGGGGTGGGCACCCTGCGACAATGCAACGCCTACCGGAGGTTGTTGGGGTCGACGGTCGGCGCCGACGACTGTAGCTTCTCTCCCACCGGCAACAAGAAACCACGAACGTCGGCAAATAGTTCTACCAAAACGCAAGCGTGGGGCGGCTATGACATGGCGTGGTTGTGGAGCAGACGGCCTTGATGGACCGGGAACGGGGGTGGCAGCAGCGATGGCGGGGGCGGAGGCCGGAGGCCGGAGGGAAGAAAAGGGGAAGAGAAAAGTGGTTGTGTCCTCGACGGACGGGCGAGGTGGACTAGGGCGCGTGTCCGCTCGGCTGCAAACGCGACCCAAAATTGGGCCGGGAATGGGTCGAAAACAGTCGAAAAACGGAAAACGGTCCGTTTGCTCCCGCGCGTTGAGCTGCTCGTTCTGTCCGTTACCGAAAAAGGCTTTCGCCCCGCTATATATTATAAAGCACATGCCCAAGCCAACAATCCACAAAGGTATACACACACGCAAGCACACACACACCAAGTTCACACACAAACAGGATCCACAAGGGTTAATGCTGAGGGCACAGCTCAACAGGCCCTAGAACAGAGAAGAAAGACATCATCTAGTCGGGCTCCGGGGGGGGGGGGGCGGAAGCGGTGGCTCCAGACGGAAGGCGAGCGATCGAAGGTCGGCGAGGAGGGTGTTGATGATGTCCCGATCCTGAGGGCGGCTAAGCGGCCGCCAAAGCTGCAAGTACCCACACATTTTAAAAATGGCGTCAGTAGCGCGACGTAGAGAGACTTTTTGGATGACAAGCTTATTGCAGACGGTCCACAGCATCCAGGTGAGGACCCCAACGCATAACCAACGGATATGTCGGTGGCGAGGGAGGGAGGCATGGATCTCCACGAGAAGGTCGGGGAAGTTGGAGTTGCACCACTGTCAACCAACCGTCTCGCGGAAACTGGACCAAAGAAACTGGGCCGCAGGACACGTGAAGAAGATGTGATTAGCATCCTCCGCCGTGCCGCATGTAGGGCAAAGCCCATCTCTGGGTCCGCTGCGCTTGAGGACTTCGACTCGGAGGAGGCGTACGAATCCATTGCCAAAAGAAGATCCTAATCTTGAGAGGCAAGCGAATGTCCCAGATCAAACCGAAGGGCTCGGGAGGCGAAGGCGCGATGGCAGCGTCTGAGGACCTAGTAGAGAAGCGACCGGAAGACTCTAGGCGCCACGAGACCGCGTCCGGCGTCGGTGACGCTCATCGGGAGAAGGGCGATGTCACGGAGGAGGTATCCCAGCTGCCACCGAGAGGACCGAAGGGCGATTTAAACGCGAGGCGCCCTAAGTCAATAAGGGCCGTCTCAACAGAGACCCGAGGGTCGACTGCAATGGCGAAGAGATCGGGAAAGCGGGCGGCCAGAGGGGTGTCGCCGAGCCACCGATCAAACCAGAACAGCGTCGCGGACCCAGTACCAACCGAAATGGACGTGCCAATGCGAAGCACAGGAAGCAGCTGCACGACGGCCTGCCAAAACTGTGATCCGCCCGACGGCGATGAAAGCCGGAGGTTGTCCACGGAGGTATTTGTTGCGGATGATGGTGAGCCACAATCCTTCGTCTCCATTGGCAATACGCCATAACCACCGGGTCGAGGGCGATGTTCATGCGGCGGAGGACAAAATCCCAAGACCCCCACGGTCTTTGGGTTTACAAATGTCCGCCAACTAACCATGTGGTACTTCATTTGTCATCGCCGCCAGCCCAATAGAACCTGGATTGGTACTTCGCAATTTCCGTGTGAAGCGTTTCATGGAGGCTATAAAAGCTCATGAGGAACCAAAGGAGGCTGGCGAGTGAGGAGTTGATGAGGATCACACGCGCCGCCTTCGATAGCCAACGCCCTTTTCAAGGCTCGACGCGGTGTTGCATCTGGGTCACCGTAGGGCGGAGGTCCGCCACGGTGAGGCGCGAATCACTAACGGGATCCCTGTAGGTCGTGGGGAAAGACCCCACCGACAGTTCAGCGGTCAGCAATAGCTCGAGCCTCCTCCGGAGGGTAGCCAAGGACCATCACCTCGCTCTTATCGGGTTAATCGTTAGGCCCGACATCTGCCGGAAGCACGGGAGGAGGAACTTCAGGTTAGCCACGTCTGAGTGGAACCTTCCACCATAATAATGGTGTCGTCCGGCGTATTGCGGGAGACCCTCCCTCCGACTAGGTGGGGGACAATGCCGTGGATATGGCCAGCACCCTTAGCCTTATCCGGGATGGCGGCGAGCATCGACCACCATGTTGAACAGAAACGGCGAGAATGGGTCTCACAGCGGACCCCACAGAGGGTGGGGAAGTATGGCCCAATCTCGCCGTTGATGTTCACCGCAGTCCGCCCACAAGAAACTAATTGCATCACGCGGGTCACCCAGCGGTCATCAAAGCCCTTACGCAGCAGCACTTCCCGAAGGAAAGGCCAGTGGACAGTATCATAGGCTTCTCTATTCTAGGGCTTGTTGAGCTGTGCCCTCAGCATTAACCCTTGTGGATCCTGTTTGTGTGTGAACTTGATGTGTGTGTGCTTGCGTGTGTACCTTTGTGGATTGTTGGCTTGGGCATGTGCTTTATAATATAAAGCGGGGCGAATGCCTTTTTCGGTAGCTGTAGTGACACTAATTTTTTTAAATGGAAATTTAAATGTGCTGACACAATGCTGTTGCTGCCATATTTTGGTCCATGAACAGTTGTTATATTGGCTGTGAACATCTAAGATGCTACTTGGTTATTTTGGCCCATGCTTTTATCAGTCAGTAAGGTCAGATTATATTTCCTGGATGTAGAATGAAATGCTAGCCTACATTTACTTGGTTCGAGCAACTTTTGGAACTTTTCTGAGCAAATTAATTTAATTATAGCCAGATGTGCGCCATGTTTGAAATGCCATTTCGTTCATTAATATACGCATGTAAACCTCCATGTGCGTCTACTATGGCTGGGCGGACTACCTCCTCGTCCACTACCTCGGCTTTCCCTGCAGCACGATGACAGCGGTTCGGCGATGTTGGCCGCCCCTTCCTCAGTTCCGGTGAGCCCTTGGTCTCCTCTCTTTGTTCCTGTGCCCTGAGATGGTCCGGCCATCGAGCCGGGGCTAGTTCTTGTGCTGACCATGAAGCCAATGATTTTGGGTTTGGTTATTTGGTCATGCTGTCTATGGTGGTTGTCTTCCAGCCAGACTATTTGGGATCGTGCGCTGGAGCTGGCTTTAGTTGCTTGCCCTGCCGCGACTTTTTGTGTACAGTACACTGCAGTTGAGTAGAGTGCCAGCACTCGGACGAATTCCTGTCTCGTTATCTGTCGGGGGTTCGTGTTAAGTTGAGTGGCATTCCCCGTACTGCACAGCATGATGATGTTTGAGTCGTCAGTCCGTCGCTTCTCCGGCCCGTAGCGAGGAGACGAGCACCTTTTTCTCAGACATTTTGCCCGGCAAATTTCGCCTACAGTTCAGATTTTCTCAAATCCTTTTCTAAAGAAAGAAATTCGAAAGAACAGAAATAACCAGAAAGCGGGAGGCTTACATTTTCAGCATCAACTAATTAATTAACAAGGCCAACACTAGCTAGCGGTCGACTAATTCTATAGAATTCATCGCTGGTGCGTGGTTAGCTAGTCTCAACGTAAAGCTGCCCTTTGAGATGAAATTAACAAGCTACGGCCGTGCGAGCCATGCAGCAGTCGCCATCATAGCTGGTGGAGTAAATAGCATAAAGCTATCAGTTTACAGGTTAGGGTTCCAAAAAACTACCACTTTTTTAATTTTCTCAGAAAGCTACCAAACGCGCGGTCCGCTGTTTCAAAAAACCCAAACCCGCGGTGACTAGCGATTTAACCGTTTTTCTGACGGCCTGGGCCCATCTGTCAGCCCACGTGGCCACGCACGCTCACGGCGCGGGAGTTCACGGCCGTTAGCCGACGCGGTCCGGTCGGAACCAAAGTAGCACTAGTGGAAAAACAGGCTTCCGTCCAGCCCCATAAGTCGCGAAGCTGTAGGAACCGCGACTAATGGGACCTTTAATCATGATTCGAGGTGAACCGCGACCAAAGGCTGGGCCCAGGCGCCGGTGGCCAACTGGTGCACGTGAGGGCTCTAGTCGCGGTTGGCCAGGACAACCGCGACTAAAGGTTTTCGGGCACCTTTAGTCACGGTTTGCCGTGCCAACCGCAACTAAAGCCCTCCCTATATATACCCATCCAGCAGCCAACACTTAGCCATTTGGAGCCATTCTCTTCACAAGTGGGTGTAGGTTTGCTTTTGGTTCCTCTTATGCACATAAGGTGTTTGATGAAATGCCCCAAGAGCATGAAACAAACATGACATGAAGTGTTGGAGCCACACTCTTCGATCGCGGTTAGCAACTTGATGAACCTTTGATGTGTCAATATGCATGTGTGTAGTTCATTGTTTAATTTATATTGTTTGTAGCTAGTTAGTTTAACAAATGCATGATGGTTAATTATATATTTTATATTATAATAATGCAGATGAATCGGCAATGGATGTACGGTAACCGACTCTCCGTGAGTTCACTACGGGTTTGAAAGATTTCCTCGTAGTGGCTAATGCGAACAAGCCGGGGTTTTGTTATCTGTCCATGTGTTATCTGTAAGAATGAGAAGGGTTACTCTTCCTCAAGAGTTGTTCACATGCATCTGCTTCAGAAGGGTTTCATGCCAAGCTATGATTGTTGGACCAAGCATGGAGAAAGAGGGGTTATAATGGAAGAAGATGAAGAGGGGATGATTTCATCGATGAAAGCTATCTTGCTCATTTCGGTGATACTTTCATGGAGGATGCTTTGAAGGTGAAGGGAAGGTGAAGAAGAGGCACGTGATGATCCCGTTGATGATCTTGGTCGGACCATTGCTGATGCACGGAGACGCCGCGAAACTGAAAAGGAGAGGGAGAATTTGGATCGCATGTTAGAGGATCACAGAAAGGCGCTGTACCCGGATGCGATGATGGTCTGAAAAATTTGGGCTGCACTGCTGGATTTGCTGTAATGGAAGGCGAGAGGCAGGTGTAGTGACTCGGCATTTGAAAACTTGCTGAAAATGTTGAAGAATATGTTTCCAAAGGATAACGAGTTGCCCGCCAAGACGTCTGAAGCAAAGAAGGTTGTCCGCCCTCTAGGTTTAGAGGTTACGAAGATACATGCATGCATCAACGTTGCATCCTCTACCGCGGTGAATACGAGAATTTGAATGAATGCCCGGTATGCACCGCATTATGCTATAAGATCGAGGCGATTACCACGGTGACGATGTTGAGGGCGAAACCCAGGAAGAGGGTTCCCGCCAAGGTGATGTGGTATGCTCCTATAATACCACGGTTGAAACGTCTGTTCGGGAACAAAGAGCATGCCAAGTTGTTGCGATGGCACAAAGAGGACCGTAAGTCGGACGGGGAGTTGAGACACACCGCAGATGGAACGCAATGGAGAAAGATCGACAGATGGTTCAAAGATTTTGCGGTGACGCAAGGAACATAAGATTTGCTCTAAGTACGGATGGCATGAATCCTTTTGGAAGCAGAGCTCCAGCCATAGCACCTGGCCCGTGACGCTATGCATCTACAACCTTCCTCCTTGGTTGTGCATGAAGCGGAAGTTCATTATGATGCCGGTGCTCATCCAAGGTCCGAAGCAACCCGGCAACGACATCGATGTGTACCTAAGGCCATTAGTTGATGAACTTTTACAGCTGTGGGGTGGTGTCCGTGTGTGGGATGAGCACAAACAAGAGGAATTTGACCCTCTGGCGTTGCTTTTCGTAACCATCAACGATTGGCCTGCTCTTAGTAACCTTTCGGGACTGTCAAATAAGGGATACAATGCATGCACGCTCTGCTTACATGAGACTGTAAGTGTACATTTGCCAAATTGTAATAAGAACGTGTACCTTGTGCATCGTCGATTTCTTCAGAAAATTCATCAATTAAGAAAGAAATGCAAGCATTACAACGGAAAGGCAGATCACCGGACGAAGCCTGAGGAACTCACTGGTGATGAGGTATTTGATAAGGTCAAGGATTTGAAAGACATATTTGGAAAGGGTCTGGCGGACAATCAGTTCGAAGGGAGCCGACGGGCACGCAGCCATGTGGAAGAAGAAATCTATATTCGGGAGCTAGAATATTGGAAAGTCCTAGATGTCCGCTCTGCAATCGGCGTGATGCACGTTACGAAGAATATTTGCGTGAACCTCCTAAGCTTCTTGGGCGTGTATGGGAAGACAAATGATACAAAGGAAGCACGGCAGGACCAGCAACGTTTGAAAGACCACGATGACCGGCATCCGGAATGGTTTCAAGGTCGTGCCAGCTACGCTCGACCAAAGAAGAGAAGGTCATCTTTTGAATGCCCGAGCAGTATGAAGGTTCCGTCTGGATTCTCGCCCAATATAAAGGGAATAATAAACATGGCGGAGAAAAAGTTCCAAAACCTGAAGTCTCACGATCGCCACGTGATTATGACGCAATTGCTTCCGATTGCTTTGAGGGGCTCTGCGGAAAAATGTTCGAGTAGCCATTGTGAAGCTATGTGCATTCCTCAATGCAATCTCTCGGAAGGTAATCAATCCGGAAGTTCTACCACGGTTCTGAACGATGTGATCCAATGTCTTGTCGATCGCCTTCTAAGTTGCCGCCGATAAATGCGTCGCTGCGTCGTCATTCTTTGTCGTCGCTCTTTGCTTGTCGTCGGTCGTGGCGGCGCTAGCTCGAGCGAGGGTAAGCGCAGCGGGGGATATCGCCGGCCGTGATGTAGTCCATGACGCTCTGCAGAGTCCGCCATACCACCATAGCCGACGGCCGGCCTCGTGGAAGTTCCCGTGAGGCGAACCGTCCTCCTCATACTGGCGAGCGCCCTCTCACGCCGATTGATGAAGAAGGCGTCCCAAGTATGCTGGTTATCGGGATGCCGGTGAGATTCATCCGCTGCTCGGCGTGAGGTCGAGGTAGTAGTGGTTCGTGATGGCCGCCCGTGCAGTACCACGAGGGACGGGAGGGACTGCACGCCACGGCGCTTAGGCTCCGGCCCGGTGGGGACGCGGTAGCCCGTGGACAAGGGTAGTTCGAGGCGCAAAGCTCCTCCACCTGCTGGTAGGTTAGAGTGGGTGCGGTGGAAGCCATGAGAGAGTGATGAGAGATTGTAGAGATGTGATAATGCTGGCCAAGCCGGGCTACATATATGTAGTGAGAAATGGCGGGAAAAATGGGAGCGGGAAGGCAGGAGGCGGGAAGAAAGTGGCGGGAAGAAAGAGGCGGAAGACAGGGAAGAAATGGCGGGAAAACCCTAAACTCATGGCGGCCTTTAGTCATGGTTGGGCAAAGCGACCATGACTAAAATAGCAACAATAAGTATTTTGTTGTAAGTAGAAACAAAATAAAATAAATAAAGCAACAAAGAAAACAAAAAAGTGTTTTCAAATTTGAAAACTAATGGCACTAACAGAAAGTTTATAATTTTTCTAAAACTAAAAGCAAAAAAGAATTAAAAAATAAAGCAAAAAACAACAAAAATAAATAATAATGCAGAAAACAAAACAAAAAACTGGAAAAAAATAGTGCCGCCTCGGACCCCCACGGCACGAATATGACTAGAAACCCTACATGGGCTGTGATTCAGCCCGCAGGAGGCCAAGTAGGCCCACAGCACATAGCTAGTGATGATTAGGCCGAAGCCTGCAGTTGAGAGGAGCTCGAGAGGGTGGCGCAGCAGCTTATAAACCACTCTCGAGCTCTCTCAACTAGCGAGGTGGGACTAAACTTTGGGCGTGAGGCAGCACAAGGCCTTTAGTCGCGGTTGGGCGGGCGACCAGCGACTAAAGGGTACCTTTAGTCATGGGTCTCGCCGCCAACCGCGACTAAAGGGGGGGCGGAACGCAAAACCCATAAAACCCTTTAGTCGCGGTTGGGCGGCGACCGCGACTAAAGGGTACCTTTAGTCATGGGTCTCGCCGCCAACCGCGACTAAAGGGGGCTATAAATACAAGGCTCGATTCGATTCTCGTCTTCTCCGATTCTCGCTTGTTCGTCGCCCTCGCCCTCGACGCCGCCCGCCGTCGCCCTCGCCCTCGACGCCGCCCGCCGTCGCCCTCGCCCCGTCGCCGGGATTGCCCGTCCCGCCTCTCCTTCGTCGGTCCTCCCGCATCGCCGCCCTCTCCTTAGTGAGCTCCCCATCGGGCCCCGTCCGGCCGTCTCCCGGCCCCCCTCCAGGCTTCGCCCGCCCGTCCCGTCGCCCGCGCCCGCCTCTGCATGGCGGCGCCAGCGTCGCTGACTCCACTGCGTCGGTTCGGCCTCGCCGGACGGCCACTTCCCTCCGCCCTGCCGCCTGTTCGGCCGGCGCCATCATGACCCTTGGCCGCCGAACTCGTGCCCGGCTCCCTCGCCCGGGCAGGCTACGGCCTCGGGCATGGGCACCACACCCAGCTGCCCGCTAGCGCCGGCGCCGTTAAGGCCCCAGCCCAATGACAATTGGGGCCCACGCCTAAAACGATTTAAAAAAGGAGAGAAGAGAATTTAGAAAATAAATAAATAAATATATTAATTAATTAATCAGTTAATTAAATTAATTAACTTAATTAATTGTGTTTAGTAAACCTAATTAAATAACTAATATAACTAATCTGTTAATTAATCTAATTAACTTGGTTAATTAGTTAATGCACAATTTAATTAATTACATTAATTCTAAAAATGATATAAAACTTTAAAAATTAATATAAAATAATCCGTAACTCGGATGAAAATACTTTGTACATGAAAGTTGCTCGTAACGATGAGGCGGATCCGGACACGCAGCCCGCTCGTCCGCCACACATCCCTAGCATAGCAAACACGTAACTTTCCTCCGGTTCATCTCGTCTGAAACGCGAATCACCGGGGATACTTTCCCGGATGTTTCCCCTTTTCGGCAGTACGACCTATCGCTGCGTTAGGGCACACCTAGCACCGCGTATTGCCAGGTTACGCTTTGTGATGCTTTGATTGCTCTGTTATTTATTGTGTTCCTCCGTTACTTCTTTCCGGTAGAGACCCCGAGACCGGCGACCCCAAGTTCGACCACGGAGCACCTGCCTCGCGCTTCACCGCGACACCCTCTCCCACCCCTTCCTCGCCTCCTTTTGCCACCGCCTTTCGCCACCGCCACCGCCACCGCCCCTTCTTCACTTAATTAATTTGTTTTTACTACATGTTTTCGGGTGACATAATGGCGGACGATAGAGCTGACCCGATTATGGACAACTATGATCCGGACGGTGAAGCACATATGTTCGGCATCATAAACGGCGATATTCAATATGTGCCGACCGGAGAAGAAGAAAATGATATCTCTTCTTATCTGAACCTTGACGGTGAAGATGAAGGGCGCCACAAGAAGATGATGTCAAGAAACATCGATAAACGCATTTATCTTCAAATGGAAGTAGCAACCACCTCCGCGCCGAGGTATATATATACATTGAGCCTCCGGTGATACAAACTAACTGATTTGAATAAATATGTGTGTACTAACGCAGCGACTCTCTTTCTTATTTTAGCCCTCGGCCGGATCGTCGAAACAATCGAAAGTACGCCGTCAAAGCGTGGCGCAACCAAGACGATGAAACAAGGAGAAACATGCACCATCGAGGTTGTCGACGGTGCAACCGGCAGGCCGGAGCCCCGCAAGAACGCCACCAAGTTTGTCAGCCAATGCGGAGCCATTGTTAGAGACAACGTCTCGATCACCGCCCAGGAGTGGAATGAGCCAAAGAAGGCACGAATTGATGGTTTCACTTTTGTCGATAAGAGAACAAAAAAGATTGCTTCAAGAAGCTTATGGAACATTTCGTTCTACCTCCGGAATACAACAAATTCGATGAGGAGGGTAACAAGATTGAGGAAAACAAGGAGAGGAGGAGGCTAGTCAAACAGTTCGCTCTTCATAAGATGGCCGACGCATTCCGGAAATTCAAGCAAAATCTAGCCCGTGACTTTGTCAAGCGTAACAAGACCGGATTTCAAAGGACAATATGAGAAATCAAACATGATTGGCCAGAATTTGTGAAGCAAAAGAAATCGGAGCAGTTCATTGAAATATCAAAAAAAGGAAAATGCGGCTAAGAAGGAGTACAATCATGTTATGGGGCCAGGAGGGTATCGCATTTTGGTGCCTAGGTTGGAGAAGATGGAGAACGAGATGAGGGCGAGGAATCCGTCCAGTGCACGGAGGATGGGACCCAAGGGCCAAAAGCTGGTGGTAATGCGGGCATGGGGAACGCTGAACCCGGAGACAGGGGAGTGTGTTTACCGGGCAAATTAATTAAACCCACCCAAGCCCTTATTGACGCAATGAAGGATGCTCAACAGGGGAAGATCAAGTTCAACAGAGAGAACGACGCTACAAAAAGCCCTCGGGAATCCTGAACACGGAGGACGATGTACGAGGCATGGGGCACATTCCGTGGAAAATAGGGTTCCCCGTAACGATGACCCGTCTGATTCTGAAGCCGTAAGAGAAAGATGGATCGGGAAGCGGATGTTGTGGCGCGGTTGGCATCGGAAATGGATGTGATGAAGAAAACCATGAGTGTACTAGTAGCCGAAGAGATGCAGCTCGGGTGCAGCATGAAGATCATCCAATGGATCTCGAAGCCAGCAGCGGAGAAGCAGCGTGGCTTCCACGGAGGCCCCACCGGCTGGTGCAGATGCACCGACGATCGAAATTACTGCACCGGAGCCTCGGTGGTCGAAATTACTGCACCGAGCCTCCGGTGGTCGAAATTACTGCACCGGAGCCTCCTCGCTACCCCGTGGATTTATATAAAGGAGATGAAAGAATGTCATCTGTATTATCCTATCGGGAACATGTCCATGAAGGTAGCCATCGGCGATGCTTTACCATGTTTACTCGAGCACTCCACCACAACAACCCCATTCAAGATGGCTATGGTCGTGTCACGGTGGAGGACATAGTCCAAGGGTTTGAGGACACTGGAGATTGACATTGCTACACAGAAGGGGATAAAAGACTTGGAGATGTCAAGCGCCATTTCATTCTATGGCAAAGAAGAAGTTTCGAGCGAGGCGCCAAGGACAACAAGTCCACCCCTCACGGTGGTGGTGGTGGCGGTGGCGGTGGTGGTGGTGGTGGTGGTGGTGGCGGTTCACCCACACCTCCGCCACGTAAGCCGACGCCGCCCCGATCCCACAACGTCCATGGTGATCATCCGCCGCCCCGCCCCTCGTCCGGCGGGTGATCGACGCCGCCCCCAATCCACCTACGGCAAAGAGGCGTAAGCAGTCTGGATTATTAACCCGGACCCTTATGTACCTAAGACCACAAAGGTACCGGAGCCATCATGAAGCCTCTCCCCACAAGGCCTTGGGAACGTAGTGTCGAGGAAGTCGACGCTGCCGCATGCTGCTGATTTGGAGAAATGGAAGGCGGACTGCAAGAAGAAAAGAGAGCCCGAGCCCAAGCCAAGATTTTCTCGATAAGCAAAAGAAGTGGGCTAAGTCATTTTTAGCACACCGTCCCAAGTCATGAAGAATCTGCTGACGACTATGCACGTGAACTGCAGGCAGGCACTCATGTTCAAGGAGAACAAAGAGCGGAGAAGGCCGAAGTAAAAAAGCGGGAAACAAGTTGCCCAGCTCGGGGAACAAAGTAAACAATCGATTGCCCCGCTTATAGTGCAAGCCTTCCGTCCGGATGACCCCGAGATCATACAAGCTGCGGCAACACAGGGATTGATCAGAACGAGTGCCGAGAACAAGCGGCCAACTTAGGTATTACTCTTCGTGAACTGTTAGGCCTTGATGAGGCGCCAGTGAAGGAGGTAGTAATTACATATGTCAAGAATGGGCCTCTCGTCGAGCTGCGCAGAAAATGATCTACGACCAAATGAAAGGTCTGCTGAATTGGTACAAGGGTTACATAAAAATAAAACGCCAAAGAATATATTTATGCGGAAGTTAGACATGAGCATCACTTCAAACATTACTATGTACAAATTGCACCTTTGAGTGAATTGTTCCAGCTTTTTCAATCTGCGCGAGCTCGACAAATCTATCATCGGTTGCTACGCTACGTAAGTGATTTATTAATTTCTACCCCATCTCGTTCATATTGCCTGCACTATATATATGTCCTAACTATATTGTTGTGTCCGCTATTATACATGCAGAATGAAGATTAAGGAATGCGAGTAAGGAACATCCATGATGTTGGGTTCATTGACCCACACATCGTTAATGGACATGTGTTGGAGCATCACCCACCGACGTGGAGGCGCACTGTGGGCAGTTTCTTACAAAGCAGGATCTCAAAAGTGATATTCTATTTCCTTACCATTTTGGGTGAGTGTTTCTGTCTTGAGCACATTCTCTTTTGTTTACTCCATGCATGGTATGTGGCGGCTAATCGATGAGTTATGCATGACGATCTTGTGCATGTATCGTGTCCGCAGATTCCAATCGGATTCTCGCTAGTAATTAAAGTTAACACCTCGTAATGTCTCGCCCACGACTCTCTGAATATGGATCCAAAGCTTTGGGCCGACATGAGAAGAATGCTGCAGAAGTAATTATTTTCATTCATTTGCGCTCTATATCGATCGGCCTATTTCGTTCATTTCCTAATATCAAGTAACTAATAACTCTCTTGTTCATTTAATTTTCTTTGCCTCGTAGGGTTTGGAGACGGTTCGTAGATACAAAGGTCGGTGAATTCAAAAAAGAGCTAGAATTCAAAATGTTAAAGCCTAAGAATGCTGGGGATATTCAGCCACCGTTGACCAATCTATGTGGATACTATGTTCAGGAGAGGATCCGGAGATACACCTCGAGCGGGTTCCGAGTGATACCAATGCTCAGAGTAATAACCTCCGGATGATGATTAGTCCATAATCTCGCTTCCGACCACTTCAAGAGGAACTAGCTGGATGGTTCAGCAGGGAAGTCCTCCATCCTAAAGGAGAACACTATTACGAGGACGTAGAACTTTATATGGATTAAATCATGTATGGAAACTTGTTCAAAATTGTATATGGTCATCCGATGATATTGAATATATATTGTATATTCCTCTTGAATTTTTTTTGGTTCTAATTTCAAATTTATTTGAAATTGTACATTCATATGCATGTATGTAGTACCGTAGAATATATGAAACTCCTTCAAAATTAAAATAAAGCACAAAAGAAATAAAACAATACAAATTAAACCGAAAACAGGTTTAGGGGGGGGGGTGGCTAAAACCCTAAACCTATGGCGGCCTTTAGTCGCGGTTGGCCAGAAGAACCGCGACTAAAGGTCCTCCGCCCCGACGGCCGCCTGGCGCCCACGTGGACGGGCCGTTAGTCGCGGTTCTTAAGCAGCCGCGACTAAAGGTGGGGGCCTTTAGTCGCGCTTATTTGGTCGCGGTTGCGCAACCGCGACTAATGGCAGTTGCGAACCGCGGCCAAAGGCCTTTTTTCCACCAGTGTAGGCTGTCGGGTTTCTTGTTTTCTCACTCCCCTCCTCTCCCCCTCCTCTCCCCCGCAGTGACCTAGTGGGCGATGGCGGCGGCGCAGCCAAATCTCGTCGGCGGCGAGCGATTGAGCCAAGGCGGCACTGGCGAGGAGGGCGGTGGACCCTCAGAGGTGGACAAATGGCTAGGCAGCTCGAGCTTCCCGGCGCAGCGGTCGCAGCAGCCATCACCGCCCGCGGCTCATGTGGATCCGGCGAGCTCAGATCCGGAAGTCCAGCGGCCAGGCGATGGAAAGCGCATCCACGCTGATCCAAGGCGGCCACCATTAGGCGTCGTCCTTTGGTGGAGTGAGGTAAGCACCGCTCAATGTTTCGGGTGCTTTAGTTCAAATTAGAAGAAAGTGCTCAGTATTTATGGGTCAATTTAATCCTCTGACTTAGATGATGCGAGACTTGAGGCTACATTTTCAAGGAATAGATAATATGGAGAAAAAGTATTCGGTGTCCTCGGATATCGCTTATCGACCATATTAGCATTGGTTGAGTTGGAGGGCTATGGAATGGATGCATTTCTAACTTATGTAAAGGAAGAGGGAAAGGGGCTGGAGGGTGTGGAGGCCCTGGATAGTGAGGAGGCATTAGAGGAAATGCTTGACTTATTTGTTGATAATAAGGTAATGAACATCAGTGTTAGAAAAGCTACTGATCCAAGCCCAGCAGATGAGGAACAGATCCCCATTGATCATGTTGGTGAACCTGTTGTTTTCAGAGTTTCACAAGAAGGTGTTCTGTACCCTGCCTCTGATGATCCCTACATAAACACACAGCAAAGCAGCAATTTTAACAAGGGGAAAAAAGATGTGGAAGAAGAAGATGTAGAAGAAGCAGATGAAGAAGAAGAAGATGTACCAGAGGAAGAAGATGAAGTTGAAGATGACAAATCATCTTCAGATTTTGAGTTCTTTAGGGGTGATTACAGAGGGGAGAAAATTTCTTACAAAGCTTGGTGTAGGGGTGAAGATGAGACTGCATCGAGCATCTGCAGAGCACTTCAGGCAAAGAAACTCAGAACCTTCCGAGTTTTGGGAGGAAGAACCAGTTGTTTACGAAGATGAACAAGTAGAGGATCCCGGCATAAGTGATCCTGCATCAGTAACTACAAATGCAGCCAAAAAGCTTAAGCTAGTTAGAAAACCTGGCCCAACTAGAAATTCTCACAGTGAGCCTGAGCACATCAAGTTTGAAGATTATGTCCCTGAAGCTGATGAGTACTGTTTTCCAGATGATTTTGGCATAAGTGATGAAGATGATGCACCAAGGCTGCCATCTGGAAGGAAGAGTGGGAAGAAGCATAAGAAGGAGAGGATATGGTATGATCCATCAAGGCCTGATGCACATGAGCAGTTTGCAATGCATTTGTGCTTTGAAAATGTAGTTGAGTTCAGAGAAGCACTTAGAAATTTTCATGCGAGGACTCTTAGGAATTTTGAGTATCACAGAAATGAACCAACTAGGGTTATTGCTTGGTGCTCGAGAGAAAACATGGATGTCGGTTTTACATAGTTGCCTCCAAGATAGCTCATGAGGCAACTTTCAGTATCAAGAAGATGAACCTGGATCACACTTGTGGAGCAAGTGGAGAGAACACAAAGGTGACAGTCAATTGGGTTGCTAAGGTTTGTGAGGATACAGTCAGATCCAACCCTGGAGCTGTGTTGACACAATTATGTCATACACAAAGAAGAATTTTGGTGTGCATGTGCCTAAAAGCTTGACATATAGGGCAAGGAAGAAAGCAGTTGAGGTTGTGCAAGGAGATCACAAACTCCAGTATCACAGAATAAGGGACTACTTGCAGTGTGTGCTAAATACTAACCCTGGCAGTAGGTGCATAGTAACAACACATGAGGACCCACTTAACACAGCTTCCACCCCAAGGTTTCACTATATGTTTTACTGCTTGTTTGCATGCAAGGAGGGTTTTCTGAATGGATGCAGGCCATTTATAGGTAAGTATTCAGAAATTTATATGTTTTTTAAACATTGATGTACTTAGGCACTCATGTTATCATGTTAGCAGTGTCTGGATGGTTGCTTCATCAAGCTAATCACCGGTCACAGATATTGGCAGCTGTGAGGAGGGATGGCAACAATAACATCTTCCCAATAGCTTTTGGTGTTGTTGATAAGGAAGAGACAGACAGTTGGACATGGTTTCTCACACAGTTGAGAACAGTCATTGAACCCGACAATAAGTTTGGCAAATACACAATTATGTCCCATGGCAGAAGGTATTGTTCTGAACCTAGTCTTTACATTTGCCTTTACATTTGCAATGAGTAAAATGTTATTCAGTAGATGAGTAACACTTAAGATTACCTTATATTGAACAGGGATTGTTGAATGCAATAGATGATGTATTCCCTGACTCTCCACAAAGGTTTTGTCTTAGACATATTTATGCCAATTTCCAATCTGCTTTGGTTTCAGAGGAGAGGAACTTAAAAACATTTAGATCAGGCTGCCTATTCCTTTACCAAACATGGACATGATTTAGGCATGGAGAATTTGAAAAAGAAAGTTTAGAAGCTTGGAAGTGGTTGTCCCGGATACTGCACCATACAGGCTAGGTATAAAATGGACACGTGTGCAAAACTGACACAGTAGTAAACAACCTTAGTGAGGTTTTCAATAGAATGATATTGGATGTTAGGAACAAGCCAATTAGGACTATGTTAGAGGGCATAAGAACAAAGCTAATGATTAAGTTTCAAAGATCGAGAGAAGACAGAGGGATGCAGATGGGAAATCACACCTACTTATTCAGAGATTTTAGAAGAGGGGAAGAAGTGGGCTAAATATTGTGAAGCATACATGGCAGGGGCCGAGGATATGGCAGGTCACAAGTAGCTCGAAAACACATATTGTGTTAATTTGAACAATGAGACCTGTGGATCAGAGGAGGTGGGACATGACAGCTATCCCATGCAACATGCCATTGCTGCAATGCGTAAAGTGAAGATACACCACGAAGACTATGTTTCGCTTTCTTCAAGAAACCCATGTATTGTGAAACATATAAGCACATAATATTCCTGTGCGAGGTCCTGACCATTGGCCTCATACAAATGGGCATGATATTTCTCCCCTGCTTTTTAGAGAAAAGAAAGGTAAGAAACAAACCGCCAGAGGAAAGGCCTGCTTGAGGTGCCAAATAAAAAGACACTTCTAGGATTGGTACAGTCACATGCAAAGAATCGCAAGATGCAAGGACACAGGATCAACAATTGTGGTGTCCCTTTGAAACCTAAGTTCCAAATGAGGTTGAACAAGCATCGTGTATGTCCATTGATTCCATGGTTACTTACATTGCATTGCATGGTTACATTCATTTCATTTGTAGGAAAATACTTCTAACTAATATTGTTGTGTAGGAAAATAGAACAAACTACTCGAGGTTGGATCTTCAATGGCTGCAACTGCACAAAGGCCACCAAGGGTACCCGCCGCTTCGCACCTGCACCAACTCCTCCTCCAAGTAACAAATGAGTCAACACACATAGCTTTCTAGGTCAAGGAAGAGGGCAGCACCAGCTACATCAACAAAGCACCACCACCTCTCAAGAAGAGCAGGACCAACACATCTTCTCGCAACAAGAGTAGCACCCGCCAAGAAGAAGAACACAACTATTCTGGCAATGGATCAAGGTCTTCTCAAAGAAAGAACACCAGGTCATCAAGGTCTTCTCCAAAGAAAGAACACCAGGTCAGCCATCGCCAATAGAGTCGGCATCGGATCTTTCATTGCTCCTAGACAGGCTGCTGCCAATAGAGCTGCTACAAGTGCTGTGCATGATGGGTCAAAGAGGGTCAGGAAGCCATCCGCTGAAAGATTACTTTTATGCAAGTGGCAACTAGCTGAAGTTGTTGAACTCCAAGTGCTTGATACTGTTTGATTTTGTTTGTAATAACATTGCCTCACTAGCTGGATTTGATTTGGTTTGTAATAACATTGCCTCACTAAGTACTGCACTCTTTGATTTGGTTCGTAATATGGTACTGTATGTGGATTCTGCACTTGTTTGCAACTTCAATTCATCTGCAACTTTTATCTATATGTGGATTCAACACTTGATATACACCTTACAGATAGAAACATCCAAATCTCATAGATAGATAGATAGTCTCATAGATTATATCCAAATCTCACAAATACTACTACAAGTCTCTCTCAATTTGACTTACAGATAGAAAGATAGATAGAAAGATAGATAGCAAGATAGATAGCTAGATTGACATATCAGTCATAGCGCTCAAAGAAACGGACCCACTTGGTCCTAGTTGCTGGATGAGGAGCCATGACTGCCCTCATCCTTGCCCACCTAATGATCTGGATGAATGACCTTCCCGCCACTAGTGAAAACCAGCTCTAGTTCTTCATCATTGCACTTCTCCAAGATTACCTTGTTGGAGAGTCGGCGGTTGAACTCCTCTTGCTGCTCATCCCGGGCCGCCTCTAGTGCCCTCTGCCTGCGCCTCCTCCTCCTCCTCTGTGCTTTGCTGTCCCTACCTCCACAGCCTCCCCCTCTTCCTCTGTGACATCTCCCATGTCAGATCCATCTGTAGGGGTTTCTTTTGGGTGGCGGCTGGTGGAGTGACTGGAAAGTGTGGGGGTGGGGAGGGGTTTATATTGAGAGATGGATGGGGATTGGGGTTAGTAGGCCTAGGGTTGCATTTGGTCAGAGAGTAGTGGGCCAAGAAGCCCAATTACCCACGTAAATAATATATGAAGGATAACAAATAACATATAAAAGATATAAGATCAAGTTGAACACTAAATAGCATAGGAGATCCATTTCCACTACTTAATAGCATAGGAGATCCATTACAACACTTAATACCATAGGTGATCCATTACAACTTAACAACATAGGAAATAAGGTTCTTACACACTAGGTTAAACTTCACATTCCCCCAAAATGTACACCCATAATTACTTGAAATCATGCCAGGCCACATCCTTATATAAAGGCCTTTGGATGTACTTACTTCACCAACATATCATAGCAAGTTCAAGACTCAAGGATGGCCTTGATTTGCTCTAACTTCTCCTTGCTGCCATACCCTTCATTCAAGAGCTCAAAGAACAACAAGCTCAAGCTTTGCCTTCTCCTTCTTAAGAACATCTCTGTCAACTTCAACATCCTTCATAGCCTTCCTAGTGTTCTTGATGATATCAGCTTGGCTCGCAAAATGCACCTCCGCTCTTTTGCAAGTTTGAGCTTTTCCATCTGCACCTCCAACATGTATTTCTCCTCTAGCTCCTTCTTCTTCTTCTCAAGTTCTTCCTCCTCCACTTGTTTCTTGTCCACCCTACCATCCTGCCAATCAAACATCTTGGATACATCATCAACAAGCTTAGTGTACTCAATGCAAAGCTTGTCATTTTCAGTCCTCAGCTTGGCCAACTCCCTTTCATGTTCACTCTTAAGCCTGGCCAACTCCTGCTCAAACTTCTCCTGGTCCTGTACCCTTCCAAAGTTCTGCTCATGGAACATCTCCCATAGCTTGCACAAACATCTCTGAAGAACAGTTGGCCAAGGCCCATCAACCCACTCTACAACACCACAATTCACACCATTTTCCTGCATTTGTAAATGTGAAAAGTTATTACAATGCCATTAGTAAGTTTCCAAAGTGGCAAAAATACATATGTGTCTGTCATATCAAACAAACTGTTGCATCATATCAAACATCACTGAAAATCCATAGCAGAAAACTTAATTGGCATCTAACCCAGACCGGGCAGCCATAGAAACGCCTCCCTGTTACAGGCCCTTCAAAAGCAACACGCTTAATAGGCCTCAGTTGGTGCAGAATGCACTTGGGATGAGCAAGCTCAAGTTGGCCACAGAAAAGGGGCTCCACAGTGGTGTCTGGTTCCTCTTGCAACCATAATAACCAACAAAAACTGGTTTCAATCAAGACTCAATACCGTAATCAACTTGCACTGCTCATTAAATCCCCAAATCAGCATGAACCCTAACACTGTCTGAGAGATGAACCCTAGGTTACCTAAATCCTACAATCAAACCGCACCCTCACTAATCAAGAACAATATCACATACACAACAACAACACTACACTAAGCAACATCCATGGTCGTAGCCTAAGCTACTAGCACCTAACCCTAACCCTAACCCTAGGTGGCAAAGAACTTACCATAAGTCCCATGTCCATGCTGACAGCCTCGCACTCCACCTCCGAGCTGGTTTCCTCGTCGTTCCAGGAAGGCATTGTGGCAAGGAGGTCGACGGCCACCGGCCTCGAAGACGGCGCGCGGCGGCGAGCTCGTACTGGAGCAGGGGAGTGAGAGCAGAGGAGTGAGTGAGCAACGAGAGAGTGAGCGAGTGTGTGATCACGACCGACCGAGCGGGTATATTTACCCCACTTCCGACCGGGCCGACCGGCCGTGGAACTGCCAAGGCCGTGAGCGCTGGCCACGCGTAATGGCAGATGAGCCCAGGCCGTCAGAAAAACGTTTAAATCGCTAGTCACCGCGGGTTTGGGTTTTTTAAAACAGCGGACCGCGCGTTTGGTAGCTTTCTGAGAAAATTAAAAAAGTGGTAGTTTTTTGGAACCCTAACTTGTAAACTGGTAGCTTTATGCTATTTACTCTAGCTGGTGCACTGCAGTGCGGATGAAAGATATCTTCAGAAGAAAGGCACCGTTATATATGGGGTGCCCGGTTTCTTTTCTTCTTAACAGTACCCTGCCTATTTCGTAACCAAACCAGAAGCGGTAGCTGCTAGGTACTCCAACAATGGGTAATTAATCAAGTCGCCATTTGTTTTTGGCTTCTCAGAGTGGACGCAATCATGCAACTAGCTGCCACCCAAAAGGACTACGTCGACCGGTCGACGTCCACATCGATCCCGTCAGGCAATGTCCTGGGAAACCTCGCATGCATCTTCTCTGAGAAAAATCAACCAGGCGATGAGCAATCTGAAATCACAACATTTCTCTCCAGCCTCCATTGCCTTGAGGAGCACAGCTCAACGAGGTACAGCGTCCGCTGGATGAAGGGCGACCAGAGTAATGTTGGCGGCGAGGAGGCCGCCAGCAAGCCTGTGCGGTCACCGGTGAAGGTGGCGGCGAGGCCCTGCTTGCTCCGTTCCTGGCGGAGGACGGCGGATTTGGGGCGGCGGCCCTTCATGGCGCAGCGGCGGCGCCCTCCCGGCGGGCGGCGTCCGCGGGGGATCCTGGCCGGTGTTCCCGACCACGCGGGTGGTGGGACGGCGGCGGGTGGTGGCTGCGGCGTGGAGACCCCCCTCCTCACTAGATCTGAGGTTCGGCTCCCCTTCCCTTTGGCTCCTCATCCTCGCCGGTTTCAGCAACTTCGGTCGTCGGATAGGCGTGGATGGGTGCCCGGTGGTGTGGTTTTGGGACCATGGGAAACCATCGGTTGGCTGGTCCGGCCCGGCGGCAGCGACGCCCTTGGGCGCCGCCCTTCATCGTTGGAGGTGCAGCCGAGGTCCCATCTCAATCCACCCCCGTTCCCCTCCCGGGTGAAAGCCCAAAATCCTTCTTGCGGTGACGGCGCGCTGCGCGTCGTGTCCTCCTTGGATGTGCCGCCTGGGGAGCGTGCGTTCGGGTGAGGGGCGACAAAGGTGGAGTTTTGGGCGGCTCTGGTTATCAGGTGGCACTGGGGAGGTCTGGTTCGTCCTCGTCGCTCTGCGGCCTCTCCTGAGGTCCTTGCTGCTCGTTCTTCAGTGGCTGCTCCCGGTGGCTTTCCCGTTGTCTTTTAGGTGTCCTTGGTTGCGCCAGTGTGTCAGATGAGTTGTGCTTATGTTCTAGGAGGTGTGCTCTGTGCCTGTTCCAGGACTCGAGGTCGACATCTCTCCTGCTCTAGGGAGAGCGTCTCCCATGTCCGTCGGCGGCGCCTTTCGATCCAAGGCGAGAGGGTAGGGTCCCTCTACGAGCAAAGGAAGATGATTTGTTTCCTCCAACCTTGGACTCAGTCATGTCCACAACTCCACTGCTTTGGCAGGTCCTCGTCGTGTTCATGTTGGTCGCAATCCTTGGTTCTTGTTTGCTGCGGTCTGCGGCGTGTACTAGCTTGGGCTTTCTCTTCTTTGTTGTGAGCTTGTATACTGCGTTGAGTTGTAAGCTTCCTAGGGTGCTCCCTTGTATCGTTCGGCCGATGTGCTTGATGTGGTGTTGTAATTCCTAGCCGGTTGATGGTTTTGTTAATTCAAAGCCGAGCTCATCGCGAGCCTTTGTTCTAAAAAAATGAAGGGCGACCAGCAAGCACGTACACAAGGCCAGGACTCGCACTGCAGCATCAAATTGGGCAGAGTACTGTGTAAGTGTCAGATTGGGCATGTCAAATATCAGACTAAGCAGACCAAATGTTTCAGATTGAGCATGACACGCAAGTTTCATACTTATTTATGAGCAAATGTTGAACTGGGATTGTAAATTGATTTGTCAGTATATTTACTTGAATGTGATGACTAAATGAGTGTTCCGGTAAAGTACTTGTGCACCTGCAGAATTGAACACTCACATGAATCCTCCAAGTTGTGCATATTTACTTGAATGTTCCACTTAAGTGGCAACCTTTGCATGTGCATAATTCTAAAATGTACTGAATGGCTGCTGTTGAAGAGAACTATTGCCTAGTACTGAGCTGACCTTGAAAGAAAATGGCAAAATAGATCTATTTGTCAGCATGTCATTGCAAGATCAACTTAACTAAACTGAACTATGGCCCAGAACTGAACGCTTGAGCAGAAATCAACAATACAGAGGGGCAAATTATTCGAGTTGCTTGCTTCATCAGAATCTCACTGAAATTAGGCATGGGATTTCACTAACACAAAACTGCATCACCGTAACCCAGTAAAATGATCATCTGGTACTAATTATTGGTGTGATTCGATCATGTGCTTATTTGTGTTGGTTGAAGATCTTTTTTTATGATGAAGGATTGCGCAGGGCCATGCACAATGTTTTTTAGAATGGATGTTGCTTGGCCATTATTCAAGAAATTCCTATTACACACAACTTCATGAGTTCTTAAACTGAAATGAAATAGATGAAGAAGGCAATCTGGGATCTTTTGCGACATATGCAAAGATGAGTTGTCTGCTGGCAGGAGTGTGCTTGAGTGATGAAGGTTACAAGAAACTTGACCTCAAATTGTACTACAGAGCTGGGCAGAGGTATGTGAAGGAGCTGTTCAAGCATAGATGGGGCTCACTGAAGGACGAGTGTACAGGATGGATGAAACTTGAAATCTTCAACCTGGCTTGTGTCGGTGTACTAGAGTAGGGGTACCCTAGTATCCCGTACTCGTGCATGGACGGTTGCAGCACCCCGCGGCAAGGTTTGCCTCGTCACCGCCAATACCCTCCGTGGCTCCTTTGGAGCCATTCAAGAACAAAGTATTAGATTGAGAGGACAAGGCCCCGACAAGAGGAGCTTGTCGGGAAGGCCACCTGTGCACGCAGAAGACAAGGCCCGGCAAGAGGAGCTTGCCGGAAGGCTCGGGCGCGACAAGTCCCAGGCGCGACAAAAAGATTCGGCCGCGGCAAGGCGCTTGCCGCGGCATGCAACTTCTCTCCGTCTCCGCTCCAGCTCACCCAGCGACGTGTCGCCATGGGACCGTTCCATGGGCGCGTGTCGAGCAGCTGTGCAGCCAGCGGAGAGCAGCGACACGCGGCGCTGACAGGCTCGCCATCGTGGCGAGCGGAGGCGCACCTGACGGCCTCACATTACCTTGTTTGGGCGACAACGACGGGCATTTATTGCTTTTGTCCCTTGCCGTCGAGTTAGGTATTTTGCAATTGTACCTTTGTTCAAGTAGGTGTACCAACCCCTGTTTTTACATTTGTACCCCCGCCTATGTTGCCACCTGTCGGGGACCCCTTTGAGCATATAAAAGGAGGCCCGAGTGCAACGTAGAGGGGTTCGAGTTCGGTTCGTTCGGCTCGCGTCTTTCGCAAGGTTCGGTTCATTCGACCCACCGTAGACTAGACACACTCACGCTAGGTTTTGTAGCTCGTATTGCTCCCTAGCAAGAAGAGAATAGATCAAACAAGCAGCAGTAGGAGTTTTATCTCTCCGGAGAGCTCCGAAGCTGGGTAAACCGCTCGTGTGCATCGCCTCGATCCGCTCTTAAATGCGACCTCCGCCTCCGAACCACAAAGGGGCCTGCTCCGCGGGCCCCATAGGTGTCCGTGGGTACGATCAGCCTCCCGACATCTTCCGGGCGCGCGGTAGAAGCGTCGAGGCCGTGTGAATCTGATCCGGCGTTCACGCGAGCGGCGTCATCAACATCTTCCTCAACATGCCACCGAAGAAGAAGGCTTCGGCGGCGGCAGAGCCGTCCACGTCGCACCCACCCTCACCGCAGCAAACGGGTGGTGGGGCTGACGCTGGCGGAGGAACGGGCGCCGACGAAGGTGCTCGCGATGTTGCCAAGTCCAAGGACAAGGCACCGCAGACCTCGGCGTCCGCGCATCCCCCGCGCCCATCTCAGGAGACGCGGGACCAACAACGTCATGGCGTTCACAACGCCATACGTTCGTTGGATCAAGACCCTCAAGACCAGCATGCGCGCCAACATGCTGGCGCGAGTGAGATACGGTCCCCCGGACGGGGCGCCGCTCCTTCTAACGTGGTTAGAAGTCCGAGCATGTCCCGCTCCTCGCACCGTTCTCCAATGCCGCCTACTACTCCAGCAGAAGCTCTGGC
This sequence comes from Aegilops bicornis, assembly GCA_021605145.1. Taxonomy (NCBI): domain Eukaryota; kingdom Viridiplantae; phylum Streptophyta; class Magnoliopsida; order Poales; family Poaceae; genus Aegilops; species Aegilops bicornis. Next base: position 119,580,428 of record CM038673.1, read on the forward strand.
GAGAGCTCAGCTGCTCCTCGACTACCCTCCAACGGCCGACAAGGTCGACGAATGGAGGGCCACTATCGAGCCTCATCGGCTTTGTTAACGGCGACGCCCGCGGCAACCAACGCCATCGTTGCCGCGGCGCGACGACAAGGCACGAGCCGGTGGCGATGAGACTGTCGGAGGTGCAACCACCGCGCACTCTCCGCCAAGAAGGCCAAGATCGCCGACCCAACGGATCCACCTCGACAGCGACTCCACTGCGTCGTCGGATCCGCGGGCTCGCCGCGATCAGCGCCAAGTTCTTCATGAGCGACAACAAGAGGACACTCGAACTCGCATCGGCGCCAAGAGAAGAGCGGCGTCAATCCGACAAGCGCTGGGCCTTGTTGACACGCACGCGGCCGGAGGGGCCGTGCAACTTGCCGTGACGTGGTAGGTTGCCCTGCGTTCACTCATGAGCTGCGGCAAGTCCGGTGGCCCAGCAGAAAAACTTCAAACCAGACGCGTGCGAGAAGTATGATGGCAGGGCGCATCCGTCGGAGTTCCTCGGCAACTACACCATCGCGGTGCAGGCTGCGGGGGGCGGGACGACAAGATCCTCGCCAACTACTTCCGCCGTGCTCAAGCCCAACGTCAGATCTTGGCTCATGCACTTGCCGGACAACTCCATATCCTCTTGGGCAGACTGTGCCATCGGTTTGTTGGCGCCTTCACAGTGTGGCCACAAACCTCATGGCCAAGAGAGTGACCTTCACTTTCTGCCCAAAAGGAAGGAGAGTCCTCGCGCAAGTTCATTGAGAGATTCAGCCGTAGCACTACAACATCCTGCACGTCCACCCCGCCGCGGTGATCGATTGCATTTCATCAGAATGTGCGGAACCGCAGGATGAGGAGGAGATGGCGATGTGCAAAGTCAAGGATGTCACGAGCTGTACGCCTTGGCGCATAAGTGTGCATCGCTACCGAGGAAGGGAGGAGACTCGAGGAGAGAATGCGAAGCAGGATCTCGACAAGGATGACACCGCCCGGCAAAGAAGGGCCGGCGAGGCAACAGAAGAAGAAAAGCAGAGAAGTGCTAGCTGTCGAGCAGTCCGGCAATGGAGGTGGCGACAAGAACGCCAAGGCTGGTGTCTCCGGCAAGGATGTTGTCACGACGCCAACCACCGGTCGGTGGCGGCCGCCGACAAGCGGTGACGGCTCCGCAAGCGATTGCAAGATCCACCGCACCAAGGGCCACGATCTCGGAGCTGCAAGAAGGTCGAGCAGCTCGTCGAATAGCAGAGAGCTGAGTACGAGCGGCGAGACAAGGAGAAGGCCCAGGAAGGTGCTGGGGGAGCAAGCAAGAAACGTCCCGGCCGGGGAGGACGCCGCGGCAAAGTCAAGCAGCGACAAGGAGATCGACCTCCCCGCGGCCGCGACAAGGATGAAGATGATGATGACGACGAAGATATGGAGGACGACGCCGCCGATGAGCAGGAGTTTCAGAAAGCCACAGAGGTTCTCTGCGTTGACGGAGGTGCTTCCCTGCATACCTCCCACCGCCAACTCAAGCAATGGATGCGGGAGGTCAATGCGGCGGAACCATCCGTAGAGTCGCGCAAGCCTCTGAAGTGGTCCAGCACGCCTATCATTTTTTATATTGAGGACCACCCTGATCGCATAACTGCGGTCGGGTGCTTGCCGATGTTAGTCTCTCCAACCATCCGCAACCTCAAGGTCACGAAAATGTTAGTTGACGGCGGGGCCGGCTTGAATCTGATCTCCTCCGCGGTGCTCCAGAAGCTTCAAATCCTCGACGGGGAGCTCGAAGAGACCGGAACCTTCCAAGGAATCAATCCGGGAAGGAGCAAGCGAAGGGGAAGATTACGTTGCGGTCACATTTGGCGCCGAGCTGAACTTCAGGATCGAGAGGGTTACATTTGACGTTGCCGATTTCCCATTGCATTACAATGGGATACTTGGCCGCCCAAAGACTCGCCAAGTTCATGGCAGCCTCTCACTACGCCTACAACCTACTCAAGATGCCGGGCCCGATAAGCGTCATCTCTGTCCATGGCGACAAGAGGGATGCCCTTATCTGTGCCGACAAGATCTTCCGGATGCAAGAGCCGCGATGCATCGCCCAACACTTGCCACCGAAGCTCCCGGGGAAGAAGACCAAGTCCAAGTCCGGCAAGGGCTCGATGCTCACTCCGCAAGCGCACCTCTTGAAGTGCTGCGCTGCCGTCGAGGACGCACCATCGAGCTCCACCGCAAGTACAAGAAGATGGTGGGTCCGCCAAGACCAAGAAGGTGCCCGCCAAGGGGACGGCGCTGGTGGTACCTTCACCATCGGTGCTCTCTCGACCCCAAATAGGAAGGCGCGCTCATTGCTTTCCTGCGGGCGAATGTCGACGTGTTTGCATGGCAACCGTCTGATATCCCCGGTGTTCCCAGGAAAGTGATTGAGCACCGTCTGGCCGTTTGTCCTCATGTGCGGCCTGTCAAGCAAAAAGTCAGGAAGCAAGCAGTGGAGCGCCAAGAATTCATAAACGAAGAGATCAAGAAACTGGAAGCAGCAGGCCTTGTCAGAGGAGTGCTCCATCCTACGTGGATATCATCAGATCTTCATGGCCGAGAAGATGAAGAGAAGACCGCATTCATCACACCATGTGGCATGTACTGTTTCGTACGGATGCCTTTCGGTTTGAAGAATGCTGGTTCAACATTTGCAAGGGTGGTCCATGACGCTTTTGAGCCACAAATGCACAGAAATGTAGAAGCCTACATGGATGACATAGTGGTCAAGAGCAGGGACAAAGCGACTCTGGTTCAAGATTTGGACGAGACCTTTGCAAATCTGCGCAAGATCAACCTCAAGCTCAACCCCGAGAAGTGCGTGTTTGGAGTCCCTTCCGGCAAGCTTCTCGGGTTCTTCGTGTCCCAGCGAGGGATTGAAGCTAATCCCGACAAGATCAAGGCCATTGAGCAGATTGAAGCACAAAAGCGCGTCAAGGATGTACGAAGACTTGCCGGTTGCGTGGCCGCTCGGCCGAGTTTATTTCTAGGTCTGCTGAGCGCGCCCTGCCATTTTTCAAGATTTTGAAAAAGGCAGGTCCAGTGAAATGGACTCCCGAAGCGGAGCCTGCGCTGCAGGACTTATAGAGATACCTGTCCTCCACTCCAACACTTGTCGCACCTAGGCCACAAGAGAAATTACTGCTATATATAGCGGCAACCAATCAAGTGGTTACTGCTGCGTTAGTGGCGGAGAGGGAGGCGGATGATGAGCCAGCAACCACGGCAAACACATCCAGCGACAAGCAGGGGGCTTCACGACAAGCTCTGGTCCCGACAAGGATGAGTCCGCATGCACGCATGAGCAGATGAGAAAAGGATGGTGCAGGCCTTGAGTCTACTTTGTCAGTTCCCTCCTGCAGGAGCTAGATCGAGGTACTCTGGCGCATGAAGTTGCTTTTGGCCTCCTCATGGCCTCGAGAAAGCTGCGCCATTACTTCCAAGCACATGAGATCACAGTTGTCACTCGCTTTCCGGCTGAAGAGGATCTGCGAGAATCCGAAGCGGCTGTGCAGGATTGTCGAGTGGGCCTTTGGAGTCATCAAGCTTTGGTCTTAAGTTTGAAAGCACATCAACTATCCAAAGAAGAGCCTTGGCAGAATTCATAGCAGAATGGACGCCAACGCCAGATGAAGAGATTCCAGAGACGAGCATTCCCGTCAAAGAAGCAAGCAAAGAGTGGCTGATGTACTTTGATGGTGCCTTCTTGCTGCAAGGCGCCCGCGCGTCGCTTATCGCACCCACCGGAGAGCACCTCAAGCACGTCGTCAGATGCACTTTCCCAAGGAGCAAGCGACAAACAATACTGCAGAGTATGAAGGTTTGCTTGCCGGTCTCAGGATCGCAGTGGACCTTGGGATCAAGAAGCTTATTGTCAGGGGTGACTCAGAACTCATCGTCCGCCAAGTCAACAAAGATTACCAGAGTCCGTTGATGGAAGCCTACGTTGAGTAAGTGAGGAAGCTAGAAGAGCGCTTTGACAGCCTGCAAATGGAACATGTTCCAAGAGCTCAGAATGATATTGCTGACGGCCTGTCAAAGTGCGCCAGACTTAAGTTACTGTGGAACCAGGGATCTTTGTGCTCAAGCTGACTCAACCAACCGTAACACCATCGACCGGAAAGAGCAAGAAGAGGAAGTTGGCCTCTGGTGACTACTTTCCGGCAGAGCTTCCGGCCGTCGTTGCAAAGGTCCCCAAGATCAACACCAACAGTCTTGAGGAGCGGTCTGCTCCGACAGGCCCTGTGGTTTGTTCCGTTGAAGCAAACGCTCCCGACAAGTCTTGCTCTGGCAAGCTTGTCGGGGAGCATCTAGCTCCGGCAGAGCCACTGGCTCTTGCCGTAGAAGCTGATGTTCCCGCAGCAGCAGATGTGCCTTTATTCCTCGTTGTCGAGCCACAAGCTCCAACATGGGCGCAACAGATTGTCCATTTCCTTCAGACAGGAGAACTTCCTGAAGAGTAGGAAGAAGCGGAAAGAGTAGCCCGGCAGTCAAGTATGTACCAGTTTGTCGATAGCATACTGTACAGAAGACGACTCAACGGTGTGAAATTGAAGTGTATTCCCAGGGAAGATGGACAGAAGCTGTTGGCAGAGATACATGGAGACATATGTGGTCACCACATTGGCGCAAGAGCACTTGCCGGCAAAGATTTCCGGCAAGGTTTCTTCTGGCCGACAGCCCTCCAGGTTGCAACTGCACAAGTAACCAAGTGTGAAGCGTGCCAGTTCCATTCCAAACAGATACACTGCCACTCAAGCTCTCCAGACGATCCCTTTATCCTCGCCATTTTCGGTCTGGGCTCGACATTCTCGGCCCCTTCCCCGAAGCTGTTGGGGGCTTTGAGTACTTGTACGCCGCCATCGACAAGTTCACAAAGTGGCCGGAAGTGGAAGCGATGAGGAAGGTGACAAGACCTGATCAGCAGTCAAGTTCTTGGTCGATTGTTTGCCGCTTCGAATCCCTAACAGGATCATCACCGACAACGGCACACAATTTACGAGTCGCACCTTCATGCAAGACGTCCAAGACCTTGGCGCCAAGGTTCCGCTTTCGCCTGCTTGCTCACCCGAGAAGCAACGGTCAAGCAGAGAGGCAAATCTTTGAAGTGCTGCGCGGCTCAAGACCGTAACTTTCGACAGGCTGCACAAGTGCGGAAGAAACTGGATCGAGGAGCTGCCGGTGGTTCTTTGGTCGATCGTAACGACGCCAAATCGAGCCACTTGCTGTGCACCCTTTGCTCTAGTCTATGGAGCGAGGCAGTTCTCCCCACGGAACTTCAGATATGGATCGCCTCGAGTACTCGCTTATGATGAGCTTGAGCAAGAGCAGCTGCGACAAGATGACGCCGCTGCTCCTCGAGGAGGATCGTCTTCGTGTCAGGCGAGCCGCCGCTTCTGACAAGCCTGGCGCCGCTACCATAGCCGCAGGGTTAGTGCCAGAAGTCACGAGGAAGGCGACCTTGTTCTTCGGCGCGATCAGACCGACAAGAAATCAAACAAGTTGACGACGAAGTGGGAAGTACCTTATCGGGAGAAACGAGTCACAAGGCCTGGCGTTGTCAGCCTTGAGACCGAGGATGGCATTCGGTGAGCAACTCTGGAACATTGAGCATCTTCGTAAGTTTTACCCATAGGGCGCGGTTGTCGGAATCCGTTCCGGCAACCACCTTTTGTACAAGTCTTGCCGCTGTTGCATGTAATCCTTCAGACAAAGTCGAGCGCAGACCCGATGCATCGATAAAGCTCGTGTGTTGCGCCGCGACTTGTCAAGTTCATGCTTTCATCAATTTATTGCATGCTTTGGCTAACACTTTGTGCAGCAACCACACCCGGTAAGCAGAATCGAGCCGCTAGGCTCCATGACGTTATTTCCTCTTCTTTTTCTTCTCTCAAAGAAAGGAAGGCTCCCTCGCGCACAAGTTAACCAGGGGGGAGGAGGAGATAATACTATGGAGATAATACTATGGACCAGGCACAGCTCGAGGAAGTTTCACCTCATCGGGAAGCAAGAAACAGAAAAGCTAAGTTGCCAAAGTTTGAGCAATCAATTTTTAAATTTTCGTTATCTTCCTCGAACGATAGTACTTTGTATGGAAAACCCGTGCGCAGAGGAACCAAATCGTGACTGGTCGCGCCCTTACTTTGTTTCGAGTCCGCTCAACAACTTAAGTGAGCTGCAGCTAGTCCGCGACAAGGTTGCTTGTCGGTAGCGACCCTTCGCCAAAGAAGCTTTGAAGTTCACTTTTCGGCGCCAAGGCAAGGGTGCCTGTGACCGCAAGTTTCCACGAAAGGCGTAGGGCAATAACGTACAAAGGAAGGAATCAAGTAGAGGAAATAACGTTGCATTGATCGATTCACCTAAGATAGAGTATATTACAGAATAACTTGTCGCTGATCTAACAAAGTTTTCTAAAACATGACCAGCAGCGACAAGGGAAAGATAAGGTTGGCGGCCTAGTCCACGCGGGTCGCCCTCGATCCTCTTGATCTTGTTCACCTTGTCCACAATGGGTGCGACAAGGGCTTTGAGCTCCTCCACGTTGGCTTCGGTCGGCAAGGATCTGAGGACGCCGTTAAGGTTGAGGCCCGGGTTGCGGAAGGCCACCTTCATCAACACCTTCTCGAGGGCCCCCGCACAGACTTGGCGCGATTCCTCGGCCAGCTGCCGGGACCTCTTCCCGAGTCGCCGGAGACCCGTCACCACGCCTTTGAAGAACAGGCTGAGCTTGACGCTGGGTTGGAGATGCTCGTCGGAGGAGTACGCGAGGTCCCCATCCCCAGCTCCATCAGCTCGTTGTGGATGTCGGCGGCGGTGTCCACAAGACCTTCGGTCCGTGCTCCACGCTCTCCCTCAAGGTGTGCAGACGGAGACAGCATCCGCCACAGCTCCTCCTTGGCCTTGATCGCCTCCAACAAGCCCGCCTCCCGCTCTCGGCACCATCCAACGTCTGCGTCGAGTGGTCGGTTCAGCCGCAGATCCGCCTTGGAGTCCTTGGCGGCGTCGAGCTCCTTGGCCTGTGGAGACGGACCTGCAGCTCGCCCAGCGTGTGGGCGTCCTTCTCGCGCTCACGCTTGAGCACGGCAAGCTCTTCGCCGCTCTTCTTGAGGGTGGCCTCCAGGCTGGCACCTTCGCCTTCAGCTCTTCCTTGGCGGCCTCGGCGGCTGCGGCAGCGTCGCCCGCTTCTGGCGCCCGCCAAGCGACTCCTCACGCAGCGGCAAGGTCCTCCTCGTGGCTGTCCAGGTTGACCTTCCGCTGCGCCAACTTCGCTTTCTGCGCGGCGAAGCTTTCTGGTAGCCAGCCGCTGCTCCTCATCGGTTGCGGCCTTCTCAAGGATGAAGGCCGTGCGCTCTTCTGCGAGCTGTGCACGAGCGTCCGCCACGTCGCGGAGGGCTTCTTTATTGGCGCTCCGGAGCTCCTCGGCGCGTTTCTCCATGTCCGCCCCCGCCCTCGCGACAAGGGCTTCCCGGGTCTCTAACTTGGCCTGGTGGGCGCGGTAGAGCGACAAAAGCCTCTTCAGCAGCTGCTCCTCCTCGGACTCGCCGCTGCTGCTACTTGGCGCGTCCACCGGCGTCGGCCAATGAGGCGAGTAGCTTCGCCGTCGAAGGTCTCGCCCTCGTGGCGCCACAGGAGCTCGGCTCGGGGGGAGCTTGATGAAGACGCCGCCCGGCCTTGGTAGGCACGGGCTGGGGCTCCTCGAACTGGCGCCCTTGTGGCAATGGGGAAGTCGGTTTGTCGGTGTGGCGCTTGCCGCTCCTGCAGCCTCACGGCCGTCAGTACGGCCGTCCGACCCCTCGCCGGCCTCTGCGTCGGCAGCCTCGGTGGCCTCCTCGCCAACAGGCTCGTCGGCAACGGCCTCTTCTTCCACGACGATGACCTCTTCTTCCTCGACGGCGGCCTCGTCGGTGTTGCCGCGCGTTTCCTCCTCGCCGGCGATTTCAACCTCCATCGGGTCTGCGTCAGACGAAGAAAGAGCAGTCAAGCAGATATCCAAAAAAGAGAAACAAAAGAAAGCAAGCCCAAGGGAAAATTCCATGTAAGGGAGTTACCTGCAACGGGATCCGCAGCCATGGCCTCGACCACTGGAGGGTCGCCGGCGCCGTCCCTTGCCGGGGTAGCCTCCCTTGCCGGAGTGGCCTCCCTTGTCGGGGTGGCCTCCCTTGTCGGAGGGAGCTCCCTTGCCGGGGAGTTCTCCCTTGGCGGCGTAGTGAGCGCGGCAGGATCTCGGGGGCGGCTTCCGAGCCCTCCTGAAGAGGCTGCACCGCACCTACACAAACAATCATTCGAAATCAACGAAGAAAGGGCACCCCTGCACACCTAGTAGTAAGGAGAAAACTGCACACTTACTCTGGGGGCTGTCTTTGGGGCTGCTCTGGGAAGGGTTGCTGGTTCGACAAAGCGGTCTCGGACGCATCCCCGTCGCCACGGGAGAATCGTCCTCGACGACGACCGTCGGGATCTTGGCCCTCTTCGCCGCTCTCTGGGCCAGCGTCACGAAAAGGAAAGAGTCGAGCAAGCAAATCAGATTCAAGATGAAGCAATAAAATTGAAGACATACAAGCACAATCTCGAGAAGCTTACTCTTCGCCCTCCTCCTCGGAGCCGAGCGGAGAAGTCAAACTCCGCCCGCCTCCGGTGTCATGAGGCGGGGAGTGGGCTCTCTTGGCCGCTTATGGAGGCGTCGGCGGCGGCTCGAGAAGATTCCGCCCAGATTGTCGCCGCAGTTTAGAGGCGCTCCAGCACAACCTCGCTTGCCGCGGTGGAGCGTGTCGGCGGCGCCAGCTGTGGGCCGACTGCCGCCCGGCTCGTCTCCAGCCGCGGAGACGCCTCCTCGGCGGAGGGGGCTCCGCTGGCGGCAAGTCGCTTACGGGCGGAGAAGAAGCGCCCGGCGGTCCACTCGTCCCGGCCTCGAGCTCGACAAGCTCGTCCTCGCCCGGCGACCTCCCTCGTTCAGAAGCTTGCCGCCTTCGCCGCGTCCGCCTCCTCCACGGTGAACCTGAAGGCTCCGGTAGCGGCTCTGCCGCCGCCTTCCGCTCGGTGGCGATCCCCGCCATCTCCTGGTCGGTGGTGTCGCGGGTGAGCCTCTTCTGCTCGTCGGAGCGGATCGGCACCTCTTGCAAATTGTCGAAGAATTGTTGCACGACCTCGTCGGGGGGCTCCTGCCAGGTCGGGACGATCCCGTGGGAGTTGCATAGTGGCATCATGGCGCGGATACGGTCGAGCGCCGAGTTATTGCACAATGGGACGACCCCTCGCGGCAACCTGAACCACTCTGGATGTTCGGGGTCGTTCTTGAACAGCTCGAGCAGCACTGAATCCAGCTCCATGACGGTGAAGTTCCAATTCAGGCCCGGGCGCAGCCTCATGATGTCCGCCGTATTGTGGAACTCCCAAGCAGGCCTCCTCCTCTCCTGCAAGGGAGCGATGCGGCGGCGGATGAAGTCTGCGCCAACTGCGCCAACAGTTAACCCGGCAAGCCTTAGGCGCAGAATTCGGGTCACAGCTATCTTCAGCCTCGCATCCTCCGGCGCCAAGTTACTCCAATCCTTGCCGCGCGCAATTGGGGTTTTGTGCACGGCGGTGAAGGCCTGTGGGTCCTCCTCTACGACCCAAAGACCAGTTGGCTCTCCACTCCTCCCACTTGTTCGGAACTCCCCTCTAGGTAGGCCTCTTTCTTGCCGATCCTAGAGACCTGTGCTATCCCTCCGGCACGGGCCTCTCCTCTCGCCACGCGGGGAACAAAGAAATGGCGGAAGAGTGCCACGTTCGGGTGGACCCCGACAAAGTTTTCGCACAAATGTGCGAAAACGGCCATGGTCAAGATGGCGTTGGGGGTGAAATCAAGGAGGTGGAGGCCGAAGGTGTTCATTATGTCGCAAAAGAACTCGGAATACGGCGGGCAAAGACCGCAATAGAAGAAAAGGGCGAAGAAAGGGTACCCTGTTGGGGCCAGATCAGCGGCGGAGGCGGGGAGCACCCTGCGGCGCTGGATGCGCCGAGTCTCCGTCGACCAGAAAAGATAGTAGACGCCCGCAGCTCCGTGCGCGCCGAGCTGCGGGGAAGACGGCTTCGCTCCTTGCGCAGCGCCGCGAGCCACTGCGCCTCGGCCGACTTGACGCCTTTCTCCTTATTGGCCTTCGGGGCCATGGCGAGGGGGGCGGAGGAGGTCGATGGCGGTGAGTGTGCTTGTGGCGAAAGGGGGCGGGGCGCTGCTCTCTTCGCACCGGAGAAGACGAGGGGAGCGGCGGTGTTTTCTTGACAAGACGGCAATGGCAGGGACGGTCGGCCTGCCTCTGTTTCCTCCGCTTATAAAGGGGAGGAGGGGGGCGGACGTCCCGCATATATTAATAAAAAACTCCCCACGACCGCGCCCATGATCTCTCGCACGACGCCACGTCCGGTGCGTGCCGTTAGTGGGGATCGTGGTGGGTCCGGGGCGAGTTGCGGCGTGGTCGAGGCCGCGCGTGTCCGTGCACGATTGGGCCTGGCCCGACAAGCGCCGGCACCGTGCGGCCCAGCCGGGGCTCTGTCGGTGTACTAGAGTAGGGGTACCCTAGTATCCGTACTTGCAGCAGACGATTGCGACACTCGCGGCAAGGTTTGCCTCGTCACCGCCAATACCCTCCGTGGCTCCTTTTGAGCCATTCAAGAACAAAGTATTAGATTGAGAGGACAAGGCCCCGACAAGAGGAGCTTGTCGGGAAGGCCACTCCAGGCACGCAGAAGACAAGGCCCCGGCAAGAGGAGCTTGCCGGGAAGGCTCGGGGCGCGACAAGTCCCAGCGCGACAGGATTCCGGCCGCGGCAAAGGTGCTTGCCGCGGCATGCAATTCTCTCCGTCTCCGCTCCAGCTCACCCAGCGACTTGTCGCCATGGGACCGTTCCATGGGCGCTGCGTGTCGAGCTGTGCAGCCAGCGGAGAGCAGCGACATCGCTGTGGCCGACAGGCTCGCCATCGTGGCGGCGGAGGCGCACCTGACGGCCTCTGTTACACTGTTTGGGCGACAACGACGGGCATTTATTGCTTTTGTCCCTTGCCGTCAGAGTTAGGTATTTTGCACTGTACACTGTTCAAGTAGGTGTACCAACCCCTGTTTTTATATTTGTACCCCCGCCTATATTGCTACCTGTCGGAGACCCCTTTGAGCATATAAAAGGAGGCCCGAGTGCAACGTAGAGGGGTTCGAGTTCGGTTCGTTCGGCTCGCGTCTTTCGCAAGGTTCGGTTCATTCGACCCACCGTAGACTAGACACACTCATGCTAGATTTTGTAGCTCGCATTGCTCCCTAGAAAGAAGAGAATAGATCAAACAAGCAGCAGTAGGAGTTTTATCTCTTCGGAGAGCTCCGAAGCTGGGTAAACCGCTCGTGTGCATCGCCTCGATCCGCTTTTCGTGCGACCTCCGCCCCCCCCTCCGAACCACAAAGGGGCCTGCTCCGCCGGGCCCCATAGGTGTTCGTGGGTACGATCAGCCTCCCCGACAGCTTGCGTCGGATCCTGAAGGAGGAATCAATGGGGCTGACGATGGTTGGTGGAAGAATTACTTTTTGTGGTAATGTCATATCAGAAATGTATTTTAATTCACAATTATTTATCTTTCTTTGCGTAGGAACTGACTCGGTGATATTTTGCTGTTATTTTCCGAGCAACCCAGAGCATTTGAAGTTCCACATGGGCCACATGCCAACTTGCCTTTGTTGCCGGTGAAGACATGGTGGATGATACTCCAACCAGTACACTGACGGGTCGGAGGATGATGTTGAACTCGCAGCATCTTCCACGAAGAAAGCAAAATTGGCCAAGCAGGAGTACAAGAAGGCATGCAATGCAGGTGCTGCATTTGCTCTACCATGGTTCCGAGTCTGAAGGAAGTGACTAAGCTCATTCGGGAATGCAGAATAATGGAAGGAACTGCCCCCCTTTCACTCAGGCACCAAGCTTGCTCTGCCTCTGAACCCTCAGTACAAAGAGTTGTTTTGAAACAAAGGAAGGGAGGCTTGATTGGCTCACATGATGACACCGGCATGCGTGTGCATCTTTGTTCTGCAAATGATTGTCACATTAATCGAATTTGCCAACTCGGCATGTGCCACCCTGAAATAACGATGCACCTACTGGCCACATGCTTCTTCTCCACTGAACTTTGGAACCTGACACTTAACAAGTTCAATATGCCTCTAAATCTGAAGCGATCTCCCTACAAGAAGACTGGTGGCATATGTCAAGCCGGAAGTTTTAGCTCCAAGGAGGCCAGAGAGAAGTGGTCTGCAGTGGTTATGGTAACGTGGTAGCACATTTGGCTAATTGGCTCCAACGAAACGCCAGAACCTTCAACACCTCTAAAGCGTTATCGGGATAGTAGTGGCTGCATTGAGACGCACAATGAAATCCCAAAGGTCTCACCTTGTGCCCTTGCGAAGGATTTCATGGAGGGCACAATGAGACGCCCTGCCTCCACCCCTAGATTCTATCTTTCTAACTACTGTATGTCTTTGTAAAAAAAATATTGACCAATCTTTACTCTATGCCCTTCCAAACAAAAACCTTCGTATTCCTAGGACCTTGATTTCTTTTGATTCCCAGAACAAAGGATTAAACTTGCACATTTTGATTCATTATCAAGAAATTGTATCACCAAACGATTTGGAATAAATTGTTTTTATTGGACAAATAACTACCAATGATATGGACCAAGTCAGAGTCGCTTCGCTTGTTTCGTGCACAATTAACGATAAAAATGTTACTACTGAACTTGACTGTTTTGATATATGGTTTGTTTCATGCAGTATTCAGGATAAAAATGCTATAGAGTACTCCCTCCATCCCATAATGTAAGACATTTTTTGACATTAGTGTAGTGTCAAAAACATCTTACGTTATGAGACGAAGGGAGTACTTGACTATTTTAATGAACTTTGTGCAGATGCAACGCCCCTTAGTGCACGGGCCATATGGTTGAGCTACATAAAAGTTTTGAAAAGAAAGAAAAAATTTATGGCTCCAAATATCTGACGAGTGGTGAAGCTTTCAGTAGTAGATTATCTCAGATTCTTATGGATTATAATTAAAAAAGGAAAATACAATGAACAACTTACTGCACGTGCAGTACCAATTGTATAAGCTAATGATATATATATATATATATATCTTGGTTTCTTCATTTCTAGAGAGGTTGACTGAAATTCACGGCTTCAATTACATGGACTACTGATTCTGAACGATTCAGGGGACATCTCATATTCTCATGGACTGACGAATATTCGATTTGATTTCCTTTTAGTCTGTAAAATATAAGCTAGGCCGTACAGAGATCTAATGGGCTGCAAGCGCTCAGAGATGATCGGTTCATGGATGCAATCCAGTGGCTTTGCTATGGTGGGCTTGTGATGCATCGGGTGCTCGCATTGCATAATGAGACTCACAGCCTTATGATGCAAGTTCATCCCTAAACCGCTTTCTCGCATTGAAATCTACTCCCTTCGTTCGTAAATATTTGTCTTTTAAGAGTTTTAAATGGACTACCACATACGAATGTATATAGACGTGTTTTAAAGTGTAGATTTCATTCATTTTACTCTGTATGTAGTTACTTATTGAAATCTTAAAAAGACAAATATTCAGGAACGAAGGGAGTAGAAGAACATGCATGGGCATGCTAGCGGCATTTAGAAGCTTTAGAGCGAGGACTGAGGTAGACGGTGAAGCGTATGTGTCTGCCAACAAAATCAATAGAGGATACCGATTTCTATGCCCGACTACATGCACAGTACACACGTACGTGCACGGCCGCATGCGTCCAAATTCTGGGCCATCTGATCGAGCCACATAAAGCTCCGAGAAAAAGTTGGTGAAACATATAATGACAGGTTATACCAGATTCCTGTCTCCTAATAAAGAGAGTTCGGTGCACCACTTGATGTAAGGGTTAAGAGCATTTCCAAGCTATATATATCCCAACACCAGAGCTTCAATTGAGTTAAGACGCACACACATGTCCCTGTAGTAGCAGACGCACACACATGACCCTGAAATCCAGATAAAAATAAACTTATGTGATAGCATAAAATAGCAGACAAAGGAGCAACCGAGCAAGTGATATTGCTACCCGAGCCTAATGAGCAGCCGATTGGCTCTAATCCCCTGACCTGTGATTGTGTTCTACCCTAATCAGCGGATACGTGGGATTAGTGGGCAGAAAATTAGTCGCCGCCGCCGTTCCATGCGCTTCCGTCCGCTCGCCTCTGCTCATTTAGTGACGGCGCGACGCGGCCTTTGCTGAATTGGATTCGATTCAGATTAACTCATGTGACGTCCGTCTCACGAGGGGAAATCATGTAGAGGCTGCACCCACCGATTCTCTTGTGCTCCTGCTAACTACCCAAGGTTAGCACTAATGGCTATTGACATTGATCTCTCTGATGATTGTGAGATCTGTGATGCTAAGTTTTCTTCCGACGGAAATATCTTTTATTTTTCTATAATGGGAATATGTTGATCTTTTTTATTAAATCATGATCGATCTTACTAACAATTGTAGAGTCTAACTGAAATTAATAAAAGCATAACTATATTTTTCTTGCATCGAGGCGCCACATTATTAGTGTACCATTCAAAAATCTTTTTTGTTGACTTGGCCTTCCTATACCTAAACCCTGGCTCCGCCCGTGTTGGTTGGCCAACTATTCAGAATCATTTGGAAGAACATGAGTGTAAACTATACGTGCGTACCTCATCTAAAAGTAATTGGCGGGTCGGGAGATTTGATGAGGTACGCACGTATGGTTCACGCTCATGTTCTTCCAAGCCGATCAATAAACGTCTGCAACACGCACGTACACAAGTACGTAGTACTAAGCAGGCAGGCTGGTGGATGCTTTGTGGAGGCTAGCTACAAAGCAAACTACACAATGCAGGCTAACGTGATCGATTAGCAGAAATCAGCTAAACACAAAAACTCGGCGAGACGTGATATGTGATTGTTTTTTTGGAAAAGGAGGTTAAGACCCCCGGCCTCTGCATCAATCGATGTATATAGTCTCTTTATTTATTATTCAACACTAGCAAAAATGCCTGTGCGTTGCAACGGAAGAAAAAGTACGCATGCCCCTATCTCAATAAGCATAGTCTCAAGATATCCATAGGTCCATGTCCTTTTGTTCAACACGACGTCCATCTGACACCGCCTATCGTCCTTACCACCATCATATTATTGTATTTACTCTGGGAAAAACCATGTTATTTATCTTAATCCACTATAGTTTTTTATTTTGTATTAATCAAACTGCATTTGTTAATTATTTAATTTAACCAACCATGCATTAAGTTTTAATGTTTATCACTAATTGCCATAAAAAAAGTTTTAATGTTTGTGACCGACCATGCACTTATTGTGTTTGTATTTATAAAATAAAATGGTATTTTACCCCATTAATATTTGTGAACTGAAACAAAGTAAAGTGAAGCAATTGCCATAAGATAGAGTTTCCAGACTTGCACTAACTTTTCTTCTCAAGCTATAGTCATGCTCAAACATAGGGCATACTGTACGGATTGTGGATCTAGGAAAATTGTGCGTATTCACATTTTACCTCCACTGTACAATTATGTTATTTATTTTCATATACACATTTTCTGATTTGTTTGCTGCCTACTTTTGTTTCTGTTCCCACGACTTCGTTCTAGCAGTAGAAACTTGTTAATTTCCCTGTTTAACTGCCCGCCATATTTCTTAGGAATCCTTTTATTATGTCTTAGGAAGGAATCTCTTAATTACCCATTTAATTGCCCACCGTATTTCTCAAGCATGCATTAGGAATCCCGTTCCTTAATTATCCCACAATAGTATTGATTTCTTTTTGCCCATAATATTTCCATGGTACACAATCCTTCCTTTCCCTTTCTTTCAAGAATCCTTACTTCCTTACTGGGCACCAACTACGAATCCTCTGATCACCAATTTCCGAGCCGGCTTATTAAGGTGATTGATGATAGGTAATTTGAACACGTATATAAATTGATGGTTTTGATTTTAAAAAGGCGAGGTGGTACTATTTGCTAATAAAACCAATCGCTACCAGCTAACATAGTATGCCTAGTTCAGTTGGCTGTTGTCGAGCGATATGGCATGGAATGTTGCGAGTACGATACCTCAGTACCTCACGCCCGCGTGTTTATTTTTTTCTTCTCGTGTTCCTCCGAAGCTGGGCCAACGATGTATTTTTCTTCTTCTCCCGTTCAACAGAAGCTGGGCCAACGACCCAGCCTGCAGGCCCAAGTCGGTAGGAACACATCGAATTTTGATGTATGGGCACGTATATAGATTAGTACCACCTTGGTTAAACCTCGCGTATATGTTTCAAATTTAAACTGAAAGCGCAAATTCACATTAGTAGAAAACAGGGCTACCGTTCGGGCCTGGCCAGCCATGAAGAACCGGGACCCATGGGGGTATTAGACCCGGTTCGTGAGCCCGAGGGCGGCCGGGCCTCGTGGGCATTGGTCGGTTAGGTGTGGAACCATTTGTCCCGGTTCAAGCCACGAACCGGGACCAATGATCCTCGCTCTGGTCCATTAACCATTGGTCCCGGTTAAGTGGCTTGAACCGGGACGAAGGGCGGCTTTAGTCGGTTCATGCCACGAACCGGGACAAATAACTTGCCTATATATACTCACCGCCGCGGCAGAGCACTCCAGAGTGCTCTGTTTTGTCAAGCCGGCGAGGGGAGGGCATTTGGGTGCTCTAGTTCACCTCCTATGCATATGAGGTGTTCGATGAAATGCCCGAACCACACTAGTTAAGCTTTCTCCTCTCGAAACTCGATCTCCGAGCTCCATTTTCAACGAGATTTGTCTAGATTTAGCGGTCCGTCACGCCCCGTCCCCGCCCCGTCTTCACCACCGTCGATCGCCCGCGCCGATCTCATCGCCGGCACCACCGTGGTGAGCCTCTTGTTCTTATCTTCTTTTTGGAAGAAAAAATTCTGACTTCACATACATACTTGTCTAATTTTCTTACTTTTATTATTCCTTGTTATTATATAGTGTGATGGCTTTGGTATCCGCCCCCGTCGGCCCTCGTCCTGTCTATGATTCAGATGTGGTATATATTATCTTTTCATAACTATTTGGTTCATTTATTGTTTATGACAATTATGCCGACCAATGTGACGTAGATTTTATTTATCTAGGAGGTTGTTGAACCGGAAATTCCAACCGACCCTATTGTCGAGAGGTTAAATTTAGTTGAAGAAGAAAACAATTACTTGAAGGAAAAAATAAGAAAAATTGAGGAGGAGAAGATGATATTGGAGTTGCATGTTGCAGATGTCGTCGATGATCACAAGATCAAGATGGATGCAATGCGGTTGAAGATTAAAAAGATTAGAAAATATGCCATTCATACCGAGGCTTGGTATCATTATGCAGTTGGATCAGTTGTTACCTTGGTTGTGATTATGATCGCATTTGTTGTTGCATTGAAATGTTTTACATAATTTCAATGTATGGTTTAATTAGATGCTCTGGAGAGCTATATGTTGTTCAATGAGAACTATGTATGTACTTTGGTTTTAATTCTCTGGAGAACTATGTATGTACTTTGGTTTCAGAGTTCATTTCAAATGCTTTTCAACGTCATGGTCTTATAGCTCAAAATAATCAGTAAATGCATGAAAAATAACAAATGTAGTCAGAAAGGGTTGTAAATTGATGATGTGGCTTTGAATGGTGCATTTTGAACACAGAAAAACAATGGAGTTCAAGTAAGTTCAAAAAGATGAAATCCCTTTGTAATGCATTTAGTTTCCGTATGAAACCACGATACTTGAAAGAGATTGTCCGTTTTATACACGAAGTGCATCCAATTTTTGCCGTAACCCTCTCTACTTTCTTGCACATGCTATGTGGGTGAAATGATGATACCATGCCAACTTGGAACCTTTTCAGAGTTCATTTCAAATGATTTTCAACTTCATGGTCTTATAGCTCAAAATAATCAGTAAATACATGAAAAATAACAAATGGAGTCAGAAACAAAATAAAATAAAATAAATAAGTAATTTCAAACAAAATAATATAAACTTTAATAAAATAGATAAGTAAAAACAAAAAAAACTTTAATAACATAAATAAAATTTATGAAACTAAAATTATCAAAGTATTTTCTATTCAAAACATTATAAGCAACCTCTAGTATTATGGAAACTAAAATTATATAAAATTGATGCAACTAAAATTATCAAATTATTTTCTGTTCA
This sequence comes from Aegilops bicornis, assembly GCA_021605145.1. NCBI lineage: Eukaryota > Viridiplantae > Streptophyta > Magnoliopsida > Poales > Poaceae > Aegilops > Aegilops bicornis. Next base: position 119,598,726 of record CM038673.1, read on the forward strand.
AAATCATTAAAAGCAAAAAGATTTTTCACAAAGAACTTTTTTTGTTAGAAACTTTAATAGCAAAAAGAATTATCATAAAATAAAATTAATAAGTAATTATAAACAAAATAAAATAAAATAAATAAGTATTTTGTTGTAAGTAGAAACAAAGCAAAATAAATAAAGCAAAAAAGAAAATAAAAAAACTGGGAAAAAATAAAAAAAATTGCCACCAACTGGGCCACCATGGCCTGAATACGACTAGAAACCCATCCATGGGCCAGGATTCAGGCCCGCAGAAGGCCCATCAGGCATAGCAGTAACAATTAGGCCCGTAAGCCTGGAATGGAGAGGAGCTCGAGAGGGGTGTGATGTCTACTACACAACCTTCTTCTTGTAGACGTTGTTGCGCCTGCAAGTGCACAGGTTTGTAGGACAGTAGCAAATTTCCCTCAAGTGGATGACCTAAGGTTTATCAATCCGTAGGAGGCGTAGGATGAAGATGGTCTCTCTCAAGCAACCCTGCAACCAAATAACAAAGAGTCTTTTGTGTCCCCAACACACCCAATACAATGGTAAATTGTATAGGTGCGCTAGTTCAGCGAAAAGATGGTGATACAAGTGCAATATGGATAGTAGATATAGGTATTTGTAATCTGAAATAATAAAAACAGCAAGGTAACAAGCGATAAAAGTGAGCGTAAACGGTATTGCAATGCGTTGAAACAATAATAACATAGATAGATCATATAACAATCCCTCAACATGCAACAAAGAGTCACTCCAAAACCACTAATAGCAGAGAACAAACATAGAGATTATGGTAGGGTACGAAACCACCTCAAAGTTATTTTTTCCAATCAATCCGGTGGGCTATTCCTATAAGTGTCACAAACAGTCCTAGAGTTCGTACTAGAATAACACCTTAAGACACAAATCAACCAAAACCCTAATGTCACCTAGATACTCCATTGTCACCTCAAGTATCCGTGGGCATAATTATACGATATGAATCACACAATCTCAGATTCATCCAACCAACATAAAAGTACTTCAAAGAGTGCCCCAAAGTTTCTACCGGAGAGTCAAGAAAACGTGTGCCAACCCCTATGCATAGGTTCATGGGCGGAACCTGCAAGTTGGTCACCAAAACATACATCAAGTGGCACATGATATCCCATTGTCACCACAAATAAGCACAGCAAGACATACATCAAGTGTTCTCATAAAAGACTCAATCCGATAAGATAACTTCAAAAGGGAAACTCAATTCATCACAAGAGAGTAGAGGGGGAGAAACATCATAAGATCCAACTACAATAGCAAAGCTCGGGATACATCAAGATCGTGCCATAGAGGGAACACGAGAGATAGAGATCAAACACATAGCTACTGGTACATACCCTCAGCCCCGAGGGTGAACTACTCCCTCCTCGTCATGGAGAGCGCCGGGATGATGAAGATGGCCAATGGTGATGGGTTCCCCCTCCGGCGAGTCTTGGAACGGACTCGAGAGGTTTTGGTGGCTCTGGAGGTTTTGCAGCGGCGGAACTCCTGATCTATCTTCTGTTCTGGAAGTTTTACGATACGTAGGTATATATGGGTGCAGGGGATACGTCGGTGGAGCTACGGGGGCCCACGAGGCAGGGGGCGCGCCCTAGGGGGGCGCCCCCCACCCTCGTGAGCTCCTCCCGTATCTCCTGACGTAGAGTCCAAGTCTATCCGGTGGCTTTCCTTCCAAAAATAACTTCTCCAGTTGATTTCGTTCCGTTTTGACTCCGTTTGATATTCCTTTTCCTCGAAACACTAAGATAGGCATAAAACAGCAAATCTGGGCTGGCCTCCGGTTAATAGGTTAGTCCCAAAAAGTAATATAAAAGTGGAAAATAAAGCCCAATATTGCCCAAAACAGTATATAATATAGCATGGAGCAATCAAAAATTATAGATACGTTGGAGACGTATCAAGCATCCCCAAGCTTAATTCCTGCTCGTCCTCAAGTAGGTAAATGATAAAAAAGATAATTTTTGATGTGGAATGCTAGTTTGCATAATTTCACTGTAATTCTTCTTAATTGTGATATGAATATTCAGATCCGAAAGGTTCAAAATAAAAGTTCATATTGACATAAAAATAATAATACTTCAAGCATACTAAGTAAGCAATTATGTCCTCTCAAAATAACATGGCCAAAGAAAGTTCATCCCTACAAAATCATATAGTTTAGTCATGCTCCATTTTCGTCACACAAGAATGCTCTCATCATGCACAACCCCGATGACAAGCCAAGCAATTGTTTCATACTTTAGTAATCTCAAACTTATAAACCTTCACGCAATACATGAGCGCGATCCATGGATATAGCATTATGGGTGGAATAGAATATGATGATGGGGGTTATGTGGAGAAGACAAAAAAAAGTCTCACATCAACGAGGCTAATCAATGGGCTATGGAGATGCCCATCGATTGATGTTAATGCAAGGAGTAGGGATTGCCATGCAATGGATGCACTAGAGCTATAAATGTATGAAAGCTCAACAAAATGCAACTAAGTGGGTGTGCATCCAACTAGCTTGCTCACGAAGACCTAGGGCATTTGAGGAAGCCCATCGTAGGAATATACAAGCCAAGTTCTATAATGAAAAATTCCCACTAGTATATGAAAGTGACAACATATGAAACTCTCTATATGAAAAACATGGTGCTACTTTGAAGCACAATATATGAGACTCGCTATATGAAGAACATGGTGCTACTTTGAAGCACAAGTGTGGAAAAAAGGATAGTAGAATTGCCCCATTTTATTTTTTATTTTTTTATTTTTTTGGGCCTTATTTTTTTCTTTGGCCTTTCTCCTTTTTTTGGGACAATTCTCTATTAAATGATGATCGTCGCACTTCTATTTATTTACAACTCAATGATTACAACTCGATACTAGAACAAGGTATGACTCTATATGAATGCCTCCGGCGGTGTACCGGGATATGCAATGAATCAAGAGTGACATGTATGAAAGAATTATGAACGGTGGCTTTGCCACAAATACTATGTCAACTACATGATCATGCTAAGCAATATGACAATGATGAATGTGTCATGAAGAATGGTATGGTGGAAAGTTGCATGGCAATATATCTCGGAATGGCTATGGAAATGCCATAATAGGTAGGTACGGTGGCTGTTTTGAGGAAGATATAAGGAGGTTTATGTGTGAAAGAGTGTATCATATCACGGGGTTTGGATGCACCGTGAAGTTTGCACCAACTCTCAATGTGAGAAAGAGCAATGCAGTGCATCAAGAGGCTAGCAATGATGGAAGTGTGAGAGTGCGTATAATCCATGGACTCAACATTAGTCATAAAGAACTCACATACTTATTGCAAAAATCTACAAGCCATCAAAAACCAAAGCACTACGCGCATGCTCCTAGGAGGATAGATTGGTAGGAAAAGACCATCGCTCGTCCCCGACCGCCATTCATAAGGAGGACAATCAAATAACACCTCATGTTTCAAATTTGTTACATAACGTTTACCATACGTGCATGTTGTGGGACTTGCAAACTTCAACACAAGCATTTCTCAAATTCACAACTACTCAACTAGCACAACTTTAATATCACTACCTCCATATCTCAAAAGAATCATCAAGCATCAAACTTCTCTTAGTATTCAACACACTCATAAGAAAGTTTTACAAATCATTTATGCTTAGCATATTAGGATTTTAAGCAAATTACCATACTATTTAAGACTCTCAAAATAATATAAGTGAAGCATGAGAGTTCATCTATTTCTTAAAAATAAAACTACCACCATGCTCTAAAAGATATAAGTGAAGCACTAGAGCAAACACAAACTACTCTGAAAGATATAAGTGAAGATCAATGAGTAGTCGCATAATTATTTAGCTATGTAAAGACTCTCTAACATTTAAGAATTTCAGATCTTGATATTTTATTCAAAAAGCGAGCAAAATAAAATAAAATAAAATGACGCTCCAAGCAAAACATGTATCATGTGGTAAATAAAAATATAGCTTCAAGTAAAGTTACTGATGGAAGTAGACGAAAGAGGGGATGCCTTCCGGGGCATCCCCAAGCTTAGACGCTTGGTTATCCTTGAATATTACCTTGGGGTGCCTTGGGCATCCCCAAGCTTAGGCTCTTGCCACTCCTTATTCCATATTCCATCGAATCTTTACCCAAAACTTGAAAACTTCACAACACAAAACTTAACAGAAAACTCGTGAGCTCCGTTAGCGAAAGAAAAAAAACACCACTTCATGGTACTGTAATGACCTCATTCTTTATTTATATTTGTGTTAAACCTACTGTATTCCAACTTCTCTATGGTTTATAAACTATTTTACTAGCCATAGATTCATCAAAATAAGCAAACAACACAATGAAAGCAGAATCTGTCAAAAACAGAACAGTCTGTAGTAATCTGTAACTAACACAAACTTCTGGAACTCCAAAAATTCTAAAATAAATTGGTGGACCTGATGAATTTGTCTAGTAATCATCTGAAAAAATAATAAACTAAATAGCTCTCTCCAGTAAAATGTTTTAGCTAATCTCGTGAGCGCTAAAGTTTCTGTTTTTTACAGCATGATCATAAAGACTTCACCCAAGTCTTCCCAAAGGTTCTACTTGGCACAAACACTAATTAAAACACAAAAACACATCTAAACAGAGGCTAGAAGGATTATCTATTCCTAAACAGAACCAAAAAAACAAGCAACTAAAATAAAATTGGATTGCCTCCCAACAAGCGCTATAGTTTAACGCCCCTAGCTAGGCATGATGATTTCAATGATGCTCACATAAGAGATAAGAATAGAAACATAAAGAGAGCATCATGAAGAATATGACTAGCACATTTAAGTCTAACCCACTTCCTATACATAGGGATTTTGTGAGCAAACAACTTATGGGAACAATAATCAACTTGCATAGGAAGGTAAAACAAGCATAACTTCAAAACTTTAAGCACATAGAGAGGAAACTTGATATTATTGCAATTCCTACAAGCATATATTCCTCCCTCATAATAATTTTCAGTAGCATCATGAATGAATTTAACAATATAATCAGCACCTAAAGCATTCTTTTCATGATCTACAAGCATAGAAAATTTACTACTCTCCACATAAGCAAAATTCTTCTCATTCGGAATATTGGGAGTATCATAAGAGACTTGAACACTAAAAATTGTTTCCACATTAAAAGAGTAATGTTCAGAAAAAGGGTAATCATAATCATGACAAGATTTGTAAATATAATCATCACTACTTTTTATAGCATAAGTTTCATCACAATAATCATCATAAGTAGCAACTTCGTTCTCATCATAATCGATTGAAACCTCTCCCAAGATAGTGGAATCACTAAATAAAGTTGACACTCTTCCAAATCCACTTTCATATTCATCACAATAAAATTCAACATCCTCCAAAATAGTGGGATCACTACTTCCTAAAGTTGACACTCTTCGAACCCACTTTCATCAATATAATCATCATAGGTAGGAGGCATGCTATCATCATAACAACTTTGCATATCAAAACTTGGGGTGCTAAAATATCATCTTCATTAAACATAGCATCCCCAAGCTTGGGACAAACATTAATTTCAGCAAATATATTCTCAAATATTTCATCCTCATCAAACATAGCTTCCCCAAGCTTGGGCTCTTTCATATCATAAGCATAATCACTCTCATCATTAAAAATATGGATAGCACCAATAGTAAAGCAATTATCATTATCACAATGAGTAGTAGGAGCAACATCATTTAGGAGGGATACCTTTCTACCTTTGTTGCTCCTTATTTTCGTTTTCTTCTTCACATTATGTGTAAGTTCAACCTTCCTCTTTGAGCTCCTTATTGATGAGATTGGTTGAATAGAAAGCTCCTCCTCGTTACCTGATTCATCATAAGAAATAATAGGAGGAGATTGGAAGTCTCTTCCCTTTCATTAGTATTCTCATCATCTTCCATTTGCTTTCTTTTCTTTAGGTAATTGGCAATATAAGGATTTTCAATGCAATTCTCCGACAAAACATATAAATCTTTTCTAGATCAATATCAAGAAAATGCTTAAGATTAAATTCTGGAATAGGCTTAGTTAAACGTTTCAACTCTTCACAACCCAAAAGCAATCTAAGTTCATTGTAATGAGAAAGGGAGATCAAATCATCACAATTTTTGGACATGATCCGATCATGAAACAATTTGCATTGGAGATGTAAATGATCTTGTTTATTGCAAAATTCACAACGGGAAAGATATCTTAAATTCTCCGCACTCTTATCTAGCCTTTCTTGCAACTTCTTAGTTTCTGAAGACTTATGCCTCTTGCAATATATATCTTCTTTATTTGGTGTGTTAATACAAACATGCACTCCACAAAAGTTGACATGCTTATGAGAGATATTTTCATCATGACTAGAGCAATCATCATTAGTACTATGGATATTCAAGGAGTTTATACTAACAACATTGCAATAATGCTCATCATTCAAAGATTAAGTACCAATCATTTTAAAGCATTCTTCTTCTAGCACTTGCGCACAATTTTCCTTTCCATCAAACTTACGAAAGATATTAAAAAGACGAAGCGTAAGAGACAAACTCAATTCCATTTTTTTTGGTAGTTTTCTTTTATAGACTAAACTTGTGATAAAACAAGAAACAAAAAGATTCAGTTGCAAGATCTAAAGATATACCTTCAAGCACTCACCTCCCCGGCAGTGGCGCTAGAAAAGAGCTTGATGTCTACTACGCAACCTTCTTCTTGTAGACGTTGTTGGGCCTGCAAGTGCACATGTTTGTAGGACAGTAGAAAATTTCCCACAAGTGGATGACCTAAGGTTTATCAATCCGTAGGAGGCGTAGGATGAAGATGGTCTCTCTCAAGAAACCCTGCAACCAAATAACAAAGAGTCTCTTGTGTCCCCAACACACCCAATACAATGGTAAATTGTATAGGTGCACTAGTTCAGCGAAGAGATGGTGATACAAGTGCAATATGGATAGTAGATAAAGGTATTTGTAATCTGAAATAATAAAAACAGCAAGGTAACAAGCGATAAAAGTGAGCGTAAACGGTATTGCAATGCGTTGAAACAAGGCCTAGGGTTCATACTTTCACTAGTGCAAGTTCTCTCAACAATAATAACATAGATAGATCATATAACAATCCCTCAACATGCAACAAAGAGTCACTCCAAAACCACTAATAGCGGAGAACAAACGTAGAGATTATGGTAGGATACGAAACCACCTCAAAGTTATTCTTTCCAATCAATCCGGTGGGCTATTCCTATAAGTGTCACAAACAGCCCTAGAGTTCGTACTAGAATAACACCTTAAGACACAAATCAACCAAAACCCTAATGTCACCTAGATACTCCATTGTCACCTCAAGTATCTGTGGGCATGATTATACGATATGCATCACACAATCTCAGATTCATCCAACCAACATAAAAGTACTTCAAAGAGTGCCCCAAAGTTTCTACCGGAGAGTCAAGAAAACGTGTGCCAACCCCTATGCATAGGTTCATGGGCGGAACCCGCAAGTTGGTCACCAAAACATACATCAAGTGGCACATGATATCCCATAGTCACCACAGATAAGCACGGCAAGACATACATCAAGTGTTCTCATAAAAGACTCAATCTGATAAGATAACTTCAAAGGGGAAACCCAATTCATCACAAGAGAGTAGAGGGGGGAGAAACATCATAAGATCCAACTACAGTAGCAAAGCTCGGGATACATCAAGATCGTGCCATAGAGGGAACAAGAGAGAGAACACGAGAGATAGAGATCAAACACATAGCTACTGGTACATACCCTCAGCCCCGAGGGTGAACTACTCCCTCTTCGTCATGGAGAGCGCCGGGATAATGAAGATGGCCACCGGTGATGGGTTCCCCCTACGGCAGGGTTCTGAAACGGACTCCCGGGAGGTTTTTGGTGATTACAGAGGCTTGCGGCGGCGGAACTCCCGATCTATCTTCTATTCTAGAAGTTTTACGATACATAGATATATATGGGTGCAGGGGGTACGTCGGTGGAGCTACGGGGGGCCCACGAGGCAGGGGGGCACGCCCTAGGGGGGCGCCCCCCACCCTCGTGAGCTCCTCCCGTATGTCCTGACGTAGAGTCCAAGTCTATCCGGTGGCTTTCCTTCCAAAAATAACTTCTCCAGTTGATTTCGTTCCGTTTTAACTCTGTTTGATATTCCTTTTCCTCAAAACACTGAAATAGGCATAAAACTACAAATCTGGGCTGGGCTCCGGTGAATAGGTTAGTCCCAAAAAGTAATATAAAAGTGGAAAATAAAGCCCAATATTGCCCAAAACAGTAGATAATATAGCATGGAGCAATCAAAAATTATAGATACGTTGGAGACGTATCAGAGTGCGGCAGTGGGGCTTATAAACCACTGCGCGCCCCTCTCAACTAGCGAGGTGGGACTAAACTTTGGCTGCGACGCGGGCAGCACAGGGGCCTTTGGTCCCGGTTGGTGGCACCAACCGGGACAAAAGGGGGTGGCACCAACAGGTACCAATGCCCCCCCTTTAGTATCGATTGGTGCCATCAACCGGGACCAAAGGCCTCTGCTTCCCGCCCTTTGGGCTGCTGAAAAGAGGCCTTTGGTCCCGGTTGGTGGCACCAACCGGGACTAATGCACCCTTTAGTCCCGGTTCGTGCCACCAACCGGGACTAAAGGCCTCGCTATATAAGTTCACACTTAGAATTTTTTCACTCTCATCTCGCAGTTGCCGCCCTCGACCGCCTCGACGACATAGACGCTGCCAGGCTGCCTCGACGCCGCCCGTCACGCCCACGCCTCACCATCGCCTCGGCCTCCTGCCCCTGACGCAGCCGCCTGCCCGCCTGCTGCCTCCGTCGCACCCTACCCCGCCCCCGTCGTCACCGTCACCCCCGCCGTCGCCGTCGCCGTCCTCCTCACTTGGTCCGGCCGGCGCAGCATTTTTTTCATATATATATGCTTATTTTTTTCATATGTATATGCTTGTTTTTTCATATATATGATGATATATATGCTTGTTATCATAATTGTTTTTGTTCATATATATATATATATATGATGATTTTTTTATAGAATGTGATTTTTGTTTTCATAGATGATCACATATATATATATGATGTTTGCATGGATGTGGATGAAACATATGATATTGCTTTGTTCATAGAACATGATGTTTTTTTATTCATAGTTTTTTTTTGCTCATGAGAGAGGCAGGGACGTCGAGGGGTCATAGATATGATGTAATTTTTTCAGAATTTTCTATCGTGCGTAGACCGATTTTAGACCACGGGATATGAAAAAAGAAAATAAGAAGAGGAAGAAAGAAGAAGAGGAGAGGAAGAAGAGGAGAAATAAATAAGAAGAGGAAAAAAGAAGAAAAAGAAGAGGAGAAGAAGGAAGGAATAGAGGAGAAAGAAGAAAAAATAGAAATCTATTTTTTCTTCTTTCTCCTCTATTCCTTTCTTCTTCTCCTTTTTTTTCTTCTTTTTTTTCTTCGATTGCTTCTCTTCCATTCCTTTCTTCTTCTCCTCTTTTTATTTCTCCTTTTGTCTTCTTATTTTTGTATCGGGTATGTCGTTGTTGATATACCCCCTCCCGATATAACTTCAAGACAAGGGGGGGGGGGTCGATATACCCCCTCCCCGATAACATTATTTTCCCATGTATGTATGTCGCGTCGTTGTCGATATAACCCCCTCCCGGATAACTTCAACATGAGGGGTGGTTGATATATATACCCCCTCTCGACCGTGATAACTTATATAACGGGAGCACCCCCCTTGGCCCTCTCGCTCGACCAAAACTCTCGAGGACACCCAATCCCTAGAAAAAAATGATGTTGGTCTCCTACCCCCTCCCGCCGCGCCCCTACCCGACAAACTCTCTCGAGGCCACCCAAATTTACCAAGTTAAAAGAGCGTTATCGTCGAGGCCACCCCAAACCCCTTGAAGCATTGTCGAGGCCACCCCAAACCCTTGAAGCGTTGCAGAGGCCACCCCAAACCCTAGAGAAGCAGCGTCGAGGCCACTAATATGATCCCTTATTGTGATTATATTAGCTAGCTAGTTCTACGTTTGCCACTAATATATCCAGCTGTCATGTTTGAATAATAATTGCCATGTTGTAAATATTTGCAGAAACTATGGAGCACCCCCGAGACGAAGAAACAAAAGAGATGTTGGGGGACATAATCGCAAAAGGAAGTGATGTCGTTGCGTCGTTTCTCAATGACACCGATGGTCTGGAAGGACAGGGTAGTGAAGAAGAAGGTTATGAGTATGATGGCTCCAGTGACCCAATGACGGCTCCGGTACAAGAACAAGTAGACCGTCATGACGGCTCCGGTGACCGAACTGAGTCCGGCCAGGTATATATATTAGTTAAGCCTGTGCTGACTAGCTAATTGATGCATTCATTGTTTTTGTATGTACACATATTAATTAACTCTGGTCTTTCTTGTTTTCTCTAGCCCTCCGGATCGAGCACAACTTCGGTAAAGAAACGAGGCCCGAAGAAAAAGTTGCGCTCGGATGAAAGGTTTGAGATCACAGCAATCGCACGCGATGGCAAGCCGATTGAACCCATCCGGACAAGGGATGCATTTCGTGCCCAGTGCGGGGATCTTGTTAGGGACAAGATCCCGATCAGTATCCAGCAATGGTTAAAGCCTAAGAAGGAAGACCCTCAGGTGTCTTATGTCTCTGATATGCAGAAAGAAGATCTGTGGACATCGCTTAAGGCAAATTTCACCCTACCGCCAGAGGAGGATCCGAAGAAGCCAGTTAAAGAGTAGTTGATCAAGTCTCACTCTTAAGAAGATGGCAGAACGATTCAGGTGGAAGAATGAGCTGAAAACAGAGTTTGTCGACAAAGATTTGACACCATAATTCACCGGAAAGTATGGGAAGATCAGAGATCACTGTCCCGCATTTGTGGCCCACAAGACATCGACAAAGATTAAGAAGATGTGAGTGTTAAACAAGATAAATGCTACGAAGAAGAAGCATCACCATCGCACGGTGTCAGGTGGCTACCTCAAAGCCCGACCTTTGTGGGACATGGCTGAGAATGACCCGATTGCTAAAGGGGTCGAACCAGAGACATTGAACTGGCCAGACCGTTGCCGGACTTGGTTCTTCGGGGTTGGCAGAACCTTGGACCCTGTAACAGGGAAGTGCGTTTGGACGGATGAGCAACTGCGAATACCCGTCAGAAAGCTTCAGGAGTATATCGAGAAAGCGCAGCAAGGGATGTTCGTCCCAGACAGAGAGAAGGACGAGCTCACAATGGCCCTCGGGAATCCTGAGCACCCTGCACGGACACGAGGCACGTCAGGCTCCGTTCCGTGGAAGGCTGGCTTTCCGGACGCAAGGGGTTACAAAACCCAGGAGAGGAGGAAGAAAGTGGAGCATGGCCAACTGCAGGCGCTGCACGAAAGGGTACAAGGGCTAGAGGAACGAGAAGCAGATCGCAGCAAACGACCTGTCGAATCTTCCCCTGAAGCTACCCCGCCATCTCAGCGGAGGTTCCCCTGAAGCTACCCCGCCATATCAGCGGAGAAGCAACGTGTCTTCCACCGAGCAGACTCAGCAGCTGGAGCGTGTCTTCACGGCTCTTGCTAGCTACCCCGTGGATGCTATCACGCAGTCTCAACATTGCCACCTTATGAAGCGATGGATGACATTGAAAGTCAAGGCGGCTGTTGGCTCTGTTATACCTAATAAACCTGACTCAACCTACCACGACCAGCCGATTCCAGAAGGATATGCTAGGGTGATGGTGGATCAAATAACGGACGGATTTGAGGACCTTCAGCTTGACCACCCTACGGGTGAAGGGGAGATTCGGATGGGTTCTTCTCTGAAGACTTCATGCCTATGGCAGAAGGAGCTCATCAACCTTCCGAACTAGACGCCTCCGCCTCCGCCTCCTCCTCCTCCGGCGAGTCAGGGCAATCCGCCTCCTCCTCAGCCTCTTTGTCTGCTGGCAGGGTTTGGAAAAAATTCACCTCAAAAACTCTAGGACTGCCGAAGAAGCTGCAATTTAGACACCCGAAAGTAAGTACAATAGTAGCATGTTCCACGCATCTCCTAGTGATTGAAGCGCTAGTTTCATCAATACCATTTAGCATGCTTGCTAATTATCAGGTTGATTGACCTCTATTTCTTGTAAAGTGGTTGTGGCGGGAACAAGGGAATGATTAATGTGGATACTACATTTGCGAGTCCATCCGCCACACGACCTGTGAGCGGGGCTACTCTGACAAAAAATATGAAGTGCGTAAATAATAATATTCACAATTTTATTTTATTACCATCATTTGTGTTCAGTTTCATTTATTCATATATATGTATTGACCCCCTTCTTCAAATTAGATATTTCGGATGCGGGATGAACTCCTACCACTAGATCGTATGTGAGGAATTCAAGAGGAATTGGCGGCATTCTTTCTTGACCATGTGATATCTAAAGACGGAGAATACCATGTGGACCCTGAGTTCATTTGGAATTAGGAGATTATATTGTAAGAGATAATTATATTGTATATATGTAGCCAGTACGCAGTATCAGATAGATATACGAGAACTTGTTGTTCGACCAATCTCTCAGAGAAGGAGAGGTGGTCGATATCACTTCTCTCTATATGCATATGTTCATGACAATCTTCTGTTTCCATCATTTGCTTGCTAGCTAGCGTGTCTAGTTCTCTCTATACGTATATTACGTAGCGCCGACCAAGCACGGAGATAAGAGAGGACACTTCTCTCTATTAATTAGCTAGCTAACACAATATATGAAACACCTAAATTAACCTCCCAAAACCCCCTAGTCCCGACCCCCTTAAAAAAAACAGAACCCCAGCACCTGAAACGCTGACGCGTGGATGCCTATTGGTCCCGGTTGGTGCCACCAACCGGGACTAAAGGGCCTCCTGCCTGGGCTCGCCGCACCGGCCACGTGGAGGCTCATCTGTCCCGGTTTATGCAAGAACCAGGACTAAAGGTTTAGGGCATTAGTACCGACACTTTAGTCCTGGTTCAAAAACCGGGACTAATGGCCCTTACGAACCGGGACTATAGGCCCTTTTTCTACTAGTGTCACAGGAAGAAAGCGTATTGTGACGGTGAACCCAAGGAGTCAATCTGTGCTTTATTATTATATGGAAAGATAGGTCTAACAAGAACGTACGCCATGCCATCCGAAGCCACCACTCACAGCTACAAAACTTGGTAATGTGGAGTGCTCTCACTCCCCATATCTAAAACCGGTGCCATCACCGATCCATCCACATAATGTATCGGAACCCACACCTGGTGTAGAGTGTACACCACATGCACACGTTTTAGACGCCGTCATCATCATCGAACCGCTGACCCATTTCAGGAGAGAGATCCGCATCATCCTTGCCAGTCCTTCCATCCATGGACACCACCACGGCGTCCCAATGGCGCTTGTACGTCCAGACATAAAGATTCTGGAAGATCTGTCGTGCGTAGCACCTGCCGACAAAGCATGACACAGCGTAGCACCTGTCGGTCATGCATGACTTGACATCTCCACCGAAAGCTCTGTGCGGGACGAAGCCGCTCCACCTCCTGCCTCTGTCTTCCAGCTCTGCTCCACAAACAATGCTTCGAAGAGAGAAAACGACACCCCAGTACCGCCATCGTCTGATTTGGAAGACCAGATCCTAAGGGTTTCCCCCGGAGCAGCACGAGTGGGTCGACAGTAGTTACACGACGATGCCTTCATCAAGGTAACGATGCAGAACGCCGCCATCGCCTACCATTGGCTCAGTTTTCACCGGCAACTATGTCTTCCCGACTCGTAGCCGGAACTAGATGGCGGACCTAGAGATCTGACCATCCAGCCTCAGACCGACCACCTCCGATGGAGGAGATGGCCACCACCGCCAGCGGCACCGGCCAGATCAGATATGACCGGAGGCGCCGCCGACCAGTCAACCATGGCCACATCCCCTCCCGATCCGCCATCCCCACGAAGCCGCCGGAGCAGCGCCTAACTGCCGAGAAAGACAAAGACCGAAGGGCGATCTCGCGCGGACATTCCCTCCAGACCGTGGGGCTGCAGCCTAGATCCCCTTGTCCCCATCACCGGCGGCGCCCGGGCTTAGCCGGCGCATGTCTCCGGGGATGACGAGGTGGAGGAGAGGGGGGAGGGGGCGGCTGCCGGGGCGCTGGGGTTGGCCCCCTGATCGCCCTGGAGGGTGCGATACGAGGGAGCCTGGGAGTGAGCCTGTTGCGTGTGAGGGGGAGCCGCTCGTAAGCCTAACATGATATGTGATAGCTACAGGAGCGTGTTGTTCTTGTTGTTTCTTTTCATTCAATCTGACCTTGCTATATTTTACAAGGGATACAAAAGTATATACACTAATCATGGTTAATTCAAATAGGGATTTTCAATCTGGTAAAAGAACGTCTCATGTAACCCCCTCACGTCGCTCTCGCGAGCGATCGAGGGGTGGAACCCTAGCCGCCGGAGCCAGTCCGCCGCCTCCAGCACCCTCCCTCCCCACTGTCGTTGTGCGCCACCGATCCGGTCGGCGTAGGCGATGGCGGGGATTTCCCTTCTCCTCGTTCGATGTCGTGCTGCGCGGGACGACAGCTTCGGCGATGGTGTCATGCGGATCCAAGGCACGGTGGCTCCCGGCTGCGTCACGTGGTGGCGCGGGTGGAGATTGGCTGGGAGTGGCGTGCCGGTTGGCTGGACATGGTTAGAAGATGAAGGTGGGGGCTGGGTGTGGCCAGTGGCGGTGGCGGCGGCGGCGTTCAGCCCGGATCCGTTCTTGGCGGTGGCGACAATGACAGCTGACCCGGATCCGACCATGGTGGTGGTGTCATCCCCTCCGCCGGGGATGACGGGCCAGATGGTGGGTCTTTGTGGCGGCACCGGTGGTGGCGGATCTTGGGATCCCGTGTCCGGGCTCTTCGCAGGACGCGCGTGGTGGCCGGAGCTTCCTCCGGCGTCGACGGTGCTTGATATGGGATCACGGCGGCGGTTGCCATTGTATGGGCGACGACAGCGGCTGGCGCGATGGTGGGTGCTCCTTGTGGCGCCCGGAATCGGGGCGGCGGCTCCTCTTCATCAACGGCGGAGGACTCCGGGGTCGTGTGGGCGACTCGGAGTCCGGATCTCGAGATGGTGATGGCCTTCTGAGGCTGGTGAAGGTATGGGACGTCCCTTCCATCAACAGACCGGGTTCGATGCAGCTCGGCAGGTGACACATGTGTCTATTTCGGAGTTGTCGGGCGGTTCCTGTCGTCGGCAGGTGAAGCCACCAGTGGATGTGCTACTGGTGGATGCTACGCATGACATCTTATATGGAGATGTCAAGTCATGCATGTTGCCGGCAGGTGATGCACGGTGGCTCTGGCGGAGGTGTCAAGTTTAGCCTGTTGTTGTCGGATCGAAGGTGGTGCGACAGTAGCGGGAGGCAGGCGATATGAGACGTCTTTGTCTTCCGTTCTCTCCTCCAGAGGTATCCAGCTATCTAGGCGTCAGTAGCCGGATAAGGGCGGATGGTACAATCGGCTTCAACGACGAGCTTTTGCACTCCGGTGGAAACACAAGATCTCTGATTGGGCTATGTCATCGCGCGCCTGCGTCGTGTCCTTGCTGAAGGTGGTGGATTGAAGATTTGCTTTGGGGATGAGAATCCGAAGTTCAATCTTGTGGTGCACTAGCCATCGTTGGTGCACGTGCGGCGATTCCTTCTTGAAGGCATACCCTTTTTTCGAAAAGGGGTGTTACCCCAGCCTCTGCATCAGATAGATGCATACGGCTCGTATTATTAAAAAGGTAATCCAGCAACAAGTCTCCAAGTCTCGAAGTGCAAAAATAAACAAAGGCTCAGAAGAGCTAAAACCCAAAGCCACAACCGGCTGGCAAATAAAATAGGAGCACTACATGCCTATCCTATTACATAACCGCCATCCAAACCGGTTGAAAATATCCCGAGCTACCATCTCCCATCGGGTAGACGCAGTAACCAAACGCTCCCTGGCCTCCGTCGGTGTGAGTAGCGACCACATACGGATGAACGCCTTGGCCCTGAAGATAACCTGCAAAAAGTGATTGTTCGTTGATCTGTTAAAAACTAAATCATTTCTGCAGTTCCAGACTGCCCAAAATAAAGCACAAATGCCAACACGAATGTGCCTCGCAGTATCGGAGTCAACCCCATCAAGCCATGTTCCAAATAACATGTTGATAGAGGTAGGCTGATTAATATTAAATGCAATATGAATCGACCGCCACAAAATCTTAGCCAACGGACAATCAAGAAAGAGGTGTTTGATATTTTCGTTATGGTCGCAAAAACTACACCTAGAAGAACCCACCCAGTTGTGTTTAGCCAGGTTATCCTTAGTCAAAATGACTTGTTTATGCACAAACCACATAAACACTTTGATTCGTAAGGGTACCTTTACTTTCCAAACGTACATCGAGGAGGGGATGACACTAGAGTTAATGACATCCAGATACATGGATTTGACCGAGAACACACCGTTCTTAGTAAGTTTCCAATACAGCTGATCTGGCTGCTGGGACAGCTGTACATCCATTAAACGTCTTACAAGATGAAGTCAGGCCTCCCAACGGTTTCCAACTAGCGTCCTCCGAAAACTAATATTGAGGGGAGTGGATTGTAAAACTGTTGCAACGTAAGCTTCAGTAGGATATTGAAGTGTTAGGGGGGTCTCCCCAAGCCACGTATCCTCCCAGAACCTCGTAGTAGCTCCATTCCCGACTATGAATCTTGTCTTGTTGAAAAAGAGTTGTTTAACTCTCATCAAACCTTTCCAAAAAGGTGAGTCGGAAGGCCTCACATTCACCTGGGCCAGGGTTTTAGCATAAAGATACTTATTACGCAGAATCTGTGCCCAAGTAGCCTCCATCTCAGACGAAAGTTTAAATAGCCACTTGCTAAGGAGACATATGTTTTTGACTTCCAGATTTTCTATACCTAGACCCCCTTGGTTCTTCGGCCTACAGATTATATCCCACTTAGCAAGCCTATACTTTCGTTTAAGCTCATCACTCTGCCAAAAGAATCGAGATCGATAGAAGTCTAACCTTTTCCTGACACCCACCGGAACCTGGAAAAAGGATAGGAGAAACATAGGCATACTGGTAAGGACCGAATTAATCAAAATTAATCGTCCGCCGTATGACATGAGCTTTCCTTTCCAACAGCTCAGTTTTTTTCAAAACGATCCTCGATGCATTTCCACTCTTTGTTAGTCAGCTTACGATGATGAATGGGTATACCTAAGTACGTAAACGGTAATGAGCCCAATTCACAACCGAACAATTGTTTATACCCTAGGAGTTCTATTTTTTCGTTTATGTTGTGTCTTCTATCATAGGGTTCGCGGCTATCCAGGGGAGTTACTGTCGTGAGGTATACGGCCTCGGGGTTTGTTTTTCGCTTTTTTTCCAAGTCGATGATGTTCAGCTGCTGGATTTTGCACTATTAATAATATATGGCTGCATGTATCGTCTTGATGCAGAGCCCGGGGGATATCCTCCTTTCCAGAAGAAAATAAAAAATAATGATTAATTCGAACACTTCTTACCTCAGTTTGCAGTACTTCAGATATACATAGGTGTGTTTGTCAATCAGGTACTTAGTCAGCACTATATGCACAACTGGATTTGCACCGGTGATAACTCATGCGAATGATTGAAGATGTGTTCGCGTCAAAATCCCATGAATTATTCAGCAGCAATGCTCTCTTTATTCTGATCAGTATGTGATTTTTGAGTTTGTTTAGTCAGCTCTATATGTTTGGAATTTTATTCTGCAAGACCTAGTGTATTCTCTTGCTAAATACATGTTTCTACAAACTTTGATGCGATAACAGAAAGAAAAGAAGATTTTGCACGCGCGGCCTTATGTACACATATACGCATATATGCAACCATATGAATACTCATATGGGCCATATGTTCGAGCCACAAATTCATTTGAAAAGAGTTAAAATAGTGTGGGTCCAAAGACACTAAAAAGGTGACCAAACACACAATGGTAGTGCATGGCAGATTATTGTGGCTCCAAAGAGATTGAATGAAACTACAGCTTGTGAGGATTTCCTGGACAAGGATGACGAAGTACAAGCTCTAGTGGTAGGTAACTAGGTATACATATACATATTGTACAGAACTCTGCCGTTATATTTGCATTGAATCAAAATATCAAACAGTACATAAATGTCCAATATAAATGATGTGGAGATACCTATCTTGCTCCACAAGAGCTCGATAAGATGAAATGAGCACATGCACTCTCGTAGTGAATGCTGGTTTTTCTAGTTGAGAAGAGAGATGAGCTCTCCTTGGAGAGTTGGCTTGGATGCACTCTTGCTGTTATTGTGGGCTTGCGAGGCATTGCAATTTGAGAGCTCTAGGCTCTCTTTTGTGCCAACATGGATTTTAGAGAAACTAACAGTAGATGACTACAAGAACACACGTTGCCGGTCGATGGAAGATAACCTCGCTAAAGAGAAACATGCAGTCGAGTACGCAAATGTACTAAGCCACGACTTGGGTCTGGTGGCATATTGCCTTCTTACTGTATACCCACTATAATTTTCTATTATTTTTTCACTTGTTCATCTTCCTAGCTTGTGTTAAACCATTTTGTATGTAGCATAGTAAAAGTATACAAATTGCGATGGGGTTTTATACCCCATTGTTCCGCCTAAACAACTTTGCATGCAATTACTTTATGTGAAAATGCAAAAATATATTTTTGCATGGTCTATCCGACCTAAAGCTTTTGTAACGGATAATATTAAGTGAAATTATTACAGGCTAATATATGTGCCTGATTCAGATTCCGACACATATATAGGACTCATAGGACATAGCGCAGGATATGCTATGAGTGAGATATGGCAACATCTGAGTATTAAGGCTTTTTTTTTCAGTTGTACTCATCCAAATAATTATATCTAGGGCAAGCTAACTTCCTCAACCTATTTCTTTCAGCGCTCATCTCATGTCTCCCTTTTGGAACACCATCACACATGTTCATACACTCATGTCTTAGCCATTGTTGTAATTGTACACATTTGTCTCCATAGTTATTTTGAAACATTAAACTGCTATTAATTTGAGTGGATCCAGCAAGCACTACACCTTTCAGTGCGTAACTTAGTTGCATTTTGGAGCTCTGCATTTTTTACCAATCTTTATAGCAAGATGTTATTTTGTTTTTGTTTTCACCAAATATCTTGTAAAATCTTCACGACCATGGATGTCCATATTAGGTTCCCTTTATATTTGATTTGTATTCATGATTGATATTTTCCGTATTCATATTTGTATTCAACATTGCCGGTGCCCTGCTTCAACTCCAAGAAAATGTTTTTAGGATATCTGGATATGAAACAATCAACATACTTCCTCCGTAAACAAATATAAAACGTTCTAGAAACTTGAGGAACTACATCTGTATCCACTCCGTTTTTACCCATAGTCCACAGCAAGGTACGTGTTGGCCCATCCCTGTCTACATCAAAACCGATGTCTGGTCCAAAGGCACCATCCTATGGGCCCATCCACACGCGAAAACATGGGGCGGCCACCGCCTCAACACCGTGCAGGGAGAACATGGACCAACGCTAAGAGCAACTCCAGCAGACCCTGCATCCGTCCGGCCCGCAAAACATATTTGTAGTTCGCGGAAAAACGCCTTTGCGGGCCAGCGCGCATGGCCGCGGATGCAAACCCCGCAAAGCCAACCCGTAAAAAAGCATATTCGACGGCTTTGCGGGGTCTGATCTGGCGCAGCTCCTCCCGGCCCGGAAAACCTAAATTTGCACTTTGATTTGATCCAACATAATGCATTTCTTTGCTTTTTCAATAACATTGGATACATAAAACATCACCAAATCTTTGCTAGAATAGTAAGACCAAAGAAAACAAGAACCACAAGTATGCATTTTAGAAGATTTCCAACTTTCATAACTGCTCCCACTAGTTGAAGCAAAATCTTCTCCATGCACTCATTGTTGATCTGCGGATTCTTGATCTTGCATACTTCATTCTTCATCTTTGGTTCGGAAGAAGTAGACGTTGCTTCCACTCTAGTTGCACATGCAGCCGCATCATTGTTTCTATTCTACTATGGAGTGCATCAACATCTATTAACTTTCTTTCTATCAATAAATCAATGTATTGGCCTTCCCAAAACCAAAATGAGCATCCATCTTCCTACACAAAAGAATGACCATGTTCGAAATGAGGATCCGCAATTGAACCAAAGAATGAGCTATCAAAACGAGCTACCGCAAGTGCACGTACCCCGTCGTTTTCGCATTTGAAGAACACCCATCCGGGGTGCTTCAGCATGGACGAAGTAAGCCGCAGCATTGTCTACGTGCAGTCGTCGCACTGTATGAGCGGCAACGGTGAGCCACAAAGCCGCTGCGCGAGTGCCGAGCCCGGTGGACGGCCGGACGAATCCATGGCCGCAAATCGTCAGCGGACCGGGAGGGCGAACCCGTCCCTGCATGCGGTGATGCGCCCTTGCCGGGGCTGCGGGAGATGCTCCCGGACTACTCCATCGCTTGGCGCAGCCACCGGCGGACGGCAAAGCCAAATCCGGTGGCCACGCGATGAAGGTCCGCAGATTCGCAAATCTGGCGGCCCTCCGGTGCAGGGGGGGAGAGGGGAGGCCTCGTGCGTGCGGCGGCCTTTCGGCGAGCTCCTACCGGCTGCTTTCACCGGAATCTTGGGGGGGGGGGGGGGCGGGGTGGCGGCAGCGCGAGGGGGGAGAGGGGAGGTTGTTGGTGGGGGAAAGCGCGGGCTGAAATGTCCCCCCACCAACCGCTTCCGCTTATATGCAGGGCACCGCAGCGGCGAGGGGGAAACCCGCGAATACGTGGGTTGGGGCCGAGATTTTGCCGCGCCCCCCAAATTTGTTTGCGGGCCGAGGCGGGATGCGGGGTCTGGTCGGGCAGGTTTTTCCGCCCCGACCCGCATTTTTTGGCGGTTATTTTCTGGGTCGGAGCGGGATGCAGGGTCTGCTAGAGTTGCTCTAACAACCTCTAAGGAGAGTCGTCGATTAGTCAACTAGGATACCACACTTCCACAAACTACCACCTCATCTGGAGATATGGCAACATTAGACCCCTGGAGGGATACCCTGACGTCGTCTGTGGCAGTTGTGAGAGATGTGGGGAGGAAACTATGGTCAGGAATGATGTCGTGATTAGGGGAAGTATTGATGTTTCTAATGTCACTACTTAGTCTATCACTAGTTCAGTTGCGTGATCTTAGTATTTTAAATGGCTACCTCAATATTTCATACTATAGGAGAAGCAGCCCGAGGGAGTTCTTTCTTTCTTTCGGAAAGTAAATTTGTTGTTTCATGTGTTCTTGCCACTCAAACGACATTTTGTTCGTGCAATTATAGGATGATCCATGGAGTCTGAAAGCAGTAATGAGGGGTTCGTGTGTGACCATTTGGATCGATCTTGGTGATCTATGAATGTTATTCTGAAGTATGTTTTAATACCTATGAATTTAATAGGATCTAGCCAATTCTCCTTCGAGCTGAAAAGAGCCACAATTTTCTATTTAGTGTTAAGTTCATTCTCTTATTTTTCTTCTTGGCTCTAGTTTCTTGTAATGCACATCACCATTGGCATGGAAACCATGGGAAAGGGCGCAAAGCAAATCATACACCTTCTCAAGTCGGTCCTAGTACAGTTTTGCAATTGTATTGTACAATCCCTATTTGACATTTGTCGTTTCTCTTGAATTACCTAGAGATCTAATGTCTTTCATTGAAAAGTTCAAATGCTCGGCTGAACTTTGAGCACATGCAACACTCCTTAGTGTGTGGATCATATGATCAAATCATAGAGTGTAAAAAAAAGCAGAACTATGGCATAGGGTTTGAGTCATCTATTTGATTCATTTTTTGTTTCTACAACGGGAGTTGATTTATGGTTTCATGAATTTTGACAGGTGTCAATACATTCTATACAAAATCATGAACGGTTTTTTTTGTTAATTTGGTACGCGGGTCACGCTAATATTCATCCCATCTTGATGGTAATATAGTTTTTTCATAAATTTAAAATTGCATGCTTCTAACTAAGACCAGTTATGTTTCCAGAGAACTATTTCCATGCTTGTAAGTTATGGAGCTTCTAAATTTTAATAAAGATGCTTCTTTAGTCTGCAGAACATGATAAAAATTAGATACAAATTGTATGTCGGTGAGATAAACATGCATCCCCTTGTTCGCCACAATCTTAGTTTGCTTCAAGTTCAGATGTTATATGCTTCCATTACAAACATGCATCCCAATATGAATTTTTTCTTCAAATATTGTAATTGTGTGCTTCTTTTATCATATAAGCATGTAAGACCTTTTCTGATTTTACATTTTGTTACAAAGGAGTACTATTTATCTTCTCATAACTAGCACCATAAAGCACGGTATGCTCTCTAGTATATATAATATATCTGATCGAACATTCACCTCCTCAATTGAGTGGAGGTGCTGTACATGTAAGACCAATTACTTATGGCTTCATTTATAGTAGTAGGTGAACACAATTATATCACTAGAATAAAAATGACATATACGCAAGTGTAAGGAGTAGTAATATATAAGGGGGAGGTGAAGGAGCAACCTTGCAAGTATATATTGCTACCCAAATCCATGGAGGGTGCTCGAGTGGCTTCAGTCGCTAAGGTAGGCCTAGGAGACACCGGGAATAGTTGTTCTACATGAATGTCCTGTTACTTCCTGCCTTGCCGTTTTGCCTTTCGAGGTTCACTTGATCAACTCTCTTGTCATACGCCTCTTCTGGACAAAAAATAGAAGGGCATTTTTGTCCTTCAAAATCAGATAAGATTGCTGGGCTTTTAGGCCTGACATATGCACCGAGCTCGATACGCGAGAGCCAAAGGTGGTGATTTTCATAATTTCGATCTGCCTTTTTCCTCCTCTATTCAATCTGCTTACAGGCAAGAATCAAGTCAGTTTCAACATCTAAGTAATTATGGGTGTACGGGTGTGAGAAGAAAAGAGATCGGGATGTGCCTCTGTGTGAGAAGAAAAGAGATCGGGAAAATTTCTGCGTAAACAATGTTCTTGCTTCTTTCTTACCTGGGTTCTTGTTTCCGCCCCTCTCCCCTGTCCACCGCTTCCGGTCGCTCCGCTGAGCGCAGCCGGGCCGGTGGCTCAGCCCCCCACGTGAGGGGTTCGGTCGCCGGCTCGCGGCCGCCGCGGACGCGGACGCCGCCCTCGAGCTCGACTTGGGCGGGTGGGATTCAAGGCGCGACCTTGCGCGCAGGAGGGGTTCGTCGCCGTCGGCCGCGGGCTTGCAGGGTGGTTGGCCGCTCCGACCAGGGCCGTGCTCGCTCGTCGTGGCGCCGTCCGGTGACCTGCGGAGGCCCGGCGTCTCCGGCCCCGCCGGCGGCTCGCCGTGATTTGCTTCCCGCGGCTCCAGTTGTCCGCGCGTCGCCCTTCCGCCCTTTCATTGCGTCTTTCGGCTTCTCCTCGTTGTGCTTCCGCGCATCCTTTCTCAAGCGTCGACCGTGGTTGATCCTGTCGGTCGGATCACCACCGGCGGCGGCGCCGGCGCCGGCGAGCCCTGCTCCTCGGGGGGAAACCCTACGGATCGAGACTCCCGCCCGCCCGTTGGGCCACGCCTCGCCTGCGGTCGGCCTCCTGGGCCACGCCTCGCCTGCGGTCGGCCTCCTGGGCCACGCCTCGCCTGCGGATGGCCTCCTGGGCCGCGGCCCGGCCCATCTTCGGCTCCCCTGCCCTGGGCCCTCGTCCCGCCAGATGGACCGGCCGGCTGATCTTGGGCCGGCTTCGTGCCCTAGGCCCAGGTCTCTGGTGGCTTCGATCTGGTTCCCGGGTGGCCTCCCTTCCGCCGTAGTCCCATCCACCGCCGCCTCCCTCGACCCTGCTTGCTCCCCCCTCGCCCCCCTGCATGTCACCTCCCTCGTACGTCCTTCCTCGGCGCCCGTCCCTCCCCCGCCTTCCCCTCCTCCCTCGCCGCGCCTGGCTATGACGCGCGAGTGGGACGATGGGGCGTCCTGGCCCAAGCATCGTTCGGTCGACCGGCGCGAGGCTGCACGTCCCTCCCCCGAAGCCCTGCACCGGGAGGAGGAGCTACGGCGGGAGCTGCGCGAGCTCCGTGAAGGACGCCGCGATGAGCGTCGCTCCCCGGTCCGCGCGATTCCCGGGGCCGGTCCTGTTCTCCCCGCCCGGCGGCTTCTGGGGACTGGCGCTCGCGGAGATGCTCGCCGTCTCCGGCCCCGCGTCGCGGCCGCAGCCCCTCCCTGGCTCGAGCTGCGCGCCCCCCGTTCCCTCGCGCCCACGCTCCTCCGCCAGCCCCCGCTGCTAAGAAGTATGTGCCACCCCACGCCTCCGGCTCCTCGGCTCCTTCCGCGGCTGCCGCCCCGGGCGGCGCCTCCTCCCGCGGCCGCCAAGGCCCCGCCAAGAAGAAGCACCGCGGTCAGGGCCGAGGCAACCCGGCTGCCCTTCCCCCTCCGGCCCCGGGCTCCTCCACCGCTCCGGGCCCCATCTCCAACCGTCCGCACCCCCCTTGCTTCAACCGTGGGGTGGCGGGCCACTCGCAAGTCAACTGCGTCAATCCTTAGTGCTGCTACATATGCAAGGATCCCGGGCATCCCGCTCTTCTGTGCCCGGACCGTCCGGTGACGTTGGAGCTCATGATGTACGGCCATGGTATCGAGGGGCTGGGCTTATTCCACCTTGAGGTCCCCGACCTCCCACCGCCCACCCCCTCCCTTCAGGCGGTCGTAATTGTGGTCGACGGGGTGGCCTCTCCAGAGATGATCGAGGCCGAGCCCAACCACCTCTACCGTCGCCATTGGGACTGGGTGGTCACACCTACTGCCGGTCACATCTTCACCGTGGTCTTCCCCGACACCATCAGTTACGGCTACGCCACGCGCAGTGGCCGGATCACCCTCGCCCTCAACCAGCTCGTCGTCGACATCACCGAGCCGGTCCTTGATGCCCCGGCTGTGGCCGTCCTGGATACTTCTTGGATCCTTGTGGGCGGCCTCCCTGACATCGCCCGGTCTGAGCTCGTCATCCGCCAGATGTCCAAGATTTTGGGCACGGTGGTGGTGGTGGACGAGCTCTCCCTCCGTAAGGAGGAGGAGGTCCGGGTCAAGGTCAAGTGCTTAGACTCCTCCAAGCTCCACGTCACCGTCCGCGTGTTCTTCAATGACCAGGGCTACGACCTCCGGATCGCCCCCGAGCCCCCCAACCACGTCGGCCGTCCCCGCTTCACGGACGGTGGTCTCCCCGGTGGCGTCCCGGGGACCGATGGAGACTACCACGGCCGCCACCGCCCCCACTCTCGCCGGTCGGAGGACGAGGGGGGGATCAAAGGACTCGCACTCCCGGTCCCAGTCTCGCTCTCCTTCGCCTCCGGCCGCCAGTGGGCATGGGCGTCAGGCTGCGTTGGGTCTGCTTCTCGAGGCCCCTCTCGGCTCGGTGGCCGACTCCCCCGAGGCCAGCGACGCCTCCAGCGTGGGCTTGGTCGTCTGCCCTGGATCCTCTCCTCGCTCCCCTGTTCCCACCGAGCCGTCGCTCCCTCGCTCCCCCGCTCCGTCGCTGGTCCATGACCCGTCCTCTTCGCTCGCCGGGTGGAGGTGACATCCCCGGCTCCCTCCCCTGACGCTGTGATCACCGCCGTTCCGTCAGGTTCCATCTGCGACCCACTGCCGGTGATGAGCCTCGACGCCGTCACAGCGGCACCGGCTGTCACCATCCCGCCCGCGGCTCCCCCCGTGGCCACCTCGCCGCCTCTGGTCGCGGCTCCTCCTCAGCTCTTGGTTCCTCTCATGGACCCGGCTCCGTTCGTCGTCTCCCCTGCTCGACCCCTGTCAAGCCCGACTTCGACTCCGACGCCCCGTGGCTGTGTGCTCCCTCCTGCGGCAGTCCTCTGCACGGTCGTGGGGACTCGGGTGACCACTCCCTTGGTCGCCCAGCCCCCCCCCCCTCCACGTATCGCGGCCTGCGCCCGCCGCGGCCGGTCGGCCTCCTCTCCGGTGACTGCCTCCCACCGGAGCGCTCGGCTTGACACGGTGCGCCCCGAGGGGAGCCCGGCGCTGCCCATCCACGAGCGGGCGGAGCTCCGGGCAGCTACCCGGAACCTGGAGCAAAATGCGCTGCAGTCCCCCCTCGGCTTCTACTTGTTCATTCTCTGCTCTTGAGTCGGTTCCGCTCGGTCAGCTTGCAAAGGTCGCGACTGATTTCGTGATCATTTTCAGGGGGGAGGTTGGTCCCCCCTTAGTCCAGATTGAGGCCATTAGGGCCCGCGAGATCCTCGACGGTCGGCGCACAGAGGCCCGAGTAGCTCTGCTCGCGCCCCCCGCCCCGTCGAACGCGTCGGAGGATGCTGTCCCGCCCCTTCCTCGGAGTGCTGGTGGCATCCCCCCTGTCCATGGCGGAGCTTCGGAGCCGCACCCGTTCTCGCACCGCCGCTCTCCGCGCCCAAAGCGCATCTCGTGTCCTGGGGTCAAGCAACCCCTCAATGGTTGCGTGATGCATGCCCTCTTCTGGAACATCCGCGGCTTCGGCCATGATGGCCGTCGCCGCCAACTCATTGAGTACATGCATGATGAACACATTGACATCGTCGCCATCCAAGAGACCATGCGCATGGAATTCTCCCTCTCTGAGCTCGACCGTCTTATCCCCCACCTCTTCGCCTGGCATTGGCTCCCTTCTAGTGGGAGCTCGGGACATTCCGGTGGCATCCTGTTAGGCGTGAAGGATGCCACCTTTGAGGTTGGCGGTATGGACCGGGGACAATTCTTTGTTAGCATGGAACTTTATAAACGCTTGATACGTCTCCAACGTATCTATAATTTATGAAGCATTCATGCTATTCTATTATCTGTTTTGGATGTTTACGGGCTTTATTACACTCTTTTATATTATTTTTTGTTCTAACCTACTAACCGGAGGCCCAGCCCATATTGATGTTTTATTGCCTGTTTCAGTATTTCGAAGAAAAGGAATATCAAACGGAGTCCAAACGGAATGAAACCTTCGGGAGCGTGATTTTTGGAAAGGATATGATCCGGGAGACTTGGAGTTCAAGCCAGGGAAGGTTCGAGGAAGCCAGGACATAGGAGGGCGCGCCCACCCCCTTGGGTGCGCCCCTGTCTCCTGGGCCCCTCGAGGCTCCCCCGACCGACTTCTTTCGCCTATATAAGTCCATGTACCCTAAAAACATCGAAGAAGAAGATAGATCGGGAGTTTCGCCGTTGGAAGCCTCTGTAGCCACCAAAAACCTCTCGGGAGCCCGTTCCGGCACCCTGCCGGAGGGGGGGTCCCTCACCGTTGGCCATCTTCATCATCCCAGCGCTATCCATCACGAGGAGGGAGTAGTTCACCCTCAGGCCTGAGGGTATGTACCAGTAGCTATGTGTTTGATCTCTCTCTCTCTCGTGTTCTCTCTATGGCACGATATTGATGTATCGCGAGCTTTGCTATTATAGTTGGATCTTATGATGTTTCTCCCCCCTCTACTCTCTTGTGATGAATTGAGTTTTCCCTTTGAAGTTATCTTATCGGATTGAGTCCTTAATGATTTGAGAACACTTGATGTATGTCTTGCCGTGCTTATCTGTGGTGACAATGGGATATCACGTGATCCACTTGATGTATGTTTTGGTGATCAACTTGCGGGTTCCGCCCATGAACCTATGGATAGGGGTTGGCACACGTTTTCGTCTTGACTCTCCGGTAGAAACTTTGGGGCACTCTTTGAAGTACTTTGTGTTGGTTAAATAGATGAATCTGAGATTGTGTGATGCATATCGTATAATCATGCCCATGGATACTTGAGGTGACAATGGAGTATCTAGGTGACATTAGGGTTTTGGTTGATTTGTGTCTTAAGGTGTTATTCTAGTACGAACTCTTGAATAGATCGATCCGAAAAAATAACTTTGAGGTGGTTTCGTACCCTACCATAATCTTTTCGTTTGTTCTTCGCTATTAGTGGCTTTGGAGTGACTCATTGTTGCATGTTGAGGGATTGTTATATGATCTATCTATGTTATTATTGTTGAGAGAACTTGCACTAGTGAAAGTATGAACCCTAGGCCTTGTTTCTTACCATTTCAGTACCGTTTACGCTCACTTTTATCATTAGTTACCTTGCGTTTTTTATAATTTCAGATTACAAATACCCATATCTATCATCCATATTGCACTTGTATCACTATCTCTTCGCCGAACTAGTGCACCTATACAATTTACCATTGTATTGGGTGTGTTGGGGACACAAGAGACTCTTTGTTATTTGGTTGCAGGGTTGTTTGAGAGAGACCATGTTCATCCGACGCCTCCCATGGATTGATAAACCTTAGGTCATCCACTTGAGGGAAATTTGCTACTGTCCTACAAACCTCTGCACTTGGAGGCCCAACAACGTCTACAAGAAGAAGGTTGTGTAGTAGACATCAAGCTCTTTTCCGGCGCCGTTGCCGGGGAGGTGAGTTCTTGAAGGTATATCTTTAGATCTTGCAATTGAATCTTTTCGTTTCTTGTTTTATCACTAGTTTAGTTTATAAAAGAAAAACTACAAAAAAATGTATTTGAGTTTGTCTCATACGCTTCGTCTTTTTAATATCTTTCGTGAGTATGATGAAAAGGAAAATTATGCTCAAGTGCTAGAAGAAGAATGCATTAAAATGTTTTTGGTACTAGATCTTTGTATTATGAGCATGATTGCAATGTTGTTAATATGAATTCCTTGAATATCCATGATGCTAATGATATGCAAAGCTACAAGCTTGGGGAAGCTATGTTTGATGAAGATGATATTTTTTGTCCCCCAAGTTTTGATGAGAATATTTATTATGTTGAAAGCATGCCTCCTATTTATGATGATTATATTGATGAAAGTGGGTTTGGAAGAGTGTCAACTTTAGGAAGTAATGATCCCACTATTTTGGAGGATGTTGAATATTATTGTGATAATTATGAAAGTGGATTTGGAGAGGTCATGACTTTATTTAGTGATGAATCCACTATCTCGGAAGAGGTTCCAGAGAACAAAGTTGCTACCTATGATGATTATTGTGATGACTTGTATGCTATTAAGAATAATGATAACCATGAAACTTGTCATCATGATTTTAGTTTTCAATTGGATTATGCCTCACATGATAATTATTTTGTTGAGTTTGCTCCCACTATCCCGAATGAGAAGAATTTTGCTTATGTGGAGAGTAGTAAATTTTATATGCTTGTAGATCATGAAAAGAATGCTTTAGGTGCTGGTTATATTGTTGAATTCATTCATGATTCTACTGAAAATTATTATGAGGGAGGAACATATGCTTGTAGGAATTGCAATAATGTTAAGTTTCCTCTCTATGTGTTGAAAATCTTGAAGCTATGCTTGTTTTACCTTCCTATGCTAGTTGATTATTGTTCCCATAAGTTGTTTGCTCACAAAATCCTATGCATAGGAAGTGGGTTAAACTTAAATGTGCTAGTCATATGCTTCATGATGCTCCCGTTATGTTTCAATTCTTATCTTTTATGTGAGCATCATTGTCATCATCATGTCTAGCTAGAAAGGCATTAAAGAAAAGCGCTTGTTGGGAGACAACCCAATATTTATCCTTACTTTTTTGTGTGTTCAAATGATTATGCTACTGTATTAATCATGTTTTATATCTTTTGTTTCAATAAAGTTCCAAGTAAGACCTTTAGGATAGCTTACGGTGATAGTTGTGTTGATCCTGCTGAGAATCAGAAACTTTTGCACCCAGTATATTAGTTTTTTTAATTCACAAAAACGTTCTTCTGATCTGATTCTTTTTGCTCTGGATTGGTACAGAAATTTCTTAGATCTTCCTAATTTGGTAGGATTTTTGGAGTTCAGAAGTATACGTTTGATACAGATTACTACAGATTGTTTTGTTTTTGATAGATTCTGTTTTTCTTGTGTTGTTTGCTTATTTTGATGCATCTATGGCTAGTATTAAGTGGTATGAACCATAGAGAAGTTGGAATACAGTAGATATTACACCAATATGAATTTAGAATGGGTTCATTACAGTACCTAAGTGGTGGTTTTATTTTCTTATACTAACGGAGCTTACGAGTTTTCTGTTGAGTTTTGTGTTGTGGAGTTTTCAAGTTTTGGGTAAAGATTTGATGGACTATAGAATAAGGAGTGGCAAGAGCCTAAGCTTGAGGATGCCCATGGCACCCCAATATATTCAAGAATAGCCAAAAGCCTAAGCTTGGGGATGCCCCGGATGGCATCCCCTCTTTCGTCTTCGTTCATCGGTAACTTTACTATAGCTATATTTTTATTCAGCACATGATATGTTTTTTGCTTGGAGCATCATTTTATTTTGTTAGTATTTGTTTTATGTTATTTATAATAATGTTTTGCATCTATATTTTCAATTAAAATGTCAAGGATAGCCTTTACCATGCTTATTTTGCTAGTATACATGTTGCTGTTTGAAAACAGAAAGTTTATCGTTGTTGCAAAAATTCCCTAGAAAAGTCAGAGCATGATATAATGTTGAAACTTTTTGTATATTGAGCTCTGATAAATCTTCTACAGCGTAGCATTTTTCTCATAATTTTTGGAGTTAGGGAAGTATGATGAATCTTGCATTCTTTACAGACTATACTGTTTTGGCAGATTGTTGTTATGGTTGCATTGTTTGCATATGTTTGCTTGTTTTGGTTATTTTATTTGAGGATAGGAGTATTAAATATGCAGAGGAATTTAGTATGCAATGTTGAATAATAATTTTAGTGATTTTTTATAGTAGAAAATGATAAGGTTTTTGCATTGGTTTATACTAACCTATCTCATGAGTTCTTGTTGAGTTTGGTGTGGATGAAGTTTTTGAGAAATAGAGAAACCATGATATGAGAGGAATTAAGGAGACACAAAAGTTCAAGCTTGGGGATGCCCAAGGCACCCCAAGACAATATTCTAAGAAGTCTCAAGCATCCAAGCTTGGGGATGCCCCGGTAGGCATCCCACCTATTTCTTCTTCAAACCACTATCGGTTAGTATCGGTTGAGCCTAAATTTTTGCTTCTTCACATGAGTTGTGCTATCCTTGCAATGTCATTTTATTTTTTTGCTTGTTGTTTGAATACAATACCAAGATCTGAAATTCTTTAATGAGAGAGAGTCTTCACATAGTTACATAATTATTTAGCTACTCATTGATCTTCACTTATATCTTTTTGGAGTAGTTTTTCATTTACTCGTGTGCTTCACTTATATCTTATGAGTAAATTGTTGAATGAGTTGAATGTCATAAATATGAAACTATATATGTCTCATTTGCTTATCCTATGAGGAGTAATGACTTCACATCTAAGAAGTAGAGGTCGTAAATTTATTGAAGGTTAGCAAGCATTGTATTGGTCATTTGAACAATTCATGAAAGAATATTGAAGGAAGAGAGATTTCACATATAAATATACTATCTTAGACATCTTTTATAATTGTGAGCACTCATTAAGTATGACATGCTAAAGAGTTGATGTTGGACAAGGAAGACAACGTAATGGGTTATGTTTTCTCACATCTCAGTTAAAGTAGATTGTCATGGATCATTCAAACATGTTGAGCTTGCCTTTCCCCCTCATGCTAGCCAAATTCCTTGCACCAAGTAGAGATACTACTTGTGCTTCCAAATATCATTAAACCCAGTTTTTGCCATGAGAGTCCACCATACCTACCTATGGATTGAGTAAGATCCTTCAAGTAAGTTGTCATCGGTGCAAGCAATAAAAATTGCTCTCTAAATATGTATGATCTATTAGTGTGAAGAAAATAAGCTTTATACGATCTTGTTATGGAAGCAATAAAAGCGACGGACTGCATAATAAAGGTCCATATACAAGTGGCAATATAAAGTGACGTTCTTTTGCATTAAGATTTTGTGCATCCAACCATAAAAGCGCATGACAACCTCTGCTTCCCTCTGCGAAGGGCCTATCTTTTACTTTATGTCTTTTACTTTATGCAAGAGTCAAGGTGATCTTCACCTTTCCCTTTTTCATTTTATCCTTTGACAAGCACCTCGTGTTGGGAAGATCCTGATATATATATATATATATCCAATTGGGTGTATGTTAGCATGAACTATTATTGTTGACATCGCCCAAAGGTGAATACGTTGGGAGGCAACACTATAAGCCCCTATCTTTCTCAGTGTCCGATTGAAACTCCATAACCGTTAGTATTGCGTGAGTGTTAGCAATTGTAGAAGACTATATGATAGTTGAGTATGTGGAGTTTGCTAAATCAAACCTCTGACATAGACCCTTCCTGAAAATAAGATGAATTGCAATTGTTTGATGACTGAGAACGAAGTTTGCTAGTTTTCAAGAAGTTTATGGTCTATGCTTTAACATGTGAATTGTTTGTTACTTGTTCGTGAGAAGTTTTATGAGATGAACTACTACTATGACATATAATCATGCTAGAAAAGGTGATTGAAACTATCATTGATCAAACTTGTGCACCTGCTAGCACTCACACTTCATAAATTATTTCTTTTATCATTTACCTACTCGAGGACGAGCAGGAATTAAGCTTGGGGATGCTGACACGTCTCCAACGTATCTATAATTTATGAAGCATTCATGCTATTTTATTATCTGTTTTGGATGTTTACGAGCTTTATTACACACTTTTATATTACTTTTGGGACCAACCTACTAACCGGAGGCCCAGCCCATATTGTTGTTTTATTGCATGTTTCAGTATTTTGAAGAAAAGGAATATCAAACGGAGTCCAAACGGAATGAAACCTAAAGGAGCGTGATTTTTGGAAAGGATATGATCCGGGAGACTTGGAGTTCAAGCCGGGGAAGGTTCGAGGAAGCCAGGAGATAGGAGGGCGCGCCCACCCCCCTGGGCGCGCCCCTGTCTCCTGGGCCCCTCGAGGCTCCCCCGACCGACTTCTTTCGCCTATATAACTCCACGTACCCTAAAAACATCGAAGAAGAAGATAGATCGGGAGTTCCGCCGCCGCAATCCTCTGTAGCCACCAAAAACCTCTCGGGGGCCCGTTCCGGCACCTTGCCGGAGGGGGGATCCCTCACCGGTGGCCATCTTCATCATCCCAGCGCTATCCATCACGAGGAGGGAGTAGTTCACCCTTGGGGCTGAGGGTATGTACCAGTAGCTATGTGTTTGATCTCTCTCTCTCTCGTGTTCTCTCTATGGCACGATCTTGATGTATCGCGAGCTTTGATATTATAGTTGTATCTTATGATGTTTCTCCCCCCTCTACTCTCTTGTGATGAATTGAGTTTTCCCTTTGAAGTTATCTTATCGGATTGAGTCTTTAATGATTTGAGAACACTTGATGTATGTCTTGTCGTGCTTATCTGTGGTGACAATGGGATATCACGTGATCCACTTGATGTATGTTTTGGTGATCAACTTGCGGGTTCCGCCCATGAACCTATGCATAGGGGTTGGCACACGTTTTCGTCTTGACTCTCCGGTAGAAACTTTGGGGCACTCTTTGAAGTACTTTGTGTTGGTTGAATAGATGAATCTGAGATTGTGTGATGCATATCGTATAATCATGCCCACGGATACTTGAGGTGACAATGGAGTATCTAGGTGACATTAGGGTTTTGGTTGATTTGTGTCTTAAGGTGTTATTCTAGTACGAACTCTTGAATAGATCGATCCGAAAGAATAACTTTAAGGTGGTTTCGTACCCTACCATAATCTCTTTGTTTGTTCTCCGCTATTAGTGGCTTTGGAGTGACTCTTTGTTGCATGTTGAGGGATTGTTATATGATCTATCTATGTTATTATTGTTGAGAGAACTTGCACTAGTGAAAGTATGAACCCTAGGCCTTGTTTCTTACCATTGCATTACCGTTTACGCTCACTTTTATCATTAGTTACCTTGCTGTTTTTATAATTTCAGATTACAAATACCCATATCTATCATCCATATTGCACTTGTATTACTATATCTTCGCCGAACTAGTTCACCTATACAATTTACCATTGTATTGGGTGTGTTGGGGACACAAGAGACTCTTTGTTATTTGGTTGCAGGGTTGTTTGAGAGAGACCATCTTCATCCTACGCCTCCCACGGATTGATAAACCTTAGGTCATCCACTTGACGGAAATTTGCTACTGTCCTACAAACCTCTGCACTTGGAGGCCCAACAACGTCTACAATAAGAAGGTTGTGTTGTAGACATCAACGCTCCCTCAACTCCATAGCCGGCCCGCCTCCTTCCTCGAGGAGCTCCACCGGAAGATCTCGGCTGCTTCGCTCCCAGTGGTGCTTAGGGGCGATTTTAGCCTCCTTCATTTCGCAGAGGACAAGAGCAATTCGCACGTCAACTTTGCGCGTATGCAAATGTTCAATGACTGCATTGCTAACCTTGGGCTCCGCTAAATAGATAGGGTTGGTGCCAGGTTCACCTGGACCAACCGTCAGGCTGCCCCGACCCAGTCCGTCATGGATCGGGTCCTAGTTTCCCCGGAATGGGACCTCCGTTGCTCTCTTGCTTCCCTCCGGCCATCACTCGGATCGGTTCCGACCACGTCCCCCTCCTCCTCTCTTCCGCTGACGATCGTCCCCTGATCCCTCCCCGGTTCCGGTTTGAGACATTTTGGTTGTCCCGAGCTGGCTTCTAAAGGAAATATGCCCTAGAGGCAATAATAAAGTTATTATTTATTTCCTTATATCATGATAAATGTTTATTATTCATGCTAGATTTGTATTAACCGGAAACATGATGCATGTGTGAATACATAGACAAACATATTTTCACTAGTATGCTTCTACTAGACTAGCTCATTAATCAAAGATGGTTATGTTTCCTAACCATAGACATGAGTTGTCATTTCATTAACGGGATCACATCATTAGTAGAATCATGTGATTGACATGACCCATTCCATTAGCTTAGCACTTGATCATTTAGTATGTTGCTATTGCTTTCTTCATGACTTATACATGTTCCTACAACTATGAGATTATGCAACTCCCGTTTACCGGAGGAACACTTTGTGTGCTACCAAACGTCACAACGTAACTGGGTGATTATAAAGGAGCTCTACAGGTGTCTCCGAAGGTACATGTTGAGTTGGCGTATTTCGAGATTAGGTTTTTTCACTCCGATTGTCGGAGAGGTATCTCTGCGCCCTCTCGGTAATGCACATCACTATAAGCCTTGCAAGCAATGTAGCTAATGAGTTAGTTACGGAATGATGCATTACATAACGAGTAAAGAGACTTGCCGGTAACGAGATTGAACTAGGTATTGAGATACCGATGATTGAATCTCGGGCAAGTAACATACTGATGACAAAGGGAACAACGTATATTGTGCGGTTTGACCGATAAAGATCTTCGTAGAATATGTGGGAACCAATATGAGCATCCAGGTTCCGCTATTGGTTATTGACCGGAGATGTGTCTCGGTCATTTCTACATAGTTCTCAAACCCGTAGGGTCCGCACGCTTAAAGTTCGGTGACGATCGGTATTATGAGTTTATGTCATTTGATGTACCAAAGGTAGTTCGGAGTCCCGGATGAGATCGGGGACATGACGAGGAGTCTTGAAATGGTCGAGACGTAAAGATCGATACATTGGACGACTATATTCGGACATCGAAAAGGTTCGAATGATTTGGGTATTTTGAGTACCGGGAGTTCTGGGAATCTGAGGAAGAAGTAATGGGCCTCATGGGCCAAGTGGTGGCAGAAGGAGGCAGGGCGCGCGGCCCCCCTAGCCCAAACCGAATTGGACTAGGGGGCCGGCCCCCCTTTCCTCCTTTTCCTCCCTCTCCTTCCTTCTCCCTCTCCTCCTTCCTTTCCTCCTCCTAGTGGGAGTAGGAAAGGGGAGTCCTACTCCTATTAGGAGGAGGACTCCTCCAACTGGCGCGCCCTACAAGGGCCAGCCGGCGTCCCCCCTTGCTCCTTTATATACGGGGGCAGGGGGGCACCTCTAGACACACAAGTTGATCAGTTGATCTCTCCCAGCCGTGTGCGGTGCCCCCCTGCACCATATTTCACCTCGGTAATATCGTAGCGGTGCTTAGGCGAAGCCCTGCGTCGGTAGCATCATCAACACCGTCAGCACGCCGTCGTGTTGACAGAACTCTCTCGCAAAGCTCTGCTGGATCGGAGTTCGTGGGACGTCATCGAGCTGAACGTGTGCTGAACTCGGAGGTGCCGTACGTTCGGTACTTGGATCGGTCGGATCGTGAAGACGTACGACCACATCAACCGCGTTGTGCTAACGCTTCCGCTTTCGGTCTATGAGGGTACATGGACAATACTCTCCCCTCTCGTTGCTATGCATCACCATGATCTTGCGTGTGCGTAGGATTTTTTTTTGAAATTACTACGTTCCCCAACAGCTTCGTCGAGGCCGTGACCGCTCGCTGGGTGGAGGCTCGCGCCCATTCCTAGTCCCTGTCTCCCCCCCCCCCTCCGCCATCGACTCGTGGCATTTCTGTGACAAGCGAGACCGGCAGTTCAGGAAGGGGTGGGGCGCCAACTTGGGTCGCGACTTCCACGAGCGTAAGAAGGCCCTTCTATCTGCTATTCAGGCCCTTGACGTGCACGCCGACGCCTCCGACCTCTCTCCTGAGGAGTGGCTTTCCCGGTACGACCAGGAAGACCAACTCTCAGTCATCTACTCCGACGAGGAGGCCTACTAGCGTGTGCGCGGGGCCTAGAAATGGGTATTGAAGGGTGATGCGAATATGGTGTATTTTCATGCCATCACGAATGGCCGTCGTAGACGTAACACCATCCCCCTTCTCTGGGATGGGACGGCTCTATTGCAGTCCCTGCGGGACATTAGGTCCCATGTTCACGGCTTCTATAGGTCTCTGTTCGCCGACGCTCCTTGGAGCGGCTTATCCCTGGCCCTGGATTATTGGTCCGGCCGCCAGCTTGTCACGGATGAGGAGAATGCGGCCCTCACGGACCCCTTCTCTGAGGGCGAGGTATGGGCCGCCATCAAAGGCATGAACCCTACCTCGGCCCCGGGCCCGGATGGCCTGCCAGTTAAGTTCTTCCAAGCCTTATGGAATGTGATCAAATCAGAGGTCATGGCCATCTTTGATGAGTTCTATGTTGGGTCCATAGATCTCGGGCGCCTCAACTACAGGACGATCTCGCTTATCCACAAGGTTCCTGGGGCGTGTGACATCCGTCAGTTTCGCCCAATCATGGTGATAAATGTGATCTTCCGTATTCTGGCAAAAGGGTACGCCAATAGGGTGACCCTGCTCGTAGACCACATTACCCATCCCAACCAATCGGCCTTCATCCAAGGCCGATATATTATGGATGGGGTGCTAGTCCTTCACGAAATTCTCCATGAGGTCCGCTCCAAACACCTCAAGGCGGTCTTCCTGAAGATCGATTTCCATAAGGCCTATGACATTGTTAGTTGGCCCTTCCTTCGGGAAGTTCTTCTACGGAAAGGTTTCGACGACCGGTGGATCTCTAGGGTGATGCAAATGGTCTCTTGTGGTCGCACTGCCGTGAACATCAATGGGGAGATCGGCCCCTACTTCCCCACTCTTTGTGGGGTAAGGCAAGGCGACCCTTTCTCCCCGTTCCTGTTCAATATGGTGCTGGACGCACTGGCTGCCATCCTGGACAAGGCTAAGGCGGTGGGCCATATTCATGGGCTTGCTCCCCACTTGGCCGGTGGCGCCGGTATATCCCTGCTCCAGTACACTGACAACACCATCATCATGGTCTAAGGCTCGGACGCGGACATCGCTAACCTTAAGTTCCTCCTCCTCTGCTTCCAACAAATGTCTGGCCTCAAGATCAACTTTGATAAGAGTGATGTGATGGTGATGGGCTACTCTCCGGACGAGGCTCGCGACATCTCCAACCGCCTGAATTTCCGCCTAGGCGCCTTCCCCACCACCTACCAGGGAACGCCCATTAGTGACTCTCGGCTTACTATTGCTGACCTGCGACCGACTGTGGCCAAGTTGCAGACGTGCATTAAGCCTTGGCAGGGTTGGTGGCTGTCAAAGGCGGCCCAGACGATTCTCATCAACTCTTCGCTCTCCAGTCTCCTCTTGTTCCTCATGAGTTTCTACATCCTCCACGAGACGCTTCACCATGAGATTGCCAAGGTCAATCCCGCTTCTATTGGGCCGGGGATGGTTAGTTGGCCCGACATCTGTAAGCCTCGGGAGCAAGGTGGCCTCGGTATCATGTGCTCGAAGCGCATGAATATCGCGCTCCTTTCCCGCGGCTTTGGCGCATCTCGCAAGGGCATGGTGGGCTTTGGCTAGACATCATCCGGAATAAGTACCTGCTGTTGGGTAACATAGTAATTTCAAAAAAATTCCTACGCACACGCAAGATCATGGTGATGCATAGCAACGAGAGAGGAGAGTGTGTCCATGTACCCTCGTAGACCGAAAGCGGAAGCGTTAACTGCTTAGCGGTTGATGTAGTCGTCGTCTTCACGGCCCGACCGATCAAGCACCGAAACTACGGCACCTCCGAGTTCTTGCACACGTTCAGCTCGATGGCGTTCCCGTACTCGATCCAGCGAGAATGTCGGGGAAGAGTTCCGTCGACCTGACGGCGTGGTGACGGTCTTGATGTTCTACCGTCGCAGGGCTTTGCCTAAGCACCGCTGCAATATTATCGAGGAGAACTATGGTGGAGGGGGGCACCGCACACAGCTAAGAGATCAAGAGATCAATTGTTGTGTATCCAAGGGGTGCCCCCCTCCCCGTATATAAAGGAGTGGAGGAGGGGAGGGCTGGCCCTCTCTATGGCGCATCCTAGGAGGAGTCCTACTCCCACCGGGAGTAGGATTCCCCCCCTTCCAAGTAGTAGGAGTAGGAGTTAAGGAAAGGGGAGAGAGAAGAGAAGGAAGGAGGGGGCGCAGCCCCTCATAGTCCAGTCGGACTAGGCCTTGGGGGCTCCCAACCTCTCCTCTCTCTTTCCCCTAAAGCCCAATAAGGCCCATATACTCCCCGGCGAATTCCGAAACTTTCCGTACTCGAAAAATACCGAATCATTCGGAACCTTTCCGATGTCCGAATATAGTCGTCCAATATATCGATCTTTACATCTCGACCATTTCGAGACTCCTCGTCATGTCCCCGATCTCATCCGGGACTCCGAACTACCTTCGGTACATCAAAACACATAAACTCATAATATAACTGTCATCAAACTTTAAGCGTGCGGACCCTACGGGTTCGAGAACAATGTAGACATGACCGAGACACGTCGCCGGTCAATAACCAATAAGCGGAACCTGGATGCTCATATTGGCTCCCACATATTCTCACGAAGATCTTTATCGGTCAAACCGCATAACAACATACGTTGTTCCCTTTGTCATCGATATGTTACTTGACCGAAATTCGATCGTCGGTATCTTAATACCTAGTTCAATCTCGTTACTGGCAAGTCTCTTTACTCGTTCCGTAATACATCATCCTGCAACTAACTCATTAGTTACAATGCTTGCAAGGCTTATAGTGATGTGTATTACCGAGTGGGCCCAGAGATACCTCTCGACAATCGGAGTGACAAATCCTAATCTCGAAATACGCCAACCCAACAAGTACCTTCGAAGACACCTGTAGAG
Organism: Aegilops bicornis; assembly: GCA_021605145.1. Lineage (NCBI taxonomy): Eukaryota > Viridiplantae > Streptophyta > Magnoliopsida > Poales > Poaceae > Aegilops > Aegilops bicornis. Next base: position 119,638,468 of record CM038673.1, read on the forward strand.
CACCTTTATAATCACCCGATTCGTTGTGACGTTTGGTAGCACGCATAAGTGTTCCTCGGTGAGGGAGTTGCATAATCTCATAGTTATAGGAGCGTGTTATAAGTCATGAAGAAAGCAATAGCAACATACTAAGCGATCAAGTGCTAAGCTAACGGAATGGGTCAAGTCAATCACATCATTCTCCTAATGATGTGATCCCGTTAATCAAATGACAACTCATGTCTATGGTTAGGAAACTTAACCATCTTTGATTAACGAGCTAGTCAAGTAGAGGCACACTAGTGACACTATGTTTGTCTATGTATTCACACATGTTTTATGTTTCCGGTTAATACAATTCTAGCATGAATAATAAACATTAATCATGATATAAGGAAAGAAATAATAACTTTATTATTGCCTCTAGGGCATATTTCCTTCACCTGCGTGGCCAACCTTTGGCCTTACATCAATGATGCACGGTGGATCCCAATTTTGGCGATCGGTCATTGATTGCTCCCTGTTCTCCGTATTGGGACCTCCATATCGGTCGGATCCGATTCAGCGACCCTGTTCTGGTTTGACCGATGGGCGGGAGACTCGCCCTTCGCGGCCCGGTTCCACGATCTCTTCTCCATCACTGTCGTCCCAACGATCTCACTGTCGTCCACACTTTGTTCTCATACATGGATCTTATCTCAGATTTCATGGCCTCCAGCCATTTCGCGGAATCTGGGCTCATCATCGCTTCCTCATAGTTCGTAGGTTTATCATGGTCTAGTAACATGACTTCCAGAACAGGATTACCGTACCACTCTGGTGCGGACCGTACTCTGGAAGACCTACAAGGTTCTGTAGTAACTTGATCTGAAGTTTCATGATCATCATCTTTAGCTTCCTCACTAATTGGTGTAGGAATCACTGGAACTAATTTACGTGATGAACTACTTTCCAATTCGGGAGAAGGTACAATTACCTTATCAAGCTCTACTTTCCTCCCACTCACTTCTTTGGAGAGAAACTCCTTCTCTAGAAAGGATCCATCTTAGCAACGAATATCTTGCCTTCGGATATGTGATAGAAGGTGTACCCAATAGTTTCCTTTGGGTATTCTATGAAGACGCACTTCTCCGATTTGGGTTCGAGCTTATCAGGTTAAAACTTTTTCACATAAGCATTGCAACTCCAAACTTTAAGAAACGACAGCTTAGGTTTATTGGTAAACCATAGTTCATACGGTGTCGTCTCAACGGATTTTGATGGTGCCCTATTTAAAGTGAATGCAGTTGTCTCTAATGCATAACCCCAAAATGATAGTGGTAAATCGGTAAGATACACCATAGATCGCACCATATCAAATAAAGTGCGGTTATGACGTTCGGACACACCGTTACGCTGTGGTGTTCCAGGTGGCATGAGTTTGTGAAACTATTCCACATTATTTTAACTGAAGGCCAAACTCGTAACTCAAATATTCATCACCACGATCAGATCGCAGAAACATTTATTTTCTTGTTATGATGATTTTCCACTTCACTCTGAAATTCTTTGAACCTTTCAACTATTTCAGACCTATGTTTCATCAAGTAGATATACCCATATCTGCTCAAATCATCTGTGAAGGTGAGAAAATAACGATACCATACGAGCCTTAATACTCATTGGTGCGCATACATCGGTATGTATTATTTCCAACAAGTCAGTAGCTTCGTTCCATTGTTACGGAGAAGCGGAGTTTTAGTCATCTTGCCCAAAAATCACGGTTACATAAGCATCAAATGATTCATAACCAAGTGATTTCGAAAATCCATCTTTTATGGAGTTTCTTCATCGCTTTACACCGATATGACCCAAGCGGCGATTACCACAAATAAGTTGCTCTATCATTATTAACTTTGCATCTTTTAGCATCAATATTATGAATATGTGTATCACTACGATCGAGATCCAACAAACTATTTTCATTGGGTGTATGACCATTGAAGGTTTTATTCATGTAAACAGAACAACAATTATTCTTTGACTTTAAATGAATAACTGTATTGCAATAAACATGATCAAATCATATTCATAATCAACGCAAATGCCAAATAACATCTATTTAGGTTTAACACTAATCCCGAAAGTATAGGGAGTGTGTGATGATGATCATATCAATCTTGGAACTATTTCCAACACTCATCGTCACTTCCCCTCAACTAGTCTCTGTTTATTATGTAACTCCTATTTCCAGTTACTAATCTTAGCAACCGAACAAGTATCAAATACTCAGGGGCTACTATAAACACTAGTAAGGCACACATCAATAACATGTATATCAAATATACCCTTGTTGTGACGCCCGGATAATCACGCTACAGTAATCCCACGCTAATCATGCCACGTCACCTCGGTTACTGTGACTAAACTCTCGTTGATTCAAACCCGGTTCAACTTCATATTGAAAACATAGGCAAAGAAATAAAAGTTTTCAAAAATTAAAACAAAAAGTGTGGGGGAGGAAACCCCACTGGCCCAACTGGGCCAGGCCCCCCCCACCTGGCCCAGCCCCCCTCCCCTGGCCCGGCCCAGCCGGCCGGCCACCTTATCCACCCCCCTCCCCCGGTCGGCTAACCCTAGCCGCCCCAGCGCCCTCACTCCCCCCCCGATCCCCCTTTCTCCCTCCCGCCCGATCTAGATCAGGCCGATCCACCGTCGCGCCCCGGCGCCCGGCGATCCCCGCCGCCCGACCGCGTCGCCCCTCTCCCCTGCGCCCCTCGCTGCCCGGATCCCCCACCGTCGCCCCTGAGGTCCCTCGCCCGCCAGCGAGGTCGTCCCGACCCCGCCTCACGGATCCGCCCGGCAGCGCCCGGCCGCCTCCCGCCCGCCTCCTCAGCAGTGCGCCACCGGCGCCCGAGCCCGCCTCGTAGACCCCACGAACCCCCACCGTGAGCTCTCCCTCTCCTCCCTCGGACCCCTCGCTCCCCTCTCCCCTCCCGAACGCCGCCGTCGCCCCGGGCCTCCCCGTCGCCGGCTCCGGCCGCCCCGCCAGCGATCACCAGCCCACGCCGCCCAGCCACGCCGTCCCCGCCTCCCTCTCCCTCCTCCTCCTCGCCCGGCGCCTTTCCCCCTCCGCCCGCACCGAATGCCCCTCCGCCAATGATCCTGTCGCTGGCGCCCCGTGACCAAGCAGTCCTGAGGCGAGCCCGTGTGGCTCGGCGCGCCATGTGACCCTCCCGACCCCGTGGCGCGCCCAAGCGGAGACCGAACCTCCTCGCCGCCTCCGCGCTCGCCATGGCGCCGTTCGGCTGAGTCCGGCCGACCCTTGCCCCCCATCGGACGCGCCGCCCTCTCCCCCTTCCGAGCAGCCGACCAGCGCCCGTTTATGCCGAACCACGGTCAAGCGAGCTCGGCGCCCCTCGCCCTTGGTATGCAGAGCCAACTCCGGCCCCCCTGACGTGGCATGGCACAGGGCCCCGCACAGGCCAGTGATGGGCCCAGGGCCTCCCCCTCGCTCTGTTGACTCGGTTCGGCGGCCGGGGTGACGATCCACCCCCCCCTCTGCATACATGGCCAGTGAGGTCCCACCTGCAGAACGGTTTTAAAATTAAAAAGAAAAAGGATAATGTAATTTAAATAAATAATAAATAAAAATGAATAAAACTAATTAATTAATTAATTAATTAATTAATTAAGTAATTAATTTATTTATTTAATCCTGATTAATTAAACCTAATGACTAATTAACCTAATTAACTACTGATAATTAAACTTAACTAAGTTAATTAGTTAGCAGTATGTAATGAGCAGGACCCACATGTCGGGGTTGACTTGGTCAACCACTGTTGATTCTTGACGTCTGCATGACATCATCTTGGCGTCATAAATACATTTTGAATTAATTAATTAATTAATTAAATTCGAGAAATTATTAAAATCTTTTAAAAATCATATCTTTTAATCCGTAACTTCGGATTAAAATATTTTCAACATGAAAGTTGCTCGAGCAGCGAGGCGAATCCGGATACGTGATCCGTTCGTCCGCCACACACCTAACCTATCAGACCTGCAACTTTTCTCCTCGGCTCCTCTGTGAAAACCCAAAACAAGGGATACTTTCCGGATGTTTCCCCATAACGATACCCCCCTCATACCACGTTAGAACACGCCTAGCATCACTTCTTGACATGTCATGCATCGTTATGCATCTGTTTACTTAGTATTCATTGTTTCTTCCCCTCTTCTCTCAGGTAGACTACTGAGGCCAAGCCCAGCTGCTTCTTTGGCCGGTTCGACTACGGTGTTGGCGACCCCTCTCTCTTGCGAGCAACCAGGCAAGCCCCTTTGATCATCCCGATATCGCCCATTCCATTCTCTCATGCTTGCATTAGATTTTTACTCTCTTGTTATTGTTTGCACCTATTACGATGCATAGCCTTGCTTTTGTATCTATTTGTTGTTTCCTTACACCTTATCCTAAAGCGCTTAGTATAGGTTGGTTAGAGACCCATCGGTGACCCCCCACCTTGTCCTTGTTGCCCTGCTTCATCATTGAAGACCCGATCAGCGGGATCGAAGACCAGGCCCGACACGCACATCACTTCCCTTAGTTGCTCGACACTACTAGGTTACTATCGAGTACCGAGGGTGAAACCTCTACAAAGACTTCCGATATTAACCTGTAGTATAGCTATCCGGTTGTGGTCATCGAGGGTGATTTCCTCCTTAACCACTTCCGTCACGACTACGTCGTGCAACCCCTCAAGTGTGGACCTCGAGGGTGAATCCTCTTATGTTCACCTTGATGACTACATTGAGTGGAATTCACGGGGTGATTCCTCGGGTTTTCCTTGATGTTTGGACACACGGTTACTTGGACTTTTACCCTTTGTTACTTGGAAAGGCGGGTGCGACCACGAGGGGTACCAGCGGCGTGCTTAATTGCGAGTGATGTGGAGCGGGTTGACTGGAAGGTGCCGCGAGATAATTACGAGGCGTGGCGGGCATTCCTAGCCCTTGCCGCAAGTCCTCGAGGCAGGCAGCGAGGTCACATCTTCGTGAGTCTACGCTTGTTACCGCGTTCCTAATCCACTACGATTTGGATATTTGATCCGAGGGCCTCGGCACGATAGCACTAACCATCATGTGGGCATAGTATGGGCGTTACTGCGTCGTATACATCAGCCGAAGCTTAATAGGCGTCGGCTGACGGGCGGCGGCAAGGTTGGACTGGTAAGCTCACGCCTTTTTAGGGAGGTAGCTAGGTGCGCTCACCGGCCGCCCTGTAGCGTCTTGAGGAGTTCGGGGAGATGGCCCATGACCCTGGGGCATAGGTTTAGTCCGTGGCTGGCCTCTCTATTAAGCCTAGGTCGGGTTGCGGCGTATTGTTTGGCGAGGCGGGCATGACCACGGAAAGTGTGTCCGGCGGAGTTAAGCGGCGTGGTGGGTAAGTTGGTGCACCCTGCAGTGAAGAAAACATATGTCGATAGCCTGTCCTCTGATAGCGGACACTTGGAGTTGTATCGATCGATACAACTAGAACTGGATACTTGTGATGAGAACCGGATGGCGATGAGAAATGTATTGTGATGATAAGCTGGATAGTATGGCTCACGGGATTTCTTTCTCGCGAGGAGTCGAGAAAGGATCTCTGGCGAGGTTGATAACACTCTTGCTACTTTAAGTTATGCTACTCTACTCCCTCTTGTTTGCTTTGCAAGATGGTGGTTTCGGAAGATACTAGTCTTCGATAGGACTAGGCCTTCTCTCTATTACGGCATTTACGCAACCCAGTCCACATATACAGACCTTCCTTTGATAATATTGCATATGTAGTGTAGATCCTTGCTTGCGAGTACTTTGGATGAGTACTCACGGTTGCTTTGCTCCCCTTTTCCCCTTTCTTCTTCTTTCCGGTTGATGTAACGGATAGCGGAGCCCGGGAGCCAGATGCCACCGCCGATGCTTACTACTACGTGGAGGCGGCTGATGACCGGGAGTAGTTAGGAGGCTCCAGCGGGAGGCCTTGCCTTTTCGATCGATGTTGCTTTTGTGCTAGCCTTCTTAAGGCAAACTTGTCTAACTCATATACGTACTCAGATATTGTTGCTTCCGTGACTCTTGTGTTTCGAGCTTATGTATTCGAGCCCTCGAGGCCCCGGCTTGTAATATAAAGCTTGTATTATTTTTTAATTTGTGTCTAGAGTTGTGTTGTGATATCTTCCGTGAGTCCTTGATCTTGATCGTACACATTTGCGTGTATGATTAGTGTACGATTGAATCGAGGCGTCACAAGTTGGTATCGAGCCCATTGCTGTAGGAATCCCCTTCCAACTCCTTGGCGAAGTCGAGTCTAGACATTGCAAAAACTTTTACTAACTTGGTTGTGTGCCTTACGGGCCCACGTCGCCATTAGGTGGTATTAGGATCTTTTACTCCTCGACCTTTACTGCGGGACTCTGAACTCTCTCCTATTCGGGTTAAATGAATTTGCTAAAAACAAAACTAACTTTAGGTTCTGTAAGTACTTTCTCCGGAGAGCCCCTCACTTCAGATGATAAATGCGCTAATCAGAAGATTCCGAAGATACTCTCTGATGTTCTCTCGAGACTTTGTGCTCATCACTTTTGCTATTCCTGACCACCGATAAATCTGTATGGATAACTACTTACACTTGCCATTCATACGGTCATCCCCCATTGATCTTGTTATTACAAGATACCCCGAAGTTTTCTCTATTGTTCCGAGAATACTTTGTGCCTACTGCCTAGCAGTTCTTTGCTACATGAATACCCCTTCAAATAAACCCTCGCACTTGTCGAGTATCCGCTCAACCCAGTTGTTCATGTGTTTAACAAAAGTCTTCAAAATATTATTCGGTCTTCCGAAAACCCTCTGGAGCCTTTGGCTCTTGAAATTCTTGCTTGCTTGCATTATGGTTAATCCCATAAGTCTCTTAGTCATATTGACATTCCTTGTCATTATCATTTTGAGTCTGTTAATTCAATATGTTTGCGAACACCCGCAATCATCATTGATCCTTATAAATTACCTTTACGGCTGAGCTGCCATTCTTTTAAGCTGGAATTGGTTCTCGACCGGTCAAGTGTAGATTGATTGTACCCTAAGGCTATTCAACTTATCCATCCCTAATCGAGCATTGCTTGACCCCTTGATTAGGAATCATAATTCTTTTGCATTTGGCAATTGAGTTAGTCGATTGTTTCTATAGTTTGACCTCCTTGCATTCTTCTTCCTCTAGTTGAGTCTTGATGCTCACGTCGGATCCCTTGTGGACCACGGATCCTTTGTTGGATTCTATCGACAACGCCCTTCATATTCAATAACCTTGTGAGCCTTTCCTCTCATACATAATGCCTTTGATAAATTGTATCCTCTGCTTTCTCAACCATGCTACGCCTTGAGCTTGAGTTAATTATCTCTAACGATTCCGGTATATGATTCCAAGAAGCCCCTATGGGTAGGACATATGCCTTCACTAAACCGTGTGAACCCGAAAGTTTTCACAAATCATACTCTTAGGTGCTTCGCGGATAAAATTTTCAACACTTTGCAACTTCATTGAGCGTGAGAAGTGAATGAAAGGTTGTGCATTGGAGAAGTGGGAGACGACCTTGAACTTTGTGTTCATGCCCATGGACTCGATGTAGATCTTATCATTAGAGCTTCTCTTAAATTAATTTTTCCTTTGGTATAAGCTCATCTTATATCTGAGATCGGCCTTTTGCAATCGTGGTTCCGACCATGTTCTCTTTTAAATATCATGTCTGTGCAAGTTAAATCAATTGTCTCCTATGGATCAATACACCAGTCCAACCTTTACTTTGATCTTGTGTCGAGTATTACCCCACGGTATCTCGAGATTATCATGGAACGCATAACTTCTTATGAGTTCTTCATCAAGTGCTACCTTCCTTGATTCCAATTCTTCACGGGCTCTGAGTTATTAAACACTCAAAGACACCGATAAGCTGAACCGAGCCCTTTTCACGGTTCAACAACTCTTGATAGCTTCTATAAATGCGAGTTTGTACCCGACCACGCCATTCCTAGCCTGTTTGGCTATGTCATTGTCGTGATGATTTTAAGCGTGCTACCTGGTCCTTCTTCTCGGAGCACAATTTTCGACGATGAACTAACCTTACGTCGATCCTCATCGTCTTATCATTTCGCCTTGAACAACAAGCTTGGTTTCGAGTTTGAGTCGTACCCTTGGTTCCAATAACCTTTCACTTCATCATTACTTTGACTTGTTGTCGTCATTGCTCGATTACATACGCATGAAATCTCTCGACAATTGTGTCGTGATCATCATCAACCTTATGAGCTCTTCCGAATTCAATTGAATTCATGATGGGTAATACCTTTCCTTGCCCCTCGATGATTCCTGTTCTCGCCGACCACTTTATTGCCTTCCGTTCAACACAACTTGTTCGTGTTTTGTGTAAACCTTGAGATCCACGATACCCGAAGTTGATCTTCCTTACCTCGGAAGTATTACCATCTCCTTTTATCGAGGATGTGGTGAGAATTTCACCACCTCTTAAGAATTCTTGATATCATAATACTTCTTGCCATCTTCGTTCATTCCTTGGCCCCGTATTGTTTTCAGCGGAATACCGACAATTGAGCTATGGCGTGTGAATTCAAAACTTCTAGCAAGCCTCTTGCTTTGAAGTGAAATTCTTAGACTATTGATTATTGATTCACCATTCCAACGTTGGTCGTGCAACCCGGCCCATATTTGGTAGCACCTTTCAACAGTGTTTACTTGTGTATGTTTTCCTCGAGCATACTTCCTTATATCATTTGATATGACAAATGTTATCTCCTTGTTCACTTAATTGTGGAAATCCATCTTTTGGGAATCTCGGTGAATTGCCGTTGAGTTCACGAGACACCTCCTTGTCCTCTCCTTGGGTTAATGATGGACTCTTGTTATGGAAATCACTTCATAGTCCATTTCCCGAGAATCTTACAATGTCATCTCGTCAATTTGCGTTGCACCTTTTCTTCTCAGGTATCCTAAGTGCGAGGTATCCTGACACCAATCGGATCTGAATCTCGGTCGAGATATGATGGTTGGGACAACTTTCAAGAGTTATGATGTTGATCCTTTGATGACCCGGTAGCATGATGTCATGCCTAGCACCGCCCCCCCCCGGCTGGAGGACCTATCATAATAGATTCCTTTTCAGCAGGGTTATCCATTCATCCATGAGGGAATTGTATCTTGGTTCTACAAGTTATTCTGATGGATCCTTCGTGATTCCAAAGTCGATCTTCACGAAGACCATGTCAATGCTATCTCGAAGCATGTACGTGGTACTACGATTTTCAATAGGGACATTTGAAGCACGATGCTAAATTTTATTTATCATTTATCCTAACACCGTTGTATGGATAATATCATGAGATTCCTCCCCCCCTTACCTAAAGAGTTTTCTACATTATATCCTGCCACGGATATCATGCTCTGCTTGTCCTTGGTAAGGGTATATCCCTGAAATATGTGTTTAAACACATTTTCCTTTCCATTGATACATTTAATATGATAATCATATTTTACTTTCCATTGGTTGTTTGAACCTTTTTTGTGATCTATATGATCTAAGCAGCAATATTCTACTGCTTATGTAAACACCTCGAGGTACAACTCTGTCAGTAAGACCCTGTTACTATTGTTGATGGCATTCCGGTAGCCACCGATGGACGAGAACTTTGCCTATTGGTCCGCCTCGTTCAGCGGCAGCAAAGATGGTTCTCTTGACCCTCGCCCTTGGTACCGATGTTGTTGCCGACATAAGCGATAGGCTGATCCTCGACATGGCTTGCTAACATGACCATGCAAGATGTCAATGCCCTTTCCTACTTTTAACCCATATGGTGGGCCCATAACCCACAGTTCCACATGATCGAAACCTGACTCTCCTGTACACCCTGTTGTCAGAGTTATTCCTCGTGCTTGACTTTGTATGCAATTCACTGGCCACTTGACTGTTGACCTATTCTGGTATCGGACACAATACTTATTCCCGTTGCTCAGAACCCCTTCGCTTTTCTGCTTGAGGCAATGAACAATTGCCTATCCGCTTGAAACTTCTTATTGCACCGTCTTACTTTACTCTCGATGTGTGTCATTTGTTCAACTCGAGAGATACTCATATATTCATTCTTGGGATACCCCGGATGAATTTCCCTTATAACATCCTAACATTGTAGAGCTGCCCCTTACCTATTCGTAAGTACGATGGAGTTCCCCGAAGAAAGGACGACAACTTCATCATGATGCTTTGGAATAAAGAATTGAAGACATCAACGAAAGAGATTAACTTCTTCTAGAAGATCCGTTAGAATATCATAACCAGAACTTTCCCCCTTACTCCCCTCTTAAATCTCGGGACGAGATTTCTTGTAGTGGAGGAGAATTGTGGCCTTGGGATAATCACGCTCTGATAATCCCACGCTAATCATGCCCACGTCACCTCGATTCTTTGTGACTAAACTCTCGTTGATTCAAACCGGTTCAACTTCATATTGAAAACATAGGCAAAAGAAATAAAAGTTTTCAAAAATTAAAACAAAAAGTGTGGGGGAGGAAACCCCACTGGCCCAACTGGGCCAGCCCCCCCCCCCACCTGGCCCAGCCCCCCCTCCCCTGGCCCGGCCCAGCCGGCCGGCCACCTTATCCACCCCCCTCCCCCGGTCGGCTAACCCTAGCCGCCCCAGCGCCCTCACTTCCCCCCCGATCCCCTTTCTCCCTCCCCCGCCCCGATCTAGATCGGGGCCGATCCACCCCGTCGCGCCCCCGACGCCGACGATCCCCGCCGCCCCGACCGCGTCGCCCCCTCTCCCCCTGCGCCCGCGCCGGATCCCCACCGTCGCCCCACGCGAGGTCCCTCGCCCTGGGTCGTCCCCGACCCCACGCCTCACCGGATCCGCCCGACAGCAGCCGCCTCCCCGCCCGCCTCCTCAACGGTCGCCACCGAGCGCCCCCGAGCCCGCCTCGTAGACCCCACGAACCCCCACCGTGAGCTCTCCCTCTCCTCCCTCGGACCCCTCGCTCCCCTCTCCCCTCCCGAACGCCGCCGTCGCCCCGGGCCTCCCCGTCGCCGGCTCCGGCCGCCCCAGCATGATCCTGGCCCACGCCGCCCAGCCACGCCGTCCCCGCCTCCCTCTCCCTCCTCCTCGCCCGTGGCGCCTTTCCCCCCTCCGCCCGCACCCGAATGCCCCTCCGTCGTGGATCCCGTCACGGCGCCCCGTGACCAAGCGGTCACGGGCCGAGCCGTGTGGCTCGGCGCATGACCCCTCCCGACCCATGTACGCCCCGGCGGAGACCGAACCTCCTCGCCCGCCTCACTTCGCCATGGCGCCGTTCCGAGTCCGGCCGACCCTTGCCCCATCGGACGCGCCGCCTCTCCCCTTCGAGCGCCGACCAGCGCCCGTTTAGCCGAACACAGTCCGTGACTCGGCGCCCCTCCGGTAGCCAGACCAACTCCGCCCCACCCCTGTAGGCGTGGCATGGCACAGGGCCCTTTGGCCAGCAGTGATGGGCCGAGGCCCCCCCCCTCGCTACATTGACTCGGTCGTGGTGGCCGATCCACCCCCCCTCTCTGTCTAATGACAGTGGGTCCCACTGCGAGCGGTTTTAAAATTAAAAACAAAAAGGATAATGTAATTTAAATAAATAATAAATCAAAATGAATAAAACTAATTAATTAATTAATTAATTAATTAATTAATTAAGTAATTAATTTATTTATTTAATCCTGATTAATTAAACCTAATGACTAATTAACCTAATTAACTACTGATAATTAAACTTAACTAAGTTAATTAGTTAGCAGTATAATGAGCAGGACCCACATGTCGGGGTTGACTTGGTCAACCCTGATTCTTGACGTCTGCATGACATCATCTGGCGTCATAAATACATTTTCGAATTAATTAATTAATTAATTAAATTCGAGAAATTATTAAAATCTTTTAAAAATCATATCTTTTAATCCGTAACTCGGATTAAAATATTTTCAACATGAAAGTTGCTCGAGCAGCGAGGCGAATCCGGATCGCGGTCCGTTCGTCCGCCACACACCCTAACCTATCGAACCTGCAACTTTTCCCCTCGGCTCCTGCTGAAAACCCAAAACAGGGATACTTTCCGGATGTTTCTATAACGATACCCCCCCTCATACCACGTTAGGGCACGCCTAGCATCACTTCTTGACATGTCATGCATCGTTATGCATCTGTTTACTTAGTATTCATTGTTTCTTCCCCTCTTCTCTCCGGTAGACTACGAGGCCAGCTGCTTTGGCAGCGATTCGACTACGGTGTTGTGACCCCTCTCTCTTGCCGGAGCAACCAGTGCAAGCCCCCTTTGATCATCCCGATATCGCCCATTCCATTCTCTCATGCTTGCATTAGATTTTACTCTTGTTATTGTTTGCACCTATTACGATGCATAGCACCTTTTGTATCTGCTTTGTTGTTTCCTTACACCTTATCCTAAGCTTAGTATAGGTTGGTTAGAGACCCATCGATGACCCCCCACCTTGTCCTTGTTGCCCTGCTTCATCATTGAAGACCCGATCAGCGGGATCGAAGACCAGGCCCGACACGCACATCACTTCCCTTAGTTGCTCGACACTACTAGGTTACTATCGAGTACCGAGGGTGAAACCTCTGACGCCGATATTAACCCTGTAGTATAGCTATCCGGTTGTGGTCATCGAGGGTGATTTCCTCCTTAACCACTTCCGATACGACTCTGTCGTGCAACCCCTCAAGTGTGGACCTCGAGGGTGAATCCTCTTATGTTCACCTTGATGACTACATTGAGTGGAATTCACCGGGGGTGATTCCTCGGGTTTTTTCCCCTTGATGTTTGGACACACGATTACTTGGACTTTTACCACTGTTACTTGGAAAGGCGGGTCGACCACGAGGGGTACCAGCGTGCTTAATTGCAGTGATGTGGAGGCGGGTTGACTGGAAGGTGCCCGCGAGATAATTACGAGGCGTGGCCGGGCATTCCTAGCCCTTGCCGCAAGTCCTCGAGGCAGGCAACGGGGTCACATCTTCGTGAGTCTCTGCTTGTTACCGCGTTCCTAATCCACTACGATTTGGATATTTGATCCGAGGGCCTGCGGCACGATAGCACTAACCATCACGTGGGCATAGTATGGGCGTTACTGCGTCGTATACATCGGCCGAAGCTTAATAGGCGTCGTGACGGGCGGCCTTGGCCGGGTTGGACTGGTAAGCTCCTGCCTTTTTAGGGAGGTAGCTAGGTCTGCTCACCGGCCGCCCTCGCATAGCGTCTTGAGGAGTTCGGGGAGATGGCCCATGACCCCTGAGGGGCATAGGTTTAGTCCGTGGCTGGCCTCTCTATTAAGCCTAGGTCGGGTTGCGGCGTATTGTTTGGCCGAGGCCGGGCATGACCACAGAAAGTGTGTCGGCCGGAGTTAAGCGGCGTGGTGGGTAAGTTGGTGCACCCTGCGGTGAAGAAAACATCTATCGATAGCCTGTCCTACGATAGCGGACACTTGGAGTTGTATCCCGATCGATACAACTAGAACTGGATACTTGTGATGAGGCTGGATGGCGATGAGAAATGTATTGTGATGATAAGCTGGATAGTATGGCTCTGGGATTTCTTTCTCGCAGGAGTCGAGAAAGGATCTCTGGCGAGGTTGATAACACTCTTGCTACTTTAAGTTATGCTACTCTACTCCCTCTTGTTTGCTGCAAGATGGTGGTTTCGAGAAGATACTAGTCTTCGATAGGACTAGGCCTTCTCTCTATTACAGCATTTACGCAACCCGGTCCACATATCTGACCTTCCTTTGATAATATTGCATATGTAGTGTAGATCCTTGCTTGCAGTACTTTGGATGAGTACTCACGGTTGCTTTGCTCCCCTTTTCCCCCTTTCTTCTTCTTTCCGGTTGATGTAACGGATGATTTGAGCCCAGAGCAGATGCCACCGCCGATGCTTACTACTACGTGGAGGCGGCGATGACGAGGAGTAGTTAGGAGGCTCGAGGCGGGAGGCCTTGCCTTTTCGATCGATGTTGCTTTTGTGCTAGCCTTCTTAAGGCAAACTTGTCTAACTCATGTCTGTACCCGGATATTGTTGCTTCATTGACTCTTGTGTTTTCGAGCTTATGTATTCGAGCCCTCGAGGCCCTGGCTTGTAATATAAAGCTTGTATTATTTTTAATTTGTGTCTAGAGTTGTGTTGTGATATCTTCCCGTGAGTCCTTGATCTTGATCGTACACATTTGCGTGTATGATTAGTGTACGATTGAATCAAGGGCGTCACAAGTGTTTACTTTGCCATCCTTCTTATCCACCAAATATTCAGGGCATTTCCGCTTCCAGTGACCATTTCCTTTGCAGTGTAAGCACTCAGTTTCAGGCTTTGGTCCAGCTTTGAGCTTCTTCGCGGGAGTGACAACTTGCTTGTCATTCTACTTGAAGTTCCCTTTCTTTCCCTTTGCCCTTTTCTTGAAACTTGTGGTCTTGTCAATCATCAACACTTGATGCTCTTTTTTTGATTTCTACCTTCGTTGATTCCAACATCGGAAGAGCTCGGGAATCGTTTTCGTCTTCCTTTGCATATTATACTTCATCATGAAGTTCTACTAACTTGGTGATGGTGACTAGAGAACTCTGTCAATCACTATCCTATCTGGAAGATTAACTCCCACTTGATTCAAGCGATTGTAGTACCCAGACAATCTGAGCACATGCTCACTAGTTGAGCAATTGTCCTCCATCTTTTAGCTATAGAACTTGTTAGAGACTTCATATCTCTCAACTCGGGTATTTGCTTGAAATATTAACTTCAACTCTGGAACATCTCCTTATGGCCCATGACGTTCAAAACGTCTTTGAAGTCCCGATTCTAAGCCGTTAAGCACGGTGCACTAAACTATCAAGTAGTCATCATATTGAGCTAGCCAAAGCGTTCATAATATGCGCATCTGCTCCTGCAATAGGTCCGTCACCTAGCGGTGCATCAAGGACATAATTCTTCTGTGCAGCAATGAGGACAATCCTCAGATCACGGATCCAAACCGCATCATTGCTACTAACATCTTTCAACATAGTTTTCTCTAGGAACATATCAAAATAAACATATGAAAGCAACAACGCGAGCTATTGATCTACTGAAAAGATAATTTGCAAAATACTACCAGGACTAAGTTCATGATAAATTTAAGTTCAATTAATCATATTACTTAAGAACTCCCACTTAGATAGACATCTCTCTAATCATCTAAGTGATCACGTGTTCCAAATCAACTAAACCATAACCGATCATCACGTGAAATGGAGTAGTTTTCAATGGTGAACATCACTATGTTGATCATATCTACTATATGATTCACGCTTGACCTTTCGGTCTCAGTGTTCCGAGGCCATATCTGCATATGCTAGGCTCGTCAAGTTTAACCTGAGTTTTCTGCGTGTGCAAAACTGGCTTGCAGCCGTTGTAGATGGACGTAGAGCTTATTACACCCGATCATCACGTGGTGTCTGGGCACGACGAACTTTGGCAACGGTGCATACTCAGGGAGAACACTTTTATCTTGAAATTTAGTGAGAGATCATCTTATAATGCTACCGTCAATCAAAGCAAGATAAGATGCATAAAAGATAAACATCACATACAATCAATATAAGTGATATGATATGGCCATCATCATCTTGTGCTTGTGATCTCCATCTCCGAAGCACCGTCATGATCACCATCGTCACCGGCACGACACCTTGATCTTCATCGTAGCATCGTTGTCGTCTCGCCAACTATTGCTTCTACGACTATCGCTACCGCTTAGTGATAAAGTAAACCAATTCTGAGCGCTTGCATTTCATACAATAAGCGACAACCATATGGCTCTGCCCGATTGCCGATAACTCGGTTACAAAACATGATCATCTCATACAATAAAATATAGCATCGCGTCTTGACCATATCACATCACAACATGCCCTGCACAAACAAGTTAGACGTCCTCTACTTTGTTGTTGCAAATTTTACGTGGCTGCTACGGGCTGAGCAAGAACCGTTCTTACCTACGCATCAAAACCACAGCGATAGTTCGTGAAGTTAGTGATGTTTTAACCTTCGCAAGGACCGGGCGTAGCCACTTTTCAGTTCAACTAAAGTTGGAGAAACCGACGGCCGCCACCACCTATGTGCAAAGCACGTCGGTGGAACCGATCTCAGCGTAAGCGTCTGGCGTAATGTTGGTCCGGGCCGCTTCATCCAACAATACCGCCCGAACCAAAGTATGACATCTTTGGTAAGAAGTATGACTTGTATCGCCCACAACTCACTTGTGTTCTACTCGTGCATATAACATCTACACATAAAACCTGGCTCGGATACCACTTTGTTGGGTAACGTAGTAATTTCAAAAAAATCCTACACGCAAGATCATGGTGATGCATAGAAAGCGAGAGGGAGAGTGTGTCCACGTACCCTCGTGAGACCGAAAGCGAGCGTTAACTGCTTGTGATTAATGTAGTCGTACGTCTTCACGGCCCGACCGATCAATCACCGAAACTACGGCACCTCCGAGTTCTTGCACACGTTCAGCTCGATGACATTCCCCGTACTCTGATCCAGCATAATGTCGGGGAAGAGTTCTGTCAGCACGACGCCGTGGTGACGGTCTTGATGTTCTACCGTCGCAGGGCTTCACCTAAGCACCATTGCAATATTATCGAGGAGAACTATGGTGGAGGGGGGCACCGCACACGGCTAAGAGATCAAGAGATCAATTGTTGTGTCTCCAAGGGGTGCCCCCCTCCCCGTATATAAAGGAGTGGAGGAGGGGGAGGGCCGGCCCTCTCTATGGCGCGCACTAGGAGGAGTCCTACTCCCACCGGGAGTAGGATTCCCCCCCCCCCCTTCCAAGTAGTAGGAGTATGAGGTAAGGAAAGGGGAGAGAGAAGAGAAGGAAGGAGGGGGCGCAGCCCCTCCCCCTAGTCCAATTCGGACTAGGCCATGGGGGGCGCCCAACCTCTCCTCTCTCTTTCCCCTAAAGCCCAATAAGGCCCATATACTCCCCGGCGAATTCCCGTAACTCTCCCGTACTCCGAAAAATACTCGAATCACTCGGAACCTTTCCGATGTCCGAATATAGTCGTCCAATATATCGATATTTATGTCTCGACCATTTTGAGACTCCTCGTCATGTCCCCGATCTCATCCGGGACTCCGAACTACCTTCGGTACATCAAAACACATAAACTCATAATATAACTGTCATCAAACTTTAAGCGTTCGGACCCTACGGGTTCGAGAACAATGTAGACATGACCGAGAAACGTCGCCGGTCAATAACCAATAGCGGAAGCTAGATGCTCATATTGGCTCCCACATATTCTAGGAAGATCTTTATCGGTCAAACCACATAACAACATACGTTGTTCCCTTTGTCATCGGTATGTTACTTGCCCGAGATTCGATCGTCGGTATCTCAATACCTAGTTCAATCTCGTTACCGGCAAGTCTCTTTACTCGTTCCGTAATACATCATCCTGCAACTAACTCATTAGTTACAATGTTTGCAAGGCTTATAGTGATGTGCATTACCGAGTGGGCCCAGAGATACCTCTCCGACAATCGGAGTGACAAATCCTAATCTCGAAATACGCCAACCCAACAAGTACCTTCGGAGACACCTGTAGATCACCTTTATAATCACCCAGTTACGTTGTGACGTTTGGTAGCACACAAAATGTTCCTCCGGGAAACGGGAGTTGCATAATCTCATAGTTATAGGAACGTGTTATAAGTCATGAAGAAAACAATAGCAACATACTAAATGATCAAGTGCTAAGCTAACGGAATGGGTCAAGTCAATCACATCATTCTCCTAATGATGTGATCCCGTTAATTAAATGACAACTCATGTCTATGGTTAGGAAACTTAACCATCTTTGATTAACGAGCTAGTCAAGTAGAGGCATACTAGTGACACTATGTTTGTCTATGTATTCACACATGTATTATGTTTCCGGTTAATACAATTCTAGCATGAATAATAAACATTTATCATGATATAAGGAAATAAATAATAACTTTATTATTGCCTCTAGGGCATATTTCCTTCACCTGCGTGGCCAACCTTTGGCCTTCTGTCAACAGTCTGGTGGATCCCAATTTTGGCAGTCAGTCATTCAGTTGCTCCCCGTTCTCTGTATTGGGACCTCCATATCGGTCGGATCCGATTCAGCGACCCTGTTCTGGTTTGACCGATGGGCGGGAGACTCGCCCTTCGCGGCCCGGTTTCACGATCTCTTCTCCATCACTGTCGTCCCGACGATCTCAGTTGAAAGGGCCCTTATTGACTTAGGGCGCCTCGCGTTTCGGAGGCCATTTGGGCCTCCGGAAGCTGCCGCTTGGCAGGAGCTTCTTGATTGCATCGCCCTCCATGTGCCGGCCGTCGATACATGCACGGACGAAGTTCGCTGGCGCCTTGAACCATCGGGCCAATTCTCCACCAAGTCCCTCTACTCGGCCATCGCTCCCTCCTCCGCTCCGTCCCCCCTCCTGGCAGTGCGGCCCATTCGCGTGCCGCTAAAAATCCGGATCTTCATGTGGCAATGGATCCGCGATCGGCTCCCGTCTGGGGTGGAGGTCCGCAAGCGCAATGGTCCGGGCTCCGGTCTTTGCCCGCTCTGTAGTACCCCCGAGGACTCGAATCACATCTTCTTCTCCTGCGTGTCTGCCCAGTTTGTCTGGAGCTATTTTAGAGAGGTTGTGGGTGGGGATTGGTGCCACACCAACTTCCCCGATCTCTTCGCCGAACTCCAGGCCTCCCCCTGCCCACTCGCCACATTAGGTGGCTTGAGATTGGTGCTCTCGCGTGGACCCTATGAACGATTCGCAATAATCTTGTGATTCAGCGCACTCCTCTTTGACGGGCTACTGACGCTCTCTTCAAACTGTCTGGTTACTTGCAGCTCTGGCCGCCGCTTAGCCGCCCTTGGGACCGGGACGCCATCTCCGCCTTCATCGTCGACCTTCGATCGATGGCCGTCCGCCTGTCGCCGCCGCCCCCTCCGCCACCTCCAGAGCCTGATTAGATGATTGGCGTGCTCTCGTCCTCAGCTTCGGCCTCGGCCGTGCTTTTTATGTTGTTTTTTTGGGCTTGTTGAGCTGTGCGCTCAGCAGAACCTTTGGATATCTTGTTGTGTGTCTTGAGTGTGTGTGTTCTAAACTAGTCCTTGTATGTGTGCTCTGGGCGGTTTGCTTTATTTATAAAGCGGGGCGAAAGCCTTTTTCGGTAATATGCATCCCAATCTTGATGGCAACTTTTTTTTATAAAGTTAAAATTTCATGGTTCCAATTAAGACCAGTTCAGTTCCAGAGAACTATTTTCATGCTTCTTAGTTATGGAGCTTCTAAATTGTAAGAAAGATGCTTCTTTAATCTGCAGAACATGATAAAAATTAGATTTAAAAATGTATGTCAGTGAGATAAACATGTATCCCGTTGTTGACCAAAATCTTAGTTTGCTTCAATTTGAAATGTTATATGCTTCCATTATAAACATGCATCCCTTTCTGAATTTTTGCTTCAAATATTGTAATTGTGTGCTTCTTTTATCGTACAAGCATGTAAGACGTTTTTTCGTCTTACATTTTGTTACAAAGGAGTACTATTTATCTTCTTATAACTAGCAACCGTAAAGCATGGTATACTCTCTAGTATATATAATATATTTGATTGAACATTCACCTCCTCAATTGAGTGGAGATGCCGTACATGTAAGACCAATTGCTTAATGGCTTCATTTCTAATAGTAGGTGAACACAGATATATCACTGAAATAAAAAAAGATATATGTAGACCCGCAAAAAAAATGATATATGTAATGTAAGAAACATATAAAGGGCAGGTGAAGGAGCAACCTGAGAAGTAGTATTGCTACCCAAATCCATGGAGGACGCTCGAGTGGCTTCAGTTGCTAAGGTAGCCCTAGGAGACACCGGGAATAGTTGTTTTACATGAATGTCCTGTAACTTCCCGCCTTGCCATCTTGCCATTCGAGGTTCACTTGATCAGCTCTCTTGCAATACCCCCCTTCTGGACAAAAAATAGAAGGGCATTTTGTCCTTCAAGATCAGATGAGATTTCTGGGGTTTTAGGGCTGACATTTGGCCGAGGTTGATACGCATCAGCAAAAAGACTGATTTTCAGAATTTCCGTCTGCCTTTTCCCTCCTATATTGAATCTTCTTACAGGCAAGAATCAAGTCAGCTTTGACTAACCAGTAATTATGATTGTACGGGTGTGTGTGCGTGTGTGAAGAAAAGAGATCAGGAAGTGACTGTAAGGATAATAGCACGCTAACTGATTGCAGTTATTTGGCTGATAACTAGTATAGTTTGTCGAGTATAATGTTTATTTAGAAAACATAGAAAAAATAGCGTAGGATTTTGTTTCTGCCTTGACTTGTACTCCAAGATGACCATGTACTTCTATATATATGCCCACGAGGCTCAAGCAATACAACAGACTATTCCACCAAACCTCTCTCTCTTCTAACATGGTATCAGTTTCCGGGTTCTAAACCCTAGCCGCCGCCGCTTTCGCACTTGCACGCCGCCCTGGGGCGGTCGGCCTCCATGACCGCCGCCGGGGGCCGTGCTGCCCATACCTAGGGTTCGTCCACCGGCCGTGTTGGCCGGCTGCCCTAGAGAGTCTTTTCCCTGAGCCCTTGCTCCGGGGTTTTCTCTCTCCCGCCGGTCATCTTGATCGTCGGTTTCTTTTTGGTTTCCCGATCTAATCTTGATCGGTTTCCGTCGCCCACCGCGGCCATCGACCCCGTGCACCTCTACTCCAACCCCGGCGCGATCGACCGGCTTCTTCACCGACCCGGCGGCCTCGCGCGTCATCCGCGCGTCTGCCCGCCGGGCGCCCCTGTTAAATATATTGTTACGTGACATGTTGTCACGCCTCTTTCCCTCTCGTTTAGTCTATCTTGTAGGCCAAGTTATATCCCTAGATTAGATAGAGTTAGTTGGAGTTATTCTCTCTCTTTAACTTCCTATCTTTTCTTCTGTTATCGTTGATTCTGTAAACACCTACGAGAGGGTTTTCTCTCGCACAATCAATATAAGACCATGCGGGCTCTCTTAGGAGGGTTGATACGCTTTACCCATCTTTGACATGGTATACAGAGCCTCCTCTTCCATCACATCTAGCTAAACCCTTCCCCCTCGCAGCCATCACCTTCCCCCTGCGCAGCCATGTCCTCCTCATCGCAAGTTTCCTCCCCTGGCCTCAACTACACCACTTCCGAGCCACTCAATCGCAGCAACTACATCCTCTGGAAAGCCCAAGCTCGTTCCCAAATTATGGGAGCAGGGCTATATGGGTACATCGATCAATCAACTCCTGAACCACCCAAAACCATCGTGACCAAAAACTTTGAAGGGAAAGATCAGATCGCCCCCAACCCCGCCTACAACCCCTGGCTTGTCCAGGATCAGCAGATCATGGCCTATCTTCTGCGGAATCTCTCCAAGGAAGTTCTCATCCAAGTAGCATCCTTAGAACAGTCTCATGCCATCTGGTCTACCCTAGCAAAGATGTTCGCTGCTCAATCCCGTTCCCGTGAGAAAAACTGTCGCATAGCTCTCTCCAACGCACAGAAAGGCACCCAGAACGCCTCCACCTACTTCGTCCACATGAGAGCCCTCTCTGATGAGTTAGCTGCCGCTGGAAAGCCCATCACCGACCAAGAACTTCTCTCCTTCATCATTGGGGGGCTGGATATGGACTATCAGCCTCTCATATCGGCGCTGGATGTGCGCGTGGAACCCCTGTCCGTGGACGATCTCTTCGGCATGGTCGCTAACTTTGACCAACGCGTCGAGATGTTCCAAGGAACGGGGGCAGGAGCCTTCAAGTCATCTGCAAATCTTGCTGCTCGAGGCCGCGGCGGGTCTCCCCAAGGCTACCGCAAGGGTGGTGGTGGCGGGGGCTCTCGCGGCGGCAACAGCTATGGTGGTGGCGGCAGCAGCGGCGGCGGGAACAACTACAACACCGGCAACAACCACTACAACAACAATGGCAACACCGGCGGCGGCAGTGGTGGTGGCGGCGGCCACTACCAACGCAACAGCAACAACTACAACTCCAACAACACCAACCGGCACCCCTTCTACAACAACAACAGGGGACGCCCGTTCCAAGGTTACGATGAGTATGAAAATAAATGTCAAATTTGTAAAAAGAATAATCATATTGCCAAGGATTATGACTATCGCTATGCCGAGAACAATTCCCAACGCGAGAAAGTTGCAGCAGCTGCAGACACCTCATACGGAGTGGACACAAATTGGTATGTCGACTCCGGCGCCACGAATCATATCAACAATGAGCTAGAGAAGGTCACCATGCACGAGAAGTATCATGGCCAAGATCAAGTCCACAATGCAAACGGTGAAGGTATGAAGATAGATCATGTTGGTCATGCAATTGTCACTACCCCTTATCGTAATATTCATCTAAAAAATATTTTGCATGTCCCACAAACTGAAAAAAATCTTCTTTCCATTCACCACATTTCCATAGACAACAAAGTTTTCTTGAGTTTCACCCATATTTCTTTTTGATTCGTGATCAGGCCACGAGGAACATTCTCTACCGCGGTAGATGTGTGCATGGGCTCTACCCTTTGATTCCCCGGTTTAGAAGATTCAATAAACAAGTTTGTGGCGTTATCAAACTTTCATCGCAATGGTGGCATGCGAGATTAGGACACCCCTCTTTTGTTATTGTTCAACAAGTGCTTAGAAATAATCAGCTCCCATGTGTTGGTGAGCGTAATCTTGAAACTATTTGTGATTCTTGTCAAAAGGCGAAAGCCCATCAGTTACCATATCCAGTTTCTACTAGTATTTCTACCAAACCTTTACAACTTGTTTTCTCTGATGTTTGGGGTCCAGCCCCTTCTTCTGTTGGTAGACATACTTATTACGTTAGTTTCATAGATGACTACAGATAAATTCACTTGGATTTATCTTCTTAAGAAAGCGTTAAAGCGTTTTCCAAGTTTTCCATAACTTTCAAGCACTTGTTGAAACACAATTTGACACCAAAATTCTCGCTGTCCAATCTGATTGGGGTGGCGAGTATGAGAAGCTAAACTCCTTTTTTCAAAAGTTGGGTGTGTCTCATCATGTTTCATACCCTCATGCACACCAACAAAACGGCTCTGCCGAACGCAAGCATAGGCACATTGTTGAAGTAGGGCTTGCCCTTCTTGCAGGTGCTTCCATGCCTCTTAAATTTTGGGACGAGGCATTCCTTATGGCAGTCCATCTTATTAATATGCTTCCAGTCGTGTCATTAACAATGAAACACACATGCAACGCCTTCTTCATACTCGACCGAACTATCATTCACTTCGTGTTTTTGGCTGTGCCTGCTGGCCTAACCTTCGTCCGTATAATACTCGCAAACTCAGTTTCCGCTCAAAACAATGTGTTTTTCTGGGGTATAGTGCCCAACAGAAAGGCGTTAAATGCCTTGATGTTCCTACCAGTCGAGTATATATCTCTCGTGATGTTGTTTTCGATGAGACTGTTTTTCCTTTCGTAGCTCTCGATCCTAATGCTGGTGCTCTTCTTCGCCAAGAAATCCTTCTCCTTCCACCACATCTATCTGGCATATCTCCTGGGGATGACAATTGTAATGACTACGTGACTAACTCTTCTGACCGTGTTCTTGAGGTTTACGATGATGCGAGGATCCGATGGTGAAACCCCACAAGCAAATTTGATGCAAAACAATGGAGAAAGCGGCTCAAACATTTGTCATTTCATGTGTCGCCGGCAGGGGACAGCGCAACGAATCCCCTCGGGATCGGTGGCGATAGTGCAGCCGCTATCACCTTCGGGATCGCAGCCGCGCCTGGCGCGCTGCGCCACCGAATCTTCACCAGGCGACGCGGGTGGCCCCTCCTCGCTCGACATGTCTCCCCACAGGGGTCATTGTCATGAGCCCGGCCGGCAGCGGTTTGGCTGACCCAGCGGGTTCACGCCCAGAACCCAGCGAGGCAGCGAGGGCCCATCCGGGAAGCGGGCTGGATCTTCTGCGTCGCTCCGGCTACCTCGTCTCCCGATCTGGCCACAGAAGATCCGACGTCACCAGCGGGGTCTGCATCAGCCTCGGGATCCTCTGGATTCTCTATCCAGGAGCATCTCGTGGGATCTTCTGCGGGACGTATGCGGGTCTCCTGTTTCCGTACCGCCACGAGTTACAAGGCTTCGTGCTGGGGTAATTCAACCTGTTAATTATAAAGTTAAATATGGTTTGACCTGTTCTACCGGCGAACCCAGCACGTTTCAGGAAGCAAGCACGGATATCAAGTGGAGGAAGGCTATGGAGGAAGAGTTTCAAGCTCTTCAGAAAAATAAAACGTGGCATCTTGTTCCTTCACAGCGAGGCAAAAATTTAATTGATTGCAAATGGGTGTTTCGGATAAAGAAAAAGGCAGATGGCACCATCGATCGTTACAAGGCTAGACTCGTTGCAAAAGGATTCAAACAGAGGTATGGCATCGACTATGAAGATACTTTTAGCCCTGTTGTTAAAGCTGCCGATTATCGTCTTGTTACATCTATTGCCGTATCGAGAGGAGGGAGTCTCAGGCAGCTAGATGTACAGAACGCGTTCCTTCATGGTGTTCTGGAAGAGGAAGTATATATGAAACAACCTCCTGGGTTTGAAGACAGAAACAAGCCTTTTCATGTTTGCAGGCTAGATAAGTCTCGTTATGGCTTGAAGAAAGCACCTAGAGCATGGTACTCGCGGTTGAGTTCTAAGTTACAAACACTGGGCTTTGTTCCCTCCAAATCTGATACGTCATTGTTCATATACAATAAGTTCAAAACATCTATATTTGTGCTTATTTATGTTGATGATATTATTGTCACAAGTTCATCAAATGAAGCGATCCTTTGCCTTGTTGAAGGATCTGAATTCAGAATTTGCTCTTAAGGATCTAGGTGACTTGCATTTCTTCCTTGGTATTGAGGTTAAGAGAAACAGTGAAGGTGGTCTTCATCTTTCTCAAGAAAAATATGCAACTGATCTTTTGAATAGAGTTGGCTTGCAGGGTTGTAAACCATCACCCACACCATTGTCCAGTTTAGGAAGACTCTCTCTTGCAGCGGGACAACCCTTGAGTCAAGAGGATGGCACCAAGTACAGAAGCTTGGTAGGTGCGCTTCAGTATTTGACACTCACCAGGCCTGACATTTCCTTTGCTGTCAATAAGGTTTGTCAGTTTCTTCATGCACCTACTACAAATCATTGGACTGCTGCCAAACGCATACTGAGATATGTAAAATACACCTTGGGTGTTGGTCTAACCTTCAGCAAGTTGTCATCCACACTTGTCGATGCTTTCTCGACTCATTTGGGCAGGTTGTTTGGATGACAGGAGATCAACAGGTGGTTTTGCAATCTTCTTTGGACCTAATTTGATTTCATGGTGTGCAAAGAAACATGCTACAGTTTCAAGGTCTAGTACTGAAGAAGAGTACAAGGCATTGGCAAATGCCGCAGCAGAGATCATCTGGGTCAAATCTATGCTTAGGGAGCTTGGGATATATCAGACACCAACTCCCTGTCTTTGGTGTGATAATCTTGGTGCTACTTATTTGTCTGCTAATCCTGTCTTTGATGCAAGGACTAAACATATTGAGATTGATTATCACTTTGTTCAAGAAAGGGTTGCAAGCAAAGAATTGGACATTCGATTTGTTCATTCAAAGGATCAAGTTGCTGATGGATTCACCAAAGCTTTGGCCACAAGAGCGTTTGAAGAATTTCGACGTAATCTTAACTTGCGCTGTTTAGATTAAGGGAGGGTGTTAAATATATTGTTACGTGACATGTTGTCACGCCTCTTTCCCTCTCGTTTAGTCTATCTTGTAGGCCAAGTTATATCCCTAGATTAGATAGAGTTAGTTGGAGTTATTCTCTCTTTAACTTCCTATCTTTTCTTCTGTTATCGTTGATTCTGTAAACACCTACGAGAGGGTTTTCTCTCGCACAATCAATATAAGACCATGCGGGCTCTCTTAGGAGGGTTGAGACGCTTTACCCATCTTTGACAGCCCCGACCCGGCGGCCTCGCGCGTCGTCCGCGCGTCTGCCCGCCTGTTGCTTCGACCCTGCGGATGCGCGTCACGCAGCGTCCCTTCGCCCGCCCGTCGTTCGCGCCCGGCCCGCCCGTCGATCTCGCCGGCCGCCACCGCCCTACTCCGGCCAGGACTCCTGCATCACCCGACCCGGCGGCCTCGCGCCATGCGGCGGCCAATCTTAGCCGCCCTGCCGCCCGCCGTCACCGGCTTCATCTCGGACTCCGCCACCCCCGTCACCACTGAGCGGCGTCCCCGACCTCGCGCGCGATCGAATTGATCACCCGCCCCCGCCGCGATCCGCCTCATCTCCGCCGTGCGACCGACCTGGCCCGTCGGTTGCGCGCGCCTCCGTAGGTCCCGTGAAGATCGTCCTCGAGTTCAGCGCGTCCCTCCCCCGATCGAGCAACGGGCTGCCGCTCGTCGCCCGTCGAACGCAGCGCCGCCGCCGCCCGTGGTTGTTCTCGGCTGCACCGACCAGCGTCACCGCGTCGCCCATCTGGGCCGTAGTGTCGCGGCCCTTGATCCACCGTCGCCCGAGGCCGTCCGCTCTGGTCGCGTCCACAGGCCGCACCGACCCTCGTGTCGCCGCTGCGTCGCCCCGTCGGGCCGTAGCGAGCGTGGCACACGGTCCACGCAGCCGTCTCGAGGCCGTCCCCGCGGTTGCACCGGCCCGCACTCCTCCGTCGTGCCACCCCTTCGGGTTGTCGCGCGCAGCCCGCGGTCTCTGCTGCCGCCCGAGGTCTTACCGCCGTCGCCCGACCTGCCGCCCGCTGCGTCGCCCCGCCGAGTCAGAAGCGCCACGGCCCGCGGTCCACTCCGCCGTCACCGCGCATCGACCTCCCGTGGTATGCGCCGCGCCGTATCCCTTGGCGCGGAAACGCCATCGTCCGCGCCGGTCTTCGTCACGTTGTCAGGGTTTTCCGCCTACTTCGAGCACCGCCGTCGCGCTCCTAATCAAGCTATCGCTGCCACTTTTGTTTGGCCGCCGCCGCTACCCCGTAGCCACCGCAGCCGCCCGTCCACCTCCTTTGTCTTCATCCAGCACCAGCCCATCGTCAGCGTCGCCGTCATCTACCCTGACCACTTCGTCTACTCCGACCACCGTTGGTGATGTTGGCCCCACGCCGATGGACGCCGCAACCGTCGTCGAGTTCTTCTCTGCTGGCCCTCCGACTTCTTCGACATGGCGTACAGCTCGTGCAGGTCCTAGTCTCTGCATGCCGGTCTTGGCTTAACACCGCCGCGTGCCTTCGCCCACGATGTGTTCCGGGCACAGCAAGCACAGTGCGGTAACCGTCAACTTCGTCTTCATCCGTCTACGCATGCCCAGTGCTGGCAACATCGGTGCGTGCCTTCGTCTACGATGTGTCCCCGGGCTTGGCAAACCCGGTGTGACGCATTGTCAACAACATCTCCTTTCCGGCGCACCACTACTTCGACACCACTGCGCCCATGCTAACTCGGCGCCCCCTTGCGCCCGCGGCTCCACGACGACTTCCTCGACACCGGCCACCCCGACTCGACATCGACTACGTCATTCTTCGCACGGCTACCTCGACCATGGCTCCACCACCCACGCTCTCGGCTACATCGACAAACGGCACAAAGGGCTACCGCCTGCTTGAGCAACCTCGTCGGTTTTCACTCCAGCCACGACTCCGCGATGCATCAACCGTTACGATTGTGGGGGGGTGTCCGTCAGCTTGCCTTCGGATTCTTCTCCAGTCTCACCGTCTGCGTCGCTACCTTGTGACTGCGGGGGATGTTGAGTATAATGTTTATTTAGGAAACATAGGATAGCGTAGGATTTGTTCCTGCCTTGACTTGTACTCCAAGATGACCATGTACTCCTATATATATGTTCACGAGGCTCAAGCAATACAACATGTTTCCGCTACGCGAATGCCGAGCTATGCACCGTGTTGCGCTGCTTCCGCCGCGCCGCCTCCCTGACGGCCCTCTCCTCGGCCCCCACGCATGTCCGCACGAGGAGGAGCCACCATAGTCACAAGCATCGAGGTAGTGGAGGAGGCGCCGGCGCGCCTTCTCGATCATCGGTGGCACCTCATCCTTCACCATGTTGCCGCTAGAAATGGTGCGGCAGTGACGGTGGCTGGTCGACGCAGGCGTAGCGGTTGTGCGGCGGCGATGCCTGCTCCTCCTTGATGCAGGCTCGCAGCAGCCAGGGCGGTGCTAGACCACGGTCCCGGAGCGACCGCTCGATCATGAGCTCCATTTGCTGTTGTTACTCATCGTCCGTGACCGCCGCCTTTGCGAGGAGGCGCGGCGGCTGCTCCTCCCCATCGGAGGAGAAGATGATGATCTCTTTCTAAGAGGAGCCAGATGCCATGGAGGTCGAGGGCCCCAGAGAGCGACGGTGGCGGCTACAAGATCCGGAGCCGCTGCATGTCTATGCGAAAGAGGATCAGAGAGGGTGTGAGGAGAGAGGAGTGATGTGGTGTGGACGACGTCGGAGTTGTGTTTAGGGGTGGAATTCGAGCCGAGTCGAGCCAGCTCGACTCGACTCGCTAAAGCTCGTTTCATTAACGAGCTAGCTCGACTCGAATCGTTATTATAATGAGTTTAAATTCAAGATTGGTACGACTCATATAACTCGCGAGCTGGCTTGTTTAGCTTGTTAAGCTTGTTAAAGATATGAACATAAGGTGTTTAGTGGCTATTTTTTACTACCCGTCAAGAAATGTTGATTCTTTTACCGAGCCTAACAAATTATACGAGTACTTATAAGATCGGCTCGTTTAACTCGGCATATAAACGATCTTAAACTAAAGCTCGGCTCGACTCGTTATTGTTCGAGTTCGAGTCGATTCGAGCCGAGTCACGAGCTACTCGTTTAGCTCGCGAGCTTCGAGCTTTTTTTCCAGCCCTAATTGTGTTCAATAGGCATAGCCAGGCAAATGGACAGAAGTCGGCTGGAGCAGGCTTCTCGATCGCCGTGTCGGCATTGAAGCGGCGTTGGTTGCTCATCCGGTCGTGTCGCTCCGACCAACATCAATGACGTGCATCCGGTTGCATCGCTCTGATCAACATCAATGACGTGGAGTCATCTCTGCTCTAGAGCGACGCTGACCAGCATGAATGCACCACAACCGCTTCCCTTGGAGATATTTTTTGCGTGGATCCGGTTTGTCGGACGCGTTTCGCTATGGACGCCCCGCAAAGCTCTCCTGGTTTGCACCTGGTTTATGAGATTCCGGACAACCAAACACGTCTGCTGACCGGTACCGTTTCAGATGGCAAAGTGCGTTCCGACACGTCGAGGTTTTGAGGGTTCGTGTTCGAGATGCCCTAGCTGGTAGTCTAACTTTCAACTTGAGCTGGTGGTTTGGAATTTTGAGAAACTTTAGGCCATATTTGGATTATCGTTTCCATTCTAAATCACTTGTAAAGAATACAGCCCTTCGCCCATCGTTTTCGATTCCGCTTGAAAACTGCACTCGGCCGGTAAGTTACACCGGTATAGAAAATACACCTGCATTTCATTACATCCATTCCAAGCACAACCTTAGGCCGCGCTTGGCATCGGTGTGTTCAAATACAACTGTATTTAATTTATAGGTGTAACTTATCGGGGCACGAACGATTTCTAGCCGGAATGAAAACGATGGACAGAGACATGTATTATTTTTTACAGGTGTATTTGAAGCAAAACCATAATCCAAACATGGCCTTAGAGCAACTCTAGCAGACCATGCAAAATCCCTCGACCCCCAAAATAACCGGCAAAATGTGGGCTGACGGTGAAAACCTCGTCCGAACAGACACCGCAAATGCGGCTGGCCCGCAAAAAAAATTGAGGGGCGCCGCAAAAACTCGGCCCAAACCCTCGTATTCGCGGGTCCCTCCTCCCTTCCCCCCGGCCCGTCGGTGCCCTGCATATAGTGGGAGCGGTTGGTGGAAGGGGGGGGGGGTGGAGGACATTTCATCCCGCGCTTTTCCCCCACCAACCACCTCCCCTCTTTCCGTCGTCCCACCGCCGTCCAAGATTCCAGCGAAAGTGGCCGACGGGAGCACGCGGGAAGGCCTCCAGACGCACGAGGTAGCCCTCCGCCCCCCTCCCCTCCCCTGTGTCGGCGGGCCGGGACATTGCGGATCTGCGGCGTTTCATCGCGGGCGGACGGATTTGGCTTTACCGGCCGCCGGCGGCTGCGCCAAGCTATGGAATGGTCGGGAAGCACCTCGCGCAGCCCCGGCAAAGCTCATCGGCGCATGCAGGTGCGGGTTCGTTCGCTCGCCGCCGTCGACGGTTTGCCGGCATGGATTCGGCCGGCCGTCCGCCGGGCTCGGCCCTCGCGCAGAGGCTCTGTGGCTTGCCGATGCTGCTCATCTGATCGGCATTTGCTCATGGACGATGTGCGGCTGACTTCGGGCACGCCGAAGCACCCCTGATGGGTGTTCTTCAAATGCGAAAACGACGAGGTACGTGTTGTTTTGCATTCGGCTCATTTGGATAGCTCATTTTGTTTGCTCATTTGGAACATCATCATGCGTGTAGGAAGATAGATGTTCATTTTGATTTTGGAAAGGCGAATACATTGATTTATTGATATAAAGAAAATTGATAGACCTTCATGCACTCCTTAATGCAATCGAAGGCAATGAACCGCATGCATGCGCAACTAGAGGGAAAGCAACGGCTACTTCTTTAGAACCAAAGAAGAACAATGAAGAAGTAAAGATCAAGAATCCGCAGATCAACTATGAGTGCATGGAGAAGATATTGCGTCAACTCGTCGGAGCAGTTATAGAAGTTGAAAATCTCCTAAAATGCATACTTGTGGTTCTTGTTTTCTTTGGACTTGCTTTTCTAGCAAAAATTTGATGATGTCCTATGTACCCAATGTGGTTGAAAATGCAAAGAAATGCAAAATGAGGTTTACATTTTACGGGTTGGGGGGAAGACGGCCGCACAGGCAGACTTTGCAAAGCGACCCGCAAAACAGGATGTGGGTCGGCTTTGCCGGGTCTCCTCTGTGGCTTTTCGCTGCGACTGCAAAACAGCTTTTCCGCGAACTGCAAACGCAAAATGCGGGTCAGCGAGATGCGGGGTCTGCTAAAGATGCTATTAGGTTGTTCAGAAATACTGTCGGATGAAGAATGCCTGCACTGTTGCTATTATACGACACCGCTTTGCAAGCAGTAACCCATATCATCACTTTGGATCTGCTCCATTATGTGCTCATTAACCTCATCGACTTCAGATTTCCATCTGACCAATATGGCCCCCTCTAAGAAACGACAATTACATTGAGTTCGGGTATATACACTATTTACGATAGTTTCCTTTAGAGTTTAGACCGTCCTCTTTCTGTAACAGTGAGTTTAGTCCAGGTAATGATCCATTCCTCTCCATCTCTTCTTCTATTCTAAGTGATGAAAGGATCGACCGCCGGACTCCCTGCGCCGCCAGGCGCCAGCCAGCCGGAGCTGCAAGCGCCTCCCCGGACTGAGGCCGTCGACCCCAGGCACATCACCTTGTGGCTCCTCCTCCCCGTGTCCCCAATGCACGCGAAACCCGCAGCAGAGCGCCGTCGCCGCCGGCGGCCAGATCCACCTCCTAGCCACCGTCCCAGATCTGCAGCTGCCTCCTCCTGACGACATGCAGGTATCCCTCCTCTTTTCTGTGCCTTATGGTTGCTTGCCTGCTTACGGTGGATTGCTGCGGGGTGTCGTCATTGCTTATGCTAGACTTGCAGTGTGCTGTCGTCATTGTTTATGGTGGAAATGCATTTTGGAGGTTGGCGATTAGTCCAAACTCCGTGATTGCTTAGTTCTAGTAATTTTGTAGAGTGATGTGATGGGTCTTTCAGTCCTTGTCTTGGTTGATGAATTGTAGAGTTGGAACAGCTCTTCCATGTTAAAAATGATTTGGCAACATCACAATGCTTTTAGTAGTTATTAGTGTGATATGGTTGGTCCTTGTGTTGGTTCAAGAAATTTTTGTTTTTTTTTTGTTTTTTGATGTTGAAGGATTGATTGTGCAGGGCTATGCACGGTGTGTTGCTTGATTGTTATCCAAGAACTTTGCACTACATGCAACTTCATGAGCTCTGTAACTGAAATGGAACAGATGAAGGAGGGCAATCTGGGATGCATATCACACGAAGATCTTCTGCGAAATAGGCAAAGATGAAACAACTGCTCATATTCTAGGATAGAGCTGGGCAGAGGGGTATGTGAAGAAGCGGTTCAAGCATAGATGGGACTCATTGCCGAAAAAGGGTTTCCCCCGCTTTGTATTCCAAAGCACCAACACCGATCACAAAGCAAACGCTGTGGCAAGCAGCACAACAAGCCAAAGAAAAAAAAGAAGAAACAATGCCAACACCGGCAGCTCGACAAAGCGCGGATGACCCTCTACCGCTGCACCCTCTGAAATCCACCCACTACGATCCTAGGCTCTGATCCTCCGCGTACCAAGCAGCACCTCCAGGAAGGAATGCGACGCCGACGGCAGCCTTCTTTGCCGGACGTGTCCTAGGGTTTCCGATGCAGCGGAGGTAGAGGAATGAAGACCACCGACACCCTCCAGGGAGGAATGATGGCAACCGCAGGCGTCACCGCATCGAAACCGGAAGACCCGGCAAGGATTTCTCCCAACTCCAAACCCACCGCCCAACCGGATCGGAGCCAACCAGCCAGCTCGCCGCCCACCCACGCCCACCGCGGTCGCAGTGCCACCCACGCCGCCTCACTGAGATCACCACCACGAGGCCAAGAAATGAGGAGAGGGGGCGTTGGTTGACGGGAGCAGCAGCACCGTAGCCGCGCGGGAGGGGACCACCTCCTCCGCCGTCGTGGGGAGGCTCGTGCCTCGAAACCGTCATGATCGCCGTCCGGACGTAGCGGCCGGGGAGCATCTGGGCCACCCTCGGCCCGAGCCAATCGAGCCCGCTAAGCCCCGCCACGCAGCTGCGGTAGCGGCGCCCGGCCCTAACGCCCATCGTCCGCTCCCCGCCTCACGGAAGCCACGCCGCCGACCGCCCGCCATCGCCCGCCAGAACCAGATGGGGCAGAAGCCAGATCTGGCCGGCAGCGTCAACCGCGCCACCTACGCCGCCAACAATGACGCCGCCGTCGGCCGATCTCCGCGCGCGCCAGAATCCCGCCGCCGCTTAGAGCACCCCTCGGCGCCCTCCCCGCTGGAAGCGGTAGAGAGAATGGCCGAGGGCCGCCGCCACCAGCGTCGCTCGGGCCAGGCTCGGCAGCGAATGCCGGCGACGGCGGCGGGTAGGGGGGAGAGAGGGAGAGCTGGCGGAAGGGGAATCGGGGCGTGACTGGTCGCGGTCGCTCTCCTCGGCCGACAAATCTAAGGGTGCGGCTAGCAAGCCAGATGGGACTCATTAAAGCAGCAGTACAGAGGATGGATGAAACCCAGATCTTCAAGGGGGGTTGGGTCAGATCCTCAAAGCGGAATCTTTGGGGCTGATGATGGTTGTTGGAAGAATCACATTGCAGTAACGTCACATCGGGATCGTAACTAAATCCCCATTATTGTTCTTTTTTCATGTATGAACCGACTCGTTGGTATCTTGCTCTTGTTTTCAGAGAAACCCAGAGCATGCGAAGCATGTTCTATTCAGGACAGCAAATGTCACCGGTGAATCATCCATTGTCCCTGGAGAGGACTTGGGAAGACATGGAGGATGACACTCCAGCCAGTATTAGCGACGGGTCAGACGACGGCTATGTGCTTGCTGCATTTGCTGAGGCATCCTCTTGCAACAAGGCTCCTCCTACCACGTTTCCGAGCCTCAAGGGAGACTTGATTACATGATGACACCAGCATGTGTGGTGCAGCTTTGCTCTAGAAATTGATTGTCATATCTTTGTTCTGCTCCTGAATATTTGAATGAATTAAGTGTCAACGTGCACATTTGTCCAATGTCATACAAATGCATTAATTAACCAGTAGTTCTTATGTACAGCGTCAGTTCCAAGACTTTGTTGGCAAAATATAACGAAATCAAACTCTAGGGTTTACTTCGTATGCATAGGTTCGTGATTTCTTTCAGCTCCCACAACAAAGGAATATGCTTGACCATTTCGGCGCATTATAAAAAAATTGTATCGCCAAAGGATTTTGGACTGAATTGTTTTTTGTTGGACAGATAACTGAGCAATGATATAGACCGAGTATTATCCGGTAGAAATTGAACTGAAACCGGGTCGCTGTGTTTATCTCTTGCAGTGTTCAGGCTAAATAAGTATCTTGACTTGCACGAGAACGAATGGGACAATTCAACTCAAAAGCTTGAGAGGAACCGTTCTGATGGATACTCCTTGACCTAGAAAAGTCTGCTAGTTGATACAGCTGTCAGCCTGCCTAGCAGAGAGACTGATTTGATGGACACACTTCTCTACTTGTCTTTGAAATCTGAAATGATAAATTATACTTGACCTGTACATATATATCAGAAATGAACTAACTGAACTTCTTGAATTTATCAGCTTAAGCTGTATCAGAATTTGACCAACGGTGAAATAAATATGTACTTGGCCTATACATATATCTGAAATAAAGTTACTGAACTTCTTGGATTTATCAACTCTTATCAGAATTCAGAAGTCCGCCGACAAAAAGAAAAAAGTTGCCATGATGGTCGCAGCTCACAATATTGACCGACGGTGCAATACTATGTACTTGACCTCCGCTTCAAAAATATGCGCTTGACCTGTACATATAGTATATCGGAAACAAAGTTACTCAGCTTCTTGAATTTATCAACTTAAGTGGTAACAGAATTCAAAAAGTCTATGTTGACAAAAAATGTTACATGATGGTCACAACTACAATTTTGACCAACAGTGCAATAATATAAATGAACCGGGGAGCGAACTAAAGATAACTTGATCTACCAGCGGATGTGGTCAATGGCTGATCACGTTGTGTTTTTTGTAAACGGAAAATTGTTGAAAATTTCTTCGGGGTCGACCTGTCAGATCATTAGCGGTTGTTAAGTTGCCTCTTGATAGCCTGGAAAGGCCAAAAGTCTGAGCTTACTTTAACATTACAGTTATCTTCAAAACAGTCAACATCACACCTGACTGATGCTGACAAAACTATATGACTACGAGGCGCGAAAGTAGACATTTCACAAGAATATTATGTAAACATAAAGGGGACATGAATTTTCTTCCTTTTACTTTGGAGGAAAAACTGGATTTCCGTGCCTCGCATAGGCTAAAAACAAACAATGCTGGTAATTAAAATCACAAGTACTACAACCACTGAATCTAAAGTGTACTAGTCGCTAGAATACCGACTTTATCATTTTCAAGTGAATAATGTACAGTATGCCTTTTTTAAATTATGTTAATAAATGTAGGCAAGTTATGTAATCCAGTGATGATAATTACCCAAGTGCACTCATTCGTTATGTCTCCCTTGTGTGCATTTGTTTATTACAAGCCACACAAATCATCCTCTCTCGTCTTCGCAAGGCAATTATAATAACAGGGCACTTGTGTCATTTCCGCTCAAAGATATCCAAATTTTATTACCTTGTTAATTTCTGTGGCCTGCGTTAGTCGACGAAGGGGAATGTATCTGGGTCACGCTGATTACTTTCTCCGATACAGTGAAATGTACATCTCAGTTTGATGGTCAGAAAGTAGTATGATCCAACGCATACCTTTTCAGATGAGGTTGGGTGGCTCTTCTCACCCTCTTTTTCAACCTATATATTGTCTCAATCATTGAATTGTCAATGGGAAAAACCAGCATGTCAAACTGCAATTAAATCCAGTGTTGCTGAAACACCATTCTGGAAGGAAAACAGGATCATTCAGGAACCGTTCCCACTGCGTGCCATGAAACGCAGAAGTTGTTATTTCAATCCATCATGAGGTGAAATACAAGCATGTAGGGTTTCAGATTCAAAGAGAGATGTCAAGCAAGCGCCGAATCTGAATACTCAACTTGCCCGACCCGCCTCTTCCACTAGACCTCGTCTTTCAAAGAGCAGAAGCCCTGCAAGCCTACCTCACTTAATTACTGTCCATGAAATTTCTGTTATATCTCACTAATGTAAACTAAAGACTGACTATTTGGGAAACAAAGGAGACATATTACTTTTCTTAAAGAGCAGGTCTTTTTCAAGTCACAGTGTTTAGTTTATGCCTGATGAACAGTGAACACGGTGTGCGACTCGATAACCCGTGGACCAGTCTCCAACTATAGCAATACTAAAGTCAGGACATGGGCATTAAGAATAAGCCCAAGATGAAGAGAAAAATAAGCATTTTTTTTTCCAATGCTTGGTCATCTTTTTGTTTCCTGATGATGGGAGCTGAGGACAAGTGTTTCTTTCCTTGCTACTTCCTAAGTTGCAACCAGCTCATCTCTCCAAGGTGAGAACAGGCCAGGTCAATCCCCGTGGGACCATTGAGTCCTTTGCCTGGACTAGTATATATAGAGAGCACAGCGTAGCATCCTTTTGATTCTAAAGCTAGGAGATTACATGTGCTCTGCTCCTCATACCACCATCATCCAGGACTTATATTAGACGCTCTTGACTCTTCATACACACTGCAGCACATCACAGTGGAGTTTCCACCGAGCAACTGCGCCTAATCCTTGGGTGGGTTTAGTTTCTTGGTCTCTTTTTCTCCTTTTTGCTGAATCTACCCGATTACCTTGGCTTTCCTCTGGGCAACTGCGCCTAATCCTTGGGTGAGTTTAGTTTCTTGGTTTCCTTTTCTCCCTTTTGCTGAATCTACCCGGTTGCCCTGGCTAGATATGTTTTGAGAATTTTAATTGTCCTATGTTTTGCCGTCTGTTGTAATCCATCCATGGGAATCATTTGATTCGCTTCTAGTTCCTTTCATTCTTGTGTTTTCTCTTAAACCATCAAGTTCATCTGGTTCTGTTCCAGTGATCTCAGTTGCCTGTTGAACATTTGAAGTTCAGGGGTCATGCTGAAAATGGTCCCCCCCCCCCCCCACCCTTTAATAGGGACTTTCTTTTCCCATTGATTTTGTTTATCAAAAGTAGAGTACTCCACATAAAATATTCTTCATATGTCCATTAACTGTAACCAGCTTGCTTAATTTCTACTCCCTCCGTTCGGAATTACTTGTCGCAGAAATGGATGTATCTAGACGTATTTTAGTTCTAGATACATGCATGTCCGAGACAAGTAATTCCGAACAGAGGGAGTACATTATTTCATTGAAATTTCACGCAAAAGCATAGTGTTTTTTTTCCTGCTGCGCCTCAGAGGAAGAATAAACATCAGTGTCTATTTGAATTACGAGTGCCACCTGTTATGCCATTTTCTTATCTTGGAGGACATCTTACCACTTACCAGATTAGCTTCTTGAAGTTAAATTAGAAATACATAAGTAGCTTCATTCTGTGTAGGAGTTGTTTTATGCGGCTGAAAGGAAATTAAAAAACTCCAACGAGATACTTACATAATCCATTTGATTGTTGTTCTTTTCCTCAGGTTCTTGTCGAACTCTTCTTTGCATGAGCTTTTGAATACCTATATGAAGCTTCTAAGAAGCAAATTCCACTCCCTAGCAATGACTTGCTGTCCTGTGTTCCGGTGGAAGAGAAAATCCAGAAACCAAATTGTACAGCAGGACATAGGTAAACCTGCATATCTCATTTAACTTTTGTTCTTCTGAAGCATCCTGAAACCCTCCTGATTCATCCTATTCTGTTCAGACATACCGCTCCATGGCAACGTGAAGATATACTCCTCCAAGGAGCTCAAAAGGGCCACAAGGAACTTCTGCTCAGGAAACAAACTTGGACAGGGTTCTTTCGGCTGCGTTTACCTGGTAGGTTTAGTTGCCAGTTTGGCAGTTTGCACCATAAAAGCTTTGATATTTCCAAGTTCAAACACCACAATATATTTATCCTTTAACATGTCGTATGCACCAATCAGTCATTCCAAATAATCCTGAATTATTAGAAAGCGGCAGGTTATACTATTCCTGCCGTAGTGATTAGCATCACTGTAGCACTTGGACCAGCTATCAAAATTCAAACAGTAGTGTTTCAAGAGTGCTCAGGCTCTGGTCTGAATTATGCAGGGAAAGCTGAAGAATGGTCAGAAAGTTGCCATCAAGGTGCTCTCCTCCGAGTCAAAGCAAGGAACAAGGGAGTTCTTGAATGAACTGAGTGTCATATCCAGCATAACCCATCACAACCTTGTAAAACTGCACGGCTGCTGCGTCGATGGAGGTCAGAAAATGCTGGTCTACAATTATCTGGAGAACAACAGCCTCGCAAGGACCCTCTTTGGTATGTTCAACCAAATTTCGATTTTCATCAGAACTTTGAATCGCTGGTAAATTCATTGCTCTGAACCCCCTGGTTTGTCATGATGTTCTGTTCTTCAGGCAATGCCCACAGTAGTATCCGCTTTGACTGGAGCACAAGGGCGAAGATCTGCATTGGTGTCGCCGACGGTCTCACATATCTGCATGAAGAAATCCGGCCACATATCGTCCACCGTGACATCAAGGCGAGTAACATTCTGCTTGACAAGGACCTGAGTCCCAAAATATCGGATTTCGGGCTAGCAAAGCTCTTCCCGGGCAATATGACGCATATCAGCACGAGGGTTGCAGGAACATTGTAAGCAAAGTGAAACTTGTTGCTGTTCTCACTTAATATTGCATGCATACTTTGTGGTTAAGACAAGTTGACATGCTCATTTCTCAGAGGATATCTGGCACCGGAGTATGCGATCCGAGGGCAGCTGACAAAGAAGGCTGATGTGTACAGCTTTGGAGTACTGCTGCTGGAGATTGTCAGCGGCAGGTGGCACACTGACCCCAGATTGCCTCTCCAAGATCAGTTCCTCCTAGAAATGGTAAAGAACAATTTCAATAACAATATCTACTGAATTATGATTCTCTAGAAAGTTCAAAAATATATATCAGGAAAAACAAATATTTTCTGTCTAGTACAATAGTATGGAATACAGCTATGATAGATCGAAGATGCTCCACATTAGACCATGAGAACCATGCCAGACATATACCTACTATGTGCACATGGTTGAACAATTTAGATAATCACAAGTAGATGCGCATAATATACTTGCCACAGTTGGAAGTATTCTTTATTTTTTGAAGAGGAAATACAGTTGGAAGTATTCTGAAGGAAAGTACCAGGAAGTTTCCTCTCTGTCCTGAAAATTACTATTTTGGTAGTACTGCCAGCTTTCATTGTCTTATCTTGAGATTATTTTTATTGGCCCACTGGTTCTGGATTTGTTTCTGAAAATGTTTTCTATGCCACTTGCGTTGACTGGTGTTCTCATTCTTAGGACATATCTGTTAGTTTTTGTCCAATTATTATGTGCACCTGCTATTGCATTGTAAATCAGCAATTTATGAGAGTTCTTTAATCTCTCACCCTGCAAAGAGAAGTCAAAAGGTTCTATTTCAAAAATAGCTGAAGCATTGTTTCTTGGCATTGTCAATAGTAGATTAAAGAATATAAATCAGAAATATCCACTTGTTTTTCCCAGGCTTGGACACTCTACGAGTCTGGTGATCTTGGGAGCATCATCGACAGGACCTTAAAAGATGGTTTCAGCACCGACGAAGCTCATAAGTTTTTGAAAATAGGACTTCTGTGCACCCAGGATAGCCCCAAGGTCAGGCCCTCCATGTCGACAGTCGCCAAGATGCTAAAGGGTGAGTGCGCCGTCAGCGACAAGATCATGAGGCCAGGCCTGATCACAGATGTCATGGACCTGAAAGTCAGAACAATCGAGCCTGCTCTTCAGTTAAGTGTGTCTCCACCAATGTCTCCACTGGATAACCACTCACTGGTGTCTAACCTTGCATCCGCTGGTAGCACTGTGATAAGGGACAGCCCCTAAGGAGAAGGTAAAAAGGCATATGAAGGAGAATATGCTCAAGCAACAATGGCTGTAAATTGGAGGGATGACAAAGAGCATGTCAAGAGAGGCATTTGATTTCGTTTTGTGTTTCTGGATTGCTTAGATATACTGTTAGTTGTTTGTATATGTTGCATCTGAGCTTTTGGTGATCAACAACTGATGACCCTCAGTGTCCTGTGGAGCATGACTTACGGGTGAAGGAAGAAGGGCACAGCTACACCAGGCACCCAAGCAGGGAGCGCTGGACTTACAGAGATTTGCTAGTTAGCACCTTTCCTAAGTTAAGCAAGCCAGAGTTACCTTTTTTTGTGTGCACAGAAATAGTGTAGTAGCTACAATGTTTAGTCAAGTACTCCCTCCGTTCCAAATTACTCGTCGTGATTTTAGTTCAAATCTAAACTAAAACCACGACGAGTAATTTGGAACGGAGGGAGTATACAGTACAAATCTCACACGTATAATGACATGACTTGCATCTGCATGAAAGACCTGTGAAAAATCCACTCTGAAATGACAATAATTCAAACTGATAATATAAAGTCTTTCGATAAAATTCATCAGCAGATTATTGGGGATGATTGTAGCAATAAACTGTAAACTGAAATAAGTGAAGATATCTAGGTACAGAAGTAAATTTAAAATATCTCTTACCAAATGAGGTCTTGAATCTAAGAGGAACCGCGGAACTGCAGTTCCGAAAAATGATATCCTTAAGAGGACGCTCAATACTGAAAGCAGGGATTGAAAAAACAACCTCCAAAACACTGAAAAGCACTATCATTTTTTTTTAACTTCACAACATTCCATGTGAAATCACCTTGTATAGGAATGGTTTCCGCAGCTTGAAGAGTAGAAGTTAAACCAAACAAACAGTGCGGGTAAGCCAACAAAAGTACTTGCTGTCATTTAAAAAAGAATGCACCAGAGTAATAACCCAACCATGTCATATTAACAGTTGAACATGGTATCACAGAAAAAACATTCATCCATCTAAATTAGACGTTTTAGGTCACTACTTTTAGTGACCTAAAACGTCTTACATTTGTTTACAGAGGAAGTAGTACATATCGGAGATTCCTGAATCTTTAACACATAATGACAAAAGTTAGATGCACACTAGTAGTCCTAGTGGGGGACATTCGATTATGTCAGGAAACACAGCAAGAAATAAACTTACCAAAACAATAGTAAACCTCAAGAAATAAACAAATACGGAGTATATATCAACGTACAACTAGAAATAGATCTGCATAGACTATTCAGTCTTGGGCAGCAACAACCGAGTTCCATGTATATACATGTAGAAAATCACATTCAGACACATCATCAGAAACTTTGTTCTTCAGCAACTAATTGTATAGCAATGCCCTCAAAAGCCACATTTTGAAGACTTCTACATGGCAGAAAAAATAGAAATGAAATGAAATTTCAAGCTTAGATGATTTGCTAGTGTGATCTTGCCATCCGGTTCATTTCCAGCAGTTGTGTAAGAGACACAGAACTCCATCT
Organism: Aegilops bicornis; assembly: GCA_021605145.1. Lineage (NCBI taxonomy): Eukaryota > Viridiplantae > Streptophyta > Magnoliopsida > Poales > Poaceae > Aegilops > Aegilops bicornis. The sequence continues at coordinate 119,680,038 of CM038673.1, forward strand.
ATCGGCTCCCTCTTGAAGTTGCGCATAGAGTAGTCGCTTGACAGAGTCTATGAAGATACTCACGGAGCCAAATTCATACACTGGCTTGCCATTATAGGATTTATTAACTCTAGGAATAAACAGCAAACCTTGGTCAGCCGCATATGCCTGAATAGACTCCTTGAAGCTCATATCTCCCATGGCTGCTCCTGGCACTGAATGATAAGCTGGGTATTGCGATGCTTGCTGTGCTGCATCAAATTGCCGCTTCTCTGTTGCTCTCAAGTAGCCCACATTCTCCCTTGACCCTGGCTGCACCAACTCAACCCCTTCAGCAGCTTGGTTCATCATCTCAAGACCAGCCGTTAGAAGCATCCGTATGCATTCATTGGCGAGTAACTCTGGTGGGAAAAGACCCCTCCAGCCCTTGTACCAGTTTGTGATCTCATTGAAATCAGGATTCAGTGAACACAACCAATGGTAGAGAACCTGCTGCCACTTGCTAAAGAAATCAACTTCCAACATATGGACCATATGGTGTACCGGTACAGCAGAAGCCCAAATCATAACCCAGTTAAACTGGTCGAACTTCTGGTTTGCTGGGTTGATCTGAAACTCCTGGAGTGCCATTTTAAGTTTAGGAATGATATAGCGCACTATCAAGTCTTCCCAACTTGATGGATCAAATACACCCTTCCATGGAGATAGCAAAGCGTAAGCTGATGCATCATGAGCTTGCCAAACATGGAGGACAGTACTCAGCTTGTACCGAATGGAGTGGCACAAGGTCTCTATCCTTCGTCCTAGAGTCGGCAACCATGGGTGTACCCATACATGAATGGGTACCTTCTCCCTACGTGGATCCCAGGATTCAACAGCAGCTGTGAGCTTTGGCATGATTACATGCTCTAATATTGAATGGAGCACAACAGGGGGCAGCAACCGCTCCCATGACTCGAGAAAGCAGAGCATTCGTTCAGGATCCCTAGCCTCCCATGAATTAGTTCCTGATATCCTCACAGCTGGCAGGATCACCTCGCTAACCAGCTGTACATATGGAGCCATTGATTCAGTAGCATCTGAGAAATCATATGGCTGGTCACACTGCAGCAAATCCTTCCATGATGACATGACTTCCAAGCCAAACAAGGGATTCTGCAGAGGCTGCCACCCCTGGAAGACCCGGATCAGTAGCGGATGAGCAAATCGGCAAGCGATCCATGCAGCGCTGCACATTTTGAACTCCTCCTCATGACGCAGCTTCAATTCCTGGAAGGTCTTAAGCAACCCTCGCAGCATGAGCAAACCAGCTGTATCAATCGTCTCCATAACCTGCAGCTGGTGTTTCTGCAACGCCTCCTGCTTTGCTACTTTCTCCTTCTCCAGCACCAAACTAGCCACCCTCTCCTGCTCCTGTCGCAGCTGCCCATCCAACCTGATGATATGAGCCTTAGTCTCATCAACAAGCACCCGCACATTATACTGCAACTCTGGCATTGGCACATCATTCGCCTCCATCTCGTGTTCATCACTGAGCCCCTTCAAGTCTGTCAGCACACGAACCTGAGGCCCTCGCATGTCAATCACCTTCTGGACAACCGTGGGCTGTTCATCCTGTTCCTGTTCAGGGCGCATAGCCAGCAACTCATTCTTTGTCAGGACCTGATCTCTCTTCAAGCTGGCCTTCTTGGACCACCGTTGCTTTTCCTTCTTGGCAGACGGCAGAGGAGGTGGGGGTGGCAGGTTCTCCTTGGCAGTGAAGGGCTTGGCCTCCTTAAACTCCTCGATACTGCCAAGTCCAGCATTTTTGGGGCGCAGGATGGTCTCCACCGGTGCGGTGATTCCCTGAGCATTCTTGCCGAGGCCCATTCCTCTCTTGTGCCCCATCATAGCCATCATCTTAGCCACCTTCGTGTTGGACTCCACGCTGCCAGGGGCCGGCCCTGGTTTTCCATCATCCACCCCCGCCGACGACGCTTGGCGGCGGCACTTGGCCGCCTCATACTGCCGCTCCTTCTCCTCCCGCCTGGCACGCGCACCCTCCGCGATCCGCTGCCCGAACCCCGTGGGCAGATCGATGACCTCCTCCTGGTCGTCCTCCGCGTCCTCCTCCGCGGCGGCAGTGTGCAAGGAGGACGCGGCCTTGCCAAGCCCAGGCCTCTGCTCCACCCCCTCGGGCATTCCCTTGGAGACGAACTGCACGGACCTGGTGAAGTTAGACTCGAACTCGTCCCTTCTGCGCTTGCGGCGTCGCGACCCCTCGTCGCGGCCGAAGCGGCCGTCCATGTCGAGGCGGTCCATGCCCTCCGCGTCCTCCTCCATGGCCCCGCCGCTCTACGCCTCCTCGATCCCCAAATCAAAACGTAGGGTTTCAGGGCAGGCCTCAGGCTTTCAGCCAACCAATCGAAACAAACAAGGCGAGGTAAACGAAAGTGGGAAGGGATGGCGGTGCCTACTACCTCGCCGCCGGTGACGCCAAACGGCGGCTTGATTCCGGCTAGACGCAGCGGGGGCCAGGCGATGTCGATGCTGCCGCCGGTGGGACGGAGCTCGGGGCAGCGAACTTCGCGCGGCCAACGACACCGGGATGACGCGCGAGAGGAGGGGAGCAAGCGGCGCGCGGGGCAGAGACGGCGGGTGTCGCGTCCAGCGGAGGCGCAAGACGGGGCGACGGACGGCGTAAAGTCGGTTGTGAGTTACCAGTGCCTTCTAGCCCGTTGGGCTTTGATTAGTCTTTTGTTAAAGGGAAACGCTTCCTATCAGTAGTCCTATAGAAGTGTCCCACATCTTCCCCTCTCGTTAGGGTTTTCCTACTCTCGACGGAGGCGATTTTCTCCCTGCCGTAGAGACATTGATCTACCCTGCCTCCTTCCTCTCCCGGTGGCCGGGCGCTCTTGGGGCTCCGATCATGGCGGGGGCGGATGAAGCGATGGGGACCCTACCGCTCGTGGACTTGGTTTCTTTGGGCAAGCGATCTAAAGAAGACGGCGCATCCTCGGATGCGGCAGAGGCAGAATCAGATCTGGCTGCAATGATGGAAGAATTGGGCTTAAAGGAAGATGATCTCCAGGATGTAGTGGTGGAGGACGAGGAACTTGCGGAAGAAGCGACCCGGTGGATGGCTCTAGCTAGGGTTCACACCGAAAAGACATACAGCCAGTACTGGTTCTACAAGAATATGAGAGTTGCTTGGGATCTGGCAAAGGAAGTTAAAATCGCATCACCGGAGGAGAATTTGTACACCTTGCGATTCGCGTGCCTCGGCGATTGGGAGCGTGTTATGGAGGAGGGTCCGTGGAACTTCAAGGGGAAAGCGGTGATCGTGGCGCCCTACGACGGATTCACTAAACCCTCACTGATAGATCTCACCAAGCTAGACATATGGATGCAAATTCATGATCTTCCTGACGGCTTCTTCTCCAAGATCAAAGCGTTATCGGCAACGGTGGGTGAGTTCATCTATCTTTGAGCCCAAATCGAGGATTTTGTGGGTAACTTTGCTCGAGTGAGAGTTAAGATCGATGTCACAAAGCCGCTAAAGAATGCAGTCTCGCTGGTTATCAAGAAAAAAGACGTGATGCAAAGGGTGATCTTTCGTGTTAAGTTTGAGAGGCTCCCTGATTGGTGTGCAGTATGTGGCAACCTGGGGCACCTTTTTAAGGAATGTGGCGATGGTGTTTGGGCACCAAAAGCGCTAGTTTTCAAGGACTTGAAGGCAAGCTGGTTTAGGGGTTCGGGACGTGGCCCTGGTGAAGGACAAGGTAATAATAACAGAGGTGGCAGAGGCCGTGGCCGTTCTGAAGGAGGCCGGGTCGTGGTCTGCAAGGGCTACCATGGGGAGGATTTTATGGATTCGAGATGATCGCCATGGTGATATCACCATGGAGGAAGCTGAGCAGAATAGGAAAAGGGGTATAATAGGAGCTCATCAGGGGAGCAAAACCATCGGCCCCCCGCCGTCATACCAGGGAAACAAAGTTCCCCCATTGCCGCGAGTGAAAGCTCCAGAGAGCCCCTCCTCGAAGCAAGATTCTAAGAGAACCAAGTCAAATTCAAGTGACCCTACCAACATAAAGAGCATTGCTCTAAACAAAACTTCTGATGCGCGTTTGGCGGGCCTCCCTGGGGGGTCGCGCCTGGCGCAATGAGTTGCCTGGTGTGGAACTGTCGCAGGGCTGGCAAACCCGCGACAGTTCGAGAGCTTCGAGATCTCTCGAGGCAACATGCCCCCTCTATTGTATGCATCTTAGAAACCCAAATAGAGGGCTCACGTGTTGAAAGCATGGTAGGATCGCTAGGATTTGAAAAGAGTTTCGCTGTAAGCAGTAGAGGTAGAAGTGGTGGGCTTGGAATCTTTTGGAATGAACCAATAAATTTGGAAATTCTTGGTTATTCAGAGTATCACATTGATGTTCTTGTGAGGGAACTTGTCCCGGTGCAAACAAGGATCACTTTTGTCTATGGCGAGGCAGAAGTGCCAGAAAGGTATAAAACCTGGGACATGATGCGGGGCATTGTGACTACTAGCAACCACCCCTGGGTTGTAGTTGGTGATTTCAATGAAGTATTACATGGCCACGAGCATGACGGGTGGGTGCAAGAAGCCAGGCGCAGATGGATATGTTTCGAGATGCGTTGGACACTTGCAACCTCACTGACATCGGCTACAAGGGGCAGCACTGGACTTTTGAGAAAAAAGTCGCCGGGGGATCATTCACTAGAGTGAGACTAGACAGAGCTGTAGCAACGCCAGATTGGCTGATGGAATTTCCAGCAGCGGAGGTAAGGCACATCGCGACGGCGAGTTCTGATCACGTAGCATTGCTACTTACGATGCAAGAGATGCATGCATGCAGGAGGGGCCCAAAATCATTTAAGTATGAAGTCTGTTGGGAGCGGGATCCCTCGCTGGGTGCGGTGGTGGCCGACAAGTGGGCAGAGGCGCCAGGCGAATCAGTGGATCAGATCAAGGCGAAACTACAGGATCTGTCAGGCGAGCTATCAACCTGGGATCGCGTGCATTTTGGCAGCATACGTCAGGAGATTTCTGCACTAAAGACACAACTGCAGCTTCAACGCTCAATACCGGACGATCGGGGCCGACCCGGAGATGAAATAAAAATCACAGACCGTCTAGTTGAACTTTTTCGCCGAGAAGAAATACTCTGGCGACAACGCGTGCGTGTTGACTGGCTGATGCATGGTGATAAGAACACCTACTTTTTTCACCTGCGGGCTAGTAGGCGAAGAAGGAAAAATCAAATTAAAGAACTCATGCGCCCGGATGGAACGGTAACAGAAAATGTGTTGGAGATGGAGACTATGGCAACATGTTTTTACAAGAGCCTTTACACATCAGAAGGGGTAGCAAACATGGAGCCGGTCCTGGATACTATCCCTCGCAAAGTTACGGACATGATGAATGATGCACTTAATGCTCCATACAGAGAGGACGAGGTGAAAATAGCTCTTTTTCAGATGTTCCCTATGAAGGCACCAGGCCCAGATGGATACCCAGCTCATTTCTTTCAGCGTCATTGGGAGGTGTGTGGGAATGAAGTGACAAAGGCAGTGCTAAGAATAGTGGAGGGGACAGAATCAGCGGCATGCATTAATGAGACAGTCCTGGTATTAATACCAAAGGTAAAAACACCCACCTTGCTAGCTCAGTTCAGACCCATTAGCCTATGCAATGTGCTTTACAAAATTGCATCAAAAGTAATCGCTAACCGTCTGAAAGTTATTTTGCCTGATATAATATCTGAGGAGCAGTCTGCATTTGTCCCTGGTCGGCTCATAACTGACAACATCATCACTGCTTATGAGTGTCTCCATTTTATGAAAAGGAACAAATCAAAGAAGCACCGGTCTTTTGCACTAAAGCTGGATATGATGAAAGCATATGATAGGGTAGAGTGGCCCTATCTTAGGGCGGTGATGATAAATCTGGGCTTCACAGAAAGGTTGGTAAATATAGTAATGAACTTAGTCACTTCGGTTAAGTTCTCTGTGCTTTTTAATGGGAATAAGTTGGAGGAGTTTGAACCATCAAGAGGAATCAGACAAGGGGACCCAATCAGTCCTTATTTGTTCTTGCTTGCAGCAGAGGGCCTTTCGTGCCTGTTAAAATCCAAGAGTGAGTCATCCAATCTGAGTGGGTTACAAGTGGCACCTACGGCGCCCCCAGTAAATCACTTGTTATTTGCTGATGACAGCCTGCTGTTTTGTAAGGAAGTAATCTTTGGTCTTTGAAGAGGTGAACACAGTCTTGAGCAGTTATTGTGAAGCTTCGGGCCAACGGGTTAACTTTGCGAAATCATCCATCTATTTCAGCAAGGGTGTTCCTGATAGCACCCGGGAGGCAATCAAAAACACTCTCAATGTCCCAAATGAAACACTCAATGAAAAATACCTGGGTATGCCATCTGACATAGGAAATTCAAAGAATGGGGCCTTCAAATATTTGAAGGATCGGCTGTGGAGTAAAGTTCAAGGTTGGCTAGAGAATACTATGTCAACAGCAGGGAAAGAGGTTCTGGTTAAAGCAGTGGCGCAAGCAGTGCCGGTTTTCTCTATGTCTTGCTTCAAGTTACCGAGAGGTTTGTGTGAACATCTAAATATGCTGATAAGAAAATTCTGGTGGGGTTCTAAGGATGGCAAGAGAAAGCCTCATTAGGTCTCCTGGAAGGCCATGACGGAACCAAAAGGCATGGGTGGCCTAGGGTTTAAGGATTTCGAGCTCTTTAACTTATCTATGCTGGCACGCCAAGCATGGAGACTCCTTCAGAACCCGGAGGCACTTAGTGCACGTTTGCTGAAAAGTATTTACTTCCCGGACACAAGTATATTGCATGCAAATCTGGGCGGTCATCCAAGTCAGGTCTGGCGAGCAATAGTCGAAGGTCGAGATGTGCTAAAGCAAGGAATCATTCGCCGTATTGGCAATGGTGAATCTACCAACATATGGGCTGATACATGGATACCCCGGGATGAGATGATGCGCCCGTATGGATGCCGTGTGGCCAACCCGCCCTCTTGGGTAGCCGAGCTGATTGATCATACCAACGCTGCATGGGATGTCCAACTCGTCAATCAGGTGTTCATGCCAATGGATGCGAAAATCATTTTAAGTATTCCCTTGTGCACATGCAACACCGAGGACTTCTGGAGCTGGAATTTTGAAAGGAATGGTGTTTTCTCGGTCAAGTCGGCATATCGCATGTTAGTGGAGACTAGAAGACGCCGGGAGGCCTGGTTGGAAAACACAGCAGGAACTTCAACTACGGTAGTGGAGGAAGGATCATGGAAAACTTTATGGGCTACAAAGGTACCGGGGAAAGTGAAAATGTTTTTGTGGCGTTTATCAAAACAGTCTCTCCCAACAGAAGATGTCCGAGCTCATCGACATATGTCGGACAGTTCAGCTTGCGGGATGTGTGGGGCACTAGATTCATGGAGGCATTCGCTCCTCAGCTGTACATCATCAAGATGTGTTTGGGCTTTGATCGATGATGACCTTGCACAAGCGCTTGCCGCTACAACCGAACCAAAAGCTAAGCCATGGCTTTTTACACTGATGGAATCCCTGTCACACGACAAGTTTGTACTGCTAGCGGTCACCCTATGGGCAATATGGACGGCCCGTAGAAAGGCAATCCATGAAGGGATCTTTCAAACACCACATGCCACTACTGACTTTGTTAGAAGGTTCATAGCGGAACTCGAGGTGTTGGAAAACAGAACGGAACCCATAGCAAGAGGAGGACATTCTGCTCATATCAGGCCGCGAGCTCCACCTGCGGGATGGTTCAAAATTCATGTCGATGCTGGTGTTAGAACCGGGAGGGGAGGATCAGCAGTTGCGATTTGCAGGGACCAGCATGGCAATTACCTGGGAAGCTCAGCGCTGGTCATTGCGGGAGTTGACAACCCTGTGATTTTGGAAACGATTGCTTGTCGTGAAGCCCTTGCTCTTGCGGAAGACCTCAACTTGAATAATCTGATCATCGCCTCGGACGCTAAGCAAGTGGTAAGTGACATCTCAAAGTCACACATGGGCAGAAACGCTGCAATTATACAAGAAATTAGAAGTAGAGCCTCTTCTTTTGTTTGTAATTTTTTGTTTGAAGGCCGTGCGGCTAATAGAGACGCACACAAACTTGCCAAGTATTCACTCTCGTTAGGGCTGGGGCGTCACATCTGGTTAAGCCAACCCCAAGCCCCGAATTGTATCCCACGCGTTGTGGATTTTGATGAATAAATTGGTTTCACCCCTCAGAAAAAAAAAGTAGTCCTATAGAAAGCAATCGTCAGACCAGCCCAGAGACGTCGATGTGTTTTTGTCTCACGTCTGAGATGGCTTCCAAAATCTGCCGTCTTGTTCACCCGCAAAAAGAAAAATCTGCCGTCTTGTTTCCAAACCAGGCCGAATTTTTTGCCACGTCCCACCTATAATCCCTCGTCAATTATCCCGCATTAATCTTGCCTTTCCCAAACCCACCCGACCACTTTCCCATCTCGTCTGCTCCTAAATCGTCTCCAACTTCGATCTCGCCACTGCCCTGCCGCTTTGCATGTAAATCCGCCATGAACCTGCCATACCCACTACGCCGGTGAGATTCACCACGCTGGTGTGCCATCCCATCCGGTGGTTTAACTCGGCATTATATCCACCTCGACCACAAGCGAGCGCCCACACCCCTGGATGGTGGTCTCCATGATGTTCGGGCCGCTAGTTCTTCAGTCCATCGTGGCGGATCATCGTCTCAGTTGCGGAACAAAGCTAGCATGTGGGGAAGATTGCAGGATTCGCCCCCCTTCTCCGCCGGCAGCGTCACTCGTGTCGTGACCTAGGTATCCAGTAATCCAATCTTGGTTATTCTGTTCATGGTTCTATCCTAGTTGTAATTCATCACAATATTATCTATGAATTTGGGTTAACTTGTCAGCGTTCTATCCGATGCACGTGTAATCGATCACTATATCATATGCGAATTTTGGTTAGTTTTGTACGCACATGACAATCGCACGCGTCCCAATCTTGGTGGTAATATTAGTTGTCATTATTACTTTCAATTTTTTATGCTTGCATCCACGATTAGTGCTTGTCCAAATTTCCATGTTCATGCGTCCTTATTATGCAACACCTATGTTGGAATGAAGATGCTTCTGAGCTCTATACAATTTGCTTCCATAGTTTGTTAAAATTTGATCAATTGTGTATGTTGGTGACATAGAACATCCGTCCCTTTGTTTGCTACAAATTGTTTTTGCGCACTTTTTCTGTGCTCTTTACCATGGTGCATCTACATTTTAATATTTTTGCTTCTTTTTGGGCTAGAAAAATGTTTCCGCTAGGCACGGTTCAATTTGTATCCATGTGAAGCAAAACTTGCATCCTCTTCATTGGCCACAATGTTAGTATGTTCTACATTACCAATGTTTTATCTTCCAACCAAGAATATCAATCTTGAGCTGCCATAATTTCATGCTTCCTACAACTTCCATACTTTGGGTCACAAATAAGCTTTTTACTGTCGATGCCTTGCTTCCATACAATTGAAATCTTAATTTATTCATGAAGCACCACTTTGTTGATGTCTTCTTCCATGCAATTGAAACCTTTATTTATTCATAAGCACAACTTTATGTATCTGATGATGCTAGCTATCAAATTTTCACGTCTCCAGTGTATCTTTTATAGTTATTGTGAGAAAGTGAAGCTATGGCTTCCTATCAGCCATGCTTCCTTGAGTTTCTTGCAAATGATTCTAATGAATTTTTGCTTCAAACTATTGTAAGTCTATGCTACTTTTATTGTACAAATATTTTTCTTCAATCGAGTACTAATGTATGCTTCAATCACTATATGTGCCTGCTTCAACAATTGCATGTGTTGCTTCTATCCGTACCTCATTGTATTACTTCTAGTAAATTTTTATACTAGCCACCGAATTGCGAGCTTCATTCTTTCTCACCGAATGCTTCGATTCTACAGATTCCTAATGATGATGTAATGCACTGAGTTCGAGATCAACCAGACAAAGATCTGAGTTGTTGGTTTTCCAACAAATGAACTAGAGCTCATGGCACACACTGATCTTGTCATTATCAGATGTCCAGTGCTCGCTTCTATGTCGGCTACGATGAAATGAAAGTAGTGTTGTAATAGTATTTTTTAAACTCCCTAACAAATTTTGAAACAGGAACACTTTTTTAAACTCCCTAACAAATTTATGGAATTTATGAACATTTTTCAAATTGTGAACAAAATTTGAAAACATGAATATTTTATAAATTTGTGAACAAATTTGGAAAGCTGGAACACTTTTTGAAATTCCTAAACACTTTGCGAATGCAATTTTTTTTTGAAATATGAACATTTATTGAAACACACAAACAAAAATTGAAAACGAACATTTTTCTTAAATTTGCGAACAAATTTTGCAAAGTTGTGAAATTTTGAAAAAGAACATCAAGAAAAGAAACAGAAACTAAAAAAAGAAATTGAAATTTGAAATATGTGAACATTCTTTAAAACTCCCGAACAAAATTTGAAATATGTGAACAAATTTTTGAAACGGGAACATTTTATTGGGAGTGGTGAAAAAGGAATCACCCTCCGTAGACCACGACCGATTAACTACACTACAGAGATCTCATCGGAAGTGCTATACGAGGTATCACCCTCAGCACTCGATTGTAACCCTGTAGTGTCGTACAACTAAGGGGGGGTGTGGTGAGATGTGTCAGGCTCAGGACGTCGATCACTTTGATCGAGTCATCGGTCATAAAAGCGGGGGCAACAGGACAACGTGAGGGGTCATTGGTGGATCACTAACCAACCTATACTAAGCATATAGGATAAGCAGGTAAGGTAACAATAGCAAGTTACAAAATCAGGATATGCATCAAAATAAGATCATACAAATACAGTAGCAAAATCTAATGCAAGCATGAGAAAGAAGGAACATGGTGCTACTTCTTGAGCTTATGTTGGGTTTTTCCTTAAAGAGGAAAGGGTGATGTAGCAAAGTAGAGATAAGTATTTCCCTCAGTTGAGAACCAAGGTATCAGTCTAGTAGGAGGAACACACAAGTCAGCAATGATTGCACCTACACAAACAAACAAATACTTACACCCAACGCGATAAAGAGGTTGTCAATCCCTTCACGGTTACTTGCAAGGATGAGATCTTTTAGAGATAGGTATAAAAGATAAGTAAACGCGTAAAATAAAGTAAAGGTAAATAAATTGCAGCAACGTATTTTCGGGTTTTTGATTTCATAGATCTGGAAATAATATGATAAAAGATAGACCCGGGGGCCATAATTTTCACTAGAGGCTTCTCTCTTGAAAGAACGCATACGGTGGGTAAACAAATTACTGTTGAGCAATTGATAGAAAAGCGCATAGTTAAGATGATATCTAAGGCAATGATCATGAATATAGTCATCACGTCCGTGACAAGTAGACCAACTCTTGCCTGCATCTACTACTATTACTCCACACATCGACCTCTATCCAGCATGCATCTAGTGTATTAAGTTAGCAAGAACGAAGTAACGCCTTAAGTAGGATGATATGATGTAGAGGGATAGATCCAATCAATATGAACAAACCCCACCTTTTTATCCTTAATGGCAACAATACAAATACGTGTCATGTCCCTTTCTTTCACTGGGAATAAGCACCGCAAGATTGAACCCATTACAAGGCACCTCTCCCATGGCAAGAAAAATCAATCTAGTTGGCCAAACCAAATCAATAGATCGGAGAGAAATACAAAGATATCTTAATCATGCATAAAAGAGTTCAGAGAAGACTCAAATAATCTTCATAGATAATTTGATCATAAATCCACAATTCATCGGATCTCAACGCACTGCAAAAGAAGATTACATCGAATAGATCTTCAAGAACATCGAGGAGAACATTGTATTGAAGATCAAAGAGAGAGAAGAAGCCATCTAGCTACTGAAGGAAATATGCCCTAGAGGCAATAATAAAGTTATTATTTATTTCCTTACATCATGATAAATGTTTATTATTCATGCTAGAATTGTATTAACCGGAAACATAATACATGTGTGAATATATAGACAAACAGAGTGTCACTAGTATGCCTCTACTTGACTAGCTCGTTAATCGAAGATGGTTATGTTTCCTAACCATAGACATGAGTTGTCATTTGATTAACGGGATCACATCATTAGGAGAATGATCTGATTGACATGACCCATTCCGTTAGCCTAGCACTTGATCGCTTAGTATGTTGCTATTGCTTTCTTCATGACTTATACATGTTCCTGTAACTATGAGATTATGCAACTCCTGCCACGGAGGAACACTTTGGTGCTACCAAACGCCACAACGTAATCGGGTGATTATAAAGGAGTACTACAGGTGTTTCCAAAGGTACATGTTGGGTTGGCGTATTTCGAGATTAGGTTTTGTCACTCCGATTGTCGGAGAGGTATCTCTGGGCCCTCTCGGTAATGCACATCATTATAAGCCTTGCAAGCAATGTGACCAATGAGTTGGTTACGGGATGATGCATTACTGAGCGAGTAAAGAGACTTGCGGTGACGAGATTGAACTAGGTATTGGATACCGACGATCGAATCTCGGCAAGTAACATACCGATGACAAAGGGAACAACGTATGTTGTTATGCGGTTTGACCGATAAAGATCTTCGTAGAATATGTAGGAGCCAATATGGGCATCCAGGTCCCGCTTATTGGTTATTGACCGAGAATAGTTCTAGGTCATGTCTACATAGTTCTCGAACCCGTAGGGTCCGCACGCTTAAGGTTTCGATGGCTTATATTATGAGTTTATGAGTTTTGATGTACCGAAGGAGTTCGGAGTCCCAGATGAGATCTGGGACATGACGAGGAGTCTCGAAATGGTCGAGACGTAAAGATCGATATATTGGACGACTATATTCGGAGTTCGGAAAGGTTCCTAATGATTCGGGTATTTTTCGGAGTACCGGAGAGTTACTGGAATTCGCCGGGGAGAAGAATTGGGCCATATTGGTCCCTGCGGGGAAAGAGAGAGGCTGCCTAGGGCAGGCCGCGCGCCCCCATGGCCTAGTCCGAATTGACTAGGGGGGGCCGCACCCTCCTTCCTTCCCTTCTCTCTTCCCTTCCTTGTCTCCTACTCCTAATACATGGAAGGACTCCTAGTTGGACTAGGAAAGGGGGAATCCTACTGTGTGGGAGTAGGACTCCCCATGGCGCGCCCTACTAGGGCCGGCCTCCTCCCTCCCTCCTTTATATCGGGGCAGGGGGCACCCCATGGACACACAAGTTGATCTACGGATCGTTCCTTAGCTGCAGGCGGTGCCCCTCCACCATATTCCACTTCGGTCATATCGTCATGGAGCTTAGCGGCGAAGCCCTGCACGGAGAAGTCATATCGTCGCGGAGCTTAGGCGAAGCCCTGCGTCGGTGGAGCATCATCATCGTCACCACGCCGTCGTGCTGACGGAACTCATCCCCGACACTTTGCTGGATCGTCACCACCAATAACGACAAACCCTATGTTACGCTCGCGAGTTTCTTATAGATGACCTTTCGCTCAAGCGCAACTAATTTAGGCGGGCTCATTTGACGCGTGCATTAACTCAACCGAATTGGCACTTTCCCAAAACAACTTCATGCATTAACTCATTCAAATCAAATCTTAAGAAAATACCTCTACTCCTAAATGGGGAGTTGGTAGTCTCGCCTCGCCCCCATCAACCCCTTGGCAAACCCTATGTTACGGCCGTGAGCGTCTTACAGACGACCTTTCTCTCAAGCGCAACTAATTTAGGCGAGCCCATTTGACGCGTGCATTATGACTCCCTTTCCCTCATACAGTTCATCCGAGTGAACTGTATGCCGTCTATCACACACGCCTTAATCTGGCTGACTGTTTCTGTTGTTATGCTCATCGCAAACAATTCATATGGATCAAATGTATGCCACGTATCGCACATGCAACTCTAATCTGAATCGTTCTTGATCTCTCCGCCATTGCACACAGTTCATCTTATTAGTGACGGTTTTATTACGACACCCACTACCAGGGAAAAGCCTAGCAGTAGCGCGGGTCTAAGGTCTATCAGTATCGCGGGGCACCGTGCTACTGATACGGCGCTACAAGTAACGTTTATCAGTAGCACATTTTAACCAGCGCTACTGCTATACCTACTTAGCAGTAGCGCTCTCCGTACCAACGCTACTGCTAAGTGCCTTAGCAGTAGTGTTTTCCTTTCCAGCGCTAAAGAGCGCTACTACTATATTTTCACATATCTTATTTTTTCTACATATTTGCGATGTTTTTGTACATGTTTTATACAGTATTCTAATCATATCATAAACATGCAATATGCTCATCATATCATACACACAGTAGTCTCATCATATCATCCAACACAAATCATGTCGTCACATCATAATCACGATATAGCGATATAAGTTAACTGACATGTCTCATAATGTAGTACTTCTTGAGGCACCGGTTCATATCCCTCTCTCGCACTAGCGCGAAACTAAACTAACTATTTTCCGCTTCGACTCTGCTATCGAACCCTCTCTAGATGTCGCTCGAAAACCGGTACACCTGGCTCGACACTCGCCACTGTCAGATACTCTGGCGTAGCACTTCTTCGCCATCGATGATCTATGTACCTGCATCGCCACATGAGTCGATAATATGCAACATATGTAGTTGAGCAACAGAAAGAGACAGAGTTGACAAAAATAGAAGCAACATATCATAAGCATAAATAACAAAGTTCATTGTACCCAAAATGCCCTAACTAGGTCTTCGCTAGTTGAGGAGGACAGTTTAATTACATCACAAATAAAGTTTCGTCGTGCATAACTCAAAGTTTCGTCATAGAGAAAGTATGGACTAAACGGACACATTGTCATACATCGTCAATTACTCCAACAAGTCGTGCCATCCATCCAAATCAGGGAGATAGTCCCCGAGCGCAGTGAAAGGCTTCAGGTCGATACGCTGAGCGGCTACGCGTGTTCGGACGTCTTCCCGCGACATTTTCCCTTCTTCGTAGAACATCCCTGTTTTTTCGAGGACCTCCTTCATGATGATTTGGGCAAGTTCACGCTGGATGTGATAGAACTCGGCTCGGAGCCGATGATCCGGGACATCTCCTAGTATCTTTGCCCATTGCAGAATATTGGCATCACCGAATCTAGGTGACATGCGAAGGTTCTGCTGATCCTGTCTGTACTCCAGCATGTGGTGGAGGACATAGAATCCATCACTGAGAGTACCACTCGGTTGCTGGATGCAGCAGAAGTCGGTCTTATGGCCGAAGGCGGGCGCGTGGTTCCTTGTCTTCTTGAGCATGATCTCTACCCCGTAGGCCGTAGCTTAAGATAGCACTGTCGAGAACAGACTTGATGTGGGTGTAATCCTTTTTCGTCATGTTCTTTGACGAGTCCAAGTAAAGAGCGTGGGAGAATTGGGGGTAAAGGATGATGAGGACAGCGCGCCCGTTGCTGCGCAAAATAAGTACACCTCAAATTAGCCTCCACGCGTGCAAATGAATGATTGAAATCGAAGGAAGGATATCCGCGGATGACTTATATGGGATGATAAGGCCCGAGAATCATCTCCTTGTCCTTATGCCGACCATGAAATTGGCGATGTAGTTACTCGCGTATTCACGGTGCTTTGGGCAGACTGCAAAGAAGCCCTCTTGCATGAAGTACGGGTCAGCGGCACAGATATAGGGTATCTGCTCAATCCTGTTTGTACAAGGCAAAAAGGCGGACAAACGTAAAATCTAGCTTTTTCAAGTGAAACATGTCAAAGATGTAACCGAAACGAAGGAAGAACTTTTTCGCAGGGAATGTGTCGACGTACAACCTTTGCTGCCGCACGTTAACCATGTAGAGCGGGTATCCTAGATTTTTTTAGGCGATCAGGCTTTTCTCTCTCCGTAGCACATCATCATGAAGTCTCCTTAGATCGTCGTATATGGCCTCTACCGCTGCCTTAGGTAGGATCGGATCACCGGGGATATGGTATTTCGCCGCACCTATGGTAGGTATACGGTCTTCAACCCGAGGCTGCTGAGGCGGATGGCTCATAGAAGCAGCTTTGCCTTTCCTCGTTATCTTCCTATGCTTCTTTGCTACTGGAAGTGAGCCTATAATACGTTCATCCTCCGACAATTCAGGCACCAACTCATCACGCTCAAACCCTGAGTACTCATACCGCTGAGCCATCAATCCTCCGTCATCATAGGTGCCGGTATTGAGATACTATAGAGGGTCATCGTCATCCTTGTCGATGGCATCATGCATTGCTTCTTCGACAACGGTGACGTCATCAGCCACTAATGGAGCCTCTTCCTCACGCCGTCCGCTATCACCCGGCACGACAGGCGACTCTAATTGGGTAGGTGGGGTGTTGGTGTTCATACCTTGCTGAGGCTGCGTGGTCATGGGTGTGCTCCTGGCCGCCTCTAGACGAAGCAGACTCTTTGGCCACAAGAGTACCCAACTCTTGCAATCGCCAAGCCACCGCGGGGTCTCGTAGTCATCTCCTCCTAGTGCTACCGGAGGAGCCAAATTCTCGTGGCGCGGTTTGACACTGGCCACGGAAACCTTGAAGACGTTAGGGGGGATCGGCCGAACAATTCTTCCTTCGGCTTCACTATCGTCGCCTTCCCCACGTTCACCTTCTGGCCACTGATGGTGTACAGTATGGTGCACGGGGTTACGTCGGCCTACAAAGACATGTCTGCAACGTGAGACATCCGAAAGGCAATGGAAATAGGAGATTATACATATATTGAAGAGGGCTGGTGTGACAGGTACCGTGAGGGTGTCGAGCTCAGCCAAAGACGAAGCCCCGCCGAGCACGCCAGAGACGGAGGACGGGCTGCTATGAGCAGGTGCGAGAGCAGGTGTGGTAGCAACGCTAAACGATCTGCTCCCGAAGAAGTTGGAAAGGGGAAAGTCTGCTGCCTCTTTATTTGGATTTTGTTGGTCCAACTAACGATAGCCGGAATCAAGACACTATACGAAGCTGCGATTTCCTCTCTTGCGGCAGCTACCGCTGCTTTGACTGTCTCAACTGATTTCTTATCAACCACAATCTCAACCTTCTTGTCGATGTTTTCTTTGTTTAACCTCCGACTTTGCTTTCTCTCCTCGGTGGTGTCACAGTAGTACTTCTTCCACGTGGCGCCATCTCCGACGCCGTGCACGCGTCCATACGACGGTCGAGTGTCCACTGGGAGTCCTTTCAATATGTTCAAGGCCCGACTGAATGGGTGTCCCACTTGGGCCTCGCCAACGCCTCAAACAGTGAGTTGCTTTCGGCCGCAATCCTATGCTGCTCTTTCTACAAAAGGAACATGGATCGTTTACAAATGTGACTAGACGTGCAGTCGAATTGATCAGAAGCTAAAATTAGGGGGTAAATTAATAATTACCAGCAGTCTCATGAACTCCTTCGTGACCGCGTCTGTATCAAAAACCTAGTTGACTTGGTCCCAACGGTACCGGGCCCTGATGACGTCACGCTCCTGCGGGACGGTGAACTCCGCCAAGGGGTCTGGGATCCCCAGACTTTCGTGTTCCGCATCCTCCTTGGCCCATATGGGCGTCTTCCCCGCGTAACCACGGCTTCCGAGGTGGTGGCACCCCATGTTCCTCTCTTGAAACCCCTTCATGTACTCCGACTTTTCTTTGGCAGCTTCGGCAATGCAAGCCTTCTTGAATATTTCAAACTGCTATTCCGTAATTGCCGGATTATCCTTTACAATCTCGGAGTAGGGTTCCTATTTGACGATGATTCGATGTTTCACCCTTACTTTCCAGGCGGACAACGCGCCGCTAAACTTGCCCATGGCGCGTTTGTTTATCTTCTACATTGTCAGGTCTTGCCACGGTCGAGTATATTAGATTACAGCCCAGCCCGGGAACAAGAATACCTGGTGCAGCTTCCTTAGGAGGGAGTTCTCCATATTTGGTATCTTCTTTAATTTCTCATCGTTGATGGTGGCGGTTGCCCGTAGGATGCAGCCTATTTGATTGCCGTAGCACGCGCGCGCTTTCGCGGGCTCTTTTGGCTCAAAATTGCCGGAGTCCACCTCCATGACCACCAGTCTAGTACTGTTGAGCTGGTTTGGGCACCGTATCCTCTTTGGCTTCGGTTCTATACCGGCTTCGCCAGTCTCGTTGCCGGTCTCGGTCTCAGCACCGGTCTCGATGTCGGTCTTAGTCTCGGATGTGACAGGTGGGCACTGCAACAACCGTTGCTCCTCGAGAAGGTTCAAATAGGTGTCTGTCGCCTCGTAGATGTTGCAATCACAAGAACCCTGTCCTTCATCGTTGCTAGCCATGTTTCCTACTATTAAATCTAGTCAATTAATTCTAGACCTAATAAAATGAATAATGACATAAAAAGGCATGTTTTGCAGGAATGTTGATTCATTCCCGTTGCGGCAAATCCCGGGCACTTGATATGTCCTAGTTTGTAGCACAAGTCATGCCAAAATTCACGGAAAATTTCGGCATGACCTTTGCTACAAAGTGGAAAAATCGAGCGCCTAAAATTTGCCATAACAGAAATGAATCAACATTCCGGCAAAACATAGGCCACTCGGAATCATTCCTTGCAAACAACAAAAGGCCACTTGGGCACAATCGAACCACTTCAATGTTGCATATAACAGGACCACTCTTGTACATGAGCAACTACAATAGTAGATATACATGAGCAAACACTATTGATGAATTTGCATATAACATGACCACTTCAAATTTGAATCGCCTAGTATTTGACACTTCAAGAAAATCTACACAAATCTCATGCTCTCTCATATTGAATATAGATGGATGAACCCTACAAACCTAGAACCTTTACATATTTCTGTCCTAAATTGTTGTCCTAATAAAAATTATGTCCTAATATAAATTATGAACCCTAGAACTCAATTTATGTCCTAAATTTCAAATTATGAACCCTAGAACTCATTCAAATTATGTCCTACATTTCTGTCATAATAAAAAATCAGTAAAAATTAAGAACCTACTGGACTTGCAGTACTAATAGAAATTTATATTTTTATATTGAATTTATTCTCTAAAATAAACCCTACTTCCTTAGTTAACATCTAATTCAAAAACTAAGTGTAGAAGAAAATTCAGTCAAGTACTAATAGAAGAAAATTCAGTTAACTTTAGTGCTCTATAATTATGAAATGAAAAAAATAATTAGTTAACTGCTAATTTCATTCGTTTAGGTCATTCATTTAACTTCACCTAATTAACCTACTGTACCACTACTACTAGCAGCAGTACTAACCTAATTAACCTAGTAAAACCTCACTGCCCTAACTAAAAAAATCTAATTAACATCTACTAGTACCACTACTGCCCTAACCTAATTAACATCTACTAGTACCACTATATACTACTAGCAGCACTGCTGCCACATTTTCTTCATTTTGTTCTTTAAAAAAACATCTATGAAAACAAAAATCATAATTAAACCCTATTGCTCTAACTAAAATTTTGCTCTAAACCCTATTGCCCTAGTTAAACCTACTGCCCTAACTAATTTTTTGCTCTAAACTAAATTTTTGCTCTAACCTAGCCAACCTAGTTAATCTAGCTAGTTAACCTAATGAGCCTAATTAACCTAGCTAGTTAACCTAGTGAGTTAACCTAGTTAACCTAGATAATTGACCTAATTAAACTAGTTAACCTAGCTAGCTAGTTCTCTGTCAAATGTTTGTGCTATGCATGAGAAAGAGAGAGGAGGGGTGGGGGCTTATAGAGGATGGCTCTGATGATGGCGAGGGAGGCAGGGGCGTCTCCGGTGACGGCAAGGGAGGCAGTGGTGGCAAGGGAGGCAGGGGCATCGAGGGGTGGCTCCGGTGGCAGCGAGGGTGGCTCTGTGGCGTTGATGAGGTCGCGCGACTCCGGTGGGTCAGGGGCGGCTCCGGTGGCGTTGATGGCGCGTGGCTCTGGAGGCTCCGGGGGCGTCGACGTCGGCAGGAGACGGCGGCAAAGTGGGGCGACGGCGCACGATGCGACTGGCAGCGAGGGATTTGGGGGAGAAGTGGTGGCCGGGGGGAGAGAAACCGTGCGGGGGTTAAGTCAAACCTAGCGGTAGCGTTGGTAGGCAAAAAGAGCTATAGCTAAGTGAGCTATAGCGCTGGTTACCAAAACGCGCTACTGCTATAGGAAGCAACTATTTATTTTCCTTTTTTCTTTTCTTTTTTACTTTCCTTTTCTATAGCGGGGGTCTACAAAACGCCTTGCTGCTATTTTATCTATAGCGCCTGTTCTAAACAGACGCTACTGTTATGCCTTTCTCCTTTATTTTTCTTTTTCTTTTCTTTTTCTTTACATTTTCTTTTTTCCTTTCTCCTTTTTCTATTTCTTTCATCTTCATTTAATTTTCTATTTGTTTTCCATTTTACTTTATTTTCATTAGCAGTAGCGTTTTTCATAGGAAACGCGCTGCTACAGTAAGCTTAGCGGTAGCGCGTTTTCCCCAAGATCGCTACTAATATTCCTAGCATGCCGGCAATAGTGTGGGAATTTTAGTAGTAGCGCGTTCTCCAGCAGAGGCGCTACTGCTACAGCCATATCTGTTGCGTCGTTTGTGTACACGCGCTACGGGTAAGTAGCAATAGCACTTTCTTTTAACAGGCGCTACTGGTAAGATTTTGTGTATAAGGTTTTTTCCCTAGTAGTGACCGTTTGTGATGAATGCATCGCACACAGTTTGGTCAAGGATCTTTGATTCATGTGTCGCGTTAGCAGGTCGCTGCAGTAGTGGAACTAGACCAAATGTACCTTAGCCAATGTTGATGATGGATCAAAGATCACACAATATGGTATTATGGAAGTAGCACAATTGGTATCGGATCTTGTCAATCTCACACCTACACAAGTAAAACTTTTGGAGTAGCTTGGTGAGGATAGTGGCACAAAATTTATGCAATTGTTAGCAAGATACAATAATGTTGAAATAAATTCACAAATTTGCAAGTGAAACAAGTAGACCAATAGCAATGAGTGGCACACAGAAGCATGCGCGCGCGCACACACACGGATAGATAAATGGGTCATGCACCAAGAAAATGAGTACTAAATGTGGAATGCCCGGAAAATGCTCGTGTTGCACAACGCTAGAAAGACTTAGCATGATTGCTCAATAGGCGTACGCAAAACTTATGCACAACCTATGTGAGACAAAATGTATCGGCTTCCTATCTCAATTATGCCATGTATGTAGAGTTCCTAGTAATTCTCTCATAATGATCCAAGATGATCAAATATGGAAATATGATATGGAATGTTGCGATGCTATGGCTATTGCTTACAAGCTTGTTGTTTGTCTTTTTATTTTGCTTAAAGGATTTTCTCTCTTTCAATATTTTTCTTTGGCCACTTATGCAAAGTACTCGAACCAAGATAACAATTATGTATATGCGGGAACAATTGATAGCACAAGAGATGATACGATGATATATGCACGCTATGATAGCTATGCGGGACGTGTATCTCTAAAGTGCACAAGTAACGTTGCCCGATAATACTTAAATGGCTAGTCTCGATGGGAAAGTGAAGAAAAATTTGGCTCGGGGTTCACAATGCAATGGCAAGGGAGATGTACAAGTGATGTTGTCGAGGTTACCGTCGTTGCTTACGGTTGGTGGTGTCAAAATGATGAAGTGGTCATTGTCGATGTTGAGTCCGTGGCAAAATTGAGTGACGGTGATGTTGATGTCGAACCGCTCCTAAGTAGCCGAAACACGTTAGGAAACAGAAAACCACCACTCAAAATCTCAATAGAAAATTTCAAATGGTGGTAGCGAAAAGTGGTGGTATGGCTGTGGTATCTCAAGAGTTTGCAGAAATGCTATGGTGGGGCTCGGAGTTGGTGATGCGAAAGTGGAGCGGTGTCTGAAATTTTCTATCGAAAATTCAGTGTTGACAGGTGAAGCCGGATGATCTAGGTCGTGGTCCGGATGATCCAGGCGATGTTTAGATGATTCGGGTGTGCATCCGGATGATCCAGGCAAGTCGTCTGCGCGGATATGCGATCGGGAAGAACACGAATATGGGGGAGAAAAGAAAAATTAGGGGGGTTTCGGGGTGGATTTCATGGAGGAGAAGGTGGGGAATGCTAGATCCACTTGCAACACGACAAATCCACGGATCAAAATCAACAAAACATCATCAAACCAAGAAATCACAAAAAACTTGGTATGGCTCTTTCTGTGGGGATATTCGAAATTGGACAAAAACACACAAACTTAGGCTACAAAGTGCGGGGTAGCGACTCCAAGATGTGAATCAACTTGGCACATGATACCAAATGATGTAGGTTGCAACCTGAAAGGATCGATATAGTTGACTAGAGGGGGGGGGGGGGTGAATAGGCAACTAACAATTTTTAGCTTTTCTTTACCAAATTAAAGTTTGCATCAAAGTAGGTTGTCTAGATATGCAACTAGGTGAGCAACCTATATGATGCAACAAAAACAAGCACACAAGCAAGCAAGGCATACAACGCAATATAAGCTTGCACAAGTAAAGCTGAGAGATAAACAATAGCGGAGCCGGTGGAGACGAGGATGTGTTACCGAAGTTCCTTCCCTTTGAGAGGAAGTACGTCTCCGTTAGAGCAGTGTGGAGGCACAATGCTCCCCAAGAAGCCACTAGGGCCACCGTATTCTCCTCATGCCCTCACACAATGCGAGATGTCGTGATTCCACTTATGGTGCCCTTGAAGGCGGTGACCGAACCTTTACAAACAAGGTTGGGGCTATCTCCACAACTCAATTGGAGGCTCCGAACGATACCACGGACCTTCATCACAATGGAATATGGCTCCGAGGTGACCTCAACCATCTAGGGTGCTCAAACACCCAAGAGTAACAAGATCCGCAAGGGATTAGTGGGGGGGGGGGGGGTATCAAATTTCTCTTGGTGGAAGTGTAGATCCGAGCCTTTTCAACCAATCCCTAAAGAATCAACAAGTTTGATTGGCTAGGGAGAGAGATCGGGCAAAAATGAGCTTTAGAGCAACAATGGAGCTTGGAGAAAAAGAGGTGGGTCAACTTGGAGAAGAAGACCTCCTTTTATAGTGGGGGAACCAATCCAACCGTTACCCCCTTCTTCAGCCTGCACAGAGCAGTACTACTGCTCAGTACAACGGTACAACCGCTGGTCGCAGTGCTACTACCGTGACCACCAGCGGTACTACCGCATAGACTGAGAGTAGAAGAAGCAGAGGGAGAATGGGAGAGAGGGGGTATGGGCGGTACTAGTAGCGGTGGTAGCCGCGGTACTACCGCTCGAGGGCGGTACTACCGCTGCTAGTGCCGCACAACCCGACACGAGAAAAAGCATCCTCGAATCGAGGCGGTAGCGTTGCCGAACCAGTGCGGTACTGCCGCCGATGCCCCGAAGCTGTACTACCGCTGCTGGACAGCGGTACTGCCGCTTGACGACCATAGGCGGTACTACCGCTTTCGCCTCACAGTTTCCACTTCTGTTTAAAAAAGCAACCTCCAAGGTGAGGAAAGGAGCTGGGGGTGCAACAAAGACGTGCATGTGCTGATTCCACCCTAGCCTTTCCATTGTGGACCCCCTCTTGATAGTACGGTGTCTCCTACGACTCACGTCCACCAAACCAAAACGTAAGAGACTACACCGTCTTCACATAAAGCTCCGAGGGGAAGGAATCGTCTCGTGCCAGTGACTGAATATCTGAAATACTCAACGCACACGATTAGTCCGCAAAAGCATTGTCATCAATCACCAAAACTACTTACAGAGAGACATGCCCTAACAATCTCCCCTTTTTGGTGGATTGATGACAACACGGGATTTGCACAAAGTAATGACATGAGAGTAAGCGAATCCCAAAACTACAAAATATAGACGGGCTCCCCCTAGATGTGTGCACCTAATTAGAGATGCCTTTGGATTGCAAAGTACACACATTAGGGTCAACACACTCCCCCTATATTTTATAGTTTGACAACATTGGCATCAAAGATAAGACACTAGGATGCAATAGAGTGGCAAGTGAGTAAGGTAGACATAAGAGATAATCATGAGCTCACAAACAACAAGAGTACTCGACGTACAAAGATAATAAAAGGGTAGCATATGTCTCACACCATATGATAGGGTACCAGGACTCACGAGCACAAACAAAACCAAAGCAAATGATGGGAAAAGAGTTTGCGAGAGAGAGAAACACAAGGCAAACAAGACACACACTCGCAACTCGACAACGACAAATCCCTAAACTCTCTCCCCCTTTGGCATCGAGACACCAAAAGGGGAAGGGGCGTTGCTACGGCTCCAGGTGAAAGCATAACTGAAGATCGCCATCATCACATCCCGGTGATATCGTCTGCACCTCCGTCATCGGCAGGGGGTTGCTCGGTGTCGGAGTCTGACCAAGGACAGTGCTGCTGAACCCACTCCTCCTCATTGGTGATCTTTCCCTCGGATCCGCTGGCAACTATCGCATCCAACTGACGCATGAGTTCCTTGCAGCGGCTCCTGGCCTTCTTCTCAGACACATGAGCCATAGTCCATGAGACTCCATGCAGAAGAGGTTCTTCATTTTGTGCTTGATCTTGTTTGCCCATGAGGGCTCCACTCTAGAGGGCTAATAATCCGCATCATCGTCAGCATCAGCCTCAACCTCGTCAGCAGCTGACGGAATCCCAGACTACGGAATCGAAGTACCCCAGTTCTCCTTCTTCCTCAGGCGCTGATACGTCTCCAACGTATCTATAATTTATGAAGTATTCATGCTGTTATTTTATCATTCTTGGGTGTTTTACAATCTTTTTAAGGCAACTTTATATCATTTTTTGGGACTAACCTATTGACCTAGTGCCCAGTGCCAGTTGTTGCTTTTTGCTTGTTTTTTACATCGGAGGAAATCAATATCAAACGGAGTCCAAACGCAACGAAACGTTACAGAGATTTTATTATGGACTAGAAGGAACCCAATGGGCCTGAGCTGCACCTGTGGGGTGCCCCGAGGGGGGGGGGGGGGCACAACCCACTAGGGCGCGCCAGGGCCCCATGGCGCACCCAGGTGGATTGTGCCCACCTCGGTGGCCTCCCGCACCCCCTCTTTTCCCTATAAATTCACGAATATTCCGAAACCCTTCGGGGTAGACCTAGATCAAAGGTTCCACCTCCGCAAGGCTATGTAGCCACCGAAAACCAATTGGGAGCCCGTTCCGGCACCCTGCCGGAGGGGGAAATCATCTCCGGTGGCCACCACGATGAGGAGGGAGTAGTCCACCCTCGGGGATGAGGGGTTTGTACCAGTAGCTATGTGTTTGATCTCTCTCTCTCTCTCTCTCTCTCTCTCTCGTGATCTATATCACGGGCTTTGTTAATATAGTCGGATCATATGATGTTTCTCCCCTCTATACTCTTCTTATGATGAATTGATTCTTTACCCTTTGAAGTTTTGTCTTGTCGGATTGAATATTCAGATATGAGAACACATGATATATGTCTTGCAATATGAATACTTGAGGTGACAATGAGGTATCCTATTGATTCACTTGATATGTGTTATGGCATTCAACTCGCGGATTCCCGCGGTGATATTGGGGTAATCTATGCATAGGGGTTGATGCACGTTTTTATTATCTTTTCTCCGACGGAAACTTTGGGGTCTCTTTATAGTTCTTTGTGTGGATTGAGTATTATGAATATGAATTTGCTTTGGTGTTATTCTTGTATGAATTCTAGAAGAGATAAAACGGAAAGAATAGCTTTGAGGTGGTTTCATGCCCTACAAACAATTCCTATCTTTTGTTCTCCGCTAATAGGAACTCGGGAGTGATTCTTTACTGCCTTTTGAGGGATAATCATATGATCCAACTATGTTAGCATTGTTGAGAGGTCGCACTAGTGAAAGTACGAACCCTAGGCCTTGTTTTTAAGGATTGCAATACCGTTTTTGTGCCCGTTTACTATTTGCTACCTTGCTGTTTTTATTTATTCAGATTATAAAAATATATTTCTACCATCAATATTACACTTTTATCACCATCTCTTAGCCGAACTAGTGCACCTATACAATTTGCCATTGTATTGGGTGTGTTGGGGACACAAGAGATTTCTTGTATTTGGTTGCAGGGTTGTTCGAGAGAGATCATCTTCATCCTACACCTCCGACGGATTGATAAACCTTAGGTCATCCACTTGAGGGAAAATTTCTACTGTCCTACAAAACTCTGCGCTTGGAGGCCCAACACGAGTCTACAAGAATAAAGTTGCATAGCAGACATCAAGCTCTTTTCTGGCGTTGTTGCCGGGGAGGTTAGGTAAGCGACACTCACACCCCGTCAACGAAGCTCTTTTCTAGTGCCGTTACCAGGGAGGTGAGTGTATGAAGGTATATCTTTAGATATTGCAATTGAATCTTTTAGTTTCTTGTTTTATCACTAGTTTGGTTTATAAAGTAAAACTACAAAAAATGGAATTGAGGTTGCATCATATTATTGATCATCTTTATAATATCTTTCTTGAAAATGATGGATCGGAAAATTGTGCTCAATTGTTAGAAGAAGAAGTCAATAAAATGTTTGGCACAAAATATTTGAATGATGAGCATGATTGCAATGTTGTTAGTATGAATTCTTTGAATATCCATGATGCTAATGATATGCAAAGCCATAAGCTTGGGGATGCTATGTTTGATGAAGATGATATTTTTAGTCCCCCAAGTTTTGATGAGAAAATTTATTATGATGAATATATTGATGAAAGTGGATTTGGAGAGGTCATGTGTCGGTGGGAAACGACACCTATGGGATCACTAGAATCCCTTCTACGGTTGCTGGGCGCGGGGATCGTGAGAACAGCGGGACTAGTAGACAACGCAAAGGGATTTTACCCAGGTTCGGGCCGCAAAGATGCATAGAACCCTACGATCCTGCTTTGGTGGATGTATTTAGTGTTCTTGAGCTCTCGAACCAGCTCTAGGTGCTGAGGGGTTCGAAAAAGCCGAATCCTTTTGAGGATCCGGGGTCCCCTCCCCTTCCACAGTACGCCTCGGGCCTCCTTTTATATGTCAAAGGGGTCGCCACAGTGGCACACAGGAGGTGGAAGGTATCTACAGTGTACAAGCTTATCGCCGGACATCACAGGAAAAACACATTCAATGCGCCGCTTATGCATCCTCTTGCTTTATCGAGGTGCAAGGAAGCTCGTCCCACCGCCGCCTCGCTTTGGCCTTGACGCTGTCCGAGATGACGAGGCGCTGTAGCGCCACGTATTAGTTGTTGGTCAGCGGGTGGCGGAGTCTTTAGGAAGACTTGCATGCCACCACGCAGGAGCTTCTTTGGATCGGTGTAGAGACCACACGTTGCCACGCTGGCGCCTGCTCACCTGGTTGAGCCGGCAGCTGCATGGGGACGGGCGGTGGAGTCTTGGTAGGTGTGGGCCTGGCTGCGGCCCCACCGATGTCCTCGGCAAGGGCTTGTCACGGTCTTGCGTATCTTTCCGGCAAGGGTCTTGCCGGGGCCTTGTGAGCGCCCTCGGCAAGAGGCTTGCCGGGGCCTTGCGGCCGTCTTCGGCAAGGGGCCTTGCCGGGGCCTCGTGGGCATCCTCGGCAAGGAGCCTTGTGGTCGTCTCGTCTTCTGGTTCACAGGCTTGGCTGCTTCTTTTTGCCTTGTATTTGTCCTCCCTAGCAGGGCAGGATGCTCCTTGCCGGGAAGGTGGCTTGAGTCTTGCTTGCCGATGTAGCGCTTGTCGGCGAAGATGGATCCTCTTTAGTGTAATTGCATACAGTCATGGCCCATGCCCGGCGGTTAGTGTAGCCCTGGTTTTCACTACATCGACAGTAGCCCTCGGGCCCGGCTTCAACGGAGAATTTCATGAATTCGATGCTGGAGACGGGACCAAGCTTGGCATGGGTCACGGTTGTTGTTGCACTCAAAGGAGCTGCCAGTCCCCGAGCCTACTTCCATGGAATTTTTTTGGCAGAGAACTCTACAGATCTCGATGCCAGAGTGTGGTTTTGTTCCCTTTCTTGCTCCCGGCAAGGCTGTTGCTGGGAAGTCTTATGTTTTCAGCGGAGACTTTCGACGTTCTCAACACCGGCTTCCGGTAAGCTTGTCACCATGACGGCTTTTATTTTCAGCAGATAACTTTGACGTTCTCGATGTTGGCTTCCGGCAAGCTTGCCGCCAGGAAGGCATTTATCTTGAGCCGAGAACTTTGACGTTCTCGATGCCGGCTTTCGGCGAGCTTGTCGCCAGGAAGGCTTTTATCTTCAGCAGAGAACTTTGACGTTCTCGATTCCTGATTTCAATGGAGAACTCTGGAGTTCTCGACACCACTGGGAAGGCTTATGGTGAAGAACTTCGTCGTCCTTTACACCGGCCCCCGGCAAGATCGTCGTCGGGAAGGCTTATGGCGAAGAACTTTGTTGTTCTTGACACCGGCTCCCGGCAAGATCGCTGTTTAAAGGCTTATGGCGAAGAACTTCATTGTTCTTGACACCAAGAAGATTGGTCCTAAGGGCGTTGCCAGCCCCCGGGCCATAACTGTGTTTAAACATGACAAGTGATTAGCATTTGAAGTGCACTTAACTCACTTGTAAATTTTGACTTCTGCTAAATATTCCCTTGCTTGCCGGAACACCTTTTGGTGCGACGCCCGTCAAATAGCGCTTTGAGGAGCGGGTCCTTAGCGACTTGCCGGGGACGCCGCCTCCCGAAAAGATTTACCTTCCTGGTTCTAGCGCAGCTGCACAAGTCGCCGAGCGGACTCAAGGCGAACTTGGAGCGTAACTAGCCCCGAGAAGGTTCCTTAGCATACGGGCTTATGCAGAAATCTCAAATAAATAGTGCATGTTATCTTCCTGTTCGATTTTCCTTTGTATGTCCACCCTACGTAACTGGGTAGGCCTGGCCGGTGCGTAAACCCAGGGTGGCGTCTTGGGGACGGATCCCCATTGGCCTGCCGGGTGTGCTTGCTGCCGGGCGAACCACCTTACCGCCCTTAGCACGGCCGCCTGAACTATCGAGATTGACTCGAGTCAGAGTCAGGAGCGTTGCCAGGTGCGGAAGGCTACACCGCCGCTCTTGACGCGGCAACTTTGAGCTGTTGAGCGGACTCGAAACAGAACAAAGGCATTGCCAATCGCGGGGGCCCCCTTTGCATGCAGGTTTCCCATACATAGGACAGATCTCCGAGGATAATAACCTTATATTTAAGGAGAAAAACTTAAAATTCAGCATGACTTAGCTCTCTCGTCACTGCCACGTCGTCCTTCGCGTCAACAGACAGCGCCGCCTTCTTGGCCGCATCCTTCGTAGGAGCCGTGGCGATGAAGAACAACTAGGCTGACTACTAGACCCGATTCTCACAATTGCGCCCCCTACCTGGCGCGCCAAAGATGTCGGTGGGAAACGACACCTATGGGATCACCGGAATCCCTTTATACGGTTGCGGTATGCGGGATCGTGAGAAGAGCGGGACTAGTAGACAACACAAAGGGATTTTACCCAGGTTCGGGCCGCAAAGATGCGTAAAACCCTACGATCCTGCTTTGGTTGATGTATTTAATGTTCTTGAGCTCTCGAACTAGCTCTAGGTGCTGAGGGGTTCGAAAGAGCCGAATCCATTTGAGGATCCGGTCCCTCCCTTCCACAAAGACACCTCGGGCCTCCTTTTATATGTCAAAGGGGTCGCCACAGTGGCACACAGGAGGTGGAAGGTATCTACAGTGTACAAGCTTATCGCCTGACATCACAGGACAAACACATTCAATGCGCCGCTTATGCGTCCTCTTGCTTTATCGGGGACGACAAGGAAGCTCGTCCCAGCTGTCGCTGCCTCGCCTGGCCTTGACGCGCGTCCGAGCTGACGAGGCGTTGTAGCGCCATGTTGGCTGGTTGCTGGGCTGGCGCGGGTGGCGGAGTCTTCAGGAAGACTTGCATGCCACCACGCAGGAGCTTGCTGGATCGGTGTAGAGACCGCACGTCGCCACGCGGGCGCCTGCTCAGCGAGTTGAGCTGGCAACTGCATGGGGACGGCGGTGGAGTCTTGGTAGGTGTGGGCTCGGCTGCAGCCCCACCGATGTCCTCGGCAAGGGCTTGTCGCGGTCTTGCGTATCTTCCCGGCAAGGGTCTTGCCGGGCCTTGTGAGCGCCCTCGGCAAGAGGCTTGCCGGGCCTTGCGGCCGCCTTCGGCAAGGGGCCTTTGGGGCCTCGTGGGCATCCTCGGCAAGGAGCCTTGCGGTCGCCTCTGCCTCTTCCGGGTTCTCGTGCTTGGTTGCTTCTTTTGCCTTTGTATCTGTCCTCCCTGGTAGGGCAGGATGCTCCTTGCCGGGAAGGTGGCTTGAGTCTTTCTTGCCGATGTAGCGCTTGTCGGCGAAGATGGATCCTCTTTAGTGTAATTGCATACAGTCGTGGCCAATACCCGGCAGTTAGTGTAGCCCTGGTTTTCACTACACCGACATCATGACTTTATTTAATGGTGAATCCACTATTTTGGAGGAGGTTGCAATTGATTATGACAACAAAGTTGCTATCTATGATGATTATGGTGATGACATGTATGCTATAAAGAATAATTATAACCATGAAACTTGTCATCATGATTTTAATTTTCAATCCCATGATAGTTATTTTGTTGAGTTTGCTCCCACTACTATTCATGAGAATAAATTTGTTTATGTGGAGAGTAATAAAATCTTTATGTATGAGGATAATGAAAAGAATGCTTTATGTGATGGTTATATTGTTGAATTCATTCATGACGCTACTGAAAATTATTATGAGGGAGGAACTTGTGCTTTTACATATCGCAATAATATCAAGTTTTCTCTCTATGTGTTGAAAATCTCGAAGTTTTGCTTATTATACCTTCCTATGTTAGTTGATTCTTGTTCCCATAAGTTATTTTCTCACAAAATCCCTATGCATAGGAAGTGGGTTATACTTAAATGTGCTAGTCATATGCTTCATGATGCTCTCTTTATGTTTCAATTCTCACCTCTTATGCGAGCATCATTGAAATCATCATGCCTAGCTAAAAGGCATTAAAGAAAAGCGCTTGTTGGGAGACAAACCAACATTTAACCCTACTTTTTATGTGTGTTCACATGATTAATCTACTGTAGTAATCATGTTTTATTGCTTTTGTTTCAATAAAGTACCAAGTAAAGCCTTTGGGATAGCGTGGATGATAGTTGACTTGACTCTGTCCAAAAACAGAAACTTTTGACTCAGTCCAGGAAATTTGAAAATTCACTGGAACATGCTTTTGATCTGAATTTTTTTATAGGTGATAGATATACAAATTCCCTACGTTGTCCTAATTGTTCAGAATTTTTGGAGTGGTAGAACTATGGTTGGAATACAAATTACTACAGACTGTTCTGTTTTTGACAGATACTGTTTTCAATGCATAGTTTGCTTGTTTTCTAGTTTCTATGGCTTATATTTCTCAATATAAATTGTGGAAATTATATTCTACAATGGGAATTGTGTGGAAACAATTATTAATCTTGTCTTTGACAGTACCAAAGTGAAATGGTTTGCTCTTTATCATACTAATGCATCTCACGAAGTTCCGTTAAGTTTTGTGTGATTGAAGTTTTCAAGTTTTAGGTGAGGTATCGATATGAGGAGAATAATGAGTGACAATACCCTAATCTTGGGGATGCCCAAGGCACCCCCAATGTAGTATTCAAGGAAGATCCAAGCAACTATGCTTGGGGATGCCCCGGAAGGCATCCCCTCTTTCGTCTCCAACATTATCGGTAACCTCACATGGAGCTATGTTTTCATTCGTCACATGATATGTGTTTTACTTGGAGCGTCATTTTATTTTGCTAGGGTTTGCTTGATGTTATTTATAATAATATTTTTCATCTTTCTTTTCAATAAAAATGCCAAGGATAGCCTTTACCATGCTTATTTTGCAAGACTATGTGTTGCTGTTTCAAAACAGAAAGTTTATCGCTGTTGCAAAAATTCCCTAGAAAAGTCAGAATGTGATAAAATGTTGAAACTATTTGCATAATAAGCTCTGATAAATTTTCTACAGTGTGGTAAATTTTCAGAATTTTTGGAGTTAGGTAAGTATGGATATAAAAGGAATGTACTGTTTTGGCATTATTTACAGACTGTACTGTTTTGGCAGATTGCTGTTATGTTTGCACTGTTTGCATATGTTTGCTTGTTTAATGATTCTATTCGAGGATAGGAGTATTAAATATGCAGAGGCATTTAGTATGCAATGTTGAATAATAATTTTAGTGATTTGCTACAATAGAGAATGATAAAGTTTTTGCATTGGTTTATACTAACTTATGTCACAAGTTCTTGTTGAGTTTTGTGTGGATGAAGTTTTTAAGATTTAGGGAAAATGTGATATAAAAGGAATTAAGGAGACACAAAATCTCAAGCTTGGGGATACCCAAGGCATCCCAAGATAATATTTCAAGAAGTCTCAAGCATCTAAGCTTGGGGATCCCCCGGTAGGCATCCCACCTTTCTTCTTCAACAATTATCGGTTAGTATCGGTTGAACCTAAGTTTTTGCTTCTTCACATGATGTGTGCTATTCTTGGAATGTCATTTTATTTATTTTTTGCTTGCTGTTTTAATAAAATATTTAGATCTGAAAGTTTTAAATAAGAGAGATTCCTCACATAGCTATCTATTTACTCAACTACTCGCATGATCTTCACTTATATCTTTTTGGAGTAGTTTGTCATTTACTCTTGTGCTTCAGTTATATCCTATGAGTAAATTGTTGAATAAATTGAATGTAATGAAGTTGAAATTATATGTTCATATCATGCCTAGTGGGAGCTTCACATTGGGTTTAGAAAGTGAAATCTTTTGAGGCTTGACAATCACAATATTGGTCATACAAGCAATTCACGAATGATTAGTAGAAGGAAGAGAACTTTCACATGCAGATACACTATCTTGGAAATATTTTGTGATTGTGAGCCCCCATCAAAATATTATATGCCAAAATTGTTGACATTGGACAAGGAAGACAACGTAATGATTTATGTTTGTTCGTATTCACATAGAAGTTATATTGTCATATATCCTTCAACATGTGGTGCTTCCCCATCTTTGCTAGCCAAAATTCCGCACCAAGTAGAGATACTACTTGTGCATCCAAAACCCTTAAACCCAAATCTTATTTTCAAGTGTCCACCATACCTACCTAAGGATTGAGTCAGATCCTTCAAGTAAGTTGTCATCGGTGCAATAAGGCAATAAAAATTGCTTCTAAAAGTGTGAGATCATTTAATGTAAGAGAAAATTGAGCGTTGTACGAACTTGTGATGGTAAAGAATAAAAGCGACAGACTGCATAATAAAGGTTGCCATCACAAGGGGCAATATAGCGTGACGTTCTTTTGCACTAAGGGGTTGAGCATACAAACAAATAAGCGCATGACAACCTCTACTTCCCTCTGCGAAGGGCCTATCTTTTACTTTTATGTATGTACTTTTATGCAAGAGTCAAAGTTTTTCTCTCTATTCATTTTTATTTTTCTCCTTTGGCAAGCATCATGTGGTGAGGAAAGATCTAGGCACATATGTCCATTTGAATATGGATAGCATGAGTTATTATTGTTGACATCACCCTTGAGGTGAATACGTTGGGAGGCAAAACAATAAGCCCCTATCTTTCTATGTGTCCGGTTGAAACGTTTTGCTCATGTGTATGCGGTGAGTGTTAGCAATCATAGAAGACTATATGATGGTTGAGTACGTGGAGCTCTTACTTAAACTCTGTTGAATAAGTTGAATTGAAATTGCTTGGTGACTGAGAACATAGGTTGTTGAGTTTCAAGAGAGTTCATTGTTTGAACCTTAACATGTGAATTGGTTGCTACTATAACATGAGAAGTTTTATAAGAAAGAATTGCTGTTATGATGCTAGAAAAAGTGATTGAAATTATCATTGATCAAATTTATGCACTTTGCTAGCATTCACACTTCATAAATTATTTCTTTTATCATTTACCTACTCGAGGACGAGTAGGAATTAAGCATGGGGATGCTGATACGTCGCCAACATATCTATAATTTATGAAGTATTCATGCTGTTATTTTATCATTCTTGGGTGTTTTACAATCATTTTATGGCAACTTTATATCATTTTTTGGGACTAACCTATTGACCCAGTGCCCAGTGCCAGTTGTTGTTTTTTTGCTTGTTTTTTGCATCACAGGAAATCAATATCAAACGGAGTCCAAACGGAACGAAACTTTACGGAGATTTTTTTCTGGACCAGAAGGAACCCAATGGGCTGAGCTGCACCTGGGGGTGCCTCGAGGGGGGCACAACCCACTAGGGCGCGCCAGGGCCCCCTGGTGCGCCCAGGTGGGTCGTGCCCACTTCGGTGGCCTTCCACACCCCATCTTTGCCCTATAAATTCACAAATATTCCGAAACCCTTCAAGGTAGACCTTGACCAGAAGTTCCGCCGCCGCAAGGCTCTATAGCCACAGAAAACCAATCAGGATCCCGTTCCGGCATCCTGCCGGAGGGGGAAATCATCTCCGGTGGCCATTTTCATCATCCCGGCGGCCACCACAATGTGGAGGGAGTAGTCCACCCTTGGGGTTGAGGGGTTTGTACCAGTAGCTATGTGTTTGATCTCTCTCTCTTTCTCTCTCGTGATCTATATCATGGACTTTGTTAATATAGTCGGATCATATGATGTTTCTCCCCTCTATACTCTTCTTATGATGAATTGAATCTTTACCCTTTGAAGCTTTGTCTTGTCGGATTAAATATTCAGATATGATAACACATGATATATGTCTTGCAATATGAATACTTTAGGTGACAATGAGGTATCCTATTCACTTGATATGTGTTATGGCATTCAACCCGCGGATTCCTGCGGTGATATTGGGGTAATCTATGCATAGGGGTTGATGCATGTTTTTATTATCTTTTCTCCGGCGGAAACTTTGGGGTTTCTTTATAGTTCTTTGTGTGGATGAGTATTATGAATATGAATTTGCTTTGGTGTTATTCTAGTATGAACTCTAGAATAGATCGAATGGAAAGAATTGCTTTGAGGTGGTTTCGTGCCCTACAAACAATTACTATCTTTTGTTCTCCGCTAATAGGAAATCGGGAGTGATTCTTATTGCCCTTCTAGGGATAATCATATGACCCAACTATGTTAGCATTGTTGAGAGGTTGCACTAGTGAAAGTACGGACCCTAGTGAGGGAGTCCTGGACTAAGGGGTCCTCGAGCGTCCGGCCTGTTATCCATGGGCCAGACTGATGGGCTGTGAAGACATGAAGGCCGAAGACTGTACCCGTGTCCGGATTGGACTCTCCTTAGAATGGAAAGCAAGCTTGGCGATCAACTACAAAGATTCCTTCTTATGTTACCGACCCTATGTAACCCTAGATCCCTCCGGTGCCTATGTAAACCGGGGGGCGTAGTCCGGATAGGACACATACATTACCATAGTCATACAGGCTAGACTTCTAGGGTTTAGCCATTACGATCTCGTGGTAGATCAATTCTTGTAATACTCATATTCATCAAGATCAATCAATCAGGAAGTAGGGTATTACCTCCATAGAGAGGGCCCGAACCTGGGTAAGCATCGTGTCCCCTGTCTCCTGTTACCATCGTTCCTAGACGCACAGTTCGGGACCCCCTACCCGAGATCCGCCGGTTTTGACAGCGACATTGGTGCTTTCATTGAGAGTTCCACTGTGCCGTCGATGAAAGGTTCGATGGCCCCTTCAATCATCGATAGTGACGCTATCCAAGGAGAAACCTTCCTCCCCGGACGGATTTTTGTGTTCGGTGGCTTCGTACTGTGGGCCAATTCGCTTGGCCATCTGAAGTAGGTCAATAGCTACACCCCTGGCCATCAGGTCAGATTTGGAAGCTTGAACTACGTCGCGGATATCCATGGAGGCTTGATCTTCAAGGGATTTGAGACCGCGGCGATCGCTCCCCCCTGCTCCGATGAACATGACTTAAATCTGTCATCAGATCACACCCAGGAGATGGTTCCTGTTGCTGCAACGGCCTTAGAACCGGAGCAGATCGTGCCATTCAAAGCCATAGGGTCCGCGGTGTTGGAGCCGCAAACGGACTCAACACCCTGCAATATTTGCGTCAACAGAACTTCGGACTCATCTCCGGCTATAAGCTCCGAACTGTGTACGCCCGCGGACACCGAGCTAGATCGGTTATGACCTTGGAATTCGGCACCACAGACGTTTTCCAGCACTCACCTTTGGGCGATGTGCTAAACTCTTTAAAGAATTTGTCCTTGGAGAAGGACTCTCGGCCAAACTATGTTCGGTTCGAGTTAGAGGCCGATGATGGGGAATTTTGCTTCCCACTCGCCACCCACTTCATAGCCACCGTCGATGACTTAACCGACGTGCTTGATTACGGCTCCGAAGACATCGACGGTATGGACGACGATGCCGACAGGGAGCAAGGCCAAGACCCGCCATTTACTGGATGTTGGACGGCCACCTCTTCGTATGATGTGTACATGGTCGACACACCTAACAAAGCTAGCGACAATGACAAAGAAGACCCAGTTGCGAACAAACCTTCTGAGACACAGTCCAATCGCCGGCGCCCTAAACGCCGCTCTAAGCCTCGTCGCTCAAAAGATGGCAACATGGGCACCAGAGAAAATATTACTCCAGGCGATGCCAAAAACAATGAAGACCCTGTTGGAGTTGCCTCCTGTAGCGACCCGACCCGAATGGATCAAGTCTCTGTGCTTTCGTGTCATCCCTGGATCGGTATGCTGACACACACAGTACTCGAAGGATTTATAACAGAGGTAAATCACATGTATAAAGTAACGTAAATACTATTACCTCGATCCAAATATATATAGCGGAAGCAACAAGGTTGTGGATTCCCATCAACACCAACGGCAAAGTTGAGTATAGGAAATCGTAACCCTAACGTATCACTTACTCGTCGTCTGAAAATTCTGCAACATGAAAAGTTGCAGCCCGAAAACGGGTCAGCACATGGAATATGCCGGCAATGTAACACATAGAGAGTAATGAAAGAATAGGCTATACTACATGCATATATGGCTGGTGGAAAGCTCTATGGTTACAGTTTTTGCGAAAAGCCAATTTTTCCCTACTGCAAAGGAATAAATTTATTTAACTATCATGGTGGTTGTTGAACATTGAGAATGGTTGACAGCATTCTCAATCCCAATTAAAAGTACTCATTAAATCCAAACAAATTATATTAAGTAACGTGATGAGATCAACAGGATATCCAGGTACTAGATACTCAAAATTGTCCATAACCGGGGACACGGCTAATCATGATTAGTTTATACACTCTGCAGAGGTTTCATGACTTATCCCCACAAGACTCGATCGCCTCCGCTTGGTTTCTCGTGACTACATGGTGTTTGAGAAACGGATGACCGAGACATAGTCTTTCGTAAGCGCTTAGCACCTTACATGTGGGTAGACCGTACCAACCTACATCCCCTACATCAGCTAGCCTACCCGTAAGAGTTTGCACAACTTAGTCAACTAAGCCAGAGCCCATAATGGCTTGTGGCTGCACACGGAAGTTTCTAGTTTGAATAATCTCATGATCCCTTTGGGCCTGGGTGGCGGTCCGAAGAAATACAGGCAAATCCTGTCTACCTGTGTGCCTTGACAGTGCAAGTCCTGAATAGCCAGTGCCTCAATCCACCCAGATGTGTGTTTAAGTTGCCACCTTAGATAAACCATTAATTATCAATCTCACATCTGTCATGGATATTCACTCAAACCCAATCCACGCTCACGAGCATAGCATGGCGTAATAAGCAAACGACAAGTAACTCCCAAGGGTTTGATAATAAAACAGTAATAGGTACTACTCAAACTACTTCCCATCCCACAATTTAATTAGATCCTAATCATGCAAGTGTTTGAGGAATAGATCTAATGCAAAAACTGGGTATGAGAAGAGTATGATCAAAGTGTTACTTGCCTTGTCGATGATCCGCGAGACCTAGAGATTCGAAGTAACAAGCGGCGCACTCCGGGTGATCTAACGCAGACAAACAACAAGCATACAATAAGTACTCATCTAATGCACAGGGAAATCTCGAATAAAAGATCTAACTAGATAGTTCAACTTAAGAACCCTGGTTGCAAAAGAATCGAATCAAATAAAGCATCGAAAGTCGAAACTCGAGAGAGAACGACTCGGTTTAGCAATCTGAAACTAGGTCAAAATTTTACAGTAGCAAAACTCTGTGTAAGTAGGTTAGTCGAACGGCGGTTTCGTAACGAAACTCCAGGCGCTTGAATCACCTGATTCCGATAAACGAGCAAGAAGTAAAACAGATTTGAAAATCGGATCGGAAATCGAATCAGAAAAAATAACGGATTAAGTCCGATTAAAAGAAAACGACGAACAGATTAAACAGCGACGCTCGTTAATGTAACTAATCCAACGAACACGTTCATTGAAACGAACGGGTCGGTGAACGCTCACTAAATAAGAAAACCGAGAAAATAAAAAAAAACCATCTAGGGTTTTGAAAAAACCGAACATCTCGAGAAAACCGGATCGGGTTTTCTAAAAACCGGATCGGGGGTTGTGGCGGCTTACCTCCGCGGTCGCCGACGGGTCTGCCCGCGGTGGCGGCGGGGTCGGGCGTGGGGCGGCGAGGGCGGTGGGTGGCGACGAGGGGCGGCGAGGGGCTCCGGGCGACGGGCAGCGGCGGCGGCGGCTTGGGCGGGCGGCTCGGCGGGGCGGGCGACGCGGATGAGGAGAGAAGGGGGTCGGCGGGGTTAAATAGGAGGGGGCTCCGGTGCCTTGGGGAGGGGCACGGCGGGCGGCGGCGCTGTGAGTCGAGCCGACTCAAGGCGGCGGGCGGGCTGGGCGCGGGCTGGGGAGGGCGCTGGGCCGGGCGGCGGCGGTTACTTGGGCCCTTAGCCCAAAGGGCGCTGATTTTTTTTTCTTTAACATTTTTTCCGAAAAACAAAATAAGAAAAAGCAAAATAAATAAAAATAATATATAGGCATATAATATATCAAAATTTTCAGAAAAACATTTTCTACAACATGAACATTATTTTAGCTTCAAATAAAATACACACAAATCCAAATAAAACAAAGAGTGCTTCAGCTCTAATAAAATCCAATAAAATCATTTTTTAAATACCAAAATGACTTCAAATTAATTTCTCTCCAATTTTCTGATGTAGGGAATCATGTTACCCTATTTTCCATATATTTTATTTTTGGAGAAAAATAATTTGAATAAAACTCAAATAACTCCAAATTGAAAATAATTCAAAAGAACTTTGAATTTTTAATTCTTTGAAACTCCCAACTCATATTTCATATGTTTCGAAGTCATTTTATCTTCGCTCGTGAAAATCATTGAGTTGCATAAAGTTTCAGAATTGGAAAATATTTTCCAAATGAAATTCAAATATTTTCAACACCCCTTGTCATTTAAATAAATGGAAGAAGTCATGTCATCTTCTCTCCGTGGTTTTGTGATGAAAAGAATTTGAATTCTCAAGTTCATAAAAGCAAAATGAAAGTTTGGGAAAGTCCTTTTATTCCTCTCTCATTTAACTTTCAAAAGGTTTCAATTCACTCACTTTCACCAATCAATCAAGCAATCAATCAAATCTATCTATTTGTTTATAACATTCCAAAATTTAGAATTTTGGGATGTTACAAACTACCACCCTTAAAATGAATATCGCCCCTAGATTCGGAGAGGCTAGCAAGAAATAGGTTAGGGTTTGGGGTCTTCAAAATCCACCGATCATCTCCGGTGTCGGGTGCTACCACCCTTAGAAGCATTGTTACGGTTCCATCAAAACTCATATACTCCATCCTTATCAATCGACAGTTGTCGGTCTTCTCGAGATATTAAGGATAATCCCTTCTCTCGGGCTCTTCCGGTAGTGACATAACCTTTTCCTCAATTCCTTTGTCCTTTCATCTTGGTAAGGTTATCCCAAACTGGTCTTCATAGTCGACGGTCCGCGCCAATGCTAAACAACTAACGAAATCTCATGGTCGTCAACAAATTATGGTTTCTCCTGCAAAACGGGTCTGGTTGAACCTCACCGTATATCCTACGGTTGGCAACAACCGCCTTGTACAAGGGAAAATACTTATACCATTCTAAGGTTCAAACAAGGTTTTGATCGTCGTCTCTCGACTATAGGTAAGTCACTCAGATTTACCATCCCATATAGCAAAGCGAATAATAAGAGTAAGTCGGTATGGTGATCAATCCATCCCGCACTCCAAATCATTACCTTGCACATGGTTTAGCGAATCTCGCATTCTAACACTCGGTCATCCTCACAAGCATTGCAGAATTTCTCTTGTCGACGAACCAAGTCCGGAAAATCCATTGATTACGCAAGCCAAACAAACATCTATCGCTCCTTAACAACTCTCGTGTTTTGCGTAAACTCCTATAGAATCGTCGGTTGATAAAATCATAACTCTTCCAGGTTTCTCCTTCAAAGAAGAGTGTGCTTGCTTCTTGGCAGGTCCTGGGCCTGTGGGTTATGGCCCATCTCATCACTTGCAATCCTTGAACACATCCTCGGGCAACCGATCGTTATCCCAACATCCAACTCCCTGGCATACTTAAATCCATCCAATTGTACTGTCTCTTTTCCTTATATTTGCACCAAACTAAGACGTGATTACTCAGACTCATCATGGAATTTACCTTGATCCATATTTCCAACATCATACCTCCTTTATATCCAATAGTAATTCATCTCTTCATCCTCGTGGGATATCCCACATACCGAGATAAAAACTTATACTTATGAAGTCCATACTCCACTTCGTGGAACATCATTATCCTTTCCAGGGTCAAACGTCCTTACATGGGAATATTGGCCATCTCTGCATGGCACTTCTTCAACTGGGAAACGGGAAACACATCATGAACTCTTGACAGTCCTTCGGGTGACTCCAACTTGTTGGTGACTTCTCCCATACGTTCCAACTCGGTATGGTCCTACAAATCTCGGGGCTAACTTTCCCTTAACTCCAAATCGATTAACTCCTCACAGAGGGGGCACACGAAGATATGCTCTGTCTCCGATTTCATAGACTACCTCCTTGCATTTTTGAGTCTGCACAACTCTTCTGCCTGGACTGAGCTATCTTCAGTCTATCTCGAATCAACTTAACATTCTCTTCTGACTCCTTGATCATATTTGGTCCAAACAACCGACGGTCTCCAACTTCATCCCACATCAACGGTGTCTGCTCCTTCTCCCATACAAAGCTTCAAAAGGGGCCATCTTCAACTGACTTGGTAGCTGTTGTTGTATGAGAAACTCCGCGTAAGGTAAACTATCATCCCTACTAGATCCATAATCTAGCGCATACGTTCTCAACATGTCCTCCGGTATCTGATTGACTCTCTTGATTTATCCATCTGTCTCATGGATGAAAGGTCATCTTGAACTCTAGCCTAGTATCCAAAGTCCGGTGCAATGATTCCAAAACTTTGAGATAAACTTTGTTCCTCTATGATGGTCCTCGGAACTCCATGCATATACGATCCTTGTCAAATATATCTTGGCCAACTTCACACTTGTATAGGTGGTTTTTCACTGGAATAAAGCGAGCCACTTTGGTCAAGCTAATCAACTACTACCCAGATAGAATCATATCCCAATTGGGTTCTGGGAAATCCGGAAATGAAATCATGCCAAGCTTATCCCACTTCCATTCGGGTATCGGCATAGGCTGCAATAATCCTGCTGGCTTCTGATGCTCTGCTTTTACTTTCTCTGGCATACATCACTTACGACTACATACTCTGCAATATCATTCTTCATACCAGTTCACCAGAAACACTCCTTCAAATACAAATACATCTTGGTGTTTCCAGGGCGAATCGAGTATGGTGAGTCATGAGCCTCCTGAAGTTTTAACTTCCTGATCTTTGCATTATTGGGTACATGTACACTGTCCTCAAACCATAAGGTGTCATGCTCATCCTTACGAAAACCTTTGGCTTTTCCTTTGCTCATCCTCTCTTTTACCTCAGCAATCTCTTTGTCATCCTTCTGAGCTTCACGGATCTTTTCCAACAATGTAAACTGAACTTCCATTACTGCAACGAAACCTTTGGGAACAATCTCCAACTGAAGTTCCCTGAAAATCCTCGGCTAACTCCTTTGATAATCCTCCGATT
Organism: Aegilops bicornis; assembly: GCA_021605145.1. NCBI lineage: Eukaryota > Viridiplantae > Streptophyta > Magnoliopsida > Poales > Poaceae > Aegilops > Aegilops bicornis. Next base: position 119,722,286 of record CM038673.1, read on the forward strand.
ATGAGGGTATTCGTCCTTGTGTTCCTTACGGGTGTGTCCTATTTCTCCACAAATCTTGCATGCGCATGGTTTCTTCATATCACTTCCATCAGGCTTCAACTTCTGGGACACAAACCGAGACTTTAGCAAAGTCAACTTAAATTATTCCCAAGTGGTTACTCCTGGACACATTGATGGTTTGGTACATCCTCCACTAGATAGCAACACCTCTTTCAAAGCACTGAAGAGCATGCTGGGTCATATCCTTTCTGGCTGTAGGGTTATTCTTCATATGATCTTCCATGTTCTGAATCCATCGGTCTGTCTCCAATTGACTCATTGGTCCGGAAATTACAAGCTCATCTCCATCCATCCTCTAATGGGTCCATGGGTTTGGGGTGGGATAAGAGAGATCGAGAGGGATGCACACAATACAAAAAAATGGTTTTGAAAAGGCAGATTTTATTGTGGCTGTCGAAAAAACAACAAACAAATGACAGCTCACAAACCTCGCATCTAACGTAAGGGTATTAATAGGTTTTGGTCTTCTAAAGGTCAATGTCGTCAAAACTCTTCAAGTCTTGGTCATGTCTCTGATGGCTTCTTCTGATCACGCTTGTCCTGCTCAAGTTCTTTTGCCGATCATCTCTGTTGACGCCAAGTCTCTCGCGACGCCCTTCAATATTTCGGAGTTACGTTCCAACCGCCGGTTTCAACATCCTTGACATGATCCATGATCCCACCGTCCTTCGCCATTCACAAATCTCCGGTATCTCATTGTTTTGCTCCTTCATCTTGTCTACTTTCAGCTTCGGGTCCCGAGTTCTTCACGAACCGCTTCCTTATCAAATCATCGCTTCCTGCAGATCCACCTTAAACTTCTTCATGTAATGCTCCAGATCCCGGTGATACACCAGCTAAGGTTAAAACTCCAACGTTTGCAGATAGATGCTCCATCAGCTTTCTACCATCCAATCCTTCCATGCATCTGCATGCTTAACTCAAGACGGTGACAATAGCCTAAGCGGGTGATAACATCATGGAGCGTGTTTACGCTCTTGTCATTTCCATGAGCTATCATTCCATAGTTTGATATCTCCTGCCTTAGGGTTTTCCTGACAAAGCTTTGAATTCTAATGCTCCATGTTCCAGTCTTTCTCCGATACACCTTGATCTCGGTTATTGATAACTTCCATAGTCTACCAAGTTCCATAAGCGTAACCTTCCTAGGTCATACAAATCCGGAATTTATTTGGAGCCTTCAAATCTCCTAGTCTTCGGAGTCTTCACCGTTGTAGTTTCCGTTTACTCGGTAAAATCATCTTCATTCCAAATGGTCTTAGTTGTCCGATATCTTGTCTCCTTGGAGTGGTCTCATCAGTCAAATCTTCGAGTGGTCAAAAGGGAAAAGGGGTATGGTCTCACTAAAAGGAATATTTGAAAAAGCTCAGAAGAGAAGAGAGGTAAAAGATCCTTTTGAAAAAGAAAGTTGTAGAGAAAAATCTTTCCTATGGGCTTGCCATTTTCTAGGGTCACGTCCCCATACCAACATGTGCTCGATACCATCTTGTAGCGACCCGACCGAATGGATCAAGTCTCTGTGTTTTCGTGTCATCCTGGATCGGTATCTTTGACACACACAGTACTCGAAGGATTTATAACAGAGGTAAATCACATGTATACAGTAACGTAAATACTATTACCTCAATCCAAATATATATAGCGGAAGCAACAAGGTTGTGGATTCCCATCAACACCAACGGCAAAGTTGAGTATAGGAAATCGTAACCCTAACGTATCACTTACTGTCATTCAAAATTACGCAACATGAAAAGTTGCAGCCCGAAAACGGGTCAAAGACATGGAATATGCCGCAATGTAACACATAGAGAGTAATGAAAGAATAGGCTATACTACATGCATATATGGCTGGTGGAAAGCTCTATGGTTACAGCTTTTTGCGAAAAAAGCCAATTTTTCCCTACCGCAAAGGAATAAATTTATTTAACTATCATGGTGGTTGTTGAACATTGAGAATGGTTGACAGCATTCTCAATCCCAATTAAAAGTACTCATTAAATCCAAACAAATTATATTAAGTAACGTGATGAGATCAACAGGATATCCAGGTACTAGATACTCAAAATTGTCCATAACCGGGGACACGGCTAATCATGATTAGTTTATACGCTCTGCAGAGGTTTATGACTTTTCCCCACAAGACTCGATCGCCTCCGTTTGGTTTCTCGTGACTACATGGTGTTTGAGAAACGGATGACCGAGACATAGTCTTTCGTAAGCGCTTAGCACCTTACATGTGGGTAGACCGTACCAACCTACATCCCCTACATCAGCTAGCCTACCCGTAAGAGTTCGCACAACTTAGTCAACTACGCCAGAGCCCGTAATGGCTTGTGGCTGCACACGGAAGTTTCTAGTTTGAATAATCTCATGATCCCTTTGGGCCTGGGTGGCGGTCCGAAGAAATACAGGCAAATCCTGTCTACCTGTGTGCCTTGACAGCAAGTCCTGGAATAGCCAGTGCCTCAATCCACCCAGATGTGTGTTTAAGTTGCCACCTTAGATAAACCATTAATTATCAATCTCACATCTGTCATGGATATTCACTCAAACCCAATCCACGTCTACGAGCATAGCATGGCGTAATAAGCAAACGTACAAGTAACTCCCAAGGATTTGATAATAAAACAGGTAATAGGTACTACCTCAAACTACTTCCCATCCCACAATTTAATTAGATCCTAATCATGCAAGTGTTTGAGGAATAGATCTAATGCAAAAAAACTGGGTATGAGAAGAGTATGATCAAAGTGTTACTTGCCTTGCTGATGATCCGCGAGACCTAGAGATTCGAAGTAACAAGCGGCGCACTCCGGGTGATCTAACGCAGACAAACAACAAGCATACAATAAGTACTCATATATTGCATAGGGAAATCTCGAATAAAAGATCTAACCAGATAGTTCAACTTAAGAACCCTGGTTGCAAAAGAATCGAATCAAATAAAGCATCGAAAGTCGAAACTCGAGAGAGAACGACTCGGTTCAGCAATCTGAAACTAGGTCAAAATTTTACAGTAGCAAAACTCTGTGTAAGTAGGTTAGTCGGAACGGCGGTTTCGTAACGAAACTCCAGGCGCTTGAATCACCTGATTCCGATAAACGAGCAAGAAGTAAAACAGATTTGAAAATCGGATCAGAAATCGAATCGAAAAAATAACGGATTAAATCCGATTAAAAGAAAACGACGAACAGATTAAACAATGGACGCTCATATCAGAACTAATCCAACGAACACGTTCATTGAAACGAACGGGTCGGTGAACGTTCACTAAATAAGAAAACCGAGAAAATAAAAAAACCGTCTAGGGTTTTGAAAAAAAACGAACAACGTACGAAAAACTGGATCGGGTTTTTCTAAAGAAAAACCGGATCAGGGGGGGTTGTGGCGGCGGCTACCTCGGCGGTGGCGGCGGGTCGGGCGAGGGGCGGCGAGGGCGTGGTGGCGACGAGGGCGGCGTAGTGGTTCCGGGCGACGCATTTACGACAGGGCGGCGGCGGGCCTTGGGCGGCGGGCGGTCAAGGGGGCGGGTGACGGATGAGGAGAGAAGGGGGGTCGGCCGGGGTTAAATAGGAGGGGGGGCCTCGGTGCCTTGGGGAGGGGGCACGGCGGCGGGCGGCACAGAGCCGAGCTGACTCGGCGGCGGCGGGGTTTCGCTCCATGAGGGGGAGGGGCGCTGGGTCGGGCGGCGGCGGTTAATGGGTGGCCCTTTGGCCCAAAGGGGCGCCGGATTTTTTCTTTAACATTTTTTTCCAGAAAAACAAAATAAGAAAAAGCAAAATAAATAAAAATAATATATAGGCATATAATATATCAAAATTTTCAGAAAAACATTTTCTACAACATGAACATTATTTTAGCTTCAAATAAAATACACACAAATCCAAATAAAACAAAGAGTGCTTCAGCTCTAATAGAATCCAATAAAAATCATTTTTAAAATACCAAAATGACTTCAAATTAATTTCTCTCCAATTTTCTCGATGTAGGGAATCATGTTACCCTATTTTCCATATATTTTATTTTTGGAGAAAAATAATTTGAATAAAACTCAAATAACTCCAAATTGAAAATAATTCAAAAGAACTTTGAATTTTTAATTCTTTGAAACTCCCAACTCATATTTCATATGTTTTGAAGAAGTCATTTTATCTTCGCCGTGAAAATCATTGAGTTGCATAAAGTTTCAGAATTGGAAAATATTTTTCCAAATGAAATTCAAATATTTTCAACACCCTTGTCATTTAAATAAATGGAAGAAGTCATGTCATCTTCTCTCCATGGTTTTGTGATGAAAAGAATTTGAATTCCCGAAGTTCATAAAAGCAAAATGAAAGTTTGGGAAAGTCCTTTTATTCCCTCTCATTTAACTTTCAAAAGGTTTCGAATTCACTCACTTTCAGTCAATCAATCAAGCAATCAATCAAATCTATCTATTTGTTTATAACATTCCAAAATTTAGAATTTTGGGATGTTACACCTCCAAACAGGAGGAACAAGACAACAGGCAAGATGACCCTGATAAACAGGCCATGCCCAATGACCCGGATGATGATAGTTATCGTCCAGTCTCCGAGGATGATGAGAGCCTCGGCAATGAGGACTTCATCGTGCCTGAGGCACCCCTCGAGCAGGAGCGCTTCAAGCGCCAGCTAATAGCCACTGCAAGAAGCCTGAAGAAGAAGCAGCAGCAGCTCCAAGCTAATCAAGACCTGCAAATTGACAGGTGGACTGATGTCTTGGCAGCCGAAGAATACAGCCTCAAGCACCCAACCAAGAGTTACCCAAAGCGCAGACTGCTACCTTAGTTCGACGAGGAGGCACCAGATCCCCTGCATAATGCGGAACGACCACCACGAGGTCGTGACAGTGCGGCGGACCGACCACCCCGTGGTCGGGATATAATGACAACTCAGGCCGAACAATAGCCCGCCCACCGCCTCGCAAAAACAGGGACAGAGCAACTCGGGACCATACATATGACCTTCGGCAGGAGTTGGACAGTAGAGCAGGACACTCCAGATCAATCTACGGATCGCGAGGACACTTCCCTACTCGGGATGACAGCCACCTATTCGGACGTGACAAACTTAATCACGCCCGGGCCGATAACCGCAGACGGACTTCATCGGAGGTGCGCCGTGAGGCAGCCCACTATAGAGGCACCGCACACCCTCTTTGCTTCACAGATGAGGTGCTGGATCATGAATTCCCCGAGGGGTTCAAGCCCGTCAATATTGAATCGTACGACAGAACAACTGACCCCGCAGTGTGGATCGAAGATTTTATTCTCCACATCCACATGGCCCGAGGAGATGACATCCACGCTATCAAATACCTCCCATTAAAGCTCAAAGGACCAGCTCGACACTGGCTAAATAGTCTGCCTGAGAATTCCATCGGCAGCTGGGAGGACTTAGAAGAGGCTTTCCTTGATAATTTTCAAGGAACTTATGTCCGGCCACCAGATGCCGATGACTTAAGCCACATAGTTCAACAACCTGGAGAATCAGCCAGAAAATTCTGGACTAGGTTCCTAACCAAGAAGAACCATATCGTTGACTGTCCGGACGCCGAGGCCCTAGCAACCTTCGAACACAAAGATCCGTGATTTAATGGCGGTAGCGCCATCTCGGCCAAGAAAAGCCGAAGTCTATGGCAGCCCTTACGGCACTCATGACCCATTTTTGCGTGGGTGAGGACAGCTGGCTGGCTCGAAGGAAAAATACAGCCAGCGAGGTAGGCCCCATCGAGGCCAAGAACAGCACCGGCAAGCTCCGGCGCAATAGACACAAACGCCGAAGCAATGGCGACAACACCAATGACACCACAGTTAACGCCGGATTCCGTGGCTCCAAGTCCGGCCAACGGAAGAAGACCTACAAAAGAAACAATGAAGGACCTTCTAGCCTGGACCGCATACTCGACCATCCGTGCCAGATACACGACACCCCAGACAAACAAGCCAATCCCACCAACAGAGACTGTTGGGTTTTCAAACAGGCTGGCAAGTTAAATGCCGAAAACAAAGAAAAGGGATCACAAAGTGAGGACGAGGACGAAGAGCCCCGGCAGCCGAACACTGGGGCACAGAAGAAATTTCCCCCTCAAGTCAAAACGGTGAACATGATATACACTACACACATCCCCAAAAGGGAGCACAAGCGAGCACTTAGGGACGTCTACGCGGTAGAGCCAGTCACCCCAAAATTCAATCCATGGTCGTCGTTCCCGATCACCTTCGATCGACAAGATCACCCAACTAGTATCCGCCATGGCGGTTCAGGCGCACTAGTCCTCGACCCAATTATCAACGTGTTTCACCTAACACGAGTCCTGATGGACGGTGGGAGCAGCCTCAACCTGCTTTATCAGGACATAGTGCGGAAGATGGGCATTAACCCCTGACGAATAAAACCAACAAAGACTACCTTTAAAGGAGTCATACCAGGCGTAGAGGCCCGCTGTACGGGCTCAATCACGCTGGAGGTGGTCTTCGGTTCTCCGGACAACTTCCGAAGCGAAGAGTTAATCTTTGATATCGTCCCCTTCCACAGCGGCTACCACTTACTGCTCGGACGAACCGCGTTTGCTAGATTCAATGCAGTACCACATGCTTATCTCAATCTCAAGATGCCTGGTCCACACGGCGTCATAACAGTCAATGGCAATACTGAATGCTCCCTCCGAACAGAGGAGCACACCGCCGCCCTAGCAGCAGAGGTACAGAGCGGCCTTCTCAAGAAGCACCACAGTGCGGTTGACGAGCCCCTGGACATCATTAAGAGGTTCCGGACTACACTGCAACAGGACGGCGTGGCTCGTCAAGAGCTCGATTAGAAATTCGGCCTCCGTCCCAGTCCCGATAAAGTAGTGGCGTTCGTACCACGCGTACATAATTACGCACTAAAAATTCCATGGACATCGATGCATGCACAAGCTAGCCCGTCACCTATAGTTTGGCTAGACCGATCCCAGACACACATATAACTTTACTATTTCCTTTTTCCCTTTTTTGCAGGTTTCTCTTATGCAGGTCTCTTCCGACGGCCTGATTTATGGTCCTATAAAAGGACAAATACACCGGATTGACATGGAGCACAGGCCCACAGGGGTAGCCCTAGAGGCCAATCCAACGATTACTCTATCTGTTTTTTGGACCCACGTGCAGCTCGCCTTTAGTTGTGGCATGTCAAATAGCCGGTCTCTTATGGCATTACTTTGTACCGATGCGCTTTGACGCATCAATTCGACTATAATGGAAACAGTTCATGGTCCAAGTTCAAGGGCCCCAGATACCATCTCTGTTCTCCCTCTGTTTTCCTTTAAATTACTTATATCCTAGCAACCGTACACTCTGGTACGTTCCATATTTGCCAGGGGCTCTCCATCGCCCCACGATATGGCAACTAAGTCCGAACAATCCTTAAAGATAAGTTCGGCACCCCGAATTTAGAATTATATGCATTGGCTCCGAATCATGTCTTTGGTCAATAGTTGGGTTGCCCGGCTCCCGTGCTTGCTACCCTACATTCCGCTAAATCGGCTAGGGTAGTAAAGGGAGAACTACTGCGATTGTGCCCTGGCCTTGACCAGATGAGCGCCTCAGTAGAGAAAGCCGAAAACTGACTGTCATGATACGGCGAGAGCCGGTCAGCTGTTCGAGGGTTACAAATCGTTGGAGATTTTTTCCGCATTATGCGAAAGATCGGCACTTCCCGATCAGATGCTGACAGCACTCTGGTTTGAACCAGGGGCTGCGCCCACGCTTTATTATAAAACTCCTATGGCTAAGTGAGGGCGTTTATCCCATATAGTCCGATTTCCTTGTTCGTTGCGCTAAAAAACTCCTTCAAGGACCATATAATTGGATCAAGATTGTTTAGATTCCATCCCAAACACCTCCGTACTACCTACGTGAGGGCAGAAGCCGATGACTGGCCAACCCTCAAATTACATACAACACGGCCGCACAGGAGGAAACAATTAAAAGCATAACAAAATTACATTACAAAACATGCTTTGTTTTCATAATACAAGGCAAAGGCAACAGGAATACATTTATTCAAATACAATGTTATGCGAACATTGTGCTGCCGCAAGGTGAGACCCCTCCAGGACATCCGCAAAATACCATTCGGATGTGCGGTGCTCCTTGCCCTCCGGTAGCCCTCTGGTCACCTCGACGGCGTCCATCTTCGCCCACCACATCTTGCAACGAGTGAAGGCCATGCACGCGCCTTCAATACAGGCCGAACGCTTGACGACGTCCAGCCGAGGACATGCATCCACCATCCGCCTCACGAGTCCGAAGTAGCTACCTGGCATAGCTTCGGCTGGCCATAGCTGGAATGTCAAATCCTTAATGGCTAGTTCGGCCACCCTATGCAGCTCCACCAGCTGTTTCAGCTGATCGGTGAAGGACACGGGATGCTCTGGTGCTGCATACTGCGACCAGAATAGCTTCTCCGTAGAACCCCCTCCTTCGGCTTGATAGAACTCCACGGCCTATGATACACTGCGTGGCAAATCCGCAAAAGCCCCTGGGGAACTCCGAACCCCGGTTAGTAAAAGGTACTGCTTCTCCGCATACTTGCTTTGCATCTTAAATGCCTTACCCGCCGTGATCTTCTTGGCCTCCTGGATCTCCTGGAGGGCGGCCTGGGCCTCATTCTGTGCAGTCTCCGCGCTCTGGCGAGCCTTGGCGAGTTCGGTCCCTTGAACCGAGGCATCATGCTCCAAGGCCTCGCATTTTTTCACCGCATCCTGGAGCTCCTGCTGGACTTCCTTGACCCGGGCCTTGAGCTTCTTACGGGCGGCTTGCTGCTGGACAGCCTTCTCCTCGGCCTCACCCAGGGCCTTCCTCAGGGCCTCAACCTCGGTCGTGGCTCCTACACATGTTACAACACTACAGTCAATATACAGCGCCTACTCCTTCCGAACACACAACAAGTAGTCACTCACCTTGCTTCTCCTAGAGCCGAATTTTAACCTCGCCGAGCTCGTTCTCGGTCCGCTCCAGCCTCTGCTTCAGTTCAGAGACTTCGGCAGCATGCGAGGTTGCGGCCAATAGCGACGCCTGCTTATTGATACATATTAAGTTAGTCTCCTATAACAAAGGATTGATCCTCTGTCCGGTTCTTCTTGCCGAACACCGGACAGTGTCTCAGGGGCTACTTTCTACACATGGTTTTTCTCTTTCTTACCTCGAAACCTTTTAACAGGCTGCTGCAGGCTTCATTCAGTCCACTCTTGGCAGACTGAACCTTCTCGATCACCGCACCCACAAGGACACGGTGCTCGTCCACGACGAAAGCGCCTTGTAGCGCCTCACTCAGGTTATCCGGTGCCCCTGGATGGATAGGGGCCACCGGTGGAAGCGAGGCACCCCCTCCTTCAAAGGAGGCTGCTCGCCCGACCCCGGAGCCATAAGGGTCTCCGGAATCGTATTCGGCTGAGGGCCGAACTGGATGCGGCCCTGTTCGCCTGTCTCCATGGGGATCGGCTCCCCCATGTGTCCGGCAGTGGAGGTCTCGCCTTGTGGCGCCTCCCGGACAGCGTCCTGGGCTCCTCGCCGGTTCGGAGCGATCCTCCGAGACAAAACTTTAGTGTCGTCCCTCGTCCCGGGAGAATAAGCAGGCGGGGGCGACATGCTCGCCATCTCCGACAGAGCCAACGAACGTCCAGATGAGGATCGCTGGATAAGGTTGCGGGCCGGACTGCAATAGTACAGTTAACTATGTCAAAATAATGAAGGGAAAGGGCTGGATGTGCGCATGAGCGAGCCATGTCACTTACGATGCGACTTGGGGCTTAGTACGAGGGCGTCATTCCGGACTGCTGTCAACGTCCCACGCGTTATTGACCGCGGGGACGCCCTTCCCCTTCTTGGGTGTTTCCGCCTCCAGATGTTCCGAAGCCGCCCTCTTCTTCTTCCTCTCCTCAGGGGGAGGGTTGTTTTCCTCCTCCTCCTCTCTTCCTCGTCATTGTCCTCAGGGACAGAGGAATGAGCTTCGTCGTCTTCGAACGTCATGTCCGAAGTGCCCTTACGACGGGGGCCACTCTTGTCCCCTTTGGCCTTCTTCTTGGCCTTCTTCTCCGACGCCTTATAGGGCGCCGGCACTAGCATCTTCTCCTGACGCGGGATGACCAGTTCTTCGGGCAGTGGAGCCGGACACTGGATCCGCTTCGCCCTCTCCATCCAGTCCTGAAAAAGCAACAATAAAAGCTCATGCATCATCCTTGAAACAAACAAGTGGAGAATGCATTAAAAATGACATACGTCGCTAGCGAGGTGTTTAGCGTCGTGCCCGCGATCTGAATCTGCGGCCGACGGTTTCTCGTTGCCCTTAAAGAGCAACTTCCATGCACCTTCGTGAGTAGTCTCAAAGAGCCTCACCAGGGTATAGTGCTTCTTTGGATTGAACTCCCACAGAGGGCGGCTTCGGCGCTGGCACGGAAGGATCCGGCGAACTAGCATCACCCGGATTACATCAACGAGCTTGATGTTCTTGGTCACCATGCTTTGAACGCACGTCTACAACGCTATCAGCTCGTCGGGTGAACACCAGTCCGGACTCTTCTTGACCCAGGAGGTGAGTCGCATGGGAGCGCCGGAGCGGAATTCAGCAGCTGCGGCCCAGGTGGTGCCGTGAGGTTTTGTGATGTAGAACCACTGCTTCTGCCACTCCTTTACCATGTCCACAAAAGTACCTTTGGGCCAGGGGACGTTGCACATCTTGCTCACCATGGCTCCTCCGCACTCCGCGTGCTGGCCATCCACCACCTTCGGCTTCACGTTGAAGACTTTGAGCCACAGCCCAAAGTGGGGTTGGATGCAGAGGAAGGCCTCACACACGACGATAAACGCCGAGATGTTGAGGAAGGAATTTGGGGATAGATCATGGAAATCTATCCCGTAATAATACATCAGCACGCGGACGAAAGGGTGGAGTGGAAACCCTAGCCCGCGGAAGAAATGGGGGATGAATACTACCCTCTCGGTGGGCTTCGGCGTGGGGACGACCTGTCCCTCGGCCGGCAGGTGGTGGGCGATCTCTTTCGCCAGATAACCGGCCGCCCGAAGCTCAGTAATATCCTCCTCCTTGACGGAGGAGACCATCCACTTGCCCTAGCCTCCAGATCCGGACATGGTTGCGTGAGTGGAAAGGAGATGAGAACTTGGGCGCTGGAGCTCGAGATCAGAAAGACGGAGACAGAGAGAAGGTGTGAGAGAGGAAGATGGTATTCTTATCCCCTTATAAAGGCCCTGAATATCAAGCGCCTACTCACTTGCCTTAAGATTCTCCTATTCCCAATGACCGCATAAACGACACGGTTGGATTACCCATACCCGCATGGATGAGAATCCCGCAACAAGGAGACACGATCTCCGCTTGGATAAGACATGCCAATAAAACCACATCTCGAGACGTGGGATGGTGGGACAGCTAACGGCTCAAAAATAATGGCCGAGTAGGCGTGATGTCATCAGCAGATTGAGCTCGTGAAATATTATACCTTCTGCAGTTGTGTATACATGTCCGGATACAATCATTACATCTGAAGACTATCTTGGAGTTTGGAAAGGGGAACCCGCCTTGCAATGCGAAGACAATCTGCGCGCCGAACTCTTCATCATTGAAGCCAGGTTCAGGGGCTACTAAGGGAGTCCTGGACTAAGGGGTCCTCGGGCGTCCGACCTGTTATCCATGGGCCGGACTGATGGGCTGTGAAGACATGAAGGCCGAAGACTGTACTCGTGTCTGGATTGGGCTCTCCTTAGCGTGGAAAGCAAGCTTGTTGATCAACTATGAAGATTCCTTCTTATGTCACCGACCCTATGTAACCCTAGACCCCTCCGGTGCCTATATAAACCGGGGGGCGTAGTCCGGATAGGACACATACATTACCATAGTCATACAGGCTAGACTTCTAGGGTTTAGCCATTACGATCTCGTGGTAGATCAACTCTTGTAATACTCATATTCATCAAGATCAATCAAGAAGGAAGTAGGGTATTACCTCCATAGAGAGGGCCCGAACCTGGGTAAACATCGTGTCCCCCATCTCCTGTTACCATCAATCCTAGACACACAGTTCGGGACCCCCTACCCGAGATCCGCCGATTTTGACACCGACACCTAGGCCTTGTTTTTAAGCATTGCAATACCGTTTTTGTTCCCGTTTACTATTTGCTACCTTGCTATTTTTATTTATTCAGATTATAAAAATATATTTCTACCATCAATATTACACTTTTATCACCATCTCTTAGCCGAACTAGTGCATCTATACAATTTGCCATTGTATTGGGTGTGTTGGGGACACAAGAGATTTCTTGTATTTGGTTGCAGGGTTGTTAGAGACAGACCATCTTCATCCTACACCTCCCACGGATTGATAAACCTTAGGTCATCCACTTGAGGGAAAATTTCTACTGTCCTACAAAACTCTGTGCTTGGAGGCCCAACACGAGTCTACAAGAATAAAGTTATGTAGTAGACAACAGGCGCTTGATCTCATGAGGGGTCAACTCTCCAGTCTCCAGCACAACATTAGGATATGTGTGCTCCCAAGACTTCTCAATAAGCAACATGAGAAACAGAGCATAAATAGGGCACTTGTGTTCAGAGATAGCGGAGACAAGCTTAGACCACATGACATGAGAGATATCCAAGGACTCTCCAGTGTTTTCTTCCTTCTCATGTTGACAAAAAAGTAGCATGTCCATGAGAAACGAGTGAACCATGTCAAAGTTCCCAATGCGAGGGAAGAGAGTCTCTCTGAAGATGCGATGCAAAATGTCCAGAAAAGCAGGCAGCTCGTAAGTTTCCTTCTTAGTTTCGGGGTTAACCTTCAAAGTGCAGTAGGGCCAGAGAGCCTGCTTGTGAGTGGAAGTTGCATTGCGGTGATGACGAAAGCCAACCGGGGTCTTAAGCCCTTGATCTTCAATCCCAAGTAATTCCATGAACGCCTTCCATTTGACAGACATGATTTTGCCATTGGTCATCCAAGTCAAGGTCCTTTCCGCATCAGTGCCAAGATGGACCGTGGCATAAAACTGAGCCACCACATCCGCATCAAAGTCCTTGCTGAACTCCATGATACTTAGAATGTTCAACTGAGAGCACATCTGTAGAGCTTCGCCAAAGTAGGCAGGATCCTTCTCCAAATAAGAAATGTCGATGGAGAGGACATCAACAAAGAGGTTCTTCTTTGATTTGATCACATCAAAGTAGATAGCAAACTGAAAACGGTTCCAAAACGGGTGGTTGACCAAAGTGGGTTCTTGATCTTCCGCATACGGGTTGCGTCGATGCCTTTCCCAGAACTCCTTGGCAGTCATTTCCATCACAGTCTTGCCCCTGGGCTTGGGCTTGTGTGCAATCGTCTTCTTGGGATGAGGAGGAGGAGGAACACTTGAGGAAGCAGCCCCTGACTCAGAAGTGCGATAGCGCTTTCAAGTAGACCGCCAGGGGTCGACACGGCGGACATGTTGCTCAGAAGGGCCATCACCTGGAACCAGACACACGGACACAAGAAACAACACGAAAGAACGAGCATAAGCCAGCAGAGAAAGCAATAAGGATCAATAGTTGGTATGAGTATGGAGGAAGTTGGCATCCAGCGGTAGTACCGTGATCTGGAAGCGGTAGTACCGCCCGAGCGGTAGTGCCGCTCCAGGGGAGCGGTAGTACCGCTCCAGGGGAGCGGTAGTACTGCTCCAGGTGAGGAAACGGCGGTTCCCTTACTGCAGCTGCCAAATCCGGCACAACCGGGATGTCAAATTCAAAAATAAACCTACTAAATATCAATCCAAACAGTCTAGAGGCTTTCACCATCCTACTCAACCTTCGATTTGGCAAAAAATCGATGAATGCAATGCCTATTGCCCCTAAAGACTAGATCTGAAACCTAGAAGCAAAGAGAAAGAGAAGGGGGGCAATTCCAGCATCCATGGCTTGAGGAAGGGGTGGGGATCAATTCCATTGGAGGAAAAGGTGAAAGACGGCCCGGAGGAGGTGGCCCACCGGCGACCTCCCGCGGCGAGTTCGTCGCTGGGACACAAAGAGGACGAGGGGGTCGAGTGAATGGGTGTGGGGGAGAAAGAAACTCCCCCTGCCCCAACATAACCCCTAGTCCCGTCCCGCAGCGGTAGTACCGCTCGAGCGGGCGGTAGTACCTCCTGATGTGTATCAGCGGTAGTACCACGCGCTTCAAGCGGTAGTACCGCCCAGCCAAAAACGCGAAGACTAAATAGGAAAGGCTTAGCTCAAGCAACAAGAAAACACGAAGAGACAAGAGAGCAAACATAAAAGCAGAAGAGTGGCCACGAAAGGACAAGAAGCAAAAGCCACACAACTCTCAAAGAGAGGGCGGTGGCCGAGGCCACCTATGTTTTAGTCAAGTGGTATGGCACCGCGAAGATTTCAACCTTGGGCCCATGACCAAAACTCATCTTTGAAGCACAAGTACCATAAAAATGGCTAATGTGAAAGACGTGATCAAGTTATGCATAATGGGGGGAGGGAGAGTTCATTGAGAGAACAACACTCCCCCTATATCCATGCCTACACCTAAACAAGACATCAAGAAGAGGATGGTGGGGTGTGCAAGGGTTCAAGCCACATTTCTCAAATCGATGATATTTCGCTCATGCCTTAACTCGCAAAATCTTGCTTCATCCAAGGGCTTCGTGAAGATATCTGCAAGGTTATCATGAGTGTTGACATAGTTGAGCTCGATCTCCCCTCGCCTAATATGATCCTGGATAAAGTGATACCGAATCTCAATATGCTTTGTCTTGAAGTGTTGCACCGGATTGAGAGAGATCTTGATGGCACTTTCATTGTCACACCAAAGAGGCACTTTGTCACAAATGACACCGTAATCCTTTAAAGTTTGCCTCATCGAAAGGAGTTGAGCACAACAACTACCGGCGGCCACATACTCCGCTTCGGTGGACAAGAGAGACACACAACTTTGCTTCTTAGAGGACCAACTCACCAAAGAGCAACCAAGAAATTTGCACCCTCCGGAAGTTGACTTCCTATCCACTTTGTCCCCCGCCCAATCGAGTCTGATTAGTCCACAAGGTTGAAGTTAGCTCCTCTTGGGTACCATAAGCCAACGTTTGGGGTATGAGCCAAATATCGAAAGATTCGCTTGACCGCCACATAGTGGCTTTCCTTAGGTGCGACTTTAAACCGTGCACAAATTCCCACACTCAACATGATATCCGATCTAGATGCACAAAGGTAAAGCAAGGAGCCAATCATGGAGCGATATACCTTTTGATTCACCGCTTTACCATTGGGATCTATGTCAAGTTGGCATTTGACGGGCATTGGAGTGGAGGTCGGCTTGACATCACTTAGCTTGAATCTCTTGAGCATGTCTTGAGTGTATTTGGCTTGGTTGATGGAGGTTCCTTCTCTTCTTTGCTTGATTTCGAACCCGAGAAAGAACTTCAACTCTCCCATCATGGACATCTTGAACTTCGAGGTCATGAGAGCGGCAAATTCCTCATTGAAAGCTTTGTTAGGGTAACCAAAGATAATATCATCAACATATAGTTGGCATACAAACAACTCCGCTTTGACCTTCTTAGTAAAAAGAGTGGGGTCGATTTTCCCAATTTCAAACCCATGATCTTGCAACAACTCGGTAAGGTGCTCATACCATGCACGTGGGGCTTGTTTAAGGCCATAGAGTGCCTTATCGAGTTGGTACACATGATTGGGGAACTCGGGATCCTCAAACCCCGGGGGTTGATTGACAAACACCAACTCATTAATAGGACCATTAAGAAAAGCACTCTTCACATCCGTTTGTTGTAACTTGAAGTTATGATGAGAAGCATAAGCAATCAACAAACAAATAGATTCAAGGCGAGCAATGGGAGCAAAGGTTTCACCGTAGTCGATACCCTCGACTTGGGAGTAGCCTTGTGCTACCAACCGAGCCTTGTTGCGAATGATAATCCCATGTGCATCTTGCTTGTTCTTGAATATCCACTTGGTTCCAATGACATTATGGTTCCCCGTTGGCCTTGGTACCAATCTCCACACCTTGTTATGCTCGAATTTGTTGAGTTCTTCATGCATGGCATTGAGCCAATCCAGATTCTCGAGCACCTCATAGACCTTTTGGGGCTCCACACAAGAAACAAACGCGTGATGTTCACAATAGTTTGCCAATTGTCTATGAGTGCTTACCCCCTTTCTTAGGATTCCAAGAACATTCGTCATGAGATGATCTTTGGTAGTGAGCTTGGATGCCATCTTGGCGGCACGACGCTCCAATTCCTCCTCAAGAGAGAGTTGAGGAGCGGTAACTTGATCATCTTGAGCTTCGTCTTGAGCTTGTTCTTGATCTTGAGCTTCCTCTTGATCTTGAACTTGCTCGGTGGTGAGAACTTGACCTTGGGAATCACTTGGTGGTTCACCACCATCTTGAGGTTGATCTTGCCCTTGATCTTGTTCATTTGGTTGAGGGCCTCCACTTTGTTCTTCGGAAGCGTGTGGGTCTTGGGTTGGTGATGGCTCCACTTGAGTGGAACATTGTCCTTCTCCGTCGGCCACAAGGGGTTCCTCAGTGGGTAGGACATGACCAACACCCATTCTTCTTATGGCTTGGGGAGGAATTTCATCACCTACATCACAAGTACCACTTTGCTCCACTTGGGAGCCGTTATTCTCATCAAACTCTGCGTTACACGTCTCCTCAATGAGTTCGATAGACTTGTTGAGGACACGGTAAGCATGAGAGTTTGTAGCATAACCAACAAATATTCCCTCATGAGCTCTAGACTCAAATTTAGACAAACGAACACCTTTCTTGAGAATGAAACACTTACACCCGAACACCCAGAAGTACTTGAGGTTGCGCTTGTTACCGATGAGTATCTCATATGGAGTCTTGTTCAAGCCTTTGCGGAGGTAGAGCCGATTGGATGCATGACAATCGGTGTTGATGGCTTCAGCCCAAAAATTGTATGGAGACTTGAACTCCACCATCATGGTCCTTGCCGCATCCATCAACGTCCGGTTCTTCCTCTCCGCTACACCATTTTGTTGAGGGGTGTAAGGTGCAGAATATTGATGCTTGATCCCCTCATCACTAAGAAACTCATCCAAGGTGTAGTTCTTGAACTCGGTGCCATTGTCACTTCTTATCGTCAAGATCTTTGCATTGTGTTGATGTTGAGCTTCATTTGCAAAGTCGATGACGGTTTGTTGGGTCTCACTCTTCCTCTTGAAGAAATATACCCAAGTGTATCTTGAATAATCATCCATGATCACCAAGCAATACTTTCTACCCCCAAGACTATCAAAGGATGGAGGTCCAAAGAGATCCAAGTGAAGGAGATCCAAGGGCCTCTTCGAGTATATGATAGTAGTGGGAGGGTGAGCCTTCTCATGTAGCTTTCCTTCGATACAAGCACTACAAGCACGATCTTTGGCAAAACTAACATTTGTTAGTCCACGGACATGGTTCCCCTTGAGAAGAGTTTGCAAAGATCTCATATTGACATGGGCTAAACGGCGATGCCAAAGCCATCCCACGTCAACTTTAGCCATTAGGCATGTCGCGATCTTAGTGGGTCACTCCGAAAAGTTAATCACATAAAGACCATTCTCAACATGCCCAACAAAGGCTACTTTAAGAGTCTTGCTCCACAAGAGGGCCACAGTATCAATATCAAAGAAAGTGGCAAAGCCCATGAGTGTAAGTTGACAAATGGAAAGTAAATTGTATGCAAGGGACTCAACAAGCATGACTTTCTCGACCGTGAGATCATGAGAAATGACAACCTTGCCAAGACCCAATTCCTTCGAAGACGAGGCATCACCCCACTCGACATTGGTGGGCATAGATGAAATATTGTGTACGTCCACCACCAAGTCCTTGCTTTCGGTCATATGATTTGTGGCTCCACTATCGAGTAACCATGATCCCCTACCGGAAGCAAACACCTACAAGAGATCAATTCTTGATTTGAGGTACCCATTTTGTAATGGGTCCTTTGATGTTAGTAACAAGAGTCTTAGGAACCCAAATAGACCATTCAATATACTCGTAAGGAGAACAAAGAAATTTAGCATAAACATGCCCATCACTAGCACGGCATAACACATAAGAAGGGTTAAAGTCGCCGGCTTTGTTGGAAGGGGTGGCATTGCCCTTCTTGACACCACCACCCTTCACATTGTTCTTCTTCTCCTTAGAAGCACCCTCTCCCTCCTTCACAAAAGTTTGCTTGAGAGGAGGAGGTCGTTTGGCCTTGTCATTCTTCTTCTTATTCTTGGCCTTGGGTGCAAACCCAATTCCCACCTTGGTGAAAACTTCCTTTTGATTGCTCAAAAGGCCGTTGAGGTTCTTCTCACCTTGTATGAAAGACACAAGGCCTTTCTCAAGTTGCTCCTTCAACTTTGCATTCTCCTCCACAAGATGCACATGCTCACGACATGGATTAGTAACAATTGCATTATCAAGTAAAACCATATGAGGAAAAGTGGCTTTTGATACGTCTCCAACGTATCTATAATTTTTGATTGTTCCATGCTATTATATTATCCATCTACGATATTTTATATGCATTTATATGCTATTTTATATGATTTTTGGGAATAACCTATTAACCTAGAGCCCAGTGCCAGTTTCTGTTTTTTTCCTTGTTTTTGATTTTTACAGAAAAGGAATACCAAACGAAGTCCAATTGACCTGCCAATTTTTGTGGATTTTTTATGGACCAAAAGAAGCCCCCAAAGTAAAAGAGTGTAGTGATCCGACCTCAGACGGTCAAATCTCTGTGTTCAAGTGTCATCCCTGGATCGTTAATGCTAACACACACAATACTTGAAGGATTTATAATAGAGTGCAATCACACACTTATTACATTGAGTGTCTCAAAAGAGAACTTATTACAATACATATGGATTAAGGCCATCTAAATAAGATAACAACGGAAGGCTTGAAAGATAAAGTGAGTCCATCAACTCCAACGGCATAGCTAAGTGCATGACAACGACCTAGTGCACCTTACTCTTCGTCTGAAAAGTCTGCAACATGATATGTTGCAGCCTGAAACGGGCCAGCACATGGAATATGCTGGCAATATAACACAAAGAGAGCAATGAATGATAAAAGCTATCATCTACATGCATATATGGCTAGTGGAGGCTCTATGGTTATATTGTTTTGCGAAAAAGCCAGTTTTTCCCTACAACAAAGGAATATGTTTTATTTAACTATCATGGTGGTTGAAACATTGAGAATGGTACCCCCATCTCAATCCCAATTAAAAAGTAGTTAACAACCCAACACATTAATTTAGAGTGATCAGATCAAATCAATAATTCAAGTACCAGATACTCAAGATGTCCATAATCGGGGACACGGCTAACCATGATTAGTTTGTACACTCTGCAGAGGTTTGCACACTTTTCCCCACAAGACTCGATCTCCTCCGTTGGATTTCTCGCACTACATGGTGTTTGAAAAATGGATGACCGAGACACGATCTTCGTAAGCATTAACTCTAACCCCAGGTAGACAATACCAACCTACATCCCCTACATCTGCTAGCCTACCACTGGAAGAGGTCATGCAACATACTCAACTATGCTACAGCCCATAATAGCTTGTGGCTGCACATGGAAGTTTCTAGCATGAATAATATTATGATCCCTTTGAGCCTGGGTGGCGGACCATATGAGGATCACACGGTATAACCCCGGGATCTCCTAGGACTAACACTGGTATAACCCCAGGTGCCCAAACCAACAATCCACCCAGATGTGTGTTAAAGTTGCCACCTTAAGTTGAACCATTAATTAAACACTCACAACTGTCATGGATCTCTCAAACCAAACCACGTCTACAAGCATAGAATTGCCTTATAAACATAACGTAGAAGTAACTCCCAATGGTTTAGTAATAAAACAGGTAATAAGTTCTACCTCATCATCTACTTCCCAATACCCACAAGGTAATCACATCCTAATCATGCAGTGTTTGAGGATTGTAACTAATGCATAAAAACTGGGTATGAAAAGAGTATGATCAATGTGTTACTTGCCTTGCTGACGATCCGCAAACCCTAGAGACTCGTAGTACCACGCTTCGCACTTCGGGAATAATTTTATCGCAAATAAACAATTGCATACATAAGCAATCAAGCCAATATGCATGGGTAAAAATCAAATAAGAAGATCGAATCTGAAAGCACAACTGAAGAGATTCGATTTGCAAAAAGAATTAATCGAATCGGAGCTACGAAACTGAAACTACGGTCAAAAGAACTTCGAATTCAAATCTGCTTGAAACCAAATTTTAAATTGTGAAAACCTTGTTCAAGTTGATGAAACAGAAAGAGGGGTTCTAGACGAAGATTTTGGCGTTGGTTTCACCGGATTTGGACAAATGGTTAAGAAACGGCGAGGGTTTGAAGACCAAGGGCTAATCTGTGATAAAAGTAATTACGGATAGGTCCTTGGCCAAAAATAAAATAAAAAGAAAAGACTAGCGAACGAACGTTCGCTGTCTGAACTATATCGGCGAATAACATTCGTTAAAAGGAACGAATGGACGAACGCCCGCTAAATAAAATAAACCGACAAAAACCGAACCGGTCTAAAAAAACGCATCTAGGGTTTCTAAAAAGACCGATCGGTTTACCTAAACCAAAAAAACCAACGGCGGCTCGGGAGTCAACGGCGATGGCAGCTCCGGTGAGGCGGGGCTGTGGTTCCGGCGTGGGGCGACGAGCGTCCACGGAGCTGGCGGGCGGCGGCGCGACGAAGCGGCAACGGCGGCAGGCGGCGGCGCTGCTTGCCGTCATGCGGGCGGCAATGTGGGGCAAGGGGGGCGCGGTATTTAAGGGCAGGGGGTGCGGGTGCTAGGGGGAGGGGGTGGTCGAGGCGGCGGCGGCGTCGGACTCCTCGGGAGTCCGGCTCGGGGACGACGAGGACGACGACGCGGGAGTGGGCCGGCCCGGCTCGGCTAGGCCGTTGGCCTAGTCGGGCGCGTGATTTTTTTAAATAAATTCCGCCGAGAACATCCTAAATAAATAAAAGTAAAAAAATCTGAATTTCCAAAAACAATTTTAACCGTCTAAATAAAATATTTAGAACAAGGTGAACATTTTCTTAGCCTAAAATGCAATTTTTTGAAAAATGCATATTTTTCTAATTCAAATAAAATAGCAATAAAATCCAAATAAAATTATTTATTTGATTTTAACATTTTCCTCCAATATTTCATTTATTTTGGAGAAGCCATATTATCTCCTCTCATATTTTAATTAGAAATATTTTTGGAGAGAAAAATAATAAAAATCAAAATGATCCCCGTTTCAATATTTGAGAAAAGTCAAATATGAAAATCGTGAAATCCCCAACTCTCTCCGTGGGTCCTTGAGTTGCTTAGGATTTCTCTAGGATCGCAAATAAAATGCAATAAAATATGATATGCATTGATGACGTATGTATAGTATTTCAAATTGAAAATTTGGGATGTTACAAACCTACCCCCCTTAAGATGAATCTCGTCCTCCAGATTCGGGTTGGCTAGAAAATAGGTGTGGGTGGTCTTTACGTAGATCTTCCTCTCGTTCCTAGGTAGCTTCATCTTCGGTATGGTGGCTCCACTGAACTTTGCAAAACTTGATAACCTTGCTGCGTGTAACTCGGCTGGCAAACTCAAGAATCTTGACAGGTTTCTCCTCGTAGGTCAAATCACTATCCAGCTGAATTGCTTCGGGGCACCGTGATCTCTCGTGAGGAATATCGGCCATCTCGGCATGACACTTCTTCAACTGGGAAACGTGAAACACATCATGAACTCCTGACAGTCCTTCGGGTAACTCCAACTTGTAGGCCACCTCTCCCATACGTTCCAAAACTCGGCATGGTCCTACAAATCTCGGGGCTAACTTTCCCTTAACACCAAAGCATTTAACTCCTCGCAGTGGTGATACACGGAGATATGCTCTGTCTCTGATTTCATAGATTACCTCCTTGCGTTTTGAGTCTGATAGCTCTTCTGTCTGGACTGAGCTACCTTCAGTCTGTCTCGAATCAACTTAACCTTCTCTTCTGACTCTTTAATCAAATCCGGTCCAAATAACTGACTGTCTCTAATTTCATCCCACATCAACGGCGTTCTGCACCTCCTTCCATACAGTGTTTCGAAAGGTGCCATCCTCAAACTGGCCTGGTAGCTATTGTTGTATGAGAACTCCGCGTAGGGCAAATTGTCATCCCAACTAGATCCATAATCTAGCGCACAAGCTCTCAACATGTCCTCCAGAATCTGATTGACTCTCTCGGTCTGTCCATCTCTTTGCGGATGAAAGGTTGTACTCAACTCTAGCCTGGTACCCAAATTCTGGTGCAGCTGGTGCCAAAAGTTTGAAGTGAACTGTGTCCCTCTATCTGATACGGTGGTCCTCAGAACTCCGTGCAGACATACGATCCTGGTCATATTTATCTTGGCCAACATTTCACTTGTATAGGTGGTCTTCACTGGGATAAAGTGGGCCACTTTGGTCAAATGATACACTACTACCCAAATAGAGTCATATCCCGATCGTGTCCTGGGTAATCCGGTGATAAAATCCATGCCAAGCTTATCCCACTTCCATTCGGGTATCAGCATAGGCTGCAGTAATCTTGCTGGCTTCTGACGTTCTGCCTTCACTCTCTGACATACATCACATACGGCTACATACTCGGCAATGTCCTTCTTCATTCCAGTCCACCAGAAACGCTCCTTCAAATCCAAATACATCTTGGTGTTTCCGGGGTGTATCGAGTATGGCGAGTCATGAGCCTCCTGAAGTATCAACTTCCTGATCTCTACATTATTGGGCACATAAACACGGTCCTCAAACCACAAGGTGTCGTGCTCGTCCTCACGAAAACCTTTGGCTTTTCCTTTGCTCATTCTCTCTTTTATCTCGGCAATTTCCTTGTCATCCTTCCGAGCTTCTCGAATCTTTCCCAATAATGTTGACTGAACCTCCAATGCTGCAAAAAAACCTCTAGGAACTATCTCCAAATGAAGCTCCATGAGATCTTCTGCTAATTCCCTTGGTAATCCTCTGCTCACGAGGGTATTGGCATAACTCTTCCGGCTCAAAGCGTCTGCTACGACATTGGTCTTTCCTGGATGATAGTGCAATTTCATGTCGTAATCCTTTATGAGCTCCAACCATCTCCTTTGCCTGAGATTTAGCTCCTTCTGCGTGAAAATGTACTTCAAACTTTTATGATCCGTGTACACATCACATCGATTTCCAATAAGAAAATGTCTCCAGGTCTTGAGTGCATGCACTACGGCTGCTAACTCCAAATCATGTGTGGCATAATTCAACACATGCGGTCAAACCTGACGTGCATATGAAACAACTCTTTCGTCCTACATAAGCATACCTCCAAGTCCTAAGCGAGAAGCGTCGCAATACACTTGGAAATCCTTGCGTATATCCGGCAGAATCAGCACTGGGGCTGTAACCAAACGTTTCCTCAACTCCTGGAAACTTGCCTCACATTCGTCTATCCATTTGAACTTGGTGTCCTTCTTCAACAAATCCTTCATTGGCTTTGCAATCTTAGAAAAATTCTCAATGAATCTCTGATAATATCCTGCAAGTCCAAGGAAACTGCAGATCTCTCCAACTGAGGTGGGTGCTAACCACTCAGTGACTAACTGAACCTTGGTGGGGTCTACTGCTATACCTTCTCCTGATATAACATGTCCAAGAAATCCAACTTCCTTCAACCAAAACTCACATTTGCTAAACTTGGAATATAACTGATGTTCCCTGAGCTTCTCGAGAACTAAACACAAATGCTCCTTGTGTTCCTCTTCATTCTTCGAGTATACTAAGATATCATCAATGAACACCACGACAAACTTATCCAAGAACTCCATGAACATCTTATTCATCATACTCATGAAATAGGCAGGGGCATTAGTCAATCCAAATGACATAACCGTATACTCATATAGCCCGTATCTTGTGGTGAAGGCTACCTTTGGTATATCCTATTTTCGAATCTTCAACTGGTGGTATCCTGATCGCATATCGATCTTGGAAAATACTTTAGCGCCTTGCAGCTGGTCAGACAAGTCGTTGATCATCGGCAGGGGGTACTTGTTTTCGATCGTCACTTCATTCAACGCACGATAATCAACAACCATTCTCAACGATCCATCCTTCTTTTCAACCAAGAGCGCTGGGGCTCCCCATGGTGATGAACTTGGTCGAATGTATCCTTTCTCCAATAACTCCTTAATCTGCTTCTTGATCTCTTCCAGATCATTTGCGGGCATCCGGTATGGTCTCTTCGATATAGGGCTGGTGCTTGGCAACAATTCTATCAAAAACTCAATGTCTCGATCCGGCGGCATGCCTTGTAATTCCACTGGAAATACATCCGGGTAATCCTTCACTACATGCACTTCTTCCTGAACAACTCCCGAGAGGGAATTTACTTGGGTCCTCCTTGGCGAATGTCTGGATACATACTTAATCCTTTTTCCCTCCGGGGTGGTGAGCAGAATTGACCTACTAGCACAGTCAATGTTTCCTCCATACTTCGATAACCAATCCATTCCTAGTATCACATCCAATCCTTGTGACTCCAAATTATTAGGTCTGAGGGGAAAACATGGCTACCAATGGTTAGGGGTATCCGATCGCACCATCGGCTGGCCATATACTCTGCACCTGGTGAGCTTACTAGAAAGGGTGTCCTAAGGGCTACGGTGGGTAACCTAAACTTGTCCAAAATCCCTTTGAAATGTATGAATGCGATGCACCAGTGTCAAAAATAACAAGAGTTGTAAATGACTTAACCAAAAACTTACGGATAACTGCATCTGGCTGCTCTTCAACTTCCTCCATGTTCACATGGTTCACTTGTCCCCTGTTGAAAGGGTTGGGCTTCTTCCCAGAGCTTCCATTGCCATTGCCATTCTTCAACTCAGGACAATCATTAGCGTAGTGCCCTGTCTTCCCGCACTTGAAGCAGGTAATGTGACTCTGATCCTTCTTGGCGGGTGTGGCTCGGGTAGCGCGGTTCTGATTGTTGTTTGCTCCATTCCCATTTCCATTCTTGGGGCCACTGTGGTTATGCGAACTTCCTCCATTGTGGGTATGGCCTCCATGGTTATGGGTATATCCTCCCGAGTTCGGGGTAAAATGAGGCTTCTGCTGGGCTCCTGAGTTGTACTTCCCTTGTCCATACTTCCTTTTGCGACTCTCAATCTGCTGTTGCTTCCGTTCAATCATAAGATCCCGGTCTACCAACTCCTGGTAGTTAGCGAATGTTGCTACCATCAACTGCATGGTCATCTCATCATTCAGCCCTTCTATAAACTTCTCCTGTTTCGCGGCATCGGTGGCCACATCATCAGGGCCATAGCTCACTAACTTACTGAACTCATCCACGTACTGCCCCACAGTACGGTTTCCTTGGTGTAAGTTGCGAAATTCCCGCTTCTTCATGTTCATAGCTCCAGTTGAGACATGTGCAGTGCAGAATGCTTGCTGGAACTGATCCCAAGTGATATTGGCTATAGGGAAAGTGACTGTGTAATTCTCCCACCATGGAGCTGCTGGTCCATCCAATTGATGTGCGGCAAAACACACCTTCTCTGCATCTGTGCAACCTGCGGTGGTCAACTCCCTTCCAATCATGCGTAGCCAGTCATCAGCAACTATTGGCTCGGTGCTACTGGAAAACACTAGCGGCCGCAACCTCAGAAAATGGGCTAAGTTGTCAACTGGAGGTGGTGGTAGTGGGTTTTTGTTGTTGTTGTCTTGGTTCTGGACTAGTATCTGCATCAAGGCATTCTGCTGATGGATCAACTGGGTGATCTCTGGTGGGAAGACAAATCTGGTGTCACGTCTCGGAGGCATCTGATGGGTTTAGAGGGGAGAGATTAGAATAGAGTGAGGTCTAATGATAAAGCACTACCCATATGCACATGAGACAAACACATTCATATCACACCAAATCAATCCAAGCAAGGGCATACAATAGGTCTAGAACTATCGTTACAAAAGTGCTCGGACTACTATATACATGGGGGAAAACTACTAATCATATGGTGGTCATCTAGAAATTTTGATCGGTGGAAGACTCCATGATATCCGCTCCAGCTTCGACTTCATAATCATCATCACTATCGTTGGGGTCGGAGTCGGTGTCGTCGATGGTGATGTAGTCTTCAGAACGAATGTCCTTGGGTTGGTCGTCTTCTCCTCCTGGCGCGAGGTCTCCAATGAATACTCCTAGCTTCCTTGTCAGGTCGTCATTCTTCTTCACAAGTATTGCGATTTCCTCCTCATATCCATCGCGTGTAGACTTGATTTCCTCTTCTAGCTCCATGTTCCTGGTCATCGCCTTCTTCAAATCTATCATGCTTGCGCACATCTGGTTCTCCTATCGTCGGATGTGTTGGTTTAACTCCTGGATGAAAGCTGCAATAGACCCGTCTCTCCTTGTGCTGATCATCTCCCATTGCTCACCTCGGTGCCCACATATCTGGTAGATGGTGTCCTTAAGATCCTTGTGGTAAACTTCGCCAATTCGTCCCATGGCGATGTGGGCTGCCATGCCCTTTCCTAGACTCCAAGTTGGTGCATCAAAAGAAAACTCTATGGGCTCAGTAACTGGCGTGAATGTCCTTCTTGGAACATGAACTCAAATCATCCATCGCTCCTCTTCTGGTAAAGTGGCGGTGTAGGTCCCGGTGAAGCTTGGTATTCTGATGTTCAGGTACCTAGTGACTTCCTTCAAGTGTCGTCCAAAGGGTGTGTCTTCATCCGGTTGTGCAAACTTGTTCCTTGAGTTCGTCATCCTAAAGAGTAGAAAATGGAGAGGAGTCAGAAATGAGTAGAGAGGAGTGATCTATGGCTCATCTTAGTGGTCGTGTCCTACAATCAGCGTGTGCTCTGATACCATCTTGTAGCGATCCGACCTTAGACGGTCAAATCTCTGTGTTCAAGTGTCATCCCTGGATCGGTAATGCTGACACACACAGCACTTGAAGGATTTATAATAGAGTGCAATCACACACTTATTACATCGAATGTCTCAAAAGAGAACTTATTACAATAAATATGGCTTAAGGCCATCTAAATAAGATAACAGCGGAAGGCTTGAAAGATAAAGTGAGTCCATCAACTTCAACGGCATAGCTGAGTGCATGACAACGACCTAGTGCACCTTACTCTTCGTCTGAAAAGTCTGCAACACGATATGTTGCAGCCCGAAACGGGTCAGCTCACGGAATATGTTGGCAATATAACACAGTAGAGCAATGAACAGATAAAAGCTATCATCTACATGCATACATGGCTGGTGGAGGCTCTATGGTTATATTGTTTTGCGAAAAAGCCAGTTTTTCCCTACAACAAAGGAATATGTTTTATTTAACTATCACGGTGGTTGAAACATTGAGAATGGTACCCCCATCTCAATCCCAATTAAAAGTAATTAACAACCCAAGACATTAATTTAGAGTGATGAGATCAAATAAATAATTCAAGTACCAGATACTCAAGATGTCCATAACCGGGGACACGGCTAACCATGATTAGTTTATACACTCTGCAAAGGTTTGCACACTTTTCCCCACAAGACTCGATCTCCTCCGTTGGATTTCTCGCACTACATGGTGTTTGAGAAACGGATGGCCGAGCCACAGTCTTTCAGAAGCATTAACTCTAACCCCGGGTAGACAGTACTAACCTACATCCCCTACATCTGCTAGCCTACCACTGGAAGAGGTCATGCAACATACTCAACTATGCTAGAGCCCATAATAGCTTGTGGCTGCACACGGAAGTTTCTTGCATTAATAGTCTTATGATCCCTTTGAGCCTGGGTGGCGGACCATAGGAGGATCACATGGTATAACCTCGAGATATCCTAGGACAACACTAGTATAACCCCAGGTGCCTAAACCAACAATCCACCCAGATGTGTGTTAAAATTGCCACCTTACGTTGAACCATTAATTAAACACTCACATCTGTCATGGATCTCTCAAACCAAACCATGTCTACGAGCATGGCATAGCCTTATAAACATAATGTAGAAGTAACTCCCAAGGGTTTAGTAATAAAACAGGTAATAGGTTCTACCTCATCATCTACTTCCCCATACCCACAAGTTAATCACATCCTAATCATGCGGTGTTTAAGGATTGTAACTAATGCATAAAAACTGGGTATGAAAAGAGTATGATCAATGTGTTACTTGCCTTGATTATGATCCGCAAACCCTAGAGACTCGTTGTAGCACGCTTCGCACTCCGGGAATTCTATCGCAACCAAACAATAGCATACATAAGCAATCAAGCCAATATGCACAAGTAAAACTCAAATAAGAAGATCGAATCTGAAAGCTCAACTGAAGAGATTCGATTTGCAATAAGAATTAATCGAATCGGAGCTACGAAACTGAAACTACGGTCAAAAGAACTTCAAATTGAAATTTGCTTGAAACCAAATTTTAAATTGTTAAAACCTTGTTCAAGTTGATTAAACAGAAAGAGGGGCTCGAGACGAAGATTTTGGCGTTGGTTTCACTGGATTTGGACAAACCGTTAAGAAACAACGAGGGTTTGAAGATCAGGGGCTAATCTGCGATAAAAGTAATCGCGGAGAGGTCCCTGGCCGAAAATACAATAAAAAGAAAAGACTAATGAATGAACGTTCACTTTCTGAACTATATTGGCGAACAACGTTCGTTAAAATGAACGAACAGATGAACGTCCGCTAAATAAAATAAACCGACGAAAACCGAACCGGTCTAAAAAAACGCATCTAGTGTTTCTAAAAAACCGATCGGTTTACCTAAACCGAAAAAAACAATGGCGGCTTGGGAGTCAACGGCGACGGCGGCTCCGGCGAGGCGGGGCTGCGGTTTCGGCGTATGGCGGCGGCGGCACAAGGGTAAAGACAAGCAAGGCGGCGTCATGGCCTACATGTGGCGGCACGACGAAGCGGTTAACAAGGCGGCGGCGCTGGTTCTTGCTGCTACAAAGCGGACGGTGACGTGGGGCGAGGGGGGCGGTATTTAAGGGCAGGGGGTGCGGGTGCTTAGGGAACTGGGCGGTCGAGGCGGCGGCGGCGTCGGACTCCTCGAGTCCTGGCCAGGATCGACGTGGGCGCGGCGGGAGTGGGCCGGCCCGGCTCGGTTTGGCCGTTGGCCCAGTCAGGCGCCCGATTTTTTTTAAATAAATTCCACAGAGAAAATCCTAAATAAATAAAAATAAAAAAATCTAAAATTGCCAAAAACAATTTTCACCGTCTAAATAAAATATTTAGAACAAGGTAAACCTTTTCCTAGCTTAAAATGCAATTTTTAAAAAATGCATATTTTTCTAATTCAATTAAAATAGCAATAAAATACAAATAAAATTATTTATTTGATTTTAACATTTTTCCTCCAATATTTCATTTATTTTGGAGAAGTCATATTATCTCCTCTCATACTTTAATTAGAAATATTTTTGGAGAGAAAAATAATAAAAATCAAAATGATCCCCATTTCAATATTTGAGAAAATTCAAATATGAAATCCTGAAATCCCCAACTCTCTCCATGGGTCCTTGAGTTGCTTAGGATTTTTCTAGGATCACAAATAAAATGCAACAAAATATGATATGCATTGATGACCTATGTATAACATTCCAAATTGAAAATTTGGGATGTTACAAAGAGTTGGGCCAGAAGAGTCCCGAGCCATCCACGAGGGTGGAGGGCACGCCCTACCCCCTGGGCGCGCCCCCTACCTCATGGATGACTCGGAGACCCCCCTGACGTGAGACCGAAGCCAAAAATTCCTATAAATACAGAAACCCCCGAAAAGAAACCTAGATCGGGAGTTCCGCCACCGCAAGCCTCTGTAGCCACCAAAAACCAATCGAGACCCTGTTACGGCACCCTGCTGGAGGGGGCAATCATCACCGGTGGCCATCTTCATCATCCCAGTGCTCTTCATGACGAGGAGGGAGTAGTTCACCCTCGGGGCTGAGGGTATGTACCAGTAGCTATGTTTTTGATCTCTCTCTCTCTCTCTCTCTCTCTCTCTCGTGTTCTTGATATGGCACAATCTTGATGTATCGCGAGCTTTACTATTATAGT
Organism: Aegilops bicornis; assembly: GCA_021605145.1. NCBI lineage: Eukaryota > Viridiplantae > Streptophyta > Magnoliopsida > Poales > Poaceae > Aegilops > Aegilops bicornis. Next base: position 119,752,521 of record CM038673.1, read on the forward strand.
TGGATCTTATGATGCTTCTCCCCCTCTATCTTCTTGTAATGGATTGAGTTTTCCCTTTGAAGTTATCTTATCGTATTGAGTCTTTAAGGATTTGAGAACACTTAGCGTAACGCGAGTCATGTTATACCCGTGATGACAATGGGGTATTCTATTGATTCACTTGATATATGTTTTGGTGATCAACTTGCAGGTTCCGTGACCTTGGGAATCTATGCATAGGGGTTGGCACACGTTTTCGTCTTCACTCTCCGATAGAAACTTTGGGGCACTCTTTGAAGTTCTTTGTGTTGGTTGAATAGATGAATCTGAGATTGTGTGATGCATATCGTATAATCATACCCACGGATACTTGAGGTGACATTGGAGTATCTAGGTGACATTAGGTTTTGGTTGATTTGTGTCTTAAGGTGTTATTTTACTATGAACTCTAGGGCTGTTTGTGACACTTATAGGAATAGCCCAATGGATTGATCGGAAAGAATAACTTTGAGGTGGTTTCGTACCCTACAATAATATCTTCGTTTGTTCTCCGCTATTACTGACTTTGGAGTGACTCTTTGTTGCATGTTGAGGGATTGTTATATGATCCAATTATGTTATTATTGTTGAGAGAACTTGCACTAGTGAAAGTATGAACCCTAGGCCTTGTTTAGAAGCATTGCAATACTGTTTTCGCTCACTTTTACCACTTGCTACCTTGCTGTTTTTATATTTTAAGATTATAAAAACCTATATCTATCATCCATATTGCACTTGTATCACCATCTCTTCGCCGAACTAGTGCACCTATACAATTTACCATTGTATTGGGTGTGTTGGGGACACAAGAGACTCTTTGTTTTTTGGTTGCAGGGTTGTTTGAGAGAGACCATATTCATCCTACGCCTCCCACGGATTGGTAAACCTTAGGTCATCCACTTGAGGGAAATTTGCTACTGTCCTACAAAACTCTGCACTTGGAGGCCCAACAACGTTTACAAGAAGAAGGTTGCATAGTAGACATCAAGCTCTTTTCTGGCGCCGTTGCCGTGGAGGTTAGTGCTTGAAGGTATATCTTTAGATCTTGCAATCGAATCTTTTTGTTTCTTGTTTTATCACTAGTTTAGTCTATAAAATAAAACTACAAGAAAATGGAATTGAGGTTGCCTCATATGCTTCATCTTTTTAGTGTCTTCCGTGAAAATAAGGATTCCGATAATTGTGCCAAAGTGTTAGAAGAAGAATGCAATAAAATGTTTGGCATACAATCTTTGAATGATGAGCATGATTGCAATGTTGTTAGTATGAACTCTTTGAATATCCATAGTACTAATGATGATTGCACTAGTAATGATAAAAATGTCTCTTATAAGCATGTCAATTTTTGTGGAGTGCATAGAGCTTGCAAGCACACACCAAATAGGGAAGATAGATTTTGCAAGAGGCGTAAGTATTTAGAAACTAAATGGTTGCAAGAGAGGCTAGATGCTTGTGCTGAAAATTTAAAATTTCTTTGCCATCCTTGTGAACTTTGCAATGAACGTGATCATTTAAATCTCCAATGCAAATTGTTTCATGATCAAATCGTGTCCAAAAATTGTGATGACTTGATTTACCTTGCACATCATAATGAACTTAGTTTGCTTGTGGGTTATGAACAAATGAAACGTATAACTAATGATCTTCCAGAATTTGTCCTGGATAAAGTTCTTGATTTTTATCTATAGGAAATTTATATGTATTGTGAAGTGAATTGCATGCTATTATATTATCCATCTAGGGTGTTTTATATGCATTTATTGCTATTTTATATGATTTTTGGGACTAACCTATTAACCTAGAGCCCAGTGCCAGTTTCTGTTTTTTCCTTGTTTTTGAGTTTTACAGAAAAGGAATACCAAACGGAGTCCAATTGACCTAGCAATTTTTGTGGATTTTTTATGGACCAAAAGAAGCCCCCGAAGTAAAAGAGTTGGGCCAGAAGAGTCCCGAGCCATCCACGAGGGTGGAAGGCGCGCCCTACCCCCTGGGCACGCCCCCTACCTTATGGATGACTCGGAGACCCCCCAGACGTGAGACCGACGCCAAAAATTCCTATAAATACAGAAACCCCCGAAAAAAATCTAGATCGGGAGTTCCGCCGCTGCAAGCCTCTATAGCCACCAAAAACCAATCGGGACCCTGTTCCGGCACCCTGCCGGAGGGGGGAATCATCACCGGTGGCCATCTTCATCATCCCGGTGCTCTCCATGACGAGGAGGGAGTAGTTCACCCTCAGGGCTGAGGGTATGTACAAGTAGCTATGTGTTTGATCTCTCTCTCATGTTCTTGATATGGCACGATCTTGATGTATCGCGAGCTTTGCTATTATAGTTGGATCTTATGATGCTTCTCCCCCTCTATCTTCTGGTAATGGATTGAGTTTTCCCTTTGAAGTTATCTTATCGGATTGAGTCTTTAAGGATTTGAGAACACTTAGCGTAACGCGAGTCGTGGTATACCCGTGGTGACAATGGGGTATTCTATTGATTCACTTGATGTTTGTTTTGGTGATCAACTTGTGGGTTCTGTGACCTTGGGAATCTATGCATAGGGGTTGGCACACGTTTTCGTCTTGACTCTCCGCCAGAAACTTTGGGGCACTCTTTGAAGTTCTTTGTGTTGGTTGAAGAGATGAATCTGAGATTGTGTGATGCATATCGTATAATCATACCCACGGATACTTGAGGTGACATTGGAGTATCTAGGTGACATTAGGGTTTTGGTTGATTTGTGTCTTAAGGTGTTATTTTACTACGAACTCTAGGGCTGTTTGTGACAGCTATAGCAATAGCCCAATTGATTGATCGAAAAAGATAACTTTGAGGTGGTTTCGTACCTACAATAATCTCTTCGTTTGTTCTCCGCTATTAGTGACTTTGGAGTGACTCTTTGTTGCATGTTGAGGGATTGTTATATGATCCAATTATGTTATTCTTGTTGAGAGAACTTGCACTAGTGAAAGTATGAACCCTAGGCCTTGTTTCGAAGCATTGCAATACCGTTTTCGCTCACTTTCACCACTTGCTACCTTGCTGTTTTTATATTTTCAGATTATAAAAACCTATATCTACCATCCATATTGCACTTGTATCACCATCTCTTCGCCGAACTAGTGCACCTATACAATTTACCATTGTATTGGGTTAGTTGGGGACACAAGAGACTCTTTGTTATTTAGTTGCAGGGTTGTTTGAGAGAGACCATCTTCATCCTACGCCTCCCACGGATTGATAAACCTTAGGTCATCCACTGGAGGGAAATTTGCTACTGTCCTACAAAACTCTGCGCTTGGAGGCCCAACAATGTCTACAAGAAGAAGGTTGCGTAGTAGACATCAGCTTTTTCCTTGGTTAGCTTCACTTGGAGTTGATCATGAGACTCTTTGAGGCTAGAATGAGCACCCTTCAAGGCCTTGTGAGCCTTGTCAAGTATATCAAACTCCTCCTTGAGTCTAGCAAGATCAACCCCAAGTTTGGCGTTCTCGGAATTGAGCACACGAGATACAACAAGAGCATGATCAAGACATTTCTTTAATTTAGCATGTTCATCGTTGTGTGACTCCTCAAGAGCCAAACAATGACCACACTCTTCCTCAAGCGCATTAGAGAGATCCGATATCTCATCGGCATAGTCACGACTATGTCCTTCCATCTTAGAGATGGTTTCTTCATGAGCCTCGATCATGTCATTGGCTTCACCAAGTTGTTGCAAGAGAGCAACAAAGTGCTTCTTGGATTTACCCTTGAGCTTACTCATAAAAGATTCAAATTCATTTACTTCCTCATTAGACCCCTCACTTTCATCAATGCAATCCGTCAAGGAAAGATTGTAGTGATGGTAGTTTTGATATTGGGGATTACCTTGTTTGTGGCTTTGGCCATGAGGCACTTGGCGGTGATATTCTCGTTGGGTGAGCCGGAGCGGGACACCCGTGGAGTTGTGGCAATGGCAACGGAGGCCATGGCAACCGTCTCACCGTCCTCCTCATCATCATCCTCATAGTACTCTTCTTGTGCTACCAACCCCTTGGGAGGAGTCTTCTTGGTGAAGTTGTTCTTGTTGGGGAAGGACTTGGCTTTGTCTTTTCGGATAAGCTTGCCACCATTGTCTTCCCGCTTCTCGTATGGGCACTCCGCAACAAAGTGGCTCACATTGCCACAATTATATCATGTCCTCACACATTGCTTGACCTTGGCGCCACTTGAGTTGTTCTTATTGGAGTTGGGTCTTGTGTTCTTCTTGCTCCAAAATTGCCTTGAAGCGAGAGCCATGTGCTCATGATAAGCATAGTTTGTATCTTCGGGGTTACTGTCGGTGTCAAAAACGACGGATCTCGGGTAGGGGGTCCCGAACTGTGCGTCTAGGGTCGATGGTAACAGGAGACGGGGGACACGATCTTTACCCAGGTTCGGGCCCTCTCTATGGAGGTAATACCCTACTTCCTGCTTGATTGATCTTGACGAATATGATTGTTACAAGAGTTGATCTACCACGAGACCGTAATGGCTAAACCCTAGAAGTCTAGCCTGTATGACTATGGTAATGTGTATATGTCTATCCGAACTACGCTCTCCGGTTTATATAGACACCGGAGAGATCTAGGTTTACATGGAGCAGGTTACATCAGAGGGAATCTACATAGTCGGTTGCCAAGATTGCCTTCCACGCCAAGTAGAGTCCAATCCGGACACATGTACAGTCTTCAGTCTTCATGTCTTCACAGCCCATTAGTCCGGCCCAAAGGATAACAGGTCGGACTCCCGAGGACCCCTTAGTCCAGGACTCCCTCAGTAGCCCCTGAACCTGGCTTCAATGACGAGGAGTCCGACGCACAGATTTGTCTTCAGCATTGCAAGGCGGGTTCCCTCCTTCCGAACTCCAGAATAGTCTTCGGATGCAGTAAGTATATCCGGACCCGTGCATATAATTGCAGAGAATACAATATTCCACGAGTCTAATTTGCTGACAATTGTTTATGACATTGTATCACGCCTGCCCGGTTACTATTTCCAACCGTTGGCTAGCACGACATCTCGGGGCGTGGTTTTACTGGCACGTCTTGTCAAGGCAGAGATCGTGTCCCCTTTATTCACGGGATTTTCATTAATGCAGGCGTGGGTAGCCCAACCGTCCCCTGGGCACAATTCTTTGGGGATAGGTAAGTTTCGAGACCCAGGTGGAGATGCTCAGTATTTGGGGTCTTTATATAGGGACCCAGTCTCGTCTTTTTCTTTTGCGCTTGTTTCTTCCTCAACCCCTGCCACCTCGAGTTCTAACCCTCGGGTTCCAATCTCCACCAGCCCCAATCATGTCCGGATCCAACCGTCCAGGCCGGGCTTCTTCTATCACAGAGGAGGATATCGCAAAGCTTCGTGCGGCAAGGTATCTGACCCCAGAAATCCTTCGTCGGCTTCCTGCAAAGGGGCAGGTTATTCCTACCCCCAAATCTGGCGAGAGGGTAATATTTGTGTCCCACTTCCTCCACGGGTTAGGGTTCGCGCTTAACCCCTTTGTCCGAGGGCTCATGTTCTACTATGGTCTAGATTTTCACAATCTGGCCCCGGACTCTATTCTCCTCATCTCGACATTTATTGTCACATGTGAGGCCTTCCTCCGGACTCCTCCGCACTTTGGTTTGTGGCTCAAGACCTTTGACGTGAGGCCGCAGGTGACAGAGGAGGAGGAGGCAGAGTGCGGCAGCGTCATGATAGGCAGGCTTGCCAGCACGGTTTGGTTTGAAGGATCTTTTGCCAAGTCTTCCGACCTATGACAGCAGGGGTGGTTTTACATCAACGAGCCGCGAGGCTCGAAGTGGGCGGCTACGCCTGCGTTCTGACCCGGCCCTCTAATTCAGCTTGCTTCATGGATCAATAAGGGATTGGACAGGGGATCCGTCAATGAAGTGCAGACTCTGCAAAGTAGCATCCGAAGCCTTACCGAGAAGGGCATTGATCTTGTCAATGTCGTTCAAGTAATGCTAGTCTGCCGGACCCTGCCATGTCAGCGGCGGCCTCTCCGTATGTGGGATTTTAATCCAGAAGGGCGGCAGACTCTTCAGCACTTCTTCGGCACCACACACGAAGGAATGTGGAAATTGTATTTCAGGGAAAGAGAGCAATGGTCGGACACCACCGTAGACGTTGGCCTTGACTGCAATCATCCGGACACTTCGGTAAGTATTCAATCTCCGAACACCTTCCATTCAAGCATCTCTTGACAAGATACTGAACAATCCATCCCTGTACAGGACTGGATAAAGAAAGCGGTGTTAATCTGGTGTCCGGCGCCCCTTCCCGAAGACTCTGCGACCGCCCTGCTGACGAGGATGTTGATTCCGACACCGTACCAGGTGTCCACAGAGGGGTGCGAGAGCAGGGAGCCCAGAGGTGATACCCACCCTAAGGATGAATTAGATGCTGTGTTTGGGGAAACCGAAACCCCTTTGTGCAAGGGCAAAGGTGCAGAGGAAACCCTCCATGGAAAAAAGAGGGACGCTTCCGAAGATCAGGAGGGGAAGTCTTCCAAGAGAGGAAAAATGCCATCGTCGGGGGGCTCGGGACGGGCGAGCGATGCTACCGTAGGGCTTTATGACGAGGACGAACCTCTGGCCAAACCGTAAGTGAAGTTGGGGCACTTTTAAACGTACCTCATTCTTTTCCTATTAGTGAAGTAATCATCCGACATATGTACATCCACGCAGGTTAACGCCTGGTGTTTCTCAATCGTCCTCCTCCTCGAGAGACCTTCTTCCGAAGATGATGGAGAGTGACACGTCTTCTTCGGCCTCCTCACCCAACAGGGGGGATGATACTGAGGTGTTGTCCTGAAGGGCTCCTCCCGATCGTCAAGTAGTGCAGGAAACGAAGAAGGCGTTACCCGAAGGTGGTGCCTCTGTTACTCAGGGTTCAGGAATCCAGAATGACGGCCCCGATCCATCCGGTTTACAGCCGGAGACGATTCTGGAGCCGAGTAAACGGATTCCTTCAAAGGATTGCCATACTTCGGCGGCGGTTTCCGAAGACCCCGGAGCGCCGCAAATGCTGACGGACATGCTGCGACAAGCGTCCATTTCAGAGGAGCACCGTGCCTTGATGGTTACGGTGGTCTAAAGGGTTCTATCCTCGAAGAGCGGATTGAACAAGGCCTTCTCGAGCCTTCTAAGTGGTTTTGAGGTTTGTGATGTAGTTTTGCCAATTGAATAATATTGACAGAATGCACCTGTTGTATATGCAGTAGCCCCTGAGACTCGGGTTGCCTTCCGAGGGAAGCGATCGGAGGATCAAAAAGATGTGCTCAGGTACTAACCTTGATTTAACTTGGAATACAGGCTATCTCTCCTCCTGCGGCTACCCGAAATACGGAAGTGGCCGAACTGCAGCGAAAGCTGGATATTGCGGAAGATGACATTGCATTGATCAATAGCGTCTTGACGACTCGCAAGGTATGTATTTCGAGCGTTCCTTACACCAATGTGTTTGTTATTTAGGCCTGACGCCGAAAAGAGTTTTATATGAAATGTGCATGAGTGCAGATGGTGCTGCCGCCGTTGAAGCTCTTCGGGCGGAGCTAGCCCGGGCCAAGGAGCAGGCCCGGTGTAGTGATGCGGCTGCCGAGAAGGCATCGGCTGAGCTAAGAGCCGAACAAGCAGCTCGGCGCCAAAATGAGGAGAAAATATCCGCACTAGCGCTTGAATTAAAGAATACTGGCAGCCGCTGTGAATACGTTGAGAATGAGAATAAATCCAAAATGGCTAAACTTGATAAGGCTGTACGAGATGCGAGTGAAGCTCGGTCTGAATCTAGGGCAGCTCGTGAAGAGATTCGGCTGGCTAAGGATATAGCGGCCCGTAAGCCCTTTTTGCTTCAGACTAAGTTTGGCGATCCAGACTATGCTCAGCTGAACCAGGTCTGGAGTTCTCCGGCTGAATTTTTGGACTTGTCGAAGAGTTCTTTCGATGCGGCGCAATTTTACCAAGCACAGGAGGGGTATGCCACAGAGAAGATTTTCTGGTCACAATTTGGCGCATCAAAGCACCCTCTGTTGCTGAATGAACATATGTCCCAATGGGCCGAGCTTCATAGGATATCCGACGACGCCATGAAGAACGCCATAATCTGGCTGTGGCTGAATGAGCCTGTTCCAAAGAGCTACTTTGGCTTGGTGCGGCGTCTTGTTGATGCGGTGCCGCGTATCGATGCTGCGAAGCGGTCGGCGTGCATTGAAGGTGCATGGATGGCCTTTGCTCGAGTCAATACGTTCTGGGGTAAGATGAAGGCCGTCGATGTTGCGGCGAAGAATCTGCCCAAGGGCAAGGACCGTAGAGAGCCGGAACATTATTTTGAAGACGTCTTGGAAGCCGCCCGCCTGATAGAGGGTCAATGCTCGAAGAACATAATGTTCGAGTGAGGTGTATTAGAATTGTAAAAGACAATTTTATAATTGATCTATTTTATATTTTTGCTCACAAGCTTGAATTCCTCCTGTGCGTCCGTTTTAATATAATCTAAAAGTTTTCCAGTTATCGGCTTCAGCCCCCTCGTAGGAAGTACGGGGGTGTTCGGAAAGCATTTAATCACTCTTTATCCAACGTCTTGGTCCGTGAAGGAGGTGATAATGCAGCGAACCAGGCAATCAGACTATAAGGCGTTAACACTTTCAATTAGCCATAGGAGTTTTATGGTGGGACTACGACATAGCCCCTGGTATGTATGCGGCGTATAGTGCCTTACATATTTAATCTGAAAAAGATCCCTCGTGTGACACAGAGAATCGCTAAGGATTCCAAGAAGTTGTCAAGTCGTTGACCAGCTCTCGCCGCATCATGACATTCAGTTTTCGGCTTTCTCTATTTAGGTGCTCATCCGGTTTAGACCAGGGCACAATCGCAGTAGTTCTACCTTTACTACCCTAGCCGATAGAGCGGAATGTAGGCAGCAAGCACAAGAGCTGGGCAACCCAACTATTGACCCAAGACAATGATTCGGAGCTGATGCATATAAGGCCAAACTTGCGACATCAAAGTACCCTATAGAGCTGTTCGGACTTTTGCTGGCAACTCATTCGTTCCCATACCGAGCCCCTGGCAGGGTATGCCGAGGTGCATCTGTAAAGCAGCCGTTGAGGCCGTACTCATTGTTGAAAGAGTATGAAAGATTAGTTCATACGAGGTTTACTGGGAGAGGAGAACTATGCCAATGATAAATTTATGTATATATAAAAAAGAAACCACAAACCCGACTATTTGACATGCTCGGGGTCGGGAACAGAGGAAAAAAGGGCATAGTACAGGCTCGGAATAAAGAGTGCGGTCTACAAAAAGTTATTTTGGACCACCTATCGCATGTCTGCGCCGACCGTCCTCAGGGAAGGGAATCCTTAACGGAAGTAGCCCCTTAGGTGAGTGTACGGATCCGAACTCCGATAGAGTCTGTTGTAGATGCTGTCCTGTTGGTCACCTGTTCTTAAGAGATGATACAGAAAAATAAGAAAAACAGATAAAAACGTTACAGGAATGCTTGCAGGGTTGTCCGTATTGTGCTTCCGCCGATGCCCATGGAATCTTGAGTGCGTAGTGATGTACGCGTGGTGTAAATCTTGCCAGTATGTTAGGTGGGTGGCGGAAACCGAACTGCTATTTCCGTTCCGGGAGTGATCGAACTTCCGAGGGAAAGTGTTTCTGGCCCCTGGTGCTCGGCTGGCGAGCCGCTCCGTCGTCTTTATCGCCTGGTGGCCTCCTCCCCTTGCGATCGGCGTTAAGCTTGCCTGCCTGCTTGAGGACCCAACAGTTTCTGTTGGTATGATTAGCTGGCTTATCAGGGTGACCGTGAATCTGACAAGGTCGGTCCAATATCCTGTCGAGGGTGGATGGTCCATCCTGGTTTGCCTTTAGTGGCTTCTTCCGTTGACCGGGTTTCAGATTGTGAAATCCGGCGTTGACCGCTGTGTCACGTAATCTTTCAGTATTATTGCGACTGTTGTGTTCAGTTCATCGTGGCTTACCGTTGCCGTCTCGGATTTCGGAAGTGCCCAGGACACTGGCGTTGTTGCTTTTACGAGCGAGCCAGTTGTCTTCTCCCGCACAAAAGCGAGTCATTAGAGCGGTAAGGGCTGTCATGGATTTGGGTCCTTCCTGGCCGAGGTGACGCGCTAGCCATTCATCCCGGACGCTATGTTTGAAGGCCACGAGAGCTTCTGCGTCCGGACTGTCGACAATTTGGTTCTTTTTGACTAAGAACCTAGTCCAGAGCTCCCTGGCTGACTTGCCGGGTTCCTGGACAATATGAATTAAGTCATTGGCATCTAGTAGCCGGACATATGTTCCTTGGAAGTTGTCTCGAAAGGTGTCTTCCAAATCTTCCTAGTTGCTAATAGAATTTTCTGGAAAACTGTTTAGCCAGTACCGAGCCGGCCCTTTAAGCTTGAGAGGTAGGTATTTGATGGCATGAAGGTCATCTCCACGAGCCATGTGAATATGGAGGAGGTAATCCTCAATCCATACCGCGGAATCTGTTGTTCCATCGTATGATTCGATGTTAATGGGTTTAAACCCGTCTGGAAATTCATGCTCCATTACCTCGTCAGTGAAGCAGAGAGGGTGTGCAGCTCCTCTATGTTGGGCCACACTATGAAGCACCTCCGGCGGACTCCATTTACGGTGTTCGGACTGGGCGTGGTCGACTCTGTTGTGTCCGAATAGGTAACCCTCATCACCGGTCGGGGCATGTCCCCGCGGTCTGTATACTGATTTTGTGTGTCCTGTTCTACCCTCCAGGTCTTGTTGGATGTCATGAGTATTCCCCCGAGTTGTTTTGTTCTTGTTTTGATGGCCGGATGGGTTGGTATGGTGCTCTGCTTGGGCTGCTGCTTTATCCGGACCGAACTATGGTCGGCCTACCGCATTACTTGATGGTGGTGTGGGCTCCAACGCCCTGCCATCGTATTGAGGGAGCCACCTGCTCTTGGGGTGGCTTATGTCTCGGCTGCTAAGGCCATATTCTTCGGGGGCCAGGACCTCGATCCATCTATCATTGAGGAAATCTTGGCTCGCTTGAAGCTGCAGCTGCTTCTTCCTTAGGCTCCTTGCAGTATCTATGAGCCGACATTTAAAGCGCTCCTGTTCGAGAGGTTCCTTAGGCACGATAAAATCCTCGTTGCGGAGGTTCTCTTCTTCACCGGAGAGTGGGAGATTATTGTTATCCTCCGAGTCGCCATATGTGGCCTATTCATCAGGGCTGTCTTGCCCTCCTTCCTGTTCCTCCTGTTCGGATCCTACCTCGACAGGGTCTTCATTGTCCGGAGTGTTATCTTCTCCGGTGCTAGTATTGTTTTCTCTTGAGCGATGTGACTTAGAGCGGCGCCGGGCACGCTGATGTTCGGACTGTGTACCAGGAGGTTTATCTTTATTTGGGTCCTCCTTGTCATCCTCTAGAGCATCCTTGGGTGTGTCTACCATACACACATCGTACCATGAAGTGGCCATCCCGCGCCTAGCGGCTAGTGAGTTCTGGCCTTGCCCCTCATCGTCGTCCATACCGTCGATGTCTTCAGAGCCAGGGCCAAGCGTGTTGGTTGGGTCTTCGACAGTGGCTATGAAGTGGGTGGCGGGTGGGAAGCAAAATTCTCCATTATCCGCCGCAAGTTCAAAACGAACATAGTTCGGCGGCGAGTCGCCTGCCAGGGATAGGTTTTTAGTGAATTTAGTATGTCGCCCATGGGCGAGTGTTGGAAGACGTCATGGGCGCTTGAACTTGAAGATCGATAACCGATTGTGTCAAGACTCGATTCCAAATCACATCGATCTAGCCGGTAACACATCATAGCACTTTGCGGCCTCACGCACGGTATTCCCATGGATGTCGCCTTACCATGGCCCGGGACCGTTCGCCTTTTGGCTCACGATATGATAGTGTTGCTAGCATCCATATGACAGAGACCGGGCCAACATGGCTAGTCGTGAACCCAAAGCGGCACTAACCCATGGGGACAGGCATACATGAATCACATCGAGCATGTCGATTGACAAAGATGTGAATCCGGGCTGTAACCTTTGGGCTAATAGGGCTCCGGGAACCCGGCTGTAGCAGGCTAAGGCAGGACTCCGGATGTCACCGCGTGACATTTCCGCGAAGGGACGAACACGAGAACGAAGTGAAACACATGCCGGCCATCAAGTGTCGAGCAGTAGTCTTTGGGCTAGCGGGACTCCGGTGAACCGGGTACATGGCGGACTACTATCGCTCAGAAGCACTAGACCACATTTCCCCATATGAGAGGCTGCCAAGGATAAACAACTAGATTGTCGGATCCCACACATACCAAGCATTTCAAACATACACACAATATGCTCGATATGTCTAAATACAACATGGCGTCACAACATAACTCTACGACTCAAGTATTTATTCATTAGGCTCCGAGGAGCGAGATATTACAAACATGGGTCTCATGACCCAACATTCGTGAGCATACAAGTCAAAGCACAAGCGGAAGCTTAACATGTCCGAAAGTCTGAGACATCTACAAATGAAAAAGGCTAAGAAGCTCGACTATCTACCGAGATCCTGCCGAGGGCGCAAGATCGTGAGCTGAGGTAACAAGCTAAACGTCAAGTCCACGCGGAACTACTAGCGATACCAAGTCTCTCTGCAAAACATAAAATAGGCAAACATGAGTACAAATGCACTCAGCAAGACTTACATCAGAACTAACTACATATGCATCATTATCAACAAAGGGGTGGTGGAGTTTAACAGCTGCAAGCCAGCTTTGACTCGGTGGCTATCCTAAACTACGACTGCAAGTAACTCTTTTGAGGTGGCGCACACGAGTCCACAAATTCACCATATCAATACACCACTATGGATCCGCCTCCCGCCTCCTCACGAGAACGCCATCCATAGCACTCACGCTTATCTTGTGCATTTTAGAGTATCCACTTTCACTTGTCTATGAACTAATATAGGCAACCCAGAAGTCCTTTTCCACGGACACGGCTATTCGAATAGATCATATTAACCCTGCAGGGGTGTACTTCTTCACACACGCTCTCGTCACTTACCACCATGTACACGTCGTGTATCTCGGCAACCTTCAAGCGGAAGCCTGGCGAGGGATTCGGCCACGACCTGACTAACCACACAAGTCTCTAGTCCAGGTTTATCAGCTATTCGGGTTCCATCCGCAAGGAGATCCGGCCGAGGTGTCGCTCACGGCCCCAAACGATGTGAGCAGGGTTCCCGAGACACCAAACGGGCACCCGGTACACCGTGCCACGGTGTATCTACCGCAACATAGCCCACCCCGAGGGTCAGGTGCTACATACGGCCTCCAACACATATCCTACAAACACCGTAAACTAGTTGCAACTCCCCGGACAGAGATCGAGGCGATTAATAAAATGAGAGGGGCCGAAGTTCTGGAACCCAATGTGTGGTAGTAATTGTTTCATGGATCACAAACACAGAACTCAGTTCCCGAGGACGGCTGCAATGAGACAACCCACCATGTACTCCTACATGGCCTCGCACCGCTACCTTTACCAAAACGTGTTCACACACTTAGCTCTCAACAGTAGGACATGTTCACACACCTCCGATGCATCCCCGATGAATCAGACCTGACTCAACTCTAAGCAGTAGCAGGCATGACAAACAAGCATGTATGAGTAGGCATATCAGGGCTCAAACAACTCCTACTCATGCTAGTGGGTTTCATCTATTTACTGTGGAATGACAGGTCATGCAAAGGATAAAGGGGTTCAGCTACCGCAGCAAGTAACAAATGAATCGTTGTTGTCCTAATGCAGTAAAAGAGAGCAGGAGCGAGAGAGTGGGATTGTATCGGAATGAACAAGGGGGTTTTGCTTGCCTGGCACTTCTGAAGATAATATAGTTCTTCATCGGTGTCATCGAACACGTCGTCGGAACGTCGTCTACCGGGAGGGGATAACACCGGCAAACAAGAAAGAACACAATCAATGCAATGCAACAATATGATGCATGGATGTGACATGGCAATATGCTATGGTTTGAGCTAATGCAACTAGCAACAGATTCAATGAAGTTGGTTTGAATACAAGATTCAAATTCAAACTCCATATGTGATATTCAGATGCCATTTAATTGATTTGACCTGATCAGCAGGTATAAGTTGTTTAAACATGCATGAAAATGCTACAGATGGATAGGTTGGATTTTTCTGATCATTTTTCATATATAATTTATTTCATTTGGAGTTACGGTTGAATTCCTATGATTTTTAGAAGTTTTGGGCATTTTCTGGAATTTCCTGAATAAGAATAAATCTAGAAAAGGGCATTACTGCGTCAGCATTGTGTCATGCTGACCTCAGCAGGTCAACAGAGCGGGTTCAGGTCAAACCTGACCAGTGGGGTCCACTGGTCAGTGACTGGGGCTGAATAGTGTCGCTGACATGTGGGCCCAGTCAACGCTGACTTGGCCAAAGTCAAACTGACATGTGGGGTCCGCAAGATTAACACTAATCTAAGCAGGAAATAAAGCTGGAGTTAATTAGGGAGTGGGGTCCATGTGTCAGTGGCTTAGGGGGTTGGTTAGCAGGGTGATTAGGCCCTAATGACGGTGCCACGTCATCACCACGGCAGTGATCGCCGACGACCAAATCCATGGGCGGTGTGCACCGGAGTGGCTCGGGTTTCACCTACAGGAGGCTGCTTGGGCCTTGGGCGGTCCCGTTGGAAAGCTGGCACTCGGCCGCATCCAACGGAGGTGGAGGGAGGCCCTGGGGTTGCCGGAGTTGGGCTCGGCGATGAGGTCAAGCGGCGGCGGGGCTCGGGTTCCATGGGCGCAGGGATGCAGCTCGAGGGCGAGCAAACGGAGGTGCTAGACAACACCTAAAGGTCATCAGAGACACGTCGGAGCATCTAGTAGGAGCGGAGGGGCTCGGGGCACGGAGCTCGCCGGCTATAGTGGACGGCGGCTTCGGGTGCTCGCGGGGCAGTGACTAGGATGCAGTATAGAGCACGAGGGAGGAGGGGAAACGGATTAGAGCCCACAGCGGATGTGGCGGTGGCCTCGGCGAACTCGGGGAGGCACCAGAGCGAGTGGAGCATCGAGGGGGGGATCTTCGGCAGCCGGCGATGGAAACAAAGAAGGTGGCGTCGTTTTGGGTGTTCCGCGGGTGCGTTGCTTGGCGAGGAGGAAGAGGTTGTCGAGGCGGATCCATTGGAGCAGGCAGAGGGACGAGGGGAGCCCGGTGGACGCGGCAGCAACGAGCGGCGGCGACGGTGGCGCTCAGGTTCAAGTGAGAGAGAGGGAGCAGAGGGAGGCGGGCCTCGGGTAAGAGTGAGAGGGGTCGGGGGCGGCGCGTGTCGATGTCCAGAAGATCGGGGAGGCCAGGCAGGGGAGGAGCTGGCTGCTCGGCTGCTGCTGGCACGCACGTGCTTCTCCTCCTGGCAAGAGGAAGAAGACAGTGCTGCCCCTGGTTGGCCGGGCTGGCTTAGCCCGGCTGGGCTGCTACAGTGGTGGGCTGGCTTCTCTCCTGGGCCAGGTAAGTAACAGGTACTCCTTTCTTCTCTGTTTTCTATTTAAATTATTGTTTTCTAATTATTTGCCTCTGTTTTGAGCTTAGGAAAAATACCAAGGCATTTCCTAAAATCCTAAAAATATTCGTGGACACTTGCTGAATTATTTCAGTGGCCCAAAAATAGTTCCAACATTATTTGAACATTTAAATTATTTATAGTATTTAAATGCCCAAAGTCAAATACAATAAGATTTAATTCAAAAATCCAGAATGGCCTAGAAATATGTGCATCATTTTTGGCAGAGGTTTTCACCTTTAACAAAATAATGAACTTTTCTTAGGAACATTTTGGGTTTATTGAAAATATTTTATAGTTGACCCTATTTGATTTAATTTTGGTGCTAGGGTTTGTCAATCCCCATTTCAACTTAAATAAAATTTAAACATGATGCAACAAGATGCAAACACCGGGCAGTACCAAGAGCTAGGGATGTGACAACTCACCCCCACAAAACAAGAATCTCGTCCCAAGATTCAAGTCGTGAGGTAAGAAGTCAGAGGGGTCACAAGCTAACACGATCTTCATGATCCAACTGTCCTTCTCAAGATGTTGATTCATTGCTTCATATTGATCTTGACATCTTTGCTTTCTAGATCTTCATCCAACTCGATGACGTCAGAAAGAAACTCTATCGGAAAGGATCATGGAAACTCTCCATACCAGGCTAAGGCAATTCACAATGATCGTTTGAAAGGGGTTCGGGGAAATGGCATACTCAGTTCGGAAAGGAAAACTATGGTTATAGAACAACTCGGCAAACGGGAGGCACATTCCAATTGATACCGAGGATATAACCTAGTGACTGAGTGTGCTCTCAAGAACTTGAGCATTTCCATAGACATCAAGGTTATACCAACATCCGTCTTTGAGGATACTGGCAACACATCTTACTACCATGATGAATAGTGATGGATGATGCGAATACAAAGGAAGATAACACCTTCTCAGACTTCCCCTTAGCAAGGCCAAGAGAACGAAATCTGGATGATCGACCGAGAGACATTTAGCACCCCGCTTATGATGTTCTCCTTGATGTTCTAGCTACCACGATCATGCTTAAAAGCATCGACATGGCCATCAAGCAAAGGTCGGACTTGGAGCACAAAAATCCATAAGGAACAACTTGTGGAATAAGTCATACCAAATCCTCATGGAGAAGGGTTGAATTGCTTGTTCAAGATACTACAATAATAGATCTTCCGGCTAGGGTGTCGGCCGTAACATCAACCTCGCCGGGACCTACATCATAGATCTTGGAAATGTTCCAGCCATCATATCCGCCTAAGATTCAGATCTGGCTGGTAACATGATATTTCAGACATCATGTCTGGGAAAGAAAATTTGCAACACAATCCGACGGGATGTCGTTGCGGGATTCTCGGGAAATGAACTACGATAGCAAGCTCCAAAACATGAGCTGGTTCTGCTACAAACCTGTGAACACACTGTCCAAGACAAGCATGACCACGTAGTAGTCTTATAATAAAACCCTACCGAGTTCAGGTGGGGGACCATCATCGAGGATAACAAAATCTTGTACAAATCCGTCTGGTACCTTCAGGACTAGTAGTTAGAAATTATTATCCTTGAACAATTCAATCAGTGGCTTGGCGTGCTAGGAAACACATATGGAGTGGAGGCGGCCAACCTATCAAACCATAGAGCACTTCGCACATATGCATGACTATCTTGGGATGATTCCAGAGGAAGTAAAAAAAACTTGCTCGAATTCACGGCGGCAACTTACATCAAATGCACGTGAATTAGAGGAAGTCACTTCTTCCATCCAAGCATAAGCTTCATGAACGAAACACGAAGGCATTGCTTACAAAGTTTCCAACACTAGGTTGATGTTCAACATGAATCATGGGGGAGACAAAAAGTTGCTGATGGGCTCAACAACAACTCATCGGAATTTCCATATCACTGGACTTCCACCATCATGGGAACACGGTGATAGCATTGGTCAGACCAAAAGATGTAATGTTGTATGCTCGAGGGATCAACCACGAGTAAGACAACACTACGAACATCGCTGGTTCTGATTTGACTTGATGATAGCCCATACTCAAGTCAAAGTTTTGGCAAGACAACAGATCCAACAACTGATCACGAGGACCAATCGATTACGCTATCATCTTTCTTCAACACACACTACACAAGAATATCCCTTTGGAACGAACTAAGTTAGGCAAGCTTTTATCTTCCAACTCTCCAAGTTGTTGTTTAGCTTAACCAACTAGCTCAGGTATCCAACATGATTCTTGGAGAAAGGGTTGTTTACAAGAAAACCAACTTGATCACTTAACTCAACATAGCGGTCAGTGACAACCTGGTGATACTTCCGAGAAGATATTCGTAATATCACGATCCACCGATATATTACTAAGCTCGAGAACAATCTTGCTTTTCGTGGCAAGACGATATGATCAAATAAGCAAGGGATTAAATAATCCTAACTCATTGATCAAAGAGTGCACCGTAAATAAGGACTAGGTAGCACGATCAATCTTAGGATGATGATTTAATAACCAACATGCTAAGAATGAGAATATTGTCCATTAACTACCAAGCAACGAGGTTGCTAGGAGTATTGATTTCACACATCACAGTTCACTTGTCGGCATTCCGGTTACAACAACACGGGACCGAGGAATGAACAATGATGGCGAGAAGTATCACTACGTCAAGAATTCACAAGAGGTGGTGCAATTCTCATGACACTCTTGACATAAAGATGGTAACACTCAAGGTAGAACAGAACAAAAGCTGAATTGGCATTTTGATCTCATGGAATACAACTACTTTGACCATTCCAAGAAATGGATGAGGTGCTGGAGTTTGTTTCTCCTAGTCATTCCAGAACAGAATGGCTTGACGGACCACAAGAATAACAGGCATCGATAAACACGATCACACACATGCCCTTGACTATCAATTGATAGACGAAGGTCAGAGAACAACTAAAAAGAGCAACTCAAAGGAACATATAATTTTCTGAGTTGCGGATGCATAGAGTAGTATGTCGAGCAAAGCTCAACATTTCTTCCAGATAACCCTTGCAGAGAAGGTAGAACTGGCAGATTCACAATTATGAATGGAGAACTCCTCAAGAGTACTCTGATTGTGATCCTTCGTTCAGCGAGGAACTTCGCCATAAGCGGTTCATAGTATTTGGAAGAAAAAAAATACCAGTGGACCTCGAGGACTATCGCAAAGTTACTAATATCCTAAAGGAACTAGCAAACAGCATCAACAGGAGGTAAGTAGGGTGAACCTTGGGTTCAAGAACCCAGGAATAGAATACCTACTACTAAATGGCATCACAGGATGCTTTCAAGAATAATGGCCAGAATCATCACGCTGGGGATACAAAAGCATTGCTAGATTACTAGGTGACTTCCTAGAACACCTAGGGTCATAATAATAACTCCAACATATGTGTCGAGGCAGCGGAGTACCTCAACATACTAATTTCTGCGATTAATCTGGCCCAAAAGGACCTTCGGAACGGTAAAAAGGAATTTGAAATGCATCGGACTGTTTAGAAATTTGGGATGACTCAGACATCATAACGGCTGTAAATGCTCAAAATGATTTGAGACATCCTGCAAAATAGTGGCATGACCACTCAACATCACAATAACAAGGTTCCGAGACCAACTATGAACACACGGAAGTAGTAGAAACTGAACTGGGGCTAAAAACCAGCAATCCTAAAAGTCTATGGATTAGTAACACGTCATCCTAATAGATAGATGAGAAGCCTAGTTCTTAATCCCCGTAGAAGAGAAAAGGATGACTCAGATCAGAAGGCCATGAGGTATAAGGAGTAAAAAGAGCCTTACGTTCCCTTCCCCAATCAATTCCCTTACATAACTAAAGCATTTCTAGACACAACTTCGACCAGTTTGGCTTGGTAATCCCACAGCAACAGCTCTGATACCAAAGCTGTCAGGACCCCGATTCGAAATCACATCGATCTAGCCGGTAACACCTCATATCACTTTGTGGCCTCACGCACGGTATTCCCATGGGTGTCGCCTTACCATGGCCCGGGACCGTTTGCGCCTTTTGGCTCACGCATATGATAGTGTCGCTAGCATCCATATGACAGAGAACCCAGGCCGACATGGCTAGTCGTGAACCCAAAGCGGCACTAACCCATGGGGACAGGCATGCATGAATCACATCGAGCATGTCGGTGGCGTGTGAATCCGGGCTGTAGCACTGGCTAACAGGCTCCGGGAACCCGGCTGTAGCAAAGTTAGGCAGGACTCGGATGTCACCGCGTGACATTTCCCGAAGGGACGGACATGAACGGCAGTGAAACACATGCCGCCAGTCAAGTGTCTAGGGCAGTAGTGCTGGGCTAGCAGGACTCCGGTGAACCGGGCTGTAGTGGACTACTATTGCTTAGGAAGCACTAGATCACATTTCCCATATGAGAGGATGCCAAGGATAAACAATTACATTGTCGGATCCCACACATACCAAGCATTTCAAACATACACACAATATGCTCGATATGTGTAAATACAACATGGCATCACAACATAACTCTACGACTCAATTATTTATTCATTAGGCTCCGAGGAGCGAGATATTACAAACATGGGTCTCATGACCCAACATTCAGAGCATACAAGTCAAAGCACAAGCGGAAGCTTAACATGTCTGAGTACGTACATCTACAAATGAAAAAGGCCGAGAAGCCTGACTATCTACCAGATCCTTCCGAGGGCGCAAGATCGTAGCCGAGGTAACAAGCTAAACGTCAAGTCCACGCTGAACTACTAGCGAGACCGAAGTCTCTCGCAAAACATAAAATAGGCAAACATGAGTACAAATGCACTCAAAGCAAGACTTACATCAGAACTAACTACATATGCATCATTATCAACAAAGGGGTGGTGGAGTTTAACAGCAACAAGCCAGCTTTGACTCGGTGGCTATCCTAAACTACGACTGCAAGTAACTCTTTTGAGGTGGCGCACACGAGTCCACATATTCACCATATCAATACACCACTATGGATCCGCCCCCGTCTCCCTACGAGAACGCCATCCATAGCACTCACACTTATCTTGCGCATTTTAGAGTATCCACTTTCACTTGTCTATGAACTGTACAGGCAACCCAGAAGTCCTTTTTTGCAGACACGGCTATTCGAATAGATCATATTAACCCTGCAGGGGTGTACTTCTTCACACACGCTCTCGCCACTTACCACCATGTACACGTCGTGTATCTCGGCAACCTTCAAGCGGAAGCCTGGCGAGGGAGTCGGCCACGACCTGACTAACCACACAAGTCTCTAGTTCAGGTTTATCGCCTATTCGGGTTCCATCCGCAAGGAGATCCGGCCGGGGTGTCGCTCACGGCCCCAAACGATGTGAGCAGGGTTCCCGAGACACCAACGGCGCCGGTGACACCGTGCCACGGTGTATCTACCGCATCATAGCCCACCCCTAGGGTCAGCTTTACGCACGGCCTCCAACACATATCCTACAAACACCGTAAACTCGCTGCAACTCCGGACAGAGATCGAGGCGATTAATAAGCCGAGAGGGGCCGAAAGTTACGGAACCCAATGTGTGGTAGTAACTGGTTCATGGATCAAAACACAGAACTCAGTTCCTGAGGACGGCTGCAATGAGACAACCCACCATGTACTCCTACATGGCTTCTCACCTCTACCTTTACCAAAACGTGTTCACACACTTAGCTCTCAACAGTAGGACATGTTCACACACCTCCGATTCATCCCCGATGAATCAGACCTGACTCAACTCTAAGCAGTAGTAGGCGTGACAAACAAGCATGTATGAGTAGGCACATCAGGGCTCAAACAACTCCTACTCATGCTAGTGGGTTTCATCTATTTACTGTGGAATGACAGGTCATGCAAAGGATAAAGGGCTTCAGCTAGCGCAGCAAGTAACAGATGAATCGTTGTTTTCCTAATGCAGTAAAAGAGAGCAGGAGCGAGAGAGTGGGATTGTTATTGGATTGAACAAGGGGGTTTTGCTTGCCTGGCACTTCTGAAGATAATATAGTTCTTCATCGGTGTCATCGAACACGTCGTCGGAACGTCGTCTACCCGGAGGGGATAACACTAGCAAACAAGAAAGAACACAATCAATGCAATACAACAATATGATGCATGGATGTGACATGGCAATATGCTGTGGTTTGAGCTAATGCAACTAGCAACATATTAAATGAAGTTGGTTTGAATACAAGATTCAAATTCAAACTCCATATGTGATATTCAGATGCCATTTAATTGATTTGACCTGATCAGGAGGTATAAATTGTTTAAACATGCATGAAAATTATACAGATGGATAGATTGGATTTTTCTGATCATTTTTCATATATAATTTATTTCATTTGGAGTTACGGTTGAATTCCTATGATTTTTAGAAGTTTTGGGCATTTTCTGGAATTTCCTGAATAAGAATAAATCCAGAAAAGGGCATTATCACACAAGATTAAGGCGTCATGCTGACCTCAAAGAGGTCAACAGAGCGGGTTCAGGTCAAACCTGACCAGTGGGGTCCACTGGTCAGTGACTGGGGCTGATTAGTGTCGCTGACATGTGGGCCCAGTCAACGCTGACTTGGCCAAAGTCAAACTGACACGTGGGGTCCGCAAGATTAACACTAATCTAAGCAGGAAATAAAGCTGGAGTTAATTAGGGAGTGGGGTCCATGTGTCAGTGGCTTAGGGGGTTGGTTAGCAGGGTGATTAGGCCCTAATGACGGTGCCACATCATCACCACCGGTGTGTGATCGCCGGCGACCAAATCCGCGGCGGGTGTGCACCGGAGTGGCTCGGGTTTCACCTCTGAGGAGGCTGCTTGGGCCACGGGCGGTCCCTTGAAAGCCGACACTCGGCCGCATCCAACGGAGGTGGAGGGAGGCCCTGGGTTGCTGTGAGTTGGGCTCGGCGATGAGGTCAAGCGGCGGGGCTCGGGTTCCATGGGCGCAGGGATGCAGCTCGAGGGCGAGCAAACGGAGGTGCTAGACAGCACCTAAAGGTCATCAGAGACACGCCGGAGCATCTAGTAGGAGCGGAGGGGCTCGGGGCACGGAGCTCGCCGGCCATGGCGGCATTTACGGCTTGCCTGCTCAAGGGCAGGGGCTAGGATGCAGGATAGAGCATGAGGGAGGAGGGGAAACGGATTAGAGCTCACAACGGGTGCGGCGATGGCCTCGGCGAGCTCGGGGAGGCACCGGAGCGAGCGGAGCATCGAGGGGGGGGGGATCTCCGGCAGCCGGCGATGGAATTGAAGACGGTGGCGTCGTTTTGGGCGTTCCTCGGGTACATTGCTTGGCGAGGAGGAAGAGGTGGTCAAGGCGGATCTGTTGGAGCAGGCAGAGGGACGAGGGGAGCCCGGTGGACGCGGCAGCAACGAGCGGCGGCGACGGTGGCGCTCGGGTTCAAGCGAGAGAGAGGGAGCAGAGGGGAGGAGGGCCTCGGGGAAGAGTGAGAGGGGTCGGGGGCGGCGCGTGTCGACGTCCAGAAGATCGGGGAGGCCAGGCAGGCAGGGAGGAGCTGGCGTGGCTCGCCTACGCGCCGGGCACGCAGCTGCTTCTCCTCCTGGCAAGAGGAAGAAGACAATGCTGCCCCTGGTGGGCTGGGCTGGCTTTGCCCGGCTGGGCTGCTACAGTGGTGGGCTGGCTTCTCTCCTGGGCCAGGTAAGTAACACGTACTCCCTCCTTCTCTGCTTTCTATTTAAATTACTGTTTTCTAATTATTTGCCTCTATCTTGAGTTTAGGAAAATACCAAGGCATTTCCTAAAATCCTGAAAATATTCATGGACACTTGCTGAATTATTTTAGTGGCCCAAAAATAGTTCCAACATTATTTGAACATTTAAATTATTTATAGTATTTAAATGCCCAAAGTCAAATACAATAAGATTTAATTCAAAAATCCGTAATGGCATAGAAATATGTGCATCATTTTGGCGAGAGGTTTTCTCCGTTAACAAAATCATGAACTTTTCTTAGGAACATTTTGGGTTTATTGAAAAGATTTTGTAGTTGACCCTATTTGATTTAATTTTGGTGCTAGGGTTTGTCAATCCCCATTTCAACTTAAATAAAATTTAAACATGATGCAACAAGATGCAAACACCAGGCAGTACCAAAGAGCTAGGGATGTGACAGATTGAGTTCGGCATCCATGGACTCGCAGGGTTCAGAACTTGTCGTCGAAGACGAGTCCGGGGTTCCGTTGATGCAGATATCATATGAAGTAGAATCCGTGTGCGGCTTCAACGCCGCTGGATCAACAGCCTCTGTGACGGGGTTGAGCCTCCCATCTTCGGATGACTCGATCTGATTCAGATCTAAGGCCAGAGTTGTTGCGGGAGCTATCTCCTGGATGGGGCCCGATGATAGGTTTAGGCCATGCTCATCGGGGCGAAGGGGCGCGGTGGCCGCGGTTTCAAATCCTTTGAAGATCAAGTCTCCACGGATGTCCGCGACGTAGTTCAAGCTCCCAAATCTGACCTGATGGCTAGGGGCGTAGCTATCGATCTGCTCCTGATGGCCAAGGGAGTTGGCCCAGCACTGAAACGCCCGAATACGAAGATCTGTCCGGAGGAAGGTTCCTCCTTGGACAGCGCCATTGCCGACGCATTGAAGGGGCCATCGAACCTTTCGTCAACGACATAGTGGAACTCTCAATGAAAGCACCAATGTCGTGTCAAAACCTGCGGTTGTCGGGTAGGGGGTCTCGAATTGTGCGTCTAGGGTCGATGGTAACAGGAGACATGGGACACGATCTTTACCCAGGTTCGGGCCCTCTCTATGGAGGTAATACCCAACTTCCTGCTTGATTGATCTTGATGAATATGAGTGTTACAAGAGTTGATCTACCACGAGATCATAATGGCTAAACCCTAGAAGTCTAGCCTGTATGACTATGGTAATGGGTATATGTCTATCCGGACTATGCTCTCCGGTTTATATAGACACCAGAGAGATCTAGGTTTACATGGAGTCGGTTACATCAGAGGGAATCTACATAGTCGGTTGCCAAGCTTTCCTTCCACACCAAGTAGAGTCCAATCGTGACACATGTACAGTCTTCGGTCTTCATGTATTCACAGCCCATCAGTCCGGCCCAAAGGATAACAGTCGGACGCCCGAGGACCCTTTAGTCCAGGACTCCCTCGGTTACTCTCTTCTTCTTCCTCTTCATCCTCTTCTTCCACACTAGCCTTGGCCTTCAAAGCAAGGTTGGGTTTCTTTACCTGTTGAGAGCGCAACACCGCATTGTCGGCGGTCTTGTCCAAGATTCTCATAGCAACAAACTCATCCAACATTTCACTTGAGGACAAGGTATGGAAGTCCGACCTTTGACGGATGACGGATGACATGGCTTTACGATAGGGCATCCTGGCCTTGAGAAACTTGCACTTGATCCAATTGTCATCCGCATCCTTGCTCCCATGATCTCGGAGTGAGACCACGAGAGTGGTTAATCTCCGGTAGAGCTCACGAGGTTCTTCATCTTCATTCATCGCAAACTCATCGACTTCATATTGCACCACTTCATAGTTGGAGTGTTGAATGCTTGCGCTTCCCTTGTAAATGGAAACAACATGTTGACATGCTTCCTTGGCCAAGGTGAAATGTCGGAGATGCGCAATAACTTCAGGTGGAATTGCATCTTGGATGATGAAGAGAGCGGACTCATTGAATTTACTATCCGTGGCTTCTCTAGGGGTGAAGTTGCTTGGGTCATGCGGGTAGAAACCGTGCTCAATAATTCTCCAAATATTAGTGTTACTATGATTTAAATGACGTTTAAAGCGATAGACCCAAGAAGCAAAATCCTCATTTTTCACAAACTTAGGAGGAGGACCAACATGATTCAAATGAGTGGAGGGAACCGGTCCTCCATACGTAATTGGAGGTTCAACATGGGCAAAGATGCCATTTCCACTTCGACCACTAGATAAAGGAACTTTATCACTAGTAGCTTCCCCCTTGTCAGAGTTAGCATCCGCCACCTTGTTAGTGGGATCACCCACTTTCATTGGTGCGGTGGATAATTTAAGGCCTTCTAAAAACTTGTTGAACATGCCTTCAACCTCGGTCGTCATGGAGGTTTTCATTGTGTCCAAAGATGCATTGAATTCCTCACGAGAGACCGAGGATCCCCCATCGGCCGTAGACAACGAGGGAATCACACCGGGGTGCTCCTCCCCACCGTCTCACGGTGTCAACCATACTCTTTGGACGGCAAAGTCCTTAATAAAGAGATGAGTCTCGATACCAATTGAAAGGATCAATATAGTTGACTAGGGGTGAATAGGCAACTAACAATTTTAGCTTTTATTTACCAAATTAAAGTTTGCATCAAAGTAGGTTGTCTAGATATGCAACTAGGTGAGCAAACTATATGATGCAACAACAACAAGCACACAAGCAAGCAAGGGATACAACACAATATAAGCTTGCACAAGTAAAGGTGAGAGATAACCGGTAGCGGAGCTGGTGGAGACGAGGATGTGTTACCGAAGTTCCTTCCCTTTGAGAGGAAGTACGTCTTCGTTAGAGCGGTGTGGAGGCACAATGCTCCCCAATAAGCCACTAGGGCCACCATATTCTCCTCACGCCCTCACACAATGCGAGATGCCATGATTCCACTATTGGTTCCCTTTAAAGGCGGTGACTGAACCATTACAAACAAGGTTGGGGCTATCTCCACAACTCAACTGGAGGCTCCCAACGATACCATGGAGCTTCACCACAATGGAATATGGCTCCGAGTTGACGTCAACCATCTAGGGTGCTCAAACACCCAAGAGTAACAAGATCCGCAAGGGATTAGTGGGGGAATCAAATTTCTCTTGGTGGAAGTGTAGATCCGGGCCTTCTCAACCAACCCCTAAAGAATCAACAAGTTTGACTGGCTAGGGAGAGAGATCGGGCGAAAATGAGCTTTAGAGCAACAATGGAGCTTGGGGGAAAAGAGGCGGGTCAACTTGGAGAAGAAGACCTCCTTTTATAGTGGGGGAACCAATCCAACCGTTACCCCCTTCTTCAGCCCGCAACTGTCGTGGAATTAACACGTCAGATGTCCTAGTGTAAGGACTTAGTCGCGAGGCCAATGCATCTATGTGGTAGCTTGAGAGGGGTTGAGCGGAATCGAGAGACGCATGGCGGATCAACACGCAAGAAAAGGGTTTAGACAGCTTCGGGCCCCGGGAAACATCATCCGGTAAAAACCCTACATGCTGTTTGAGGCTAGGTCTCATTATCATCACGAGGGAGTCGCCAGAACCGCCCTCCTCTTTGTGTCTAGCCCTAAGATTGTTTCTTCTTGCTTGTAGCTTGTCCCTCTTTGGGGAGCCCTGCCTCCTTATATATGTTGAAGGGCGGGTTACATGTGGAGTCCTATTAGGATTAGGACTAGTCTATCTCTAATGCAAACCGGATACAAGTCCTGGTCTTAACTCCTTGTAAGGTAAATATTCCTCATGCCTTTCCTCTTAAACCGCCCACAATAGTTGAACCGGCCTTCATGAACCACCAGACGGGCCACCGGTCTTGTCGCTTCCTCGACCCGTCCGCCGGGTCACCAAAGTGAGTTACAACGTCCTGGCGGGTTGTCGGTAAATTACTGTGTCCGGCGGGTCACCAGATGAATATCGCCAAGTGCCGCTGGACCTCAAATAAACCGCCAAGTCTGGCCGGGTTAATCTTCGGCGGTTTACACCAAGGGTATATCCCCGACATTAGCCCCCAAGTTTAACTTGGATTTATCCATGGTAAACTTATGCTGCAAAATAAACACCAGAACAAATTTGGCAGGTTGTGCTCCGGGTTAATAATTCTTGTAGACCGGCGCCTGATCGTCCTTAAGTCCTTTGTCATTTCCTTCTTCTAGAAAATCTGGGTCAATAACCAGCTTCATACTCAAATTGCTGATGTTGGCTTCTTATAGAAAAAATATTGTGAAGAATAATCCACTTGAGTCGGCTTCCAAAGCGCCGGTTTAAGAAATATTGGTCTTGAAATACTCATCTGATATTCAACCGGTTTGAAGATGCAGAACTTGCCGGTTTTATCATTGCCAAAGACTGTCGGGTTATAAAAACTTGATAATGTCGAGTCATGATTGTTGCAGACACCGGTTCATGATTGTTGCCAACGCCGGTTCATGATTATTAATGACGCTGGGTTGCAGCCACAGGGTCATAATGATTGGTGACGCCGGGTCAACCTAGTTTGCTCAACCAGAGAATTTGACAATATTTCTTCGATAATAATATAATACCTGTAGCCCCCAAGTCTTTGAGCAGAACAAAGTGGTGGCTTAAGACTTTGCTTCAATATAAATATTGCCACTTTCAAAGAAATCCATGTTGTTCATCCCAGTGACTAGTAAAAACTGAATACTCCATATTATGTAGCCCCCAAGTGTAGCCCCCAAGGGCCGGCTCAGTAAGATAATATTGAGCTGGGACTTAATATATACTTCAATGAAAATAACATCATATGATGTAACCCCCATCATGGGACTTGAATCCACGTCCACAAGGTTAAGAGCCTTGTGCTTTACCCACTGAGCAGTGGACCCTTCAATATAATGAATAAAAAGCTTTGTACCTTCAACTGTTGATAGGAGCAATTGGTAGCCCCCAAGGGCCGACTCGTTATAATGTGATGAGTCGGGTCTTCAATAATATGAGCAAAAAATTAATTTGCATTAGCCCCCAAGTGTCATGGTGCATGCTTGCAGCAACATGAGACTTGCATATTTGATATAATCTCAACTTAAATAATGTAGCCCCCAAGTGCCGGGTCGTAAGCCTGCAGCGACTCGGGACTATTCCCTCCATTGTAGAATAAATCATACCCATTGATGAAATAATAGCTATTGACCTTTAAGCGACTTTGAAAACCTCAATCATAATACTGGTTATTGATAACCATAATAAAAATCTAGCCATGTTGGCTTATTCAAGATAATATAATCCGTATGAAAAACCTTATTCATTCAATATCATAATGAAAATTCAGCCAAGTTTGGCTATTTGAATAATATAACCCAATGATTTATAAGCGCATGATTCCAATGGCGCAATCCAAATATGTACTGGCGACTTATAGTCCAAAGCCAGGCCGGGTTAACAAACGCCGGATAATTTCTCATCATATACTGGCGACTTATCGTCTTAAAGCCAGGCCGGTTTAATAAACATCGGATAATTTATCATCATGCCTTATTCAACCTGTCTCTGCATACAACAAGTTTAAAGTGTCCTGGCGGTTTATCACGACGGGTCATAATGCCCAACATATAACCCAGGTTTATAACCAAGGCTGCACTTAAGAATAATCAATGAAATATATCATACCGTGACATTGAATCACATCATTGGTTTACCAACTTTTTGTAGTAAGGGTGATAACCCCAATCTTGAGTAATGATAACTCCTTTCATACTGTGTCGGTTTATGATAAAACCGTACCGGGTTGTGATAAACACCGGATTAACCATATATAATATTGGCGACTCGTAGTCAAACCAGACCGGGCAGATAGTCTCCGGATTATGATTTGATCATGTACTGACAACTTGTAATTGAAAGTCAAGCCAGGTTAATGAACACCGGTTTACTCCATAATAAGATGGTAACATAAAATCAAACCTGGAAGATAGTCTCTGGATTAAGATTTGACCGTGTTCCGCCAATTTGTAATTGTGATCGAACCGGATTAACAATGTCGGTTTAAAAACGCAACAAAAATCAAATAACAGTTATGAAAAAATATGGAAGCAAAAGCAATGATAAAACCGTTTGCAAAAAGAGGCTTTATCGAGCCGATCGATGGTGTTACCATGGTCGGACACGACCAAGCTCCCAATAAGGTGTAGCTATGGTTCAAGTCAGCCAGTCCCCAATCAAACCGTGGCATTATGCCGATCAAGTGGTGTGGCAATGGTTCGGGTTCACCAAGCCCCCAAGTGACTCTATGGCCTTAGGTCGATCAAGAGGCGTGATCGGGTTCAGACTTGACCATGTCCCCAAGTGATCCGGTGGCTTTCGCCTATCAAGAGGTGTTGCATTGGTTCGGACACGACCAAGCCCCGAGTGATATTGTGGCATTGCACCGATCAAGAGGTGTGACTATGGTTCTATACGACCAAGCCCCCAAGTGATCAATAATATGATAAGCCAATAAGGCATGATACCCATGTTTGAACCACGCATCATGGCAGCAGGTCCTCCTTGGCACCCTTTAACTTTTTGCAAGAGATAAATCCTTCTTGAACCGGAATTTTGAACCAGATATTGAGAGTTTCAAAGCTTTGTGGGAGACATCTTTCCCTTGAACCGGATTGTAAACCGGAATCTTCATTTTCAGCCGGAAATTTTCTGATGGCCTTTCAACTCGAACTTGCGAGAAGTTAATTCCTTTTTGAACCGGACATTTTTAAACCGGATTTGAGAGCTTCAGAGCTTTGTGGGAGAACAGATTTCTCTTGAACCGGATTGTAAACCGGATATTTGATAGCTTCAGTGAGACTGACTTCCATTGAGCCGGATTGTAAACCGGAATCCTTTCTGATGACCCGGAACTTCTTCATTGAGCCGGATTTTTTAACTATCATCTACTTTCTAAGCCGGAAATTTTCTCGACGGCCTTTAAATTTTTCACCAATATAGCGGTAGCCTGGAACCGGGTTACCTTCCCTCCAATGACCCGTAGTTCTTGAATCCATTGAAACCGCTAATTTTGCCGAGCCATACCATTGTAGCCCCCGAGTCTCAAGATGACTCAAGAGTTGGCTTGAGATTCTCCATATTTGACCATAGCGTAAGGTGTATATCATTGGTGTTGATAACGTGATGTGAATCCACAGAAGATTGAGGTGACTGCGGCGGGTTATAAATGATCCCGTATGAGCCGTGTCAGCAACTCGGCCAATGGCTCCTTCCAACTGGCGATTTGAAGTTAACCAAACTATAGTGGCGGCGACTTGTGCGCCTGCCCATTGAGCCACCCAGTGTAGACGGCGGTGGGTGATAATTTGCCTCCAATTTGTTGGAAGAAAACCGGCTACCCAAGCAGCGATTTGCTCATACTCAATAAGCAGCTCATGCAGATAGGTGCGGCCAGGTGTGCTGATGTAGACCAGGCCGCGAGAGACGGACAACAAAGACGACCGCGGCTTCAGAGGCAACACAGATAGCTGAGTCGGCCGCGGTGTTTATAAGCCGGCGTGGATGGGCGAGTTAGCCACATCATGTTGATGTAGTGAACAATTGTCCTGTCTCAAAAACATCACAAGCCAGAGTAATTGTCCTTTGATAAAAATAATACGCGCTAATAAAATAGACCTTAGATGGATATCACCTGATATGTTAGGCCGGAAATTATCTGCCAAGGGCGTTGATGATCACCATGGTGATGTTGAAATCAATCACGCATCGAACCAGCAGCAGTATGGTAAGCCGACGCGGACGGGTGAGTCGGCCGTGATGTCTGTAAGCCGGCGCAGACAATAAGTCGGCCGCATGCGCGGACAGATGTAAACCGAACAGCGGGGGCGGCGATTTGCATGTGTATCCATCGAGCAGCATGGCCCGAAAGAACGCCAAAGGTAAAATTATGCTGGCATGCGCTCCATGTCCATGGTATAACAATACCTTTGTCATAAATAACTATCTTGCATAAAAGCATTGCAGATCACGACAAAGATAAATTGTTCTTTAACAAAAAAACAATATATGTTAAAAATAGACTCGGATGGATATCACCTGGTATTTTTTTTATCGGATGATACTGACGGCGCAAGCCAAGTTTAGATAGCCAGACCAAACAAGCATCAAGGTTTGTGTTTATTGCCTCTGATCAACATGCACGCCTGCTCGTCGGGCAGCTTTACTGACACTGATGCGGCGTCTTTGATGTAAACCCAAACGACAGGAGCGACCAGATTAAGAGAGCAGCTCACTAAGACCCATGCTCCTTTTTGTGTTTTGTATAATGGTCTTTGAACCAATCATGCGTACACGCACTTCTCCTCCATGTGAATGTTCCAATGGAAAGAAAATCAGACTTGACTAGTACTCCTCGTGCTCAAAGATATAGTACGCCGTAGCTTCACACACAAATACCAATCGGTGACCATCTACTCCAAGCAATGCACGCCGACGGGTGCATGTCCTCGAACAAGTGCTTGTGAAGCTGCACACAAAATACTCAAGAACAGCTCATGTATGGAGACACCGTCTTTTATTCAGACCAACAAACTTTCAAAGTGAGCAATACCAGCGAAGCACCCGGCCTTGGGCAGGATAGCGACGGAGTCGAGCCATCAAGCGGGCGGCTCGGGAACGCAGGCCCAGCGCAGCAGCCAAGGCAGGTGGTAGAACCCGTGGAGAAACAGCGAGGGGAGGCAGGGGCGCGAGGCCAGCCAAAGGCAGAGGCGGACCACCGCGGCAAAGGCAGGCCGTGGGGGACGGCAGCGTGAAGGCTGAAGCGGGCTTGGTGCCGAGGCTAAGGTAATCCGGCAAAGCAGCCGCGAAACCCACGGGTAGGAGCAGAGCCGCCATGGCGGCTCGTGGGGAAGGTAGTGGTGATCCGGCGATGGAACCAGCGAGGCTGAGCAGCAGCAAGAAGGCCGGATGCAAGCGGCTTGGAGCATTCAACAGAGATGCGTAAACCGCAGAAGGTCATGGCAATCAGAGAGGCGAAGCGGCAAAGAACTCCGGTCAGCGGCGGCTTGCGGCGACGAGAGGCGAAAAGCGATTCGGTCGGCGGCAACTTGGAGCAGTATATGCCACAAGAACACGGGGGAACCTGGTGGTTCGGCGACACTCGGACGGGTCGAGCGACACGCAAAGGGAGAAGTGACGCCGGCTTCAAGAGGAGCAGCAAAGCTGCCAGGCGTAGCTGCAGCCACAGGGAGAAGCGACACCGGCTTCGAGGGGAGCGGCAAAGAGGCCAGGCGTAGCTGCAGCCACGGTGGCAGGCTGGAGAGGCTCAACCCGGCGGCGGAGGTAACTCGCCGGCGACTCATGCCCAGACCGAGGCGGTAGGTGAAGCGGGACCACACCCGCGGTGGGTTGTAGCGGAGGCGGCGGCCTGCGATTGAAGAAGAGGCCCGCAGCGAGGCTGCTCGACCGGCTGCAGTAGAAGAGCGGTGCGCCTGACTCCAGCCGCGAGGCGGCTCCAGAGGAAAAGGCGAGGCCGCCTGGCGACTCGGCACGGGACAACAGCGGAGGAGCAGAGGGCCAGCTCCGGCAGCGAGCCGGCAGAGGGTCGTCCCGAGGCGTGCTCTGTTCGCCGCCGCGGCTCGGAGTCCGATTCAATCCTCAACCTGGTCTTCCTTCAATTCGTCGCCCCGATACCCTTTTTTTTTTGTCGCCATCGCCTTTTGATTCCCTTCAGGTAATTGGTCAAATCCCCTTGTGACTTGCTAAAATACTGGATTGCCTTGGGGCCTTGCCTCGGTTGATGTTGTCGTAACGTACGCGGATGGTAGGATCAATAATTCAATTGAGAAAGAACGGAACCCTAGTCCTTGGATAATTCGAAAACGCACGACTTGACGGTTCCGATTTGACAGCAGTGGTCGCTCGTAACTTGACGATCCGGCGAAAAACGCTGGTCTTATGCAAAGTTGAACAACAAATTTAAATCACCCAACAATCGCTCAGATCTGACTTAAACTGCTGATAAAAACCACAGCCCATATAAATTTCTTCAAGACTGGTTCTTCTTCATCCGAAAACTTGCAATTTCTTGATCCCTGGATGAGATTCCTCCAAGAACTCAACACCACCGTGCACGGGCCCCACGGTGGGCGCCAACTGTCGTGGAATTAACACGTCAGATGTCCTAGTGTAAGGACTTAGTCGCGAGGCCAATGCATCTATGTGGTAGCTTGAGAGGGGTTGAGCGGAATCGAGAGACGCAGGGCGGATCAACATGCAAGACAAGGGTTTAGACAGCTTCGGGCCCCGGGAAACATCATCCGGTAAAAACCCTACATGCTGTTTGAGGCTAGGTCTCATTATCATCACGAGGGAGTCGCCGTAAACCGGCCATCCTCTTTGTGTCTAGCCCTAAGATTGTTTCTTCTTGCTTGTAGCTTGTCCCTCTTTGGGGAGCCCTGCCCCTCCTTATATATGTTGAAGGGGCGGGTTACATGTGGAGTCCTATTAGGATTAGGACTAGTCTATCTCTAATGCAAACCGGATACAAGTCCTGGTCTTAACTCCTTGTAAGGTAAATATTCCTCATGCCTTTCCTCTTAAACCAGCCCACAATAGTTGAACCGGCCTTCATGAAGCTCAAGACGGGCCACCGGTCTTGTCGCTCCTCCGACCCGTCACCGGGTCACCAGTGAGTTACAACGTCCTGGCGGGTTGCTGGTAAATTGCCAGGTCTGGGCGGGTCACCAGATGAATATCGCCAAGTGCCAGCAGGACCTCAAATAAACCGCCAAGTCCGGCCGGGTTAACTTCCGGCCGGTTTACACCATGGGGTATATCCCCGACAAAACCCGACACAAGAAAAAGCATCCTCGAATCGAGGCGGTAGCGTTGCCGAACTAGTGCAGTACTGCCGCCGATGCCCTGAAGCGGTACTACCGCTGCTGGACAACGGTACTGCCGCTTGAGGACCATGGGCGGTACTACCGCTCTGGCGGCGGTACTACCGCTTTCGCCTCAGAGTTTCCCCTTCTGTTTAAAACAGCAACCTCCAAGGTGAGGAAAGGAGCTAGGGGTGCAACAAAGACGTGTACGTGTTGATTCCACCCTAGCCTTTCCATTGCGGACCCCCTCTTGATAGTACGGTGTCTCCTACGACTCACGTCCACCAAACCGAAACGAAAGAGACTACACCGTCTTCACATAAAGCTTCGAGGGGAAGGAATCATCTCGTGCCAGTGACTGAATATCTGAAATACTCAACGCACATGATTAGTCCGCAAAAGCATTGTCATCAATCACCAAAACTACTTAGAGAGAGACATGCCCTAACACAACCCTAGTTCCCTATGTTTTCAAACCTGGAGGTGGGGAAGCAAGTAAATCAATAGAATAACACAATAAGAACACTCAATTGAACAAGATCCAATCACACATGTGCTAAATCCACATACATAAAGAGGAGATACAAGGATCGAAATCCAACATAAGTAGGTAACAAAGGGTAGCTAGTTCATACCAATCCTTGAAAGAGAGAGGTCTCTAATCCTAGGAGGATCTTCCCATGAAGGGGTATTGAATCCACTGGGGGATCTTCTCACATGGAGGTCTTGATCTCCATGGGAGTGGTAAGTGGATCAGCAAAGCTCTATATCAAATCTGAGCTAATCCTTTGCTAACCCTAAAACGTGGGTGGAGGAGGAGTATATATCACTACTAGGAAAAGGCCTACTAATGGCGCACCTAATTTGGCCATTAATGGCGCATTAGTGGTGCGCCATTAGTGCCACGCCATTAGTATATTTTACTAATGGCGCACCACTGGTGCGCCATTAGTATCTGGTGTACTAGAGGCGCACCAGCGGATGCGCCATTAGTATATACAACAAAGGCGCCATTAGTATACCTCCTGTGGGGCCATGTATAGCCAGTGCTTTGGCATACTAATGGCGCATAACGGCAAGATGCGCCATTAGTAATCTTGGCATACTAATGGCGCATCGCTTAATGATGCGCCATTAGTATCCTTTGGCATACTAATGGCGCATCGTGATGTGATGCGCCATTAGTATGAATATTAGGTTTTTATTTTTTTATTTTCTGTTTTTGCACAGGTTACAAAATGTATAATTGGACAAAATATAGACAGCACACAACAACAACAGTATTCATCGAATACAATAGAAGATTAGTCTCTGAATACAATTCATCATATTAGTCTCTCGAATACAATTCATCATATTAGTCTCCGAATTGAAAAGACCGAACAAAGATAGAACATTATATTACAAGTCTCGAGATCGCGAGTAGCGAGTTTGTCTTCACATTACAAGTCGATATCGATCATCTAAACTACCATCACATAGAAGAGAGCTGCGGTCAACACGATGAGCATCATCACGATGAAACTCGTCTTCATCCGGTTCCTCCAACGCTCCCTCCCCTCTCCCGCTAGATAGCGGGCGTATCTTGTAATGGTGCATCAGGAAACAGCCTAGTAATCTATTGTCAAAGCATCTAAAGTGCCTTCTTTTCATATATAATAACATGCATGGTGACGAAGAAACACCGAACCCTACATCGTGAAACAGCCTAGTAATCTATTGGCAAAGCAAAGAATCATACAAGAAGGCAGGAAGGGAGCAGTAATCTATTGGCAAAGCAAAGTAATCATATTTTAATCATATTCATATATTTTAATCAAGTCCAGCGGGGAGGAATCTCATAAAATTATATTAAAGAGTTGTAAAAGACCCGGAGACTACATTGAGACTCATTTGTATATCATAGTTTGAAATGGCCAGGAGGAAATCTGATCGACAAATGTTGAAGAAAATGGCGAAAGAACAGTTTGCTTTGTGCTCACCACGCAGGGGAGGAGGCGATTTAGGTCCGGTGGTGGTGGTGCTCAGCGACACCTACATTGTACCCATGGGCATTCAACAATTTTGCATAAGAGAGCATGTCTTAGGCTCAACCACTTGTTCAGGTTTATGAAAAAATTTAACCAATTTAAGCATATGAATTGCCACTGTGACATGTTATGTATGTACAGCTAACCAATTTTCTAACATACTACAAACTTTTGAACTGGGTCTTGCTAATACATACTTATGTCACTATATATCATCTGAAGCTTTTGGTCTCCATTATTTCCTCTTGTCGTAGTAGTAGTGTGCATGTGCCATCGACCAAAGCATAGATTGACCGCAAGTCAAGGTCTTCGATGTGGAAAGCACATAACCACTTGGAAAAGCTCTCCACTAATGCCGTTAGGGATCTCTCCACTAATCGACAAAAATATTTACACCGAAAGCTCCACTTGGAAGCTGGAGCCTATCTGCCCGCAAAAAAAAAAGAAGCTGGAGCCTATCAAAAACGACCCTTCCCACCATATTAAGATGGATGGATGGATGGATCGATAAGATATCAGCCCAAAGCCAAAGCATGCACTTGCATCTCTGTCCCAAACATACATGGCCTCATTTGGATTTCCATCCATATCCATACCCATTCTCTTCTTGATCACCCCGCTGTCCACTGTACTCCACATCTTCTTTCTTCTCTTGGTCCAAGCAAGAGCAATGGCAGCGACATCGATCTTGCCGCTCTGCTGGCTTTCAAAGGACAGCTCTCGATCCTCTCGGCATCCTTGCCAAGAATCGGACCACCGCACGAATTTCTGCCACTGGTTTGGTGTTGCATGCAATCGCCAAATGGCCACACCGCTTTGGAAATGCCGGGCACTCCCCTCTATGGATCAATCACTCCACACCTTGGTAACCTCTCTTTCCTCTCGTATCTCAATCTCAATAATACAAATCTCAATAATACAAATCTCAAAATTATTAACCAATCGGGTGAAACATGCATGTGCTAATCAAACATGAAGGAAGGGCATACATATATGATTATTAACCAATCCGAGAGACTTTATGGGTTTTCCGAACCAAACCAAGTGCCAGATGGCGCTTAGATTTTAGCCTTTCGCATCATCACCACTACAAATTCCACAACAGCCCTGACTAATTAACCGCATGATCGTGAGAAAAGGAGAAAAATCCCCACCCAGCCTGTTAACAGAAAGCAGAGCACAAAAATCCCCTCCACCACGATCTACTACTTGGGGCCGCGAATTCGCAGGACTGTAGGAGCATGGAATGGATAATAAGGAGGCGCATACCTAGAGGAAGAGACGACCACCGACGATTCTGCGAAGTTGAAGAAGAAGAAGTCGATCTGGACGGATGATGATGATCTCCTCCGTGTGCTCCGTGGATATTTGGGCTCCTGTAGCGCTCAACGGTGGTGTCGAAGCGGCGCTGGCGACAGTGGTGTGGACGGGCGGCGCTGGTGTCGGGCGGCGGCCGAGGGCGGCGGGCGACGGTGGTGTCGGGGCGGCTGGCGACGGTGGTGGACGGGCGGCGCTGGTGTCGGGCGGGCCGAGGGCGGCGGGGCGATTTGAGGTGTCGGGCGGCGTGGCGACAGTGGTGTGGACGGGCGGCGCTGGTGTCGGGCGGCGTCGAGGGCGGCGGGGCGACGGTGATGTCGGGGCGGCGCTGGCGACGGTGGTGTGGATGGGGCAGCGCTGGTGTCGGGGCGGCGGCGACGGGAGAGGAGAGGGGAAGGGGATCGCGGGCGAGGGCGAGGGAGAGAGAGGGGATCGATACGAAGTAGGGGCGGCACAATACTAATGGCGCACCACCCCTCGGTGCGCCATAAGTACATAAATGCTAATGGCGCACCTCACCCAGGTGCGCCATTAGTATTTTTTTACTCGCCGAGCCAACAGGTTATCTACCACCGACCTGATACACATCAAGTCTTCTCTACTAGCTCGACTGGTCAGCAACTAGTTCTCACACCAGGAGGTCCTGGGTTCGATTCCCAGGCTCCACGATTTTTTTTATGCATTTAAAATGCTGTTTGATACTTATTTGTGTTTAAATATGTTCAAACTT
This sequence comes from Aegilops bicornis, assembly GCA_021605145.1. Classification (NCBI taxonomy): domain Eukaryota; kingdom Viridiplantae; phylum Streptophyta; class Magnoliopsida; order Poales; family Poaceae; genus Aegilops; species Aegilops bicornis. The sequence goes on from CM038673.1 coordinate 119,790,767, forward strand.
GTTTAAATCATAACAGTAATATTTTTTATAAGACAGTAATAATTTTTTAAAAAATATCATCAAACAGTAATGCATGCCGGTGGAGCGGGGGAGGGTGCGGGGGGTGCGGGGGGTCGGCGGCGGCGGTTGAGTAGGGGAGGGGTGCGGGGGGTCGGCGGCGGCGGTTGAGTAGGGGAATCGAGGGTGCGGGCGGTGGACCGGGTCTGGCGAGGTGGGATAGCGATCGAGATGGAGGGGGATCGAGATCGAGTGTCCATGAAATTAAAAAAATATTCATTAGGTCAAAAGTAAAGAGCCCATGCAATACAATCGAGAAATGAAGTCTCACGATTTAAATACAATCGATCTTAGCTAGCTATCTCTTCACAATATTCTTGCCCTTCTTTTTTCGCAAATCGAGTTCTTCTATGGAACGGACGTCCTTTAGGTAGGGTGGTCATGCTTCTTCTTGTGGTGTATGCTGCTACTTCACCATCGTCGTCATGTTCGATCCTCGGGTCGCCGTACTTGTCGAAGTCTTGCTCATTGGCTACTCCATCCATTCCGATGATCTTCCTTTTGCCTCTCCTCACGACAACACGACCGGGCTTTGGCGGGTCGGTAATGAAGAAGCATTGGTCCACTTGGGAAGCCAGTACCCATGGCTCATTTTTTCAAGGGTGACGCTTATGCGCCGGGTCTTGGATTTGGCTTCGGGTATAACCATGGTGGTGAAATACCGGTCTTCTTTATGACGTTCTTGGCCCATCCGACACGGAACATCGACCTTCTCTCCAGCGTAGCTCAGCTCCTAGATCTCCTCGATCCTTCCGTAGTATCTGTCCTTGTCGTTACCGGTGTAGGATTCCATCGTTACCCCGGAGTTCTGATAACCATCGCTCTTCATGTCCTTGGCCTCGGTGTAGAATGTGTAGCCGTTGATATCGTATGCCTCATAGGTCATCAGGTTGTGCTCGGCGCCCTGTGACAAGGCGAATATGAGTTGTTCTTCCGCGGAAGAATCCTCATGTAAAGGGTACGACAGAAGCTTCTGCTTGAACCAACGCGTGAAACATGAGTTGTGCTCTTTGAGTATATCTCCGTCCGTCCTCTGTTGGCCTCGGTCATTGTACGTCTTCTTAATAAAGGTTTTGTGCTCTACCACCCAAGGATCGACCACGTCTATGTGTTGTAGCGTGACTAGGTTTGCTCTTTCAAAGTCGGCGAGTCGACCCTCGAAGTCGACATGCATTTCGGCGACCCTCACGGTAACCCCATCCAGCGAGCCCGCCGAGGTGCCCGCTGACGGCAGACCAACGGGGTTCTCGATGCCTAGATAATTCGTGCGATGGGAGATGCACTCTTGGTCGAAAAGCCCCGGCTATGCTTCCTTCCGGACGTGACATGTTGCGAACGTATCCTTTGATGACACCATTCATCCTTTCGAACGGCATCATGTGCGAGGAACGCCGGCCCGAGTTGGATGATATCCTCCACTATATGGACCAGCAGATGCACCATAACGTCAAGAATGCGGGCGGGAAGTACATCTCAAGCTCGCATAGTATCACCACGATCTCTTCCTCGTAGCCTTCTCGAGTTGCCTCACGCCAATCGACTTCCGAGAGATGACGTCAAGAAGTTGCATAGGCCAAATAGCGTTTGTGGACGTGCGTGTCCATGATCCCACGGATTGCAACTGGAATTATCTGCGTCATCAGACGTGGCGGTCGTGGAGACTTCATCCCGCTGAACTTCTTCACTGGGTCTAGGTATCTCGCTTATCTTCGCCAGCGTAACCGTAAGGAAGTTTTACTCCTAGGAGGCAGGTGAAAAACTGCTCGATCTCCTCGACTTAGAGTGAAGCACGCGGGAGGGTAGTCATTTCCGGTCTTCTTGGCCTTTTTTCCTTTGCTGACGACTTTCGTGTCCTGCTTCGCCTCATCATCATCATCATCATCATCATTAGCGTGAAGCTCCTGCCGATGCCCATTGATTTCAAGTCCGCCTTGCTTTCGGCCCATCTTTGGTCCTCTCCGGCATGTTGAGCAGGGTACCAAGCAGACTCTCGCACACGTTCTTCGTGGATATGCATGACATCAAGGCTATGAGGCACACGGTGGATCTTCCAAGACGGCAAGTCCCGTAAAATGCACTGCTTTTCCATACCTTCAGCAGCGGCTCTGGCGCCTTTTCGCTTCTTTCCGGCTCTGGCGCCTTTTGCTTCTTTCCGGCAATGGGCAGTCTTTCCAATTTTTCAAGAGCTTGTCTATTTCCTCGCCGCTCCTCGTGACACGGCGCTGGGTTCGGTTTCACCATCGAACAGATCCTTGCGTTTCCTCCACGGGTCATAGTCGCGAAGCCACCTTCGATGTCCCATGAACACGGTTTTCAAAGACCCGGATCTCTATCTAGTCTGGCGATACGTTGTGTCATCCATGCACCTTACGCATCCAGAAAATCCGTGGACTACCTGCCCCGCGAGATATCCGTGAATCGAGATAGTCGTGGCACCATCGTGAGCAGCACGGCTCTCATAGGGAAATATTCTTTCTGCGGCGTCCCACGTATTGGTGGCGTTTTCCACAGCGTGTCAAGCTCCTCTTTCAGCAGTCCCAGATATGATTGATGTCGCTCCCTGGTTGTTTCGGCCCTTCAATTAGCATACTCATGTGAATGTACTTCCTCTTCATGCACAACCAGGGGGAAGGTTGTACATCCACACAAACACAGGCCAGGTGCTATGTGTGCTTCTCTGGCTGCCAAACGGATTGACTCCATCGGTGCTCGCGCCCAGCATGATGTTCCTTGGATCGTTCCCAAATTCGAGGTCTTCGATGTTCAACGCTTGCCACCGGCTCGCATCCTTAGGGTGACTCAGCATCTTGTATTTTTATCTATCTCCGGATCATTTGCGTCATCTTCGCTTCTTCTCCTCCCTATCCGGCGTGCAACGCAGGAGCTTTGCTACCTTAGGGTCCGCGAAATACCGCTGCAGACGAGGAGTGATCGGAAAGTACCACACCACTTTTCGAGGAGCTTTCTTCCTCTTCTTGTATCGAGTGACGCCGCACACCGGACATATGGTAGACTCCGCGTGCTCGTCCCGATAAATGATGCAATTGTTCATGCACACATGGTATTTCACGTCACGGTAAATCGAGAGGACACACGATTTTCTTCGCCTCCTCAAACTGGTCGGGCACTTGTTCCCCTTGGGAAGACGTTCGTGCTGTAATGACATGTTCTCGTCGAAGCATCGCCGGTCATTTTGTGTTTTACCTTCATCTCCGTGAGCCATGAGCGTTACTTTCAAAGCGGGTATCCTCGGCCTGCATCCTTCATACAATGGAGTAACCGCGTCTAACTCAAGTTGATCCATCTTGGCTTTCTCTCGGGCGGCAGCTCTGGCGTTATCCGTCCGCTTGAGAAGCAACTCTTGAATATGAGGGTCCTGCACCTAGCCCATCGATGGTCCAGCGTCGTACGCTCCGCCGCATCATCATCTTCATGATCATGCCCGTCGCCCGCTCGCATCTTCCTCATCATCATGTCCTGCATCTTCTACATGATGATCGTGTACAACATCACCGTCGTGATCATCTCCGGGATTCTTCGTCTTCTCGCCCGCCTGCGCGGTGGTTGTCTTGCTGCCCTTCCTCATTTCTTGCCCGGCCCGCATGGACGACTTCGTAGTCATCTTCATCACCTTGCCACCGATAGCCATCCATGAAACCACGCAAGAGCAGGTGGTCCCGCACCTGCCGGAATCCGGGTCCGCAATAAGGCTCTTCAGCTTGCATCTTCGACACGGACATCTTATCTCCGTCTCGTTCTTTGGAAGCATCTCGGCCTTCGCGGACCTCAAAAACCTATTCACGATGCCTTCGGTCATCGTGCGCACCATGGTCGCCTGCGGGGTAGAGCAAAACGATATTTTAGAACCAAACAAAAATTTGGCCTATTCACCGGAGAGTGGGAGATTATTGTTATCCTCCGAGTCGCCATATGTGGCCTATTCATCAGGGCTGTCTTGCCCTCCTTCCTGTTCCTCCTGTTCGGATCCTACCTCGACAGGGTCTTCATTGTCCGGAGTGTTATCTTCTCCGGTGCTAGTATTGTTTTCTCTTGAGCGATGTGACTTAGAGCGGCGCCGGGCACGCCGATGTTCGGACTGTGTACCAGGAGGTTTATCTTTGACTGGGTCCTCCTTGTCATCCTCTAGAGCATCCTTGGGTGTGTCTACCATACACACATCGTACCATGAAGTGGCCATCCCGCGTCTAGCGGCTAGTGAGTTCTGGCCTTGCCCCTCATCGTCGTCCATACCGTCGATGTCTTCAGAGCCAGGGCCAAGCGTGTTGGTTGGGTCTTCGACAGTGGCTATGAAGTGGGTGGCGGGTGGGAAGCAAAATTCTCCATTATCCGCCGCAAGTTCAAAACGAACATAGTTCGGCGGCGAGTCGCCTGCCAGGGATAGGTTTTTAGTGAATTTAGTATGTCGCCCATGGGCGAGTGTTGGAAGACGTTCGCGGCGCTGAACTTGAAGATCGATAACCGATTGTGTCAGCACCCCGATTCCAAATCACATCGATCTAGCCGGTAACACATCATAGCACTTTGCGGCCTCACGCACGGTATTCCCATGGATGTCGCCTTACCATGGCCCGGGACCGTTTTCGCCTTTTGGCTCACGTATATGATAGTGTTGCTAGCATCCATATGACAGAGACCCCGGGCCAACATGGCTAGTCGTGAACCCAAAGCGGCACTAACCCATGGGGACAGGCATACATGAATCACATCGAGCATGTCGGTTGACATGTGAATCCGGGCTGTAGCACTGGCTAATAGGGCTCGGGAACCCGGCTGTAGCAGCTAGGCAGGACTCGGATGTCACCGCGTGACATTTCCGCCAAGGACAGAACCACAGGAACGAAGTGAAACACATGCCGGCCCGATCAAGTGTCCAGCAGTAGTGCTTTGGGCTAGCAGGACTCCGGTGAACCGGGCTGTAGCGGACTACTATCGCTCAGGAAGCACTAGACCACATTTCCCCATATGAGAGGCTGCCAAGGATAAACAACTAGATTGTCGGATCCCACACATACCAAGCATTTCAAACATACACACAATATGCTCGATATGTCTAAATACAACATGGCGTCACAACATAACTCTACGACTCAAGTATTTATTCATTAGGCTCCGAGGAGCGAGATATTACAAACATGGGTCTCATGACCCAACATTCAGAGCATACAAGTCAAAGCACAAGCGGAAGCTTAACATGTCTGAGTACAGACATCTACAAATGAAAAAGGCTAAGAAGCCTGACTATCTACCAGATCCTGCCGAGGGCGCAAGATCGTAGCTGAGGTAACAAGCTAAACGTCGAAGTCCACGCGGAACTACTAGCGATACCGAAGTCTCTCTGCAAAACATAAAATAGGCAAACATGAGTACAAATGCACTCAGCAAGACTTACATCAGAACTAACTACATATGCATCATTATCAACAAAGGGGTGGTGGAGTTTAACAGCTGCAAGCCAGCTTTGACTCGGTGGCTATCCTAAACTACGACTGCAAGTAACTCTTTTGAGGTGGCGCACACGAGTCCACAAATTCACCATATCAATACACCACTATGGATCCGCTCCCGTCTCCCTACGAGAACGCCATCCATAGCACTCACGCTTATCTTGTGCATTTTAGAGTATCCACTTTCACTTGTCTATGAACTAATATAGGCAACCCAGAAGTCCTTTTCCACGGACACGGCTATTCGAATAGATCATATTAACCCTGCAGGGTGTACTTCTTCACACACGCCTCGTCACTTACCACCATGTACACGTCGTGGTATCTCGGCAACCTTCAAGCGGAAGCTTTGGCGAGGGAGTCGGCCACGACCTGACTAACCACACAAGTCTCTAGTCCAGGTTTATCGCCTATTCGGGTTCCATCCGCAAGGAGATCCGGCTAGGGTGTCGCTCACGGCCCCAAACGATGTGAGCAGGGTTCCCGAGACACCAAATGGGCGCCCGGTACACCGTGCCACGGTGTATTTACCGCATCATAGCCCACCCCTAGGGTCAGTGCTACGCACGGCCTCCAACACATATCCTACAAACACCAGAAACTAGTTGCAACTCCTGGACAGAGATCGAGGCGATTAATAAGCTGAGAGGGGCCGAGTTACCGGAACCCAATGTGTGGTAGTAATTGTTTCATGGATCACAAACACAGAACTCAGTTCCCGAGGACGGCTGCAATGAGACAACCCACCATGTACTCCTACATGGCCTCGCACCGCTACCTTTACCAAAACGTGTTCACACACTTAGCTCTCAACAGTAGGACATGTTCACACACCTCCGATGCATCCCCGATGAATCAGACCTGACTCAACTCTAAGCGATAGCAGGCATGACAAACAAGCATGTATGAGTAGGCATATCAGGGCTCAAACAACTCCTACTCATGCTAGTGGGTTTCATCTATTTACTGTGGAATGACAGGTCATGCAAAGGATAAAGGGGTTCAGCTACCGCAGCAAGTAACAAATGAATCGTTGTTGTCCTAATGCAGTAAAAGAGAGCAGGAGCGAGAGAGTGGGATTGTATCGGAATGAACAAGGGGATTTTGCTTGCCTGGCACTTCTGAAGATAATATAGTTCTTCATCGGTGTCATCGAACACGTCGTCGGACCGTCATCTACCAGGAGGGGATAACACCGGCAAACAAGAAAGAACACAATCAATGCAATGCAACAATATGATGCATGGATGTGACATGGCAATATGCTATGGTTTGAGCTAATGCAACTAGCAACAGATTCAATGAAGTTGGTTTGAATACAAGATTCAAATTCAAACTCCATATGTGATATTCAGATGCCATTTAATTGATTTGACCTGATCAGCAGGTATAAGTTGTTTAAACATGCATGAAAATGCTACAGATGGATAGGTTGGATTTTTCTGATCATTTTTCATATATAATTTATTTCATTTGGAGTTACGTTGAATTCCTATGATTTTTAGAAGTTTTGGGCATTTTACGGAATTTCACGAATAAGAATAAATCCAGAAAAGGGCATTATTGCGTCAGCATTGCGTCATGCTGACCTCAGCAGGTCAACAGAGCGGGTTCAGGTCAAACCTGACCAGTGGGGTCCACTGGTCAGTGGCTGGGGCTGTTTAGTGTCGCTGACATGTGGGACCAGTCAACGCTGACTTGGCCAAAGTCAAACTGACACGTGGGGTCCGCAAGATTAACACTAATCTAAACAGAAAATAAAGCTGGAGTTAGTTAGGGGGTGGGGTCCATGTGTCGGTGGCTTAGGGGTTGGTTAGCGGTGATTAGGCCCTAATGACGGTGCCACGTCATCACCACGGCGATGTGATCGCCGACGACCAAATCATGGCGGGTGTGCACCGGAGTGGCTCGGGTTTCACCTACAGGGAGGCTGCTTGGGCCTTGGCGGTCCTGCTGGAAAGGCGGCACTCGGCCGCATCCAACGGAGGTGGAGGGAGGCCACAGGGTTGCCGGAGTTGGGCTCGGCGATGAGGTCAAGCGGCGGGGCTCGGGTTCCATGGGCGCGAGGATGCAGCTCGAGGGCGAGCAAACGGAGGTGCTAGACAGCACCTAAAGGTCATCAGAGACACGTCGGAGCATCTAGTAGGAGCGGAGGGGCTCGGGGCACGGAGCTCGCCGGCTATAGTGGACGGCGGCTTCGGGTGCTCGCTGGGCAGTGACTAGGATGCAGTATAGAGCACGAGGGAGGAGGGGAAACGGATTAGAGCCCACAGCCGGATGTGGCGGTGGCCTCGGCGAACTCGGGAGGCACCAGAGCGAGTGGAGCATCGAGGGGGATCTTCGCAGCCGGGCGATGGAAACAAAGAAGGTGGCGTCGTTTTGGGTGTTCCGCGGGTGCGTTGCTTGGCGAGGAGGAAGAGGTTGTCGAGGCGGATCCATTGGAGCAGGCAGAGGGACGAGGGGAGCCCGGTGGACGCGGCAGCAACGAGCGGCGGCGACGGTGGCGCTCAGGTTCAAGTGAGAGAGAGGGAGCAGAGGGGAGGAGGGCCTCGGGGAAGAGTGAGAGGGGTCGGGGGCGGCGCGTGTCGACGTCCAGAAGATCGGGGAGGCCAGGCAGGCAGGGAGGAGCTGGCGCGGCTCGCCTGCGCGCCGGGCACGCAGCTGCTTCTCCTCCTGGCAAGAGGAAGAAGACAGTGCTGCCCCTGGTGGGCCGGGCTGGCTTTGCCCGGCTGGGCTGCTACAGTGGTGGGCTGGCTTCTCTCCTGGGCCAGGTAAGTAACAGGTACTCCCTCCTTCTCTGTTTTCTATTTAAATTACTGTTTTCTAATTATTTGCCTCTGTTTTGAGCTTAGGAAAAATACCAAGGCATTTCCTAAAATCCTGAAAATATTCGTGGACACTTGCTGAATTATTTCAAAGTGGCCCAAAAATAGTTCCAACATTATTTGAACATTTAAATTATTTATAGTATTTAAATGCCCAAAGTCAAATACAATAAGATTTAATTCAAAAATCCAGAATGGCCTAGAAATATGTGCATCATTTTTGGCAGAGGTTTTCACCTTTAACAAAATAATGAACTTTTCTTAGGAACATTTTGGGTTTATTGAAAATATTTTATAGTTGACCCTATTTGATTTAATTTTGGTGCTAGGGTTTGTCAATCCCCATTTCAACTTAAATAAAATTTAAACATGATGCAACAAGATGCAAACACCGGGCAGTACCAGCAGCTAGGGATGTGACAACTCACCCCCACAAAACAAGAATCTCGTCCCAAGATTCAAGTCGTGAGGTAAGAAGTCAGAGGGGTCACAAGCTAACACGATCTTCATGATCCAACTGTCCTTCTCAAGATGTTGATTCATTGCTTCATATTGATCTTGACGTCTTTGCTTTCTAGATCTTCATCCAACTCGATGACGTCGAAAGAAACTCTATCGGAAAGGATCATGGAAACTCTCCATACCGTGCTAAGGCAATTCACAATGATCGTTTGAAAGGGGTTCGGGGAAATGGCATACTCAGTTCGGAAAGGAAAACTATGGTTATAGAACAACTCGGCAAACGGGAGGCACATTCCAATTGATACCGAGGATATAACCTAGTGACTGAGTGTGCTCTCAAGAACTTGAGCATTTCCATAGACATCAAGGTTTTACCAACATCCGTGCTGAGGATACTGGCAACACATCTTACTACCATGATGAATAGTGATGGATGATGCGAATACAAAGGAAGATAACACCTTCTCAGACTTCCCCTTAGCAAGGCCAAGAGAACGAAATCTGGATGATCGACCGAGAGACATTTAGCACCCCGCTTATGATGTTCTCCTTGATGTTCTAGCTACCACGATCATGCTTAAAAGCATCGACATGGCCATCAAGCAAAGGTCGGACTTCGGGAGCACAAAAATCCATAAGGAACAACTTGTGGAATAAGTCATACCAAATCCTCATGGAGAAGGGTTGAATTGCTTGTTCAAGATACTACAATAATAGATCTTCCGGCTAGGGGTGTCGGCCAGAACATCAACCTCGCCGGGACCTACATCATAGATCTTGGAAATGTTCCAGCCATCATATCTGCCTAAGATTCAGATCTGGCTGGTAACATGATATTTCAGACATCATGTCTGGAAAAGAAAATTTGCAACACAAACCGACGGGATGTCGTTGCGGGATTCTCGGGAAATGAACTACGATAGCAAGCTCCAAAACATGAGCTGGTTCTGCTACAAACCTGTGAACACACTGTCCAAGACAAGCATGACCACGTAGTAGTCTTATAATAAAACCCTACCGAGTTCAGGTGGGGGACCATCATCGAGGATAACAAAATCTTGTACAAATCCGTCTGGTACCTTCAGGACTAGTAGTTAGAAATTATTATCCTTGAACAATTCAATCAGTGGCTTGGCGTGCTAGGAAACACATATGGAGTGGAGGCGGCCAACCTATCAAACCATAGAGCACTTCGCACATATGCATGACTATCTTGGGATGATTCGGAGGAAGTAAAAAAACTTGCTCGAATTCACGGTGGCAACTTACATCAAATGCACGTGAATTAGAGGAAGTCACTTCTTCCATCCAAGCATAATCTTCATGAACGAAACACGAAGGCATTGCTTACAAAGTTTCCAACACTAGGTTGATGTTCAACATGAATCATGGGGAGACAAAAAGTTGCCGATGGGCTCAACAACATCTCATCGGAATTTCCATATCACTGGACTTCCACCATCATGGGAACACGGTGATAGCATTGGTCAGACCAAAAGATGTAATGTTGTATGCTCGAGGGATCAACCACGAGTAAGACAACACTACGAACATCGCTGGTTCTGATTTGACTTGATGATAGCCCATACTCAAGTCAAAGTTTTGGCAAGACAACAGATCCAACAACTGATCACGAGGACCAATCGATTACGCTATCATCTTTCTTCAACACACACTACACAAGAATATCCCTTTGGAACGAACTAAGTTAGGCAAGCTTTTATCTTCCAACTCTCCAAGTTGTTGTTTAGCTTAACCAACTAGCTCAGGGTATCCAACACAGATTCTTGGAGAAAGGGTTGTTTACAAGAAAACCAACTTGATCACGAACTCAACATAGCGGTCAGGTGACAACCTGGTGATACTTCCGAGAAGATATTCAGAATATCACGATCCACCGATATATTACTAAGCTCGAGAACAATCTTGCTTTTCAGGGCAAGACGATATGATCAAATAAGCAAGGGATTAAATAATCCTAACTCATTGATCAAAGAGTGCACCAGAAATAAGGACTAGGTAGCACGATCAATCTTAGGATGATGATTTAATAACCAACATGCTAAGAATGAGAATATTGTCCATTAACTACCAAGCAACGAGGTTGCTAGGAGTATTGATTTCACACATCACAGTTCACTTGTCGGCATTCCGGTTACAACAACACGGGACCGAGGAATGAACAATGATGGCGAGAAGTATCACTACGTCAAGAATTCACAAGAGGTGGTGCAATTCTCATGACACTCTTGACATAAAGATGGTAACACTCCAAGGTAGAACAGAACAAAAGCTGAATTGGCATTTTGATCTGCGGAATACAACTACTTTGACCATTCCAAGAAATGGATGAGGTGCTGGAGTTTGTTTCTCCTAGTCATTCCAGAACAGAATGGCTTGACGGACCACAAGAATAACAGGCATCGATAAACACGATCACACACATGCCCTTGACTATCAATTGATAGACGAAGGTCGAGAACAACTAAAAGAGCAACTCAAAGGAACATATAATTTTACGAGTTGCGGATGCATAGAGTAGTATGTCGAGCAAAGCTCAACATTTCTTCCAGATAACCCTTGCAGAGAAGGTAGAACTGGCAGATTCACAATTATGAATGGAGAACTCCTCAAGAGTACTCTGATTGTGATCCTTCGGTTCAGCGAGGAACTTCTGCCATAAGCGGTTCATAGTATTTGGAAGAAAAAAATACCAGGGACCTCGAGGACTATCGCAAAGTTACTAATATCCTAAAGGAACTAGCAAACAGCATCAACAGGAGGTAAGTAGGGTGAACCTTGGGTTCAAGAACCCAGGAATAGAATACCTACTACTAAATGGCATCACAGGATGCTTTCAAGAATAATGGCCAGAATCATCATATTTGGGGATACAAAAGCATTGCTAGATTACTAGGTGACTTCCTAGAACACCTAGGGTCATAATAATAACTCCAACATATGTGTCGAGGCAGCGGAGTACCTCAACATACTAATTTCTGCGATTAATCTGGCCCAAAAGGACCTTCGGAACGGTAAAAAGGAATTTGAAATGCATCGGACTGTTTAGAAATTTGGGATGACTCAGACATCATAACGGCTGTAAATGCTCAAAATGATTTGAGACATCCTGCAAAATAGTGGCATGACCACTCAACATCACAATAACAAGGTTCGAGACCAACTATGAACACACGGAAGTAGTAGAAACTGAGCGGGGCTAAAACCAGCAATCCTAAAAGTCTATGGATTAGTAACCACGTCATCCTAATAGATAGATGAGAAGCCTAGTTCTTAATCCCGTAGAAGAGAAAAGGATGACTCGGATCGAAGGCCATGAGGTATAAGGAGTAAAAAGAGCCTTACGTTCCCTTCCCCAATCAATTCCCTTACATAACTAAAGCATTTCTAGACACAACTTGACCGGTTTGGCTTGGTAATCCTCTGAGCGATCAGGCTCACGATACCAAAGCTGTCAGGACCCGATTCGAAATCACATCGATCTAGCCGGTAACACCTCATATCACTTTGTGGCCTCACGCACGGTATTCCCATGGGTGTCGCCTTACCATGGCCGGGACCGTTTATGCCTTTTGGCTCACGCATATGATAGTGTCGCTAGCATCCATATGATGAGAGAACCCAGGCCGACATGGCTAGTCGTGAACCCAAAGCGGCACTAACCCATGGGGACAGGCATGCATGAATCACATCGAGCATGTCGGTCGTGACGTGTGAATCCGGGCTGTAACCTTTGGGCTAACAGAGGGCTCAGGGAACCCGTACATGTGAGCTAAGCGGGACTCCGGATGTCACCGCGTGACATTTCCCGAAGAGACGGAACCACGAGCAGTGAAACACATGCCGGCCAGTCAAGTGTCTAGGGCAGTAGTGCTGGGCTAGCAGGACTCCGGTGAACCGGGCTGTAGTGGACTACTATTGCTTAGGAAGCACTAGATCACATTTCCCATATGAGAGGATGCCAAGGATAAACAATTACATTGTCGGATCCCACACATACCAAGCATTTCAAACATACACACAATATGCTCGATATGTGTAAATACAACATGGCATCACAACATAACTCTACGACTCAATTATTTATTCATTAGGCTCCGAGGAGCGAGATATTACAAACATGGGTCTCATGACCCAACATTGAAACATACAAGTCAAAGCACAAGCGGAAGCTTAACATGTCTGAGTACAGACATCTACAAATGAAAAAGGCTGAGAAGCCTGACTATCTACCAGATCCTTCCGAGGGCGCAAGATCGTAGCTGAGGTAACAAGCTAAACGTCGAAGTCCACGCGGAACTACTAGCGAGACCGAAGTCTCTCTGCAAAACATAAAATAGGCAAACATGAGTACAAATGCACTCAGCAAGACTTACATCAGAACTAACTACATATGCATCATTATCAACAAAGGGGTGGTGGAGTTTAACAGCTGCAAGCCAGCTTTGACTCGGTGGCTATCCTAAACTACGACTGCAAGTAACTCTTTTGAGGTGGCGCACACGAGTCCACAAATTCACCATATCAATACACCACTATGGATCCGCTCCGTCTCTCCCTACGAGAACGCCATCCATAGCACTCACGCTTATCTTGCGCATTTTAGAGTATCCACTTTCACTTGTCTATGAACTGATATAGGCAACCCGGAAGTCCTTTTCACGGACACGGCTATTCGAATAGATCATATTAACCCTGCAGGGGTGTACTTCTTCACACTGCGCTCTAGCCACTTACCACCATGTACACGTCGTGTATCTCGGCAACCTTCAAGCGGAAGCTTTGGCGAGGAGTCGCCACGACGACTAACCACACAAGTCTCTAGTTCAGGTTTATCGCCTATTCGGGTTCCATCCGCAAGGAGATCCGGCCGGGGTGTCGCTCACGGCCCCAAACGATGTGAGCAGGGTTCCCGAGACACCAAACGGGCGCCCGGTACACCGTGCCACGGTGTATCTACCGCATCATAGCCCACCCCTAGGGTCAGCTTTACGCACGGCCTCCAACACATATCCTACAAACACCAGAAACTCGTTGCAACTCCTGGACAGAGATCGAGGCGATTAATAAGCCGAGAGGGGCCGAGTTACCGGAACCCAATGTGTGGTAGTAACTGGTTCATGGATCAAAACACAGAACTCAGTTCCTGAGGACGGCTGCAATGAGACAACCCACCATGTACTCCTACATGGCTTCTCACCTCTACCTTTACCAAAACGTGTTCACACACTTAGCTCTCAACAGTAGGACATGTTCACACACCTCCGATTCATCCCGATGAATCAGACCTGACTCAACTCTAAGCAGTAGTAGGCGTGACAAACAAGCATGTATGAGTAGGCACATCAGGGCTCAAACAACTCCTACTCATGCTAGTGGGTTTCATCTATTTACTGTGGAATGACAGGTCATGCAAAGGATAAAGGGCTTCAGCTAGCGCAGCAAGTAACAGATGAATCGTTGTTTTCCTAATGCAGTAAAAGAGAGCAGGAGCGAGAGAGTGGGATTGTTATTGGATTGAACAAGGGGTTTTGCTTGCCTGGCACTTCTGAAGATAATATAGTTCTTCATCGGTGTCATCGAACACGTCGTCGGAACGTCGTCTACCCGGAGGGGATAACACTAGCAAACAAGAAAGAACACAATCAATGCAATACAACAATATGATGCATGGATGTGACATGGCAATATGCTGTGGTTTGAGCTAATGCAACTAGCAACATATTAAATGAAGTTGGTTTGAATACAAGATTCAAATTCAAACTCCATATGTGATATTCAGATGCCATTTAATTGATTTGACCTGATCAGGAGGTATAAATTGTTTAAACATGCATGAAAATTATACAGATGGATAGATTGGAATTTTCTGATCATTTTTCATATATAATTTATTTCATTTGGAGTTACGGTTGAATTCCTATGATTTTTAGAAGTTTTGGGCATTTTCTGGAATTTCCTGAATAAGAATAAATCCAGAAAAGGGCATTACTGCGTCAGCATTGCGTCATCTTGACCTCGGCAGGTCAGCAGGCGGGTTCAGGTCAAACCTGACCAGTGGGGTCCACTGGTCAGTGGCTGAAACTGATTAGTGTCGGCCGACATGTGGGCCCGATCAGTTGACTTGGCCAAAGTCAAACCGACACGTGGGGTCCATAAGATTAACACTAATCTAAGCAGGAAATAAAGCTGGAGTTAATTAGGGAGTGGGGTCCATGTGTCGATTGGCTTAGGGGGTTGGTTAGCAGGGTGATTAGGCCCTAATGACGGTGCCACATCATCACCACCGGTGTGTGATCGCCGGCGACCAAATCCGCGGCGGGTGTGCACCGGAGTGGCTCGGGTTTCACCTACAGGAGGCTGCTTGGGCCACGGGCGGTCCCTTGGAAAGCTGACACTCGGCCGCATCCAACGGAGGTGGAGGGAGGCCCTGGGGTTGCCAGAGTTGGGCTCGGCGATGAGGTCAAGCGGCGGCGGGGCTCGGGTTCCATGGGCGCAGGGATGCAGCTCGAGGGCGAGCAAACGGAGGTGCTAGACAGCACCTAAAGGTCATCAGAGACACGCCGGAGCATCTAGTAGGAGCGGAGGGGCTCGGGGCACGGAGCTCGCCGGCCATGGCAGACGACGGCTTCGGGTGCTCGCGGGGCAGCGGCTAGGATGCAGGATAGAGCACGAGGGAGGAGGGGAAACGGATTAGAGCTCACAACGGGTGCGGCGGTGGCCTCGGCGAGCTCGGGGAGGCACCGGAGCGAGCGGAGCATCGAGGGGGATCTCCGGCAGCAGCGATGGAATTGAAAGACGGTGGCGTCGTTTTGGGCGTTCCTCGGGTACATTGCTTGGCGAGGAGGAAGAGGTGGTCGAGGCGGATCTGTTGGAGCAGGCGAGAGGGGCGAGGGAGCCCGGTGGGCCAGCGGCAGCAATGGCGGCGGCGACGGTGGCGCTTCGGGTTCAAGCGAGAGAGGGAGCGAGGGGAGGAGGGCATCGGGGAAGAGTGAATGGGGTCGGGGGCGGCGCATGTCGACGTCCAGAAGATCGGGGAGGCCAGGCCGGCAGGGAGGAGGCTGGCGTGGCTCGCCTCTGGCATGAACGCTGCTTCTCCTCCTGGCAAGAGGAAGAAGACAATGCTGCCCCTGGTGGGCTGGGCTGGCTTTGCCCGGCTGGGCTGCTACAGTGGTGGGCTGGCTTCTCTCCTGGGCCAGGTAAGTAACACGTACTCCCTCCTTCTCTGTTTTCTATTTAAATTACTGTTTTCTAATTATTTGCCTCTATCTTGAGTTTAGGAAAAATACCAAGGCATTTCCTAAAATCCTGAAAATATTCATGGACACTTGCTGAATTATTTTAGTGGCCCAAAAATAGTTCCAACATTATTTGAACATTTAAATTATTTATAGTATTTAAATGCCCAAAGTCAAATACAATAAGATTTAATTCAAAAATCCAGAATGGCATAGAAATATGTGCATCATTTTTGGCAGAGGTTTTCTCCGTTAACAAAATCATGAACTTTTCTTAGGAACATTTTGGGTTTATTGAAAAGATTTTGTAGTTGACCCTATTTGATTTAATTTTGGTGCTAGGGTTTGTCAATCCCCATTTCAACTTAAATAAAATTTAAACATGATGCAACAAGATGCAAACACCAGGCAGTACCAGCAGCTAGGGATGTGACAGATTGAGTTCGGCATCCGCGGACTCGCAGGGTTCGGAACTTGTCGCCGGAGACGAGTCCGGGGTTCCATTGATGCAGATATCATATGAAGTAGAATCCGTGTGCGGCTTCAACGCCGCTGGATCAACAGCCTCTGTGACGGGGTTGAGCCTCCCATCTTCGGATGACTCGATCTGATTCAGATCTAAGGCCAGAGTTGTTGCGGGAGCTATCTCCTGGATGGGGCCCGATGATAGGTTTAGGCCATGCTCATCGGGGCGAAGGGGCGCGGTGGCCGCGGTTTCAAATCCTTTGAAGATCAAGTCTCCGCGGATGTCCGCGACGTAGTTCAAGCTCCCAAATCTGACCTGATGGCTAGGGGCGTAGCTATCGATCTGCTCCTGATGGCCAAGGGAGTTGGCCCGCAGTACGAAGCCGCCGAATACGAAGATCTGTCCGGGGAGGAAGGTTCCTCCTTGGACAGCGTCATTGCCGACGATTGAAGGGGCCATCGAACCTTTCGTCAACGACATAGTGGAACTCTCAATGAAAGCACCAATGTCGGTGTCAAAACCTGCGGTTGTCGGGTAGGGGGTCTCGAATTGTGCGTCTAGGGTCGATGGTAACAGGAGACATGGGACACGATCTTTACCCAGGTTCGGGCCCTCTCTATGGAGGTAATACCCAACTTCCTGCTTGATTGATCTTGATGAATATGAGTGTTACAAGAGTTGATCTACCACGAGATCATAATGGCTAAACCCTAGAAGTCTAGCTTTGTATGACTATGGTAATGGGTATATGTCTATCCGGACTATGCTCTCCGGTTTATATAGACACGAGAGAGATCTAGGTTTACATGGAGTCGGTTACATCAGAGGGAATCTACATAGTCGGTTGCCAAGCTTTCCTTCCACACCAAGTAGAGTCCAATCGTGACACATGTACAGTCTTCGGTCTTCATGTATTCACAGCCCATCAGTCCGGCCCAAAGGATAACAGGCCGGACGCCCGAGGACCCTTTAGTCCAGGACTCCCTCGGTTACTCTCTTCTTCTTCCTCTTCATCCTCTTCTTCCACACTAGCCTTGGCCTTCAAAGCAAGGTTGGGTTTCTTTACCTGTTGAGAGCGCAACACCGCATTGTCGGCGGTCTTGTCCAAGATTCTCATAGCAACAAACTCATCCAACATTTCACTTGAGGACAAGGTATGGAAGTCCGACCTTTGACGGATGACGGATGACATGGCTTTACGATAGGGCATCCTGGCCTTGAGAAACTTGCACTTGATCCAATTGTCATCCGCATCCTTGCTCCCATGATCTCGGGTGAGACCACGAGAGTGGTTAATCTCCGGTAGAGCTCACGAGGTTCTTCATCTTCATTCATCGCAAACTCATCGACTTCATATTGCACCACTTCATAGTTGGAGTGTTGAATGCTTGCGCTTCCCTTGTAAATGGAAACAACATGTTGACATGCTTCCTTGGCCAAGGTGAAATGTCGGAGATGCTTAATAACTTCAGGTGGAATTGCATCTTGGATGATGAAGAGAGCGGACTCATTGAATTTACTATCCGTGGCTTCTCTAGGGGTGAAGTTGCTTGGGTCATGCGGGTAGAAACCGTGCTCAATAATTCTCCAAATATTAGTGTTACTATGATTTAAATGACGTTTAAAGCGATAGACCCAAGAAGCAAAATCCTCATTTTCACAAACTTAGGAGGAGGACCAACATGATTCAAATGAGTGGAGGGAACCGGTCCTCCATACGTAATTGGAGGTTCAACATGGGCAAAGATGCCATTTCCACTTGACCACTAGATAAAGGAACTTTATCACTAGTAGCTTCCCCTTGTCGAGTTAGCATCCGCCACCTTGTTAGTGGGATCACCCACTTTCATTGGTGCGGTGGATAATTAAGGCCTTCTAAAAACTTGTTGAACATGCCTTCAACCTCGGTCGTCATGGAGGTTTTCATTGTGTCCAAAGATGCATTGAATTCCTCACGAGAGACCGAGGATCCCCCATCGGCCGTAGACAACGAGGGAATCACACCGGGGTGCTCCTCCCCACCGTCTACGGTGTCAACCATACTCTTTGGACGGCAAAGTCCTTAATAAAGAGATGAGTCTCTGATACCAATTGAAAGGATCAATATAGTTGACTAGGGGGTGAATAGGCAACTAACAATTTTTAGCTTTTATTTACCAAATTAAAGTTTGCATCAAAGTAGGTTGTCTAGATATGCAACTAGGTGAGCAAACTATATGATGCAACAACAACAAGCACACAAGCAAGCAAGGGATACAACACAATATAAGCTTGCACAAGTAAAGGTGAGAGATAACCGGTAGCGGAGCTGGTGGAGACGAGGATGTGTTACCGAAGTTCCTTCCCTTTGAGAGGAAGTACGTCTTCGTTAGAGCGGTGTGGAGGCACAATGCTCCCCAATAAGCCACTAGGGCCACCATATTCTCCTCACGCCCTCACACAATGCGAGATGCCATGATTCCACTATTGGTTCCCTTTAAGGCGGTGACTGAACCATTACAAACAAGGTTGGGGCTATCTCCACAACTCAACTGGAGGCTCCCAACGATACCATGGAGCTTCACCACAATGGAATATGGCTCCGAGTTGACGTCAACCATCTAGGGTGCTCAAACACCCAAGAGTAACAAGATCCGCAAGGGATTAGTGGGGGGAATCAAATTTCTCTTGGTGGAAGTGTAGATCCGGGCCTTCTCAACCAACCCCTAAAGAATCAACAAGTTTGACTGGCTAGGGAGAGAGATCGGTGAAAATGAGCTTTAGAGCAACAATGGAGCTTGGGGGAAAAGAGGCGGGTCAACTTGGAGAAGAAGACCTCCTTTTATAGTGGGGGAACCAATCCAACCGTTACCCCCTTCTTCAGCCCGCAACTGTCGTGGAATTAACACGTCAGATGTCCTAGTGTAAGGACTTAGTCGCGAGGCCAATGCATCTATGTGGTAGCTTGAGAGGGGTTGAGCGGAATCGAGAGACGCATGGCGGATCAACACGCAAGAAAAGGGTTTAGACAGCTTCGGGCCCCGGAAACATCATCCGGTAAAAACCCTACATCTTTGTTTGAGGCTAGGTCTCATTATCATCACGAGGAGTCGCCGTAAACCGGCCCTCCTCTTTGTGTCTAGCCCTAAGATTGTTTCTTCTTGCTTGTAGCTTGTCCCTCTTTGGGAGCCCTGCCCTCCTTATATATGTTGAAGGGCGGGTTACATGTGGAGTCCTATTAGGATTAGGACTAGTCTATCTCTAATGCAAACCGGATACAAGTCCTGGTCTTAACTCCTTGTAAGGTAAATATTCCTCATGCCTTTCCTCTTAAACGGGCCCACAATAGTTGAACCGGCCTTCATGAACCACCAGACGGGCCACGGGTCTTGTCGCTCCTCGACCCGTCCGCGGGTCACCGAGTGAGTTACAACGTCTGGCGGAGTTCTTTGGTAAATTACCAGTGCAGGCGGGTCACCGGATGAATATCGCCAAGTGCCGGCGGGACCTCAAATAAACCGCCAAGTCTGGCGGGTTAACTTCCGGCGGTTTACACATGAGGTATATCCCGACATTAGCCCCAAGTTTAACTTGGATTTATCCATAGTAAACTTATGCTGCAAAATAAACACCAGAACAAATTTGGCAGGTTGTGCTCCGGGTTAATAATTCTTGTAGACCGGCGCCTGATCGTCCTTAAGTCCTTTGTCATTTCCTTCTTCTAGAAAATCTGGGTCAATAACCAGCTTCATACTCAAATTGCTGATGTTGGCTTCTTATAGAAAAAATATTGTGAAGAATAATCCACTTGAGTCGGCTTCCAAAGCGCGGTTTAAGAAATATTGGTCTTGAAATACTCATCGATATTCAACGGTTTGAAGATGCGAGAACTTGCAGTTTTATCATTGCCAAAGACTGTCGGGTTATAAAAACTTGATAATGTCGAGTCATGATTATTGCAGACACGGTTCATGATTATTTATAGCGCGGTTCATGATTATTAATGACGCTGGGTTGCAGCCACAGTCATAATGATTGGTGGCCTTGGGTCAACCTAGTTTGCTCAACGAGAGAATTTGACAATATTTCTTCGATAATAATATAATACCTGTAGCCCCCAAGTCTTTGAAGCGAGAACAAAGTGGTGGCTTAAGACTTTGCTTCAATATAAATACTGCCACTTTCAAAGAAATCCATGTTGTTCATCCCAGTGACTAGTAAAAACTGAATACTCCATATTATGTAGCCCCCAAGTGTAGCCCCCAAGGGCCGGCTCAGTAAGATAATATTGAGCTGGGACTTAATATATACTTCAATGAAAATAACATCATATGATGTAACCCCCATCATGGGACTTGAATCCACGTCCACAAGGTTAAGAGCCTTGTGCTTTACCCACTGAGCAGTGGACCCTTCAATATAATGAATAAAAAGCTTTGTACCTTCAACTGTTGATAGGAGCAATTGGTAGCCCCCAAGGGCCGACTCGTTATAATGTGATGAGTCGGGTCTTCAATAATATGAGCAAAAAATTAATTTGCATTAGCCCCCAAGTGTCATGGTGCATGCTTGCGGCAACATGAGACTTGCATATTTGATATAATCTCAACTTAAATAATGTAGCCCCCAAGTGCCGGGTCGTAAGCCTGCAGCGACTCGGGACTATTCCCTCCATTGTAGAATAAATCATACCCCTTGATGAAATAATAGCCATTGCACTGAAGCGACTTTGAAAACCTCAATCATAATACTGGTTATTGATAACCATAATAAAAATCTAGCCATGTTGGCTTATTCAAGATAATATAATCCGGTATGAAAAACCTTATTCATTCAATATCATAATGAAAATTCAGCCAAGTTTGGCTATTTGAATAATATAACCCAATGATTTATAAGCGCATGATTCCAATGGCGCAATCCAAATATCTTGGCGACTTATAGTCCAAAGCCAGGCGGGTTAACAAGCAGCGGATAATTTCTCATCATATCTTGGCGACTTATCGTCTTAAAGCCAGGCGGTTTAATAAACATCGGATAATTTATCATCATGCCTTATTCAACCTGTCTCTGCATACAACAAGTTTAAAGTGTCTGGCGGTTTACCGCGGGAATGAATCATAATGCCCAACATATAACCCAGGTTTATAACAAAGGCTTCACTTAAGAATAATCAGTGTTATATATCATTCATGTGACTTTGTATCACATCATTGGTTTACCTTCTTTTTGTAGTAATGGTGATAACCCCTATCTTGAGTAATGATTACTCATTTCATCTTTGTAGCCGGTTTATGATAAAACCGTGCGGGTTGTGATAAACACGGATTAACCATATATAATATTGGCGACTCGTAGTCAAACCCGGACCCGAGCGAGATAGTCTCCGGATTATGATTTGATCATGTCTTGACAACTTGTAATTGAAAGTCAAGCCAGGCTAATGAACACCGGTTTACTCCATAATAAGATGGTAACATCAAACCGGGCAGATAGTCTCCGGATTAAGATTTGACCGTGTTCCGCCAATTTGTAATTGACAGTCGAACCGGATTAACAATGTCGGTTTAAAAAACGCAACAAAAATCAAATAACAGTTATGAAAAAATATGGAAGCAAAAGCAATGATAAAACCGTTTGCAAAAAGAGGCTTTACTGAGCCGATCAGATGGTGTTACCATGGTCGGACACGACCAAGCTCCCAATAAGGTGTAGCTATGGTTCAAGTCAGCCAGGTCCCCAAGCTGAAACCGTGGCATTATGCCGATCAAGTGGTGTGGCAATGGTTCGGGTTCGACCAAGCCCCAAGTGACTCTATGGCCTTAGGCGATCAAGAGGCGTGTTGGTTCAGACTTGACCATGTCCCCAAGTGATCTGGTGGCTTTCGCCTATCAAGAGGTGTTGCATTGGTTCGGACACGACCAAGCCCCCGAGTGATATTGTGGCATTGCACCGATCAAGAGGTGTGACTATGGTTCAGACATGACCAAGCCCCCAAGTGATCAATAATATGATAAGCCAATAAGGCATGATACCCATGTTTGAACCACGCATCATGGCAGCAGGTCCTCCTTGGCACCCTTTAACTTTTTGCAAGAGATAAATCCTTCTTGAACCGGAATTTTGAACCGGATATTGAGAGTTTCAAAGCTTTGTGGGAGACATCTTTCCCTTGAACCGGATTGTAAACCGGAATCTTCATTTTCGGCGGAAATTTTCGATGGCCTTTCAACTCGAACTTGCGAAGTTAATTCCTTTTGAACCGGACATTTTAAACCGGATTTGAGAGCTTGAGCTTTGTGGGAGAACAGATTTCTCTTGAACCGGATTGTAAACCGGATATTTGATAACTTCGGTGAGACTGACTTCCATTGAGCCGGATTGTAAACGGAATCCTTTACGATGACCGGAACTTCTTCATTGAGCCGGGATTTTGTAGCTATCATCTACTTTCTAAGCGGAAATTTTACGACGGCCTTTAAATTTTCACCAATATAGCGGTAGCCTCTGGAACCGGGTTACCTTCCTCCAATGACCCGAGTTCTTGAATCCATTGAAACCGGCTAATTTTGCCGAGCCATACCATTGTAGCCCCCGAGTCTCAAGATGACTCGAAGAGTTGGCTTGAGATTCTCCATATTTGACCATAGCAGAAGGTGTATATCATTGGTGTTGATAACGTGATGTGAATCCACAGAAGATTGAGGTGACTGCGGCGGGTTATAAATGATCCCGTATGAGCCGTGTCAGCAACTCGGCCAATGGCTCCTTCCAACTGGCGATTTGAAGTTAACCAAACTATAGTGGCGGCGACTTGTGCGCCTGCCCATTGAAACCACCAGTGTGTAGCGGCGGTGGGTGATAATTTGCCTCAATTTGTTGGAAGAAAACCGGCTACCCAAGCAGCGATTTGCTCATACTCAATAAGCAGCTCATGCGAGATAGGTGCGGCCGGTGTGCTGATGTAGACCAGGCCGCGAGAGCGGACAACAAAGGCGACCGCGGCGGAGGCAACACAGATAGCTGAGTCGGCGCGGTGTTTATAAGCCCGGCGTGGATGGGCGAGTTAGCCACATCATGTTGATGTAGTGAACAATTGTCCTGTCTCAAAAACATCACAAGCGGAGTAATTGTCCTTTGATAAAAATAATACGCGCTAATAAAATAGACCTTAGATGGATATCACCTGATATGTTAGGCCGGAAATTATCTGCCGCGGCGTTGATGATCACCATGGTGATGCTGAAATCAATCACGACTGAACCAGCCGCAGTATGGTAAGCCGACGCGGACGGGTGAGTCGGCCGTGATGTCTGTAAGCCGGCGCAGACAATAAGTCGGCCGCATGCGCGGACAGATGTAAACCGAACAGCGGGGGCGGCGATTTGCATGTGTATCCATCGAGCAGCATGGCCCGAAAGAACGCCAGTGCAAAATTATGCTGGCATGCGCTCCATGTCCGCGGTATAACAATACCTTTGTCATAAATAACTATCTTGCATAAAAGCATTGCAGATCACGACAAAGATAAATTGTTCTTTAACAAAAAAACAATATATGTTAAAAATAGACTCGGATGGATATCACACGGTATTTTTTATCGGATGATCTTGTGGCGCAAGCCAAGTTTAGATAGCCGGACCAAACAAGCATCAAGGTTTGTGTTTATTGCCTCTGATCAACATGCACGCTTGCTCGTCGGGCAGCTTCTTGACAACGATCTGGCGTCTTTGATGTAAACCCAAACGGCAGGGCGACCAGATTAAGAGAGCAGCTCACTAAGACCCATGCTCCTTTTTGTGTTTTGTATAATGGTCTTTGAACCAATCATGCGTACCGCACTTCTCCTCCATGTGAATGTTCCAATGGAAAGAAAATCAGACTTGACTAGTACTCCACGTGCCCGATTATATAATGCAGCGTAGCTTCACACACAAATACCAATCGGTGACCATCTACTCCAAGCAATGCACGCTCGGCGGGTGCATGTCCTGGAACAAGTGCTTGTGAACTGCACACAAAATACTACGAAGAACAGCTCATGTATGGAGACACTTGTCTTTTATTCAGACCAACAAACTTTCGATGAGCAATACCAGGTGAAGCACCCGGCCTTGGGCAGGATAGCGACGGAGTCGAGCCATCAAGCTGGCGGCTCGGGGCAGGCGTCCAGCGCAGCAGCCAAGGCGGTAGAACCGTGGACAAAGCTGCGAGGGAGGCAGGGGCGAGGCCAGCCAAAGGCAGAGGCGGACCACGCGGCAAAGGCAGGCCGTGGGGACGGCAGCGTGAAGGCTGAAGCGGGCTTGGTGCCGAGGCCAAGGTAATCCGGCAGCAGCCGCGAAACCCGCAGAGGTAGGAGCGAGCCGGCCATGGCGGCTCGTGGGGAAGGTAGTGGTGATCGGCGATGGAACCAGCGGTGAGCAGCAGTGATAAAGGCGGATGCAAGCGGCTTGGAGCATTCAACGATGAATGAGAAACCGCAGAAGGTCATGGCAATTCTGTAGAGGCGAGCGGCAGCAACTCCGGTCAGCGGCGGCTTGCGGCGTACGAGGCGAGTGCGATTCGGTCGGCGGCAACTTGGAGCAGAAGGCGCGCGCAACACGGGGGAACCTGGTGGTTCGGCGACACTCGGACGGGTCGAGCGACACGCAAAGGGAGAAGTGACGCCGGCTTCAAGAGGAGCAGCAAAGCTGCCAGGCGTAGCTGCAGCCACAGGGAGAAGCGACACCGGCCGAGGGGAGCGGCAAAGAGGCGGCGTGGCTGCAGCCACGGTGGCGGCTGGAGAGGCTCAACCCGGCGGAGGTAACTTCGCGGCGACTCATGCCCACCGAGGCGGTAGGTGAAGCGGGACCACACCAGCGGTGGGTTGTAGCGAGGCGGCGGCTGCGATTGAAGAAGAGGCCCTTGCGAGGCTGCTCGACCGGCTGCGATAGAAGAGCGGTGCGCTGACTCCGGCCAGCGGCTCGGAAGAAAAGGCGAGGCCGCCCGGCGACTCGGCACGGGACGGCAGCGGAGGAGCAGAGGGCCAGCTTCGGCAGCGAGCTGGCAGAGGGTTGTCCCGAGGCGTGCTCTGTTCGCCGCCGCGGCTCGGAGTCCGATTCAATCCTCAACCTGGTCTTCCTTCAATTCGTGGCCCCGATACCCTTTTTTTTGTCAGTTACCGTCTTTGATTCCCTTCAGGTAATTGGTCAAATCCCCTTGTGACTTGCTAAAATACTGGATTGCCTTGGGGCCTTGCCTCGGTTGATGTTGTAAATAACGTCTGGCGGATGGTAGGATCAATAATTCAATTGAGAAAGAACGGAACCCTAGTCCTTGGATAATTCAGCATACGACTTAGCGGTTCGATTTGTGATGGTCGCTTCGTAACAGCGATCCGTAAAACGCTGGTCTTATGCAAAGTTGAACAACAAATTTAAATCACCCAACAATCGCTCAGATCTGACTTAAAGCTGGCTGATAAAACCACAGCCCATATAAATTTCTTCAAGACTGGTTCTTCTTCATCCGAAAACTTGCAATTTCTTGATCCTGGATGAGATTCCTCCAAGAACTCAACACCACCGTGCACGGGCCCCACGGTGGGCGCCAACTGTCGTGGAATTAACACGTCAGATGTCCTAGTGTGAGGACTTAGTCGCGAGGCCAATGCATCTATGTGGTAGCTTGAGAGGGGTTGAGCGGAATCGAGAGACGCAGGGCGGATCAACACGCAAGACAAGGGTTTAGACAGCTTCGGGCCCCGGGAAACATCATCCGGTAAAAACCCTACATGCTGTTTGAGGCTAGGTCTCATTATCATCACGAGGGAGTCGCCGTAAACCGGCTCTCCTCTTTGTGTCTAGCCCTAAGATTGTTTCTTCTTGCTTGTAGCTTGTCCCTCTTTGGGGAGCCCTGCCCCTCCTTATATATGTTGAAGGGCGGGTTACATGTGGAGTCCTATTAGGATTAGGACTAGTCTATCTCTAATGCAAACCGGATACAAGTCCTGGTCTTAACTCCTTGTAAGGTAAATATTCCTCATGCCTTTCCTCTTAAACCAGCCCACAATAGTTGAACCGGCCTTCATGAACCGCCAGACGGGCCACCGGGTCTTGTCGCTCCTCTGACCCGTCCGCCGGGTCACGATGAGTTACTAGCGTCTGGCGGGTTCTTTGGTAAATTGCAGTCTGGGCGGGTCACCAGATGAATATCGCCAAGTGCTGAGGACCTCAAATAAACCGCCAAGTCCGGCCGGGTTAACTTCCGGCCGGTTTACACCATGGGGTATATCCCCGACAAAACCCGACACAAGAAAAAGCATCCTCGAATCGAGGCGGTAGCGTTGCCGAACTAGTGCAGTACTGCCGCCGATGCCCTGAAGCGGTACTACCGCTGCTGGACAACGGTACTGCCGCTTGAGGACCATGGGCGGTACTACCGCTCTGGCGGCGGTACTACCGCTTTCGCCTCAGAGTTTCCCCTTCTGTTTAAAACAGCAACCTCCAAGGTGAGGAAAGGAGCTAGGGGTGCAACAAAGACGTGTACGTGTTGATTCCACCCTAGCCTTTCCATTGCGGACCCCCTCTTGATAGTACGGTGTCTCCTACGACTCACGTCCACCAAACCGAAACGAAAGAGACTACACCGTCTTCACATAAAGCTTCGAGGGGAAGGAATCATCTCGTGCCAGTGACTGAATATCTGAAATACTCAACGCACATGATTAGTCCGCAAAAGCATTGTCATCAATCACCAAAACTACTTAGAGAGAGACATGCCCTAACACAACCCTAGTTCCCTATGTTTTCAAACACGGAGGTGGGGAAGCAAGTAAATCAATAGAATAACACAATAAGAACACTCAATTGAACAAGATCCAATCACACATGTGCTAAATCCACATACATAAAGAGGAGATACAAGGATCGAAATCCAACATAAGTAGGTAACAAAGGGTAGCTAGTTCATACCAATCCTTGAAAGAGAGAGGTCTCTAATCCTAGGAGGATCTTCCCATGAAGGGGTATTGAATCCTTTGGGGATCTTCTCACATGGAGGTCTTGATCTCCATGGGAGTGGTAAGTGGATCAGCAAAGCTCTATATCAAATCTGAGCTAATCCTTTGCTAACCCTAAAGCGTGGGTGGAGGAGGAGTATATATCACTACTAGGAAAAGGCCTACTAATGGCGCACCTAATTTGGCCCTTAATGGTGCATTAGTGGTGCGCCATTAGTGCCACGCCATTAGTATATTTTACTAATGGCGCACCACCGGTGCGCCATTAGTATCTGATGTACTAATGGCGCACCATTTGATGCGCCATTAGTATATACAACGATCGCCATTAGTATGCCTCCCGAGGGCCATGTATAGCAGGTGCTTTGGCATACTAATGGCGCTAACGGCAAGATGCGCCATTAGTAACCCGGCATACTAATGGCGCCTTTGTTTAATGATCGCCATTAGTATCCTTTGGCATACTAATGGCGCCGTGATGTGATGCGCCATTAGTATGAATATTAGGTTTTTTATTTTTTATTTTCTGTTTTTGCACAGGTTACAAAATGTATAATTGGACAAAATATAGATAGCACACAACAACAACAGATTCATCGAATACAATAGAAGATTAGTCTCTGAATACAATTCATCATATTAGTCTCTGAATACAATTCATCATATTAGTCTCCGAATTGAAAAGACCGAACAAAGATAGAACATTATATTACAAGTCTCGAGACTGCGAGTAGCGAGTTTGTCTTCACATTACAAGTCGATATCGATCATCTAAACTACCATCACATAGAAGAGAGCTGCGGTCAACACGATGAGCATCATCACGATGAAACTCGTCTTCATCCGGTTCCTCCAACGCTCCCTCCCCTCTCCCGCTAGATAGCGGGCGTATCTTGTAATGGTGCATCAGGAAACAGCCTAGTAATCTATTGTCAAAGCATCTAAAGTGCCTTCTTTTCATATATAATAACATGCATGGTGACGAAGAAACACTGAACCCTACATCAGGAAACAGCCTAGTAATCTATTGGCAAAGCAGTAATCATACAAGAAGGCAGGAAGGGAGCAGTAATCTATTGGCAAAGCAGTAATCATATTTTAATCATATTCATATATTTTAATCAAGTCCAGCGGGAGGAATCTACATAAAATTATATTAAAGAGTTGTAAAAGACCGGAGACTACATTGAGACTCATTTGTATATCATAGTTTGAAATGGCCGGGAGGAAATCTGGTGACAAATGTTGAAGAAAATGGCGAAAGAACAGTTTGCTTTGTGCTCACCACCTTGAGGGGAGGAGGCGACGAGGTCCGGGTGGTGGTGGTGCTCGGCGACACCTACATTGTACCCATGGGCATTCAACAATTTTGCATAAGAGAGCATGTCTTAGGCTCAACCACTTGTTCAGGTTTATGAAAAAATTTAACCAATTTAAGCATATGAATTGCCACGGGACATGTTATGTATGTACAGATTAACCAATTTTCTAACATACTACAAACTTTTGAACTGGGTCTTGCTAATACATACTTATGTCACTATATATCATCTGAAGCTTTTGGTCTCCATTATTTCCTCTTGTCGTAGTAGTAGTGTGCATGTGCGTTTCTTGACCAAAGCATAGATTGACCGCAAGTCAAGGTCTTCGATGTGGAAAGCACATAACCACTTGGAAAAGCTCTCCACTAATGCCGTTAGGGATCTCTCCACTAATCGACAAAAATATTTACACCGAAAGCTCCACTTGGAAGCTGGAGCCTATCTGCCCTAAAAAAAAAAAAGAAGCTGGAGCCTATCAAAAACGACCCTTCCCACCATATTAAGATGGATGGATGGATGGATCGATAAGATATCAGCCCAAAGCCAAAGCATGCACTTGCATCTCTGTCCCAAACATACATGGCCTCATTTGGATTTCCATCCATATCCATACCCATTCTCTTCTTGATCACCCTGCTGTCCACTTGTACCCACATCTTCTTTCTTCTCTTGGTCCAAGCAAGAGCAATGGCAGCGATCTTGATCTTGCCGCTCTGCTGGCTTTCAAAGGACAGCTCTCGATCCTCTCGGCATCCTTGCCGACAAGCTGGACCAGCACGCAATTTACGCCCTTTGGTTTGGTGTTGCATCTTGATCGGCGCTTGACAGAGCGTCCTAACTTTGGAAATGCCGGGCACTCCCCTCTATGGATCAATCACTCCACACCTTGGTAACCTCTCTTTCCTCTCGTATCTCAATCTCAATAATACAAATCTCAATAATACAAATCTCAAAATTATTAACCAATCGGGTGAAACATGCATGTGCTAATCAAACATGAAGGAAGGGCATACATATATGATTATTAACCAATCCGAGAGACTTTGCGGGTTTTCTGAACCAAACCAAGTGCCGATGGCGCTAGATTTTAGCCTTCGCATCATCACCACTACAAATTCCACAACAGCCACGACTAATTAACCGCATGATCGTAGAAAAGGAGAAAAAATCCCCACCGGTTAAACGAGCAGGCGAGCACAAAAATCCCTCCACCACGATCTACTACTTGGGGCGCGAATTCGCAGGAGCTGTAGGAGCATGGAATGGATAATAAGGAGGCGCATACCTAGAGGAAGAGACGACCACCGACGATTCTGCGAAGTTGAAGAAGAAGAAGTCGATCTGGACGGATGATGATGATCTCCTCCGTGTGCTCCGTGGATATTTGGGCTCCTGTGTGCGCTCAACGGTGGTGTCGGGGCGGCGCTGGCGACGGTGGTGTGGACGGGGCGGCGCTGGTGTCGGGGCGGCGTCGAGGGCGGCGGGGCGACGGTGGTGTCGGGGCGGCGCTGGCGACGGTGGTGTGGACGGGGCGGCGCTGGTGTCGGGGCGGCGTCGAGGGCGGCGAAGCGGCGGAGGTGTCGGGCGGCGTGGCGACGGTGGTGTGGACGGGGCGGCGCTGGTGTCGGGGCGGCGTCGAGGGCGGCGGGGCGACGGTGATGTCGGGGCGGCGCTGGCGACGGTGGTGTGGATGGGGCAGCGCTGGTGTCGGGGCGGCGGCGACGGGAGAGGAGAGGGGAAGGGGATCATGGCGAGGCGAGGGAGAGAGGGGATCGTCTGGTAGGGGCGGCACAATACTAATGGCGCACCACCCTCGGTGCGCCATAAGTACATAAATGCTAATGGCGCACCTCACCCAGGTGCGCCATTAGTATTTTTTTACCTTTCGAGCCAACAGGTTATCTACCACGACCTGATACACATCAAGTCTTCTCTACTAGCTCATTTGGTGACAACTAGTTCTCACACCAGGAGGTCCTGGGTTCGATTCAGGCTCCACGATTTTTTATGCATTTAAAATGCTGTTTGATACTTATTTGTGTTTAAATATGTTCAAACTTGTTTAAATCATAACAGTAATATTTTTATAAGACAGTAATAATTTTTAAAAAATATCATCAAACAGTAATGCATGCCGGTGGAGGCGGGAGGGTGCGAAGTGCGGGGGTGTGTGGCGGTTGAGTAGGGGAGGGTGCGGGGGGTCGGCGGGCGGTTGAGTAGGGGAATCGAGGGTGCGGCGGTCGTGGCGGCGGCAGTGGACCGAGGTCTGGCGAGGTGGGATAGCGATCGAGATGGAGGGATCGAGATCGAGTGTCCATGAAATTAAAAATATTCATGATAGTTCAAAAAGTGCCCATGAAATACAATCGAGAAATGAAGTCTCTGATTTAAATACAATCGATCTTAGCTAGCTATCTCTTCACAATCTTCTTGCCCTTCTTTTTACGCAAATGGAGTTCTTCTATGGAGCAGACGTCCTTTAGGTAGGGTGGTCATGCTTCTTCTTGTGGTGTATGCTGCTACTTCATCATCATCGTCATGTTCGATCCTCGGGTCGCCGTGCTTGTCGAAGTCTTGCTCATTGGCTACTCCATCCATTCGATGATCTTCCTTTTGCCTCTCCTCACGACAACACGTTGGGCTTTGGCGGGTCGGTAATGAAGAAGCATTGGTCCACTTGGGAAGCCAGTACCCATGGCTCATTTTTAGCGGTGACGTTTGCGCCCTTGATCTTGGATTTAACCCGGGTATAACCATGGTGGTGAAATACCGGTCTTCTTTTATGACGTTCTTGGCCCATCGACCACGGAACATCGGGACCTTCTCTCGGCGTAGCTCAGCTCCTAGATCTCCTCGATCCTTCCGTAGTATCTGTCCTTGTCGTTACGGTGTAGGATTCCATCGTTACCCGGAGTTACGATAACCATCGCTCTTCATGTCCTTGGCCTCGGTGTAGAATGTGTAGCCGTTGATATCGTATGCCTCATAGGTCATCGAGGTTGTGCTCGGCATACTGTGACAAAGCGAATATGAGTTGTTCTTCCGCGGAAGAAACCTCATGTAAAGGGTACGACAGAAGCTTCTACTTGAACCAACGCGTGAAACATGAGTTGTGCTCTTTGAGTATATCACCGTCCGTCCTCTGTTGGCCTCGGTCATTGTCGTCTTCTTAATAAAGGTTTTGTGCTCTACCACCCAAGGATCGACCACGTCTATGTGTTGTAGCGTGACTAGGTTTGCTCTTTCAAAGTCGTGAGTCGACCCTCGAAGTCGACATGCATTTAAGGGCGACCCTCACGGTAACCCCATCCAGCGAGCCTGCCGAGGTGCTGTTGACGGGCAGACCAGCGGGGTTCTCGATGCCTAGATAATTAAATGCGATGGGAGATGCACTCTTGATCGAAAGCCCACGGCTATGCTTCCTTACGGGCGTGACATGTTGCGAACGTATCCTTTGATGACACCATTCATCCTTTCGAGCGGCATCATGCTTTGTGCAGGAGCGTCGGCCGAGTTGGATGATATCCTCCACTATATGGACCAGCAGATGCACCATAACGTCGAAGAATGCGGGCGGAAGTACATCTCAAGCTCGCATAGTATCACCACGATCTCTTCCTGTATACGAGTTGCCTCACGCCAATCGACTTCCGAGAGATGACGTCGAAGAAGTTGCATAGGCCAAATAAGCGTTTGAGGGCGTGCGTGTCCATGATCCCACGGATTGCAACTGGAATTATCTGCGTCATCGGCCGCGTGGCGGTCGTGAGACTTCATCCCGCTGAACTTCTGCTTCGCTGGGTCTAGGTATCTGCTTATCTTCGCCGCGTAACCGTAAGGAAGTTTTACTCCTAGGAGGCAGGTGAAAAACTGCTCGATCTCCTCCTGACTTAGAGTGAAGCACGCGGGAGGGTAGTCATTTCCGGTCTTCTTGGCCTTTTTTCCTTTGCGACGACTTTACGTGTCTGCCGCCTCATCATCATCATCATCATCATCATTAGCGTGAAGCTCCTGCACGATGCCCATTGATTTCAAGTCTGCCCTTGCTTTGGCCCATCTTTGGTCCTCTACGGCATGTTGAGCAGGGTACCAAGCAGACTCTCGCACCGTTCTTCGTGATATGCATGACATCAAGGCTATGAGGCACACGGTGGATCTTCCAAGACGGCAAGTCCCGGAAAACAGACCTCGTTTTCCATACCTTGGCAATGACTCTGGCGCCTTCGCTTCTTTCCGGCTCTGGCGCCTTTTGCTTCTTTCGGCGGTGGGCAGTCTTTCCAATTTTTCAACAGCTTGTCTATTTCCTCGCCGCTCCTCGTACAGGCGTTTTGAGTTCGGTTTCACCATCGAACAGATCCTTGCGTTTCCTCCACGGGTCATAGTCGCGAAGCCACCTTCGATGTCCGATGAACACGGTTTTCAAAGACCGGGATCTCTATCTAGCTGGCGATACGTTGTGTCATCCATGCACCTGATGCATCCAGAAAATCCGTGGACCACCTGCCCTGCGAGATATCCGTAACCGAGATAGTCGTGCACCATCGTGAGCAGTGCGGCTCTCATAGGGAAATATTCTTTCTCTGCGGCGTCCCACGTATTGGCTGGCGTTTTCCACAGCGTGTCAAGCTCCTCTTTCAGCAGTCCCAGATACAGATTGATGTCGTTCCCTGGTTGTTTTGGCCCTTCAATTAGCATACTCATGTGAATGTACTTCCTCTTCATGCACAACCAGGGGGAAGCTTGTACATCCACACAAACACAGGCCAGGTGCTATGTGTGCTTCTCACGGCTGCCAAACGGATTGACTCCATCGGTGCTCGCGCCCAGCATGATGTTCCTTGGATCGTTCCCAAATTATGAGTCTTCGAAGTTCAACGCTTGCCACTGGCTCGCATCCTTAGGGTGACTCAGCATCTTGTATTTTTTATCTATCTCCGGATCATTTGCGTCATCTTCTCGCTTCTTCTCCTCCCTATCCGGCGTGCCAGCGCAGGAGCTTTGCTACCTTAGGGTCCGCGAAATACCGCTGCAGACGAGGAGTGATCGGAAAGTACCACACCACTTTTCGAGGAGCTTTCTTCCTCTTCTTGTATCGAGTGACGCCGCACACGGACATATGGTAGACTCAGCGTGCTCGTCCCGATAAATGATGCAATTGTTCATGCACACATGGTATTTCACGTGCGGTAAATCGAGAGGACACACGATTTTCTTCGCCTCCTCCAAACTGGTCGGGCACTTGTTCCCCTTGGGAAGGCGTTCGTGCCAGAATGACATGTTCTCGTCGAAGCATCGTCGGTCATTTTGTGTTTTACCTTCATCTCGAGCCATGAGCGTTACTTTCGGCGGGTATCCTCGGGCCTGCATCCTTCATACAATGGAGTAACCGCGTCTAACTCAAGTTGATCCATCTTGGCTTTCTCTCGGGCGGCAGCTCTGGCGTTATCCGTCGCTTGAGAAGCAACTCTTGAATATGAGGGTCCTGCACCTAGCCCATCGATGGTCCAGCGTAAATGCGCTCCGCCCGGCATCATCATCTTCATGATCATGCCCGTCGTCTGCTCCGCATCTTCCTCATCATCATGTCCTGCATCTTCTACATGATGACTGTATGCAACATCACCGTCGTGATCATCTCACAGGGATTCTTCGTCTTCTCGCCCGCCTGCATGGTGGTTGTCTTGCTGCCCTTCCTCATTTCTTGCCCGGCCCCCATGGGCGACTTCGTAGTCATCTTCATCACCTTGCCACCGATAGCCATCCATGAAACCACGCAAGAGCAGGTGGTCCCGCACCTGCCGGAATCCGGGTCCGCAATAAGGCTCTTGACTTGCATCTTCGACACGGACATCTTATCTCCGTCTCGTTCTTTGGAAGCATCTCGGCCTTCGCGGACCTCAAAAACCTATTCACGATGCCTTCGGTCATCGATGCGCACTATCAAGCGTTGAGGTAGAAACAAAAGCGATATTTTAGAACCAAACAAAAATTTGGCATGACTTTCCTAAAAATAGGACCAAAAGAATGCTTAATGCCAAAATTCTCAAAGCGAAATGAATCAACATTCCGGCAAAATATTGGCAACTATCGCATTTCAAATACCGGTACACCTCCAAGCACAAACACATATGCAACACCACAAACATATGCAACACCACGAACATACATAGATCTAGCTAGGCCATAAAAAGTGCATGTGCACATTGTTGTAGGGAGAACAACATAAATATAGCTTCCCCTTACTTACCTATTAAAACAAGGTAATTTAACCACTTAATTTGAATGAATCTATGGTGGAAATGAGGTGAAAAGAGGAGGCACCGAGACAAGGAGGAGGTGGAGAGAATGAAGTGGGGAGAAAGTGAGTGTGGGTAGGAGAGGCTGTCCAAAATATCTTGTTGCTGCCCACTTACTAATGGCGCACCAGCACTAAATGCCATTAGTAATCCAGGTTACTAATGGCGCACCTTCCGCGGTGTGCCATTAGTAGTTTTACAAAAAAAAAAATACTAATGGCGCCGATCCATGATGCGCCATTACTAGTTTAAACTAGTAATGGCGCACGGTTGATCGGCGCCATTAGTAGTATTGCAAAAAAAGGAATAAAAATATAATAAAAAACAACATTAGTGGCGCACATTCGACGGGTGCGCCATTAGTAATTACAAGTACTAATGGCGCACTTTATCCGGATGCGCCATTAGTATGTTTGGACAGGCGCACTAGTTCAAAAAAATTTTGATACTAATGGCGCACCCTTTGCTGATGCGCCATTAGTAGTTTCAACTCTAATGGCGTATCAGCAGGTGGTGCGCCATTAGTATATACTAATGGCGCACCAACTGTCTGGTGCGCCATTAGTGTCCATCCCATCTATAGCCCTTTTTCTAGTAGTGTATAGTCTAGGGGTAAGTAGAGGTACATTGGCCTCGGCCTAAGTCACGCACGCAGGCATGGTCAGGATGATCCAGGTCCTCATCTGGATTGCCCAGTTGTGTCATCGCAGCCATAGTTTGCCCGGATGTCCGGGTCGTCATTCGGATGTCTATGTGGGTCCAGATGATCCGGGAGTTGGTCCTTATGGTCCGTCTTCGTCTGGGTGCTTGCTGTACTCTTCGAGCGCATTGTCTGAATCAACTGGGAGAAGATCCCGATCGTCCAGGCTTTGTCCGGATCGTTCGGAGGAGGGTCCGGATAATCTAGGCAAGCTTTGTCTTGCTCCGTTTCTTCTCCGTCTTCATGGTCTTCTCCCTCCATCATTCGGCCTTGCTCCTTAGCTTCTTCATGGCTGGTTCCTTGGTACCTGAGTATGCAAAGTGTCTCCGTTTGAGGTAGTAGCCATGTCTCATGTGATTTGAAAGGGACTTGCAAGATGAGAGATGTCACCTTGTCTCGATAGCTCTTACACGTGCTTGTGTCATCGATCCACTTGGCATTTGGAGAGACGAAGGTAGGTCCACGGGGATGACCGTGGGATGCTTCGCATCACACGTGCGCAAGATCACACTAGAGAAGTTGCACGCCATTCCCCTCAGCCTAAAAGTTGAGTGCGATCAACTAACACAGAAACTGTTCCATTAGCCAACACTGAGGAAATTGCCAAGTCAGATGCTATTACTAACAAAAAATGACTCCACTGTCTCTCCTCAACCCATCTCTGATGTGAGGACAACAAATTAAATCTTCAGCCAAAGCCATCAATGCCTAAAGTTGGCAAAAGCCTCAGTAAACCCCAGTTCAACAAGGGTGATTTCTTCAGTGAGCAGAATTTCTTCATAGGCGCATCGCCTTATGACTTTTCAAAGATCCGGCGTCAACGATTCTGGACTACAATGCAGATGAATTTCTATTCATCACTACTTTTTGACAAGAACAAGGTTTTCCCACATTGCCATATTCCTCATATGGATATGGAATAACTACCATGCTTCACTCCAGTGTTAGTTGTTCTCATGATGTAGGGTTACTAAGCCTCTATTCTGACATCTGCGACTAGAATGAAGAGCTAATTCTTAAATTCTATACTACACTACATCTATCAGGATATGTTGATGGCATTCACTCTTGGGCCTTGGACTAGATGAATACACTCTATAAGATCCCAACCAGTAAATTGCTTTGAGCTCTCCCAGTTGATCCTCCTCAGGAAAATGCTCGTTGCATCTATGAAGAACCTGAACTTCCACATCATTTGATGCAAGTGTTTATGAACCCTCAAGATGAAGGAGAAGCTCCATGCACTACTTTTCTGGTGAAGGATTTGCTCTATGTGGCTCGTATTGTGTATCGTATATTGGCAAAAACTCTCAGTCCCATTAAAGGACACAATTCTGATACTGAAGAAGTTGTGGGAATCACGAAGAATCTGCTATTCAACATCATTCATGGTATTCCATTGATATCATGATTTCTTCATGAGGACTTTGGTCACTATTGCCTGGCCTCTGTTTGATCTGAAGCCCTATGCACCATGGATTATGAGATTCATCAGATCTCAAACTTCTATCAATTACATGGCTGACTGTCAAAATCATCTCAGCTACTTGCTGCTAGTTGAAGTTCTTCAAATCACTATTTCATCAGTCCCTAGCAAGGGTAAAGCTATTATTGATGAGGGTACACATCCCCTTGATGGATAATTCGGCCAGCCAGCATCTCAATCCACTGGTGATGACACTGCTTCCCAAGACACCGCATCAAATGCTTCAGAGCAAAATCATCACAGTGAAGCACCGTGAATCATGACAGATCATCAGCTGCTCATAAGCCTGCACCAGAAAGTGGATAGGAACCACGACTGGGTTAAGGGTCAACTTGCTTCTATTCTTCACAATATGACAATAACATAGAACTCAGTGAAGGAAAATCACTATTATGCCCATGAGATCTTTGACTGCAGCTGGGCCATCCTCTCACATATCAAGACAAATGAAGAACTTGCAGAGATGGAATTCCAACAAGACTTCGATTGGTCGATTCCGCCCAAGAAGAAGTACAAGAAAGTTCCATTTCCTCCTCTTTTGCCATATTCCCTGTCTCCGTCGCACTCAACTGACAAATATGAGAACCTCGAGGACACTGCATCAGGCCCTTCTGCTTCAAGCGACCCCAACATCGACGCTAGTGCTCCTCCACCTTCATCACGATGATTTCTTCAGGGGAGTTAGTGTCGTGGTTCTAAGTCTGACAGTAGAATGGGGGGTAGGTATGGAGAGGCAAGATCCTAGCTATGGATTAGTTGTATACACAAGGGATTTACGAGTTCAGGCCCTTCTCGGAGGAAGTAACAGCCCTACGTCTCGGAGCCCGAGGCGGTCATTGGATTATCTCCGTATGTGTTGCTGAGTGCGAACCCTTCTACCTGTGGAGGGGGGTGGCTCATATAGAATGCGCCAGGACCCCAGCCAGCCCACGTAGTAGAGGGTTTAAGGTGCGTTAAAGCCAGGCGTTGCTGGTAACGCCTTACATAAAGTGTCATTAAGGTCATAAAGTCTATTTAACTACTGACTGTTTGGACACCGAGTGGCTCTTGGACTCCTGGTGGTCGAGTAGGTCTTCATAGTCGAGTGTCTTTGAATCTGTCGAGTGGAAGCCTACCAGGTCGACTGGAAGGCTACTTCTCTTGTGAATGTCCTTGTGGAGGGTACCTTTGGGCAGGTCTATGACCCTACCCCAGGTACATGACTTCATCATTAGCCCCCGAATGAATCGAGGTTTGAGTGAGGAAGGAGTTGATAATCTTTCCGACCTGTTCTTCGTGTTGTGAGTGCGTCTTACTTTGGATCAACGACCTTTTAGTGATGGCATCAGCTTCTCTTTTAGTTGCCTTGATCCATTCTTCACGTTTGTCGAGTGAACTTTGTGAACCTGAGTATTTCCGAGCGACGGATCTGAGGAAATCTGTTATCTGACGAGTTGCTCTGCGGTTAGCGGATTTCGTGGGATCCGAATTTTGGGGAGCCTTGAAGCGAAGAAAACCGCACTTTTCGGATGGGATAAGATGATGACGCCTCGATCCTCGCGCCGCCTTTTTTCGCCACGTATCGTTACGCGGCGCTTTGCGGGATTGTGACGGGATTGCACTGGGCCTACCGGTCAGCCACTCGGAAGCGACCCCATATAAAGCGTTGGACCGGGCATTTTGAACAGTGCGTCCTCAGACTTCTCCTCTCTCCGCCTCCAAAACTTTCTCGCCACGCTCTCCGTCTGTCCAGCGCTGAAGCTTGGTACTTTTCTCGGCGGCGACCAGGGTGAAGGACAAGACCGCCGCCACAGAGCAGGTGAAGGGGCGGCAGCGAAGGCCAGGGAGGCGCGCCCAGTCAGGCGGTTCCTCTTCGTGGTCCAAGCTGCCGCAGGCTGGAGTCCAAGGAGGCGGATCCGATCGACCATCACCGAGAAAGATCTCACCGATCCGGCCAACGAAGGACTGATCCCCCATGGGCGGCGAGGCTTCCGCACGGAGTGGCAACCGCAGCTGAAGAGGGTGAGTGCGTCCTCTGGCCACCCACGTAGATGGGGGTTTTCTCTGCCGCCAAATCCTTTTTTCCGGGGTTTCTGAAATTTTTGGAGTGCAACTCCACCATTTCACCCCAAACTCCATTGTGTATCTTGCTTTGCTTCGTTTAAGCTCTGAGAAATTTCTTGGGTTGTCGACCGCATTGGGGTCTTTTCAAGCACATATTCACCTGCCGCTCTCGGGCCGGTGAAGAAAAGCGAGCCCGAATGACGAGAGGACCCAAGTAATCCAAATGTGTGGGGACTCGGGGTCCGGATGAGGGGAAGAGCGCCTTTCCAGCTATGACTCTCCCGACTTCGGTTAGAGGGTGGCGGTCGACCTGGTTTCTTGCCAAGACCAGCCCGGCCTTGAAGGCGGTCATTGGGCTCCCTCCTTTCTCCATGAGTCGAGTGAACAAGCCATCTTCCTTGAAGGTGTTACGGAGGAGAAGGCCCAAGCAAAGGCTGGCGATGGGCGTGTAGTCCAGCTTATTAGCGATGGGGTGACCGGCATGGATCTCCTGGAGGTTTTTCTCCGTGGCGTATTCAGCCACTCCAATACCGAGGTCATCCGATGTGGATGTACTCTGGTATGGATGATACCACTCGGGTCCATCCGGAGGAGGTTGATGACGCCATACTGGAGAAGTGGATGACTGCCATCACAGGAAATAAAGACAACCCTCGCGGAGCTAGGAGGATTCCACCACTTTCGACCAGAGTTACCAACCCGGACAAGGTATCGCCGCTTATCTCCATCGTGATTTTGCTGCATTCATTCTGTTTTGATGTCAATTTAAATCGTGACTTTCACCTTGTTTTGTTGTCTTCTAGGTCACCATTGAGATGTACTCGATGCCCAACGGGGCGCAGGAAACAGCCGAAGAAGAAGAAGGAAGTGGAGCTGAGAGTCCGGAGGAATGGGAGTCCAACGGCGAGGAGGATGAGGAGGATGATGGCTCTGATAATGACGAGGAGGAGGAAAAAGAGGAGGAAGACGTCGACCCTCCTCGCTCGGAGGGGAGGTCCAAGTTGACGCGACCAGCGGCCGCAAGCGCGGTAAAGCTGTTGTGCCCACCGGTCGATCGTGAAGCGTCCTAGGACAACTTCTCCCGCGCCGACTGAGAAGCCGCCGAAGCAACCTCGAGCGACATCGTCAAAGCCGGCGAAGGTCCTGCCCAAGATGCGAATGGTCATCCCCACCATCTCCAGGTAACCAACAGAACCTTGTATTTCCTTTTTCAACATGAGTGAACTTTTGATCGACTTGATGACTGATCAGCCGACTCTTGAAATCTACAGCGCCGCTACCCCCGAGACTTCAGCCAAGTACGATGATCAGGAAATGGAGGATGCGGCCACTTCCAATCTTGGTAAGATCTCTGAGGTTTGACTTTTAGCCGACTGGAGCTTTTTAGTCGATTGGGCTTCCATGTTTACTTCTGGATCTCTCTTGTAGTTCCGCCTCACGTCATTGATCTCCCGATGATGACGAGGAAGCGCCATTGAGGAAGAGGAGGAACAAGAAATTGCCCTCTTGGCAAGGCTGCTCAAGTTGCCGACTCCGAGACGCTGATTTCGAGGGAGGCAACCCCACTCGGACTTCGTATCTTTTGCTGTACCGTGACAAGTGCCCGACCCACTTAAATCGATCGCTGATCCACCATCTCTCTTTGCTACACACCACGTCCCGGAAGACCAAGTAAGTCTGCTAAGGAGGCCATCATGAGCGAGGATCATGATGGAAGCAGGTGAAAGCGGCTCGAGAGGCAAGTCGGTGCCTATGATGCAGTTCAGCTCTCGAGCAATGTCCAAGTAAGTCGATCGTCGCTTGCTTTGTTAGGATATACTATCTGAAACTGCTTTCTTACGGAGATTTCCATATCTGTACACCTTTGGGTGTGTGTGTCGTTGAACTTTTGTGGGGGCACGCTGAGTGCACCCACTAGGTGTAGTCCCGAGACTATGGTCGACTACGATGCGATCGGCTATAGTCTTTATGTTGTGATCTTCTTCACTTTCGACCTGGATGGACCAAGTCGAATGGGCTGTAAAACCGGTGGGGGCACGCTAAGTGCACCCACCGGAGTGTAGTACCGAGACTATGGTCGATTGCGTCTTGATTGACGATAGTCTAAAGAACTGTTCTTTTTCTCTGCGGTGACGGCGACAATTAGCCATGTTTTTAGAATCATAACCTTTTTGCCTCTTTTGGTCGTTGATCGAACCAAATTGGTAAACCAGTAGAACATCGCTGAGTGCACCGGCTGAGTGTAATCCCGAGACTCTTGTCGAATGTTTTATTCGACCGTAGTCTTAGAAATGCTACTATTTTTCCTTAGTCACTCGGAAGTGATCTGTCTTTGATGTCTTTCGTTGGTTGACTCTTTGTAGAAATCTTGCGAGCTTGTGGCTCGCTATCTTGAGATTAGAGAAAAGCAGATTCAACTCAACCTCGATTTGAAGCTTGCTCGGGAGAATTCTTGAGAAGGCAAAGGATGAAGCAAAAGGTATGGCTGGTGAGAATTTTGGACGACTGCCTGCTTTTCTGCTCATTCTCAACTCTGTTCTCATTGTTGCTTTGCAGATAAAGCTGGAAGACACTTTGAAGAAGAAGGACCTTGACCTTGCAGAGGCCTGAAGGCGGCTTTGGAGAAAACAAAGCTCACGAAGAGAAGCTTGCCTCGGTCGACAAACTTGAAGATGAAAATGCCAAGCTGAAAGCCTCTCTTGACGCTGCTAACAAGGAAGTCGGTCATTGAAGAGCGACAAGAATGTTCTGTCGACAAGGTTGGCCAATTTGGCGGAAGCGAAACGACACGGAGATTTATCTTGGAGGGTTCGCCAAGAAGCTGTTTCTCATGCTTGAAGGTAATCTCTTTTATCCAACTGTCTTGCTCTCACCGGCTCATCACATGATCTTCATTTTGAGTCTGAGTTGTGTTTTCAGAATTCTGCCAAAACTTTGAAGAAGAAACCAGTCAAGTGGAAACCAGCTTGGACCCCATCAACTCTCCTGTGAAGGATGAAGCTGCTATGAATGTGCTCCGACTGGAGTCTCGTGTTGCTAGCGTAGTGGATTATCTTGCTCAATTAAAAGTTGCAGTGTCGCGGATCGACTCGACTCTCTGGCCAGAACAGACTCTCCAGCATGATCTTGAATCCCTGATGACTCGACTGAATGAGATTCCAAGTCGAGTGCAAGAATGGAAAAAGTCATCTGCCGGTGTGGTCTTGGCGTTGCTCTATCCCTGGTTCGTGTCCACTGCAAAGAAGCGCCGGAGGACAAGCTGGTGTCTCTCAAGGTTGCCAATACCAGGAAGCACGACTTCAGATCTTTCATGGAGACTTTCACCGCTGCTGCTACCCGTATTCTTGTGGAATCGACCTCGACCAGTTTGTTGCACCTTCCGGTCCTCCGTCGGAGGAGTAAAAACTTCTAAGTCCCACTTTAAATTTGCCTCGGAATGCCGAGTGGTTTCAGAATCGATAAACTTTAACGGGCTTAACGCTGGGCCCCTTTGGATCCGTGGGACATTTATCCGAACTTGGTTTTTCCTTTAACATGCTTTGCTTGCATTCGAGAGAACTTTATTCCTCATTCGGAAGATATTCCGTTGAAATTCCAATCGACTTGTGCTTCATCTATCCTGCGGTAGAGGTGAAACACAGATCGCGATCGACCTTGTCGTCCTTACGGATCGGGACGAACCGCACGTTGTGCTTGTGGCGAAGCTCGAAGGAGGAGGTTGCACTCGACCTGCACCTCGTCGTCCTTGTGGATTGGGATGGACCGACGCGTTGTACTTGTGGCGAAGCTCCGAAGGAGGAGGTAGCAGTCGACCTGCACCTCGTCGTCCTTGCGGATTGGGATGAATTCCTTACATAGGTGAGCACTCGGCTGCAGCTAAGCCTCCGAGTGGGAGGTTTGCTCTCCACTCGGTAGGATTTTTATTACTTAGGCGAGCACTGGGCTGCAGCTAAGCCCCCGAGTGGGAGGTTTGCTCTCCACTCGGTAGGATTTTGATTACTTAGGCGAGCAGCACCTGGCTGCAGCTAAGCCCCAGTGCGAGGTTTGCTCTCCACTCGGTAGGATTTCTATTCCTTAGGCGAGCACTGGGCTGCATCTAAGCCTCCGAGTGGGAGGTTTGCTCTCCACTCGGTAGGATTTTTATTACTTAGGCGAGCACTGGGCTGCAGCTAAGCCCCCGAGTGGGCGGTTTGCTCTCCACTCGGTAGGATGTCTATGACTTAGGCGAGACATGGGCGGCAGCTAACCCTCAGAGTGGGAGGTTTGCTCTCCACTCGGTGGGATTTTATCACTTTGGATGTTTTAAGGCGAATCCTGGGCTGTTATAAGCCCCCAGTGGGAGGGGCTCACCACTCGGCAGGGGTTTGAATACTTAGGCGAGTACTTGGACTGCAGCTAAGCCTCCCGAGTGGGAGGCTGGCTCGCCACTCGGTAGGAATTTGGATACTTAGGCGAGTACTTGGACTGCAGCTAAGCCTCAGGAGTGGGAGGCTGGCTCGCCACTCGGTGGGATTTTGGATACTTAGGCGAGTACTTGGACTGCAGCTAAGCCTCCGAGTGGGAGGCTGGCTCGCCACTTGGTAGGATTTTGGATACTTAGGCGAGTACTTGGACTGCAGCTAAGCCTCCGAGTGGGAGGCTGGCTCGCCACTCGGTAGGATTTTGGATACTTAGGCGAGCGGATTAGCAGCTAAGCCCCGAGTGAGAGACTGGCTCGCACTTTTCGGAAAGGATTTTTTACAAATAGGCTAATCGGATTCATGACTAAGCCACCCAATCGGGGAAATTTCAACAAAAAGCAATAACAATTACTGGAAAAATTATAACATTCTTGTCTTGGATAAACAAACTTCAAAAGCACTTTTATTACATCTCAACCGAGTGAGTTTTTAAGTGTAAAAGGGGCGGAGCAGCTCCGCGTTCCAAGCTCGAGGCTCGTCGATCTGGCGATCAACATTGTAGAGATGATATGCTCCATTGTGGAGGACTCTTGTGACGATGAAGGGACCTTCCCAAGTGGGAGCAAGCTTGTGTGGTTTCTGTTGATCCACTCGGAGGACCAAATCTCCCTCTTGGAAGGCTCGACTCTTCACATTTCGGGCATGGAATCGACGCAAGTCTTGCTGATAGATAGTCGAGCGGATCAAGGCCATCTCTCTCCTCTTCCAAGAGGTCGACTGCATCTTGCCGGGCTTGTTCCGCTTCTTCTTCAAAGTATAGCTCGACTCGAGGCGCATTGTGAAGCAGGTCACTCGGCAGAACTGCTTCAGCTCCATAGACCAGGAAGAATGGAGTTCTCCGGTTGACCCGATTAGGAGTGGTCCTCAATCCCTAGAGAACCGATGGAAGTTCGTCGACCCAAGCTCCTGCTGCGTGTTTGAGATCACGCATCAGCCGAGGTTTTAGCCCTTT
This sequence comes from Aegilops bicornis, assembly GCA_021605145.1. Taxonomy (NCBI): domain Eukaryota; kingdom Viridiplantae; phylum Streptophyta; class Magnoliopsida; order Poales; family Poaceae; genus Aegilops; species Aegilops bicornis. The sequence goes on from CM038673.1 coordinate 119,835,538, forward strand.
GAGAATGAGGCCGTTTGCACGTTCTGCTTGTCCATTCGACTGAGGATGAGCCACTGAAGCATAGTCGACCCGCGTGCCTTGAGAGGCGCATAAGGCTTTGAACTTGTCATTATCGAAGTTTGACCCATTGTCGGTGATGATGCTATGCGGAACTCCATATCTGAATATCAACTCTCTGATGAAACTGATAGCAGTGCATGCATCGAGGTTCTTGATGGGCTTGGCTTCGATCCACTTGGTGAACTTGTCGACTGCTACTAGCAAATGGGTGAAACCGCTTCTGCCAGTTCTCGATGGTCCAATCATGTCCAATCCCCAAACAGCGAAGGGCCAAACGAGTGGAATGGTCTTCAAGGCTGAGGCTGGCTTGTGCGACATGTTGGAATAGAACTGACATCCTTCAAACTTGTCGACTATTTCTTTTGCCATTTCGTTTGCTTTTGTCCAGTAAAACCCCGCTCGGTATGCTTTAGCCACAATGTTCCGAGAGGACGCATGATGGCCACAGGTCCCCGAGTGGATATCCTCAAGAATTATCTAACCTTCTTCTGGCGTGATACACTTCTGGCCGACTCCAGTCGCGCTTTCTGTACAATTGTCCCTTGATCCTTTGTAAAGGCCTTGGATCGGCCAGACGATCTGTCGAGCCTCTTCTTCATTCTCTGGGAGCTCTTTCCTTAGGATATATGCGATGTACGACCTTTGTCGATCGGGAGTGATGACCACAACTTCCATAATCAGGTCGACCACGGCTGGGACCTCAACTTCAGTCGGATCATTGGCACTCTTTTGCTGCGGGGCTTCTTCTGTGAAAGGATCCTCCTGCACTGATGGAACATGAATGTGTTCCAAAAATACATCACTGGGAATGGCTTCCTCTTGGACCCTATCTTCGCCAAATCATTCGCAGCTTGATTTATCAGTCGGCGTAAATGATGAAGCTCTAACCCCTCGAATTACTTCTCCAGCTTTCACACTGCAATAACCTATCAAAGCTGTGCTTATGACATCCCACTCCTTCATCACTAGATTAACAACAAGATCCGAGTCGCCATAGACCATAAGGCAACGGATGCCGAGTGAAATGGCCATGCATAACCCATACAGAGTGCTTCATATTACGCTTCGTTGTTGGAAGAATCAAAGTGAATCTGGAGAACATACTTGAGCCTATCTCCTCGGGGAAACCAATACAACCCCTGCACGAGAACCGTTCATTATCTTGGAACCATCGAAAAACATAGTCCAATGTTCCGAGTGAACTTGGGTCGGAAGTTGCTGTTGATCCACTCGGCGAGGAAATCTGCTATTGCTTGGGACTTGATGGCTTTCTTTGCTTGAATTTGGTATCAAGGGAAGGAGTTCAATCGCCCATTTTGCCACTCGACCAGTTGCATCTCTGTTATGAAGAATTTCCGACAAAGGCGTCGGCGGCATCGTAATGGAATGATCGGAGAAATAATGAGCAACCTTCTTCGTGGTCATATAGATCCCATAAACAAGCTTCCGATAGTGAGGGTATCTTTGCTTTGATGGGGTCGATGCTTGAGAAAGATAATAAACTGGGCGTTGAACTTTGAAGGTTTTCCTTCTTCTTCCCTTCGACCGTAAGTAAATGCAGCAGCGACGACTTGTCCGGTGGCTGCAATGTAAAGCGACAAAGGCTCCTTGCTGATTGGAGCAGCAAGCACCGGCTGGGTGGAGAGCGAGCTTTGAGCTCTGCAAGCGCTGCATCAGCTTCTAGACTCCACTCGAACTTGTCGACTTCTTCATCGGTTGGTAAAGAGGCAATGCCTTTTCACCGAGGCGAGATGAATCGCTTAAAGCGGCCAAGCATCCGATAAGTTTCAGACATCGTGCACACGCGTATGCGTTTCATTCGGAGTATGGTGCCAACCTTTTCGGGTTAGCATCGATTCCTCGCCGGAAACGAGAAAAAACTGAGTAACTTTCCACCAGGAACTCCAAATGTACACTTTGATGGATTAAGCTTGATATCATACCTCCTGAGATTGGCAAATGTTTCAGCAAGGTCAGTCAACAGGTCGGAACCCTTTCGTGACTTGACCACTATATCATCCATGTATGCCTCCGCATTCCAACTGATTTGAGTGAGCAAACACTTCTGAATCATCCTCATGAACGTGGCTCCGGCATTCTTGAGACCGAATGGCATGGTGACATAACAGAAGCACCCGAATGGAGTGACGAACACTGTTTTAATCTCATCGGGTCCATACAGACGGATCTAATGGTACCCGGAATAGGCGTCTAAAAAAGACAACCTCTCGCATCCCGTAGTGGAGTCGACTATTTGGTCGATGCGAGAAAGAGGAAAATGATCTTTCGGGCAGGCCCGATTGATATGCTTGAAATCGATGCACATGCGCAATGACTTGTCCTTCTTGGGGACCATGACAACGTTGGCGAGCCACTCGGAGTGGTAGATCTCTCGGATGAACTCTGCTGCTAAGAGCCGAGCCACCTCCTCACCAATGGCCTTTCTCTTCTGGACGACGGACCGCCGAAGATACTCTTTAACTGGTTTGAATTTTGGGTCGACTCGAAGGCGATGCTCAGCCAGCCCCCTGGGAACACCCGGCATGTCAGTAGGCTTCCATGCAAAGATGTCCCAGTTCTCACGGAGGAACTGGATGAGCGCTTCTTCCTATTTTGAGTCGAGTGTTGTTGAGATGTTGGTCGGAGCAGCATCGGGATAAGTCGGGTGAATGTGAACCTGTTTCGTCTCGCCACGATCGAATCTTGACTCCGTGGCGGGCTTCTTAGCTCGCAACAAATCACTCGGATCCGCAGTTTTACGATACTCTTGTAGCTCTACCATCGCCAACCGAGCATTGGCGATCTTAGAGCCTTCTGGAAGCACTCTTACGCCTTCTTCCGATTGCCCGTGGCGGTGATCACGCCCTTGGGACCAGGCATCTTCAGTTTAAGATACACGTAACATGGTCGGGCCATGAAACGTGCATAGGCTGGTCTCCCCAGAATAGCGTGATAAGCGCTCTGGAAATCCACGACCTCAAAGGTCAACTTTTCTTTCCGAAAATGCTTTGAATCACCAAAAACTATGTCAAGAGCAATTTGGCCGAGTGACTCAGCCTTCTTTTCCGTGAATGACTCCGTGGAAGCTCATGTTATTCTGTAATCGAGTCTGGACATCAGAATGCCCATCCCTTTCAACGTCTCCACGTATAATATATTCAAACCACTACCACCATCCATGAGGACTTTGGTCAGTCGAGTGCCTTCGACAACTGGGTCGACCACCAATGCTTGCCTCCCAGGGGTGGCAATGTGCGTTGGGTGATCAGACTGGTCGAATGTGATGGCGATGCTGGGACCATTTCAGATAATTGGGAGTCGCCGGAGCAACCAAGTTTACTTCCCGATTGATAACCTTCAATCGTCTTTTGCTTTTGACGTCAGCAAAAATCATCAGGGTGGAATTGACCTGGGGATATCCACCATCACTGTCATCTCTATCCTCAACTTTGTCTGTCTCCTTATCCTTATCCTTGGGTTGTTTCCCTTGGAACTGAATCAAGAGCCGACACTGTCGAGTGGTATGTTTCGGGTAAATGAGTTTACCCTCTTCATCTTTCTTTGTATGAATATGACATGGTAAATCCAACGCGTCGTTCCCATCCTGGTCTTTCACCTTCTTAGGGTTCCAAGGACCCTTCGCTTTCCCCTTGAACTTTCACAGGGTCCTTGCCAAGGCCTCTCCGGAGCGGTTGGCTGAGCTTTTGCGCTTCGCTTCGGCCGGAATTTCCTCCGCCGGTCTCATTGGCGGCCGATTTATATTACCACTCCGGAGCCGATCGTCTTCTTCACCATTTGCATATTTGGTGGCAATCTCCATCATCCGACTCGGGGTCATATCTCCGGTTCGACCAAATTTCAAACTCAATTCTCTGTTCTTGACACCTTCCTTGAAGGCACAGGTACTTTGGTGATCGATACATTCTCGATCGTGTGGTGCAAAGTGATCCACCTCTGGATATAATCTCTCAAGGTTTCGCCGACTTTTGCACGCACGCATCGCAACAACATCAAACCTGCTGGTCGGTTGCAAGTTCCTTCAAATGTCCTGACAAACACTCGGGCAAGATCTTCCCAAGTGTAAATACTGCTGGGAGCTAACTGATTCAACCACGCCCTGGCTGAACCCTCCAACATAAGATGTAAATGTTTCATGGCAACCTCATCGTTGCCACCGCCGATCTGAACCGCCACTCGGTAATCTTCAAGCCAAGTGTCAGGCTTGGATTCGCCAGTGAACTTGCTGACTCCAGTCGCCAACCTGAAGTTGGGAGGAATCACTGCGGCCACGATGGCTCGCTGAAACACTCTGGTCCCGAGATATGAACTCTACTCTTGGAAGGAACATCTCTATCATGGCCGTCTCGGTGAGCTCTGTTCTGTCGACCAAACCTTGAACGATAATGGATCTCGCATCAAAGCCTGGTTCCACAGGGTCGATTGGAACTCTTCACCCAACCTTTGTTTTGGCGTCTGTCGTCCTGCTGCCGAGGCGTATGATCCACCTCTTGGGGAGGAGTGGGCACTTTCGGCGTCGATCGTTGCGATCGAATCGGTGCTCATACTGCTCATGACCCTTGTATTGATCACCACGCCGCCCCCACGTTCCTCACGCCTCGGGCGATCTTGGACTATGGGCCGATTGGAATGAATTCGCATGACGGATCATTTGTGAACCCTGTTCGCGATCGGGATACAACTGAGTATTGATCTCCTGCCGCCGGAGCAAATCCTTGATTTGCTGCAAACCTCTACCTGCCTCCGATTGGGAAGGCTGAATTGATTACTGCTATCTGGGCGGTATGCTAAATTCTGAATCGGAGTTCAATATACCTGGGTTGTCGGTTGAAAGAGTCAAGGCCGATCGGATTCTGGAACCCTCGGTCACAGACGCTCGCCGAGTACTCGCTGAAGATTCTCGGTCGAGTGCGCTCGGTCGAGTTAATGGCCGCGCATCCTCCAAGGCGCGAGCCTCGGGGTTTCTCCAATGATAGGAGTGTGAAGTGCATCCATGTTCCGACGACGAAGCTCCTCCCTCTGGAGGCGAAGTGAGGGGCTCTGCAAGTACTCTTCGTGGGCTTGCACCGATCGCCTCCACCGCCACCTTCGTTGGTGCGGGTGAATCGAGGGGACTGCACGGTCCATCGACCATCGAGAACCTCTGCCGCCGGGTCATCGCTATCGCATTTCGACGCGGTCTCTACGGAGCTAGTCGGCGGTCGAACAGCGTAGAGAGATTCGTCGGGCTCGATCGCCGCGACTTGGGGATGGCCGATTGGCGGGCCACCGCATGCCTCACCCACCGCTGAAGCCTCGACCGACCGGGCACGCTTGCGCGGTGGGAGGCTGGAGTGAAGATGGCGCAGGAGCCCACCCATACTGGGTCGATGGTTGCCGCAGGAGGACGCCGCGGACACACGTGCGAAAGTGCGTCGCCCCGCGGATGGGGAGCGCGTCCACGTCGAGTGGAGCCTCCTGAAGCCAAGCAGAGTCGTCGGCGACGAACGTGAGCGCTCCGAGACGGATCTCGTGGCCGTCGACCAGAACTCCACCTGAAACCATGATGCCGGATATCGAGAGAATCCCAACTTCTCCAACAATTCGCTAGAACACTTGCCCCACGGTGGGCGCCAACTGTCGTGGTTCTAAGTCCGACAAAGAGAATGGGGGTAGGTATGGAGAGGCAAGATCCTAGCTATGGAGTAGTTGTATACACAAGGGATTTACGAGTTCAGACCCTTCTCGGAGGAAGTAACAGCCCTACGTCTCGGAGCCTGGAGGCGGTCGACTGGATTATCTGCGTATGTGTTACAGGGGTGCGAACCCTTCTACCTGTGGAGGGGGGTGGCTTATATAGAGTGCGCCAGGACCCCAGCCAGCCCACGTAGTAGAGGGTTTAAGGTGCGTTAAAGCTAGGTGTTACTGGTAATGCCTTACATAAAGTGTCATTAAGGTCATATTGACTATTTAACTACAGACCGTTTGGACACCGAGTGGCTCTTGGACTCTTGGTGGTCGAGTGGGTCTTCATAGTCGAGTGTCTTTGGATCTGTCGAGTGGAAGCCTACCAGGTCGACTGGAAGGCTGCTTCTCTTGTGAATGTCCTTGTGGAGGGTACCTTTGGGCAGGTCTATGACCCTACCCCAGGTACATGACTTCATCAGTTAGTTCTCAATTTTGTCTCCTTTTGATCATTTCATGACAAAGGGGGAGAAATTTGAGTTAGTCTTCAAGCGGGTCTATATATTTGAGCTTTCGTTGTTAAGTTGCAACTCTCGTTTTTCTGGTGTGTTTCTGTGATGAGTTGTAAACTTAAGTCTAGTCGTGGTCTGACACATTTGAACTGCTTTACCTGCATGCTTTACCATCAATATTACATCTATGCATGCATGCTGAATTTCGCCTGACACCATTTTTCATTGTGCATTGCAATTTTTTCATATCATATGTTCAATGCATGATTGGATTCCAAGATATAGGGCGAGATCTCCACACACTACTAGGAAAAGGCCTACTAATGGCGCACCGGTTTTGCCTACTAATGGCGCACTACCGGTGCGCCATTAGTAGCACGCCATTAGAATTTTTTACTAATGGCACACCACCTTGCGCCATTAGTATCTGGTATACTAATGGCGCACCTGGCAGTGCGCCATTAGTATGTAACTCCATGCGCCATTAGTATGCCTCCCGGGGGGCCATATGTAACCATGTGCTTTGTCACACTAATTGTTGGGGATATAACTACTGAGTGTAAACTGCCCTGAAGGGGCCGGGTTACCGTCATCCATGATCAGGGCCCACGGAGGAGGCCCAAAGCCCAGAGGCGGATTAGGATCCATTCATGTAAACCGCCTTAGTCGTGTAACTTGAGTTGTAAGATAAGAGAGAAGAGACCGAGCCGGACACTTGTATGAGCCGGATCGGGACTTCAGAGACCGGCCGGCGTCAACCCGTGTATATAAGGGGACGACCGGCGGCGAAGTTAGGGACAGATTTCGAGGTCGAGGCGAAGCTATTGCTCCCTAATCCGCGAAATCATATCAATCCCATCACAACTAGGCGTAGGCTGTTACCTTCATCGAAGGGGCGAACTAGTATAACTCCCGTGTCCTTGTGTCCGCTTTAACCCTCTAGGTTAACCCGCACGATGGCCCCGCGACTAAGTCCTTTCATGAGGACATCTGCCGTGACAATTCCACGACGGTTAGGCGCCCACCGTGGCTGTCGATACGATGGTTTGATGATCTTAGAGGGCAAGTTCGAAGGACTCGAAGGCTATGCTGTGGGCCGGATGACCAAGAGTCGTCGCGGCAAGCTCTACATCGACGATGCAGGCTGGGGCCCCGAGGCCGGCTCGATTGAGTACGGGTACCGGGTCCCCTTTGGTGGCATACACGTGTTCATTGGCAAGATCGGTGAGCCAGGGCCTGGGCCGGACATCTGCACCGACCTCGTCGAAACGGCTCAGCGGGCGAAGAAGAATCCTGCCCTGGCTAAACCGGTTGTCAGGCATGCTTTCGTGGGAGTCATCCATGGAGGAGACTATGAGGGCGGATCAGCATCAGGCGGCGAAACCGTTGTCTACTCTGATGACGAGTCGTCGACCGGGGAAACTGAGTCTCTGTACCAGCTGCAAGATGGCCAGATCGGGCTGTTCCGACGGTGAGAGTATTCGGACCTTTGATCTACCCAACCGAGTTGGAATCTTCATGGCGATGCATAAGCGGCGCTTCACTCTTCGACGGGGCACCCACGACGCCGGTTCAACAGCGGTGATGGCAGCCGGGGAAGGAGGCCCTGCGCGCCCGCCGGCTCAAGTTTTATCAGAACTCTTCGACGCATTGGCTATGCTCATGGCAGAGGCTAATCCGCCGGATCAGGACCTGCACAATGCGGAGATTGCAAAGGTGAGGGAACAGATCGCTAAGGCTAAAGCGGACCTGGCAGCCGCGGACGTGAGGATGGCGGCGGGCAGGCGCTTTGGATGCGCAGCTTATAAGCTCATCTTTGGATCGAGCGCGTCACATGAAGTCATGAAAAGGAAGTACAGATCCCGTTTACCTTCGGTTTTCGAGGGAAGAGAGCTTTTCAATACCCGGGGCGAGGGACCAAGAATCCGCCGCGGTGGTAAACCGCCAAAAGCAACCGGACGGCCGCGCCGGTTCAGCCCCGTGTGATAGATCTGCCTCGCCATCATACCGGCGCGCCCCAGACTGCGCAGACACCTCCGGGTCACTACTCCAACCCGATGGATAACCTTGTTGCGGCTGCGGCGCGGTTGGAAGCGATTCCAATTGAAGGTGATTCGCCACAGGCGGTAGAGACACGCCGGGTTAAGGAGCTCCTCAGGACGGCCCTGGCTCAACAGGAAGCGTATTCATACAGTCGGGATCGGATCCACTCTACCCCCCGTCCAAGCCGGAGCCGCAGCCGGCGCGCCGACGAACCGGCCGTGTCAAGCAATACGCAGCGTGGTCTGCCTCGCGGCAACAACCCGGCGGGTGGCTTCGAAGATGCTCAAGTGGTAGTGGACCGCGCCAGGGCACGTAGGGAGGCCGAGTTAGCAGCGCAATCTGAGGATCATCAGCTCGCGCCGGTTCGTCCGACCATCTTCGAACCAAGGGTCACGTCTGGCTCTTTGGGGGTGCCTTGCCTCGTCCCCGCTTTATGCAACGTGCGTTTGCCCAAGGACTTCAAAGGGCCACGCAAGGTGCCCAATTATACTGCCGATTTGGCTCGAAGCATGGATAGAAAGCTATGAGATGGCCATGGAGATGCTGGATGTGGATGAAGCTGCGTGTGCGAAGTATTTCACAATGATGTTGGAAGGTACGGCCCGGACTTGGTTGAAGAACTTGCCGCCCAACTCAATAAGTTCATGGACCCAGTTGCGGACCCGTTTCATTCAAAATTTTAAAGACACCTGTAAGCAGCCCATGTCTGTGGTGGACTTAGCGGCTTGTGTCCAGGCGGAGGGAGAATCCACAACCCATTGGGTGCGCCGCGTTTCGGAAGTCTTACATTCTTCAGACCGGATCAACCCTGATTCCGCTATCTTAACCTTGGAAGCCAATTGCCGGTTTGAACCGTTGAAATTGAAGCTGGGCCGCATGAAGCGTTTTTGCAATGACATGGGCACTCTAATGGGCGTTTTGGTAAAGTATGCTGATTCTGATAGTACCAAGGATCCCGAGTCGAGGATGACGAAGTGGGGAAGGGAAAACAGAACAGCAACTCCAGAGGCCAGCAGACATCATTCGGTGCAATGGAGGGAACAAGCGTAAAGCAAACGGTAACATGGGCTTTGTAGCCAACACCAACGCGCAGGGCAAGGGTCAGCGGCGCAATGGTAAGCAATCAAACCGGGGCGGTCACAATCCAGATCGTCTGAATTACATATTGAATCAACCTTGTCCGAAGCATGGGACGAAGGAGGCACCGGAAAACCACCTTTGGAAGGATTGTTATATCATGCAGGAGTTCAAAAACTCTAATTCTTTCCGGTATGATCAAGGGCCCGGCGGCGGTTCAGGGTCCGCCCCGGGTTACGGTGGAGGAACTTCCGGCCCAGGGTTCGGTGGTAATCCGGGCGGGCAAGGCAATCAGAGTAATCAGAACAATCAGAGTAATCAGAACGATCAGAGCAATTAGAACCAAGGGGGTTTCAATCAACAACAGCAGCAGTCGGGTTACCAGATTAACCCTAAGCAGTTGAACGGTGGACAGTACCACGTCTTTACCACCAGCTTGGACAGACGAGACCGAAAACTTCAGAAGCGGGCGGTCAGTGTTGTTGAACCGGCTGCGCCGCATTACCTACGCTGGTCAGAGCAACCTATCGTATGGAGCAGAGAGGACCATCCTCCCCGGGTTTACAATCCGGGCCAGGTAGCCCTGGTGGTGGCGCCTCAGGTAGGAGGATACAAGTTTACCAAGGTGCTTATGGATGGAGGGAGCAGCATCAACATCCTGTACTACGAGACCTTCCGGCGTATGGGGTTAACGGATAGGCATCTTAGGCCGCCCAAAGACAGATGTTTCCGCGGTGTGGTGCCCGACAAGTCGGCATACCCGATCGGTAAGATAGCTCGAAGTGGCCTTTGGGGACGAACATGACTCGGATCGGAAGCGTTGGCGTTTGAGGTGGTGAAAATTCAAAGCCCTTACCACGCCCTCTTCGGGCGGCGGCTTTATGCTAAGTTTATGGCGCTGCCTGTTATGTTTATTTGCAGCTGAAAATGCCGGGTCACAAAGGGACGATAACGGTTCATGGGAGCCGCCGAATCGCTTTGGAGTGCGAGGAAGGTGATGCGGCTTATGCAGAGTCGGTTTGTGCCACTGAAGAGTTAAAGTATTATAAAGACAACGTTGACCCGGCGGATATGACCCCTTTAAAGAAGCCAACTACAGAGCACGATCCGGATTTGAAGTTCAAATCGGCGGCTGAGACGAAACTTGTTGATTTTGTGCCCGACGATTTGTCCAAGCAGTTCACCATCAGTGCCAACTTGGATCCTAAATAGGAAAGCGCGCTCATCGAGTTCATCCGTGAGAATCGGGACATTTTTGCATGGAAGCCTTCTGACATGCCAGGTGTACCGAGGGAACTCGCTGAGCACACTCTTAATGTTGACCCCAAGTACAGACCGGTAAAGCAGTTCCTCCGCCGGTTTAATGAGGAGAGGCGCAAGGCCATTGGAGAGGAGGTTGCTAGGCTCTTAGCGGCAGGGTTTATCGTTGAAGTCTTTCACCCAGAGTGGCTTGCTAATCCGGTGTTGGTCCTTAAGAAGAATGGCACTTGGCGCATGTGTGTGGATTACACAGATCTTAACAAAGCTTGCCCAGCAGATCCTTTCGCCCTCCCCCGCATTGACCAGATTATTGATGCTACGGCGGGTTGTGAGCGTTTGAGCTTTTTGGATGCGTATTCCGGTTATCACCAGATTAAGATGGCGGTTAAGGACCAGGAGAAGACGGCGTTTATCACCCCTTTTGGAGCCTTACGCTACGTATCTATGCCTTTTTGGACTCAAGAGCGCCCAAGCAACTTATCGGCGTATGCGTCTGAATTGCTTGCACGAACAGATCGGCCGTAACGTACACGCTTATGTGGATGATATCGTGGTGAAGTCAAGGCAGAAGGAAACATTGATTGAGGATTTAAAGGAAACTTTTGACAACTTGCGGGTGTACAAAATGATGCTCAACCCGGCCAAGTGCGTTTTTGGTGTTCCGGCAGGCAAGTTATTGGGCTTTCTCGTGTCCAATGGGGATCGAAGCTAATCCGGACAAAATTACGGCTATCACCTCCTTGGCTAAACCAAAGTGCATCAATGATGTCCAGCGCTTGGCAGGCCGGATTGCTGCGCTAAGCCGGTTTATCAGCCGCCTAGGCGAGAAGGCCATTCCTTTGTACCAGATGCTGAAGAAGACGGATCAGTTTATGCGAGTTCACCGTGATGAAGCATTGGAGGATTTGAAGTGGCGGTTGGCCAACCCGCGGTTCTCGCCGCTCCCATTGACAAAGAGCCGCTGCTTTTATATGTTGCTGCTAATGCTGTGGCGATTAAGCGTGGCCATCGTGGTGGAGCGGAAGGAGGCAGGGAAGGAGTATCCGGTTCAACGGCCGGTTTATTAGATCAGCGATGTTCTCATTGAGTCTAAGCAGAGATATCCACATTGGCAGAAACTGGTATATGGGGTTTTTATGGCAAGCTGGAAGCTAAAGCAATATTTCCAGGGGCACCCCATCACGGTGGTCAGTTCAGCTCCCTTGGGTGACATCATACGTAACCGGGAGGCGGCGGCGGATTGCTAAGTGGGCTATAGAGCTGGGGCCACACGGTTTAAGGTATGTGCCTCGGACGGCAATAAAATCTCAGGCACTTGTGGATTTCATTAATGATTGGACGGAGTTGCAAGCGCCTGAAGAAAAGCCGGATCATACCTATTGGACCATCCACTTTGATGGGTCCAGGCAATTGGAGGGCTCGAAATTTGGAGTCGTATTAACTTCCAGCGAGGTGACAAGTTCATTACGTTCTCCGCTTAATGTTCCCTTGTACTAACAATGCAGCTGAGTATGAAGCTTTGCTCCATGGTCTCCGGATGGCTAAGGAAATGAATCTCAGCTGGTTAAATGCTTTGGTGACTCGGACTTGGTGGCCCGGCAAGTATCGTGTACTTGGGATTCCAAAGATCCACTCATGGCTGCGCATGCGTCGGAGGTGGATGTTGTTGCAGGGGCACTTTAAAGGATATCAGGTGGACCATGTGGATCGTCGGAAGAACGGCGGCTGATGCTTTAAGCCGGCTGGGCTCTCAACGTAAACCGGTCCCGCCCAACGTCTTCCTTGATGTATTGCACAATCCGTCAGTTAGGCTTCCTGATGAAGTTGATTTGGCTATTCCTGATCCGGAGGCTCGGTTGGTGGCGGCCTTGCATGTCATTCCGGATTGGACGCTACCGTATTTGGCATACATGAGCCGGGGCGAGTTACCAGAAGATGAGACGTTGGCCCGGCAGATAGTTCGGCAGTCTAAGTCTATGACCATTGTTCATGGCGAGTTGCATCATTGCAGTGTGTCAGGGGCGTTTCAGCGTTGTGTGTCCCCTGAGGAGGGTTGTGAGATATTGCGGGAGATCCATGAGGGGGACTGTGGTCACCACGCCGGGTCAAAGTCCTTGGTGGCCAAAGCGTTCCGCCACGGTTTCTATTGGTTGACTGCCCATGCTGATGCAGAAGATCTGGTCCGACGATGTGATGGTTGCCAAAAGTTCTCCAGACGTGCTCATGTACCGGCCCAAGAATTGAGGATGATTCCAATTACTTGGCCGTTTGCGACTTGGGGGCTGGATATGGTCGGGCCTTTCAAAAGGTCCAAGGACAAGAAGACCCACCTGTTGGTGGCGGTAGACAAATTTACAAAGTGGGTGGAAGCAGAGCACATTAGCAAGTGTGATGCGGCCACGGCGGTTCAGTTCATCAAAAGGTGATTTTCCGGTTTGGGTTTCCACACGGTATCATCACGGACAATGGCACCAATTTGTCCAAGGGAGTCATGAAGGCGTTTTGTGAATGAGAGCACATCCGGCAGACGTTTCTTGATGGCCCACCCGCAGTCCAATGGTCAAGCCGGAACGAGCTAATCAGGAGATCTTGAAAGGTATCAAACCCGGCTTATGGTCCCTTTAGAGAGGTCATTTGGGTTGTTGGGTGGAGGAGCTTCCATCGGTGATATGGAGCATCAACACTACCCCTAACAGATCTCTTTGGATACACACCGTTCTTTATGGTCTATGGAGCGGAGGCGGTCCTACCCAGCGATATCCGTCACGACTCACCTCGGGTGGCAGCTTACGTTGAGGCGGATAGCGAGGCTGCACGGCAAGACGCGTTGGATCGACTGGATGAAGAGCGAGATATGGCAGCTGCTCGTTCGGCGGTTTACCAGCATGATCTTCGTCGGTATCACAGTCGGCGGGTTAAAACCAGAACCTTTCAGGAAGGAGACTTGGTGCTTCGGCTCATTCAAGACCAGAAAGATATGCACAAGCTATCCCCACCTTGGGAAGGGCCTTTTGTGGTCAGCAAGAATCTGCACAACGGTCATACTATCTGGTCGATGTTCGAGAGCGAAAGGACTCACGCACGTCAGAAGAGGAGACCAACAGGCCGTGGAACATAGCTCATCTTCGGCCTTATTATACCTGAGCCATCGGCTCCACTTATGTACATATTAAGACAATGTATACATTATGAATACAAGCAATAAACCGGATCCTCGGCTAAAGCGGGGCATCTGTTCTGTAAAAAGTCCGGTTTGGGTACATGGAGATGTTGTCGTAAAGCAGCCTCCGGTTCAACCCTTGATCTTGCTTTTCATAAGTTTTTGTCACTTGGGGGCTTGGTCGTGTCCGAACCAATGCAACACCTTTTGACGGGCGAAAGCCACCAGATCACTTGGGGACATGGTCACGTCTGAACCCGATCACGCCTCTTGGTCGGCCTCAGGAGATAGTTTCACTTGGGGGCTTGGTCGAACCCGAACCATTGCAATGCCACTTGATCGGCATAATGCCACGATTTGATTGGGGACTGGCTGACTTGAACCATCGCTACGCCTTATAGGGAGCTTGGTCCTGTCCGACCATGGTAACACCATCTGATCAGGCTCAATAAAGCCTCTTCTTGCAAACGGTTTTTATCATTGCCTTTGCATACCGGTTATTTGACTTTTGTTTGCCTTCTTAATCCGGCGATTTTTTCCGGTTTGATTTTTTTTCTGTTAACATCCCATTATGGAGTAACAGGGGGCTTGACATGACCCGACACGGTTTACATGGTAAACCGGCATTATACACACGGGAGTTGTTCTCCTTTGGCGGTAACGGTTTATACAACCTCCGCCCCAGGTTTGGCTAGGCCAACTGTATGCCCGACGCTGGCAGGTATTTTTTGGTATCACAAAGTTTTGATCATATACTTCAATATTTTCTTATGTAAATATATAGGCGTCTCAAGCCGGCTAGAGATGCAAGCCGCCGTGGCGGTTTAAGAATTTGTGATTGCAGGCAAAATACATTGAAGGTTTCAGTACTTCAACCCAACGTATCAGCACCGCCGCGCAAAAGTTACAGAGAGAGTGTATAAAGGCATGTTCAAGAACAACGTGCTAGCTATTCTATTACAAAGCCTTCCAAGGCCCGGTGGTTCGCATGACGTTATGACCAGCAGCTTCTGATGCATCACCCGGCTCGACGGATTAAGCTTCCTCGCCGGGTTGATGTGAGGAAGAGGGGGCGTCTGGCGTCGGTTCAACTTCTTCTTCTTCATCACCCAAAGCCCGGAAGTCATTGGTAGACCAGTCAATCCGGGTTAAGGCCTGAAATACAGCCTCTTCACTTATAAGCTCAGCCGGATCAACATTAGGGGCATAAGTGTGCTTACGGATTGGAGGAACAAGGCTCTGCACTTCTGGAATGACAAACTCCACCCGCTTGTTGTTTGCGTCATAAAAAGCGGTAAACCGCCGGGTTGGCTTCGCTGCCGATTGACTTGCCGGTAGGCGCATCTCCTTTGTTACTCGTTTTAGAGCGTCATTATCAAAGGCTTCACCGTTCTCTTGAGCGCTGGGAAAACCCTTGGCTATATCAGCCGTATCAAGGTCTGCTATCCACGCCTTGGCACGAGTCAAAGCGATGAGAGTGCCGGCCGGGCGCGGACCGTTTCAACTCGTCAAGCTGCGCGGAATCATGGACAGCCGGTCCGTGTCTTTGATCAAGGGCGGAGCTGTGTTGTCGTCTGATGTAGCACATATAACTTCGCTGGGCGCCGGTATACGCTGCTTTCGATCGAGTGTAAGCGGCCTTGAGCTTCTTGCACGCGTCGAGCCAGATGAGCAATACGCTTGCCTGCACCAGATTCAGACAGCTCAAGTTAAACCGGCGGCAACATTAAAGCAGGTGTATTCAGTGCAAATTTTCTTACCAAAGATGGCAGTGGTCATGGCATGAACTTGGCGCTTCAGTCCGGTAAGCTCTTCGGTCACCGGTTTAAGAGCTGATTCAGCATCTTCTGCCCGTTTTGTCAAACCGGCTTTCTCGGTGTCCCATTTGGCCCGCTCGGACGCATGTCCCTCCTTCATCTGTTCCATAGTGGCCAAGGCAGTTCTCAATTCGTCCTTGGCCTTGGTGGTCTCTGCTTGTTGAGTCTCCAAGCTGGCACGAAGGTCCTTGAGTTGCACGATTTGCTGGTATATCTCATTCTGATAACAAAGGGAGCACGTTAGTTGTGTTATTATAAAGTCCCAAGCTCAATACAAGTATTCAACTTGGCACTTGGGGGCTAATGGCTAATTGATCACAGTTCGGTATGGGATCTGAAATTAAGTCCCGGTTTAACTATGCTAAGTTAAACCGACCCTTGGGGGCTCTGATCTTGCGATTGAAGGTGTATGGTTTCTTTACGAAGTTAAGTGCCGATTTGACTATGACAAGTTAAACCGACCCTTGGGGGCTACTATGCAGCAAGAGTACAACAGGCATGAATCCATTACCTCATAGCGGTCTTTCATGCGATTTACCAGACCGGCTTCAAGGTCACGGCCTGTGTAGAGCCGGTTCAGAAAGCCGGAGTGAAGTTCTTGGGCAGAGAGATTGTCATAAGCTGACAGATCAGTTTTCCCCTTATCTTTACTCCTAGTGGCAGACTCTCCCTTGGCGCTGTGTTTTGCTAAAGCGACCGGTTGGCTAGGGGTGGTGTAGCCAGTGCCGCCACAATAACATCATCATTTTTGGCCGGGCTGGCCGGATCGGCGGTCTTCTTTGGGCTTGGAGCCTTCATGCTCTGGCTCGGCGGTTCAATAGTTACGACACGCTCTGTGGTCGGACTCGGTGGAGCAGGATGCGAGGTTTCCACTTGGGCCTCCGGTTCAGTTTCTGGCGGATCAGCAATATCGTCTCGGTACAACTCGCCAGAGCTATTCTTAGCGGCTTCAGGATTTCCGCCCTGCTGTTCTGGGGTCTTCTCCGGATCAACATCTGCAGTAGGCTCAAGAGTTTTTGCTTTTTTACTCAAGCGAGCCTTGGTACTGCAGTGTTCAGAAATTAGAGTAAGATAAACCGACCAACGCAACTATACACCGAATTGGCGGGACAGAGGTATGATACTTACCCTGCAGCAACTTTAAGCGGAGGCAGTTGCGTGGTTGATGAACCGCCAGAGGAGTTGGAAGAGGCTTGATAATTCGGGTCAGACGGATTGAGAGGACATCGGAAGAAACCTTTTAAGGGATAACGTTTTTCACGAGAACAAGTCACCTCTGGACGACGCTTCCGGGTTGGTGTATCTGGTAAACCGGAGGAGAGAATCTGTTGAACACTGTGCCGGGTTGTATGGCGCTCTTTAGCCTGCTGTATCTTCAAATAAGCATAGGAATGAGATTTTTTCACTTTCCGAACGGCGCGACGAATTCTTTTAACCGGCACGAGGTCGGGGTCGGAAGAAAGAAGGATTACCTCAAAATGGTCGGCATGGCTGTCTTCGGCATCGTCCTGGGAATTAAATTTGTCAGTGAAGGGAAGAATAAAGAGGGACAAATTATAAGAAGAAGCACAAGGTGGAGAGCCGGTTTACGACGGCTCCCTCGTAAGGATATCATGTTTTACCTCAGCTTCGGATTCTTCATCTTCCGGTGGATCAGAAGACCCGGCGGTTTTCTTGCCAGCCTTTTTGGTAGCCTTGGACTTTATACGCGGAGCTCGGGCCGGTTTGGTCCGCCTCCGTATGAGCTGTTAGCCTGCGAGGTAACAAGGATTAATGAATATCAACAAAGTATTAAAGGCCCGAAAAGCGGTGAGCAGAGCCTTACCGCAGGCGGTTGGTTGGCAGCACAGAACGGAGCCAACCCGGTTAGGCTGCAGACGGAGATTGGTTCGTCAATCATCCTCTTTACAGTCTCTGTTACCTCAAGTTCGGTTATTGGTAATTCGTGACATCTTTGAGGGTCTTTGAGGCTGCCAGTATATTCGTGCATCAATCCGGGCCGACGGCTTAAGGGCAAGATGCCCCAAGAAACCCAGCATCGCACAAGGTCCACACCAGTTAGTCCATTGGCCATTAGAGCCCGGAGTTTAATGATCTGAGGTGCGAAGTTCTTCCGTTCCGCGACGGTTAAGCGTGAAGGCAGCGGATGATTGTTGCAGAGCCGGTGAGGACGGTAACCCGGCAAAGGATTCTCGTTAAGGTGAGCAGTGTTCCGGCAAGAGAACCAGGTTTGGTTCCAATCTTTTGGATGGCTGTGGTGTTTGGCGTGGGGAAAGTCCGCCTCCTTCCTCTTCTGGATTGAAACGCCGCCCAGCTACGTGTTGGGGACCATCGAAAATTCCGTCTGACGGTTCAAGTGAAAGAAGTCCCGGAACAGCTCCACAGAGGGTTCTTCTTGAAGATAGACTTCACAGAACACTTGAAAATTGCATATGTTTGACACGGAGTTGGGACCAATGTCCTGTGGATGGAGTCGAAAGCTCGCAAGGACATCCCGGAAGAATTTTGATCCGGGTGGGCAGAATCCCCGATCTAAGTGCTGCACAAATACAATTACTTCTCCTTCTTGCGGAGTGGGAGGGCATTCGCCATCCGGAACCCGCCAGTGGAGGACATTTTTAGCAGCCAAAGCGCCGGTGGTAACGTATCCGTTGAGTTGCGTCTCGGTGGCCTTAGACCGGACCCAATTGCACGCTGCGAATTGGGGGGCCATTCCGAAAGATCAAAACTGCGAAAGGGCAAAACGGTTCACCGTTAAGGCGGTTCAGGCATACTATACAGTGTTAAACCGGCAATTCGGCAGCCAGTTTCCGATTCCGGTTTAACTGAGGACTAATGGAGTGATGGGTTAATTATCAAAAAGTTAAACCGCCAAAAGAGACAGACCTGAAAAATTTACTAAGTACGGACAGAAACAGGTTTCACACGCGAATGGAAGTGATTTAGATCTACCGAAGGTTCAAGAAGAAAATCTTTGCGACCTAGCAAGCCTCGTAGAGGGCAGGAATGTCACGACAGGCGTGCTAAACTAAAGGATCTGAACAAAAAGGGGAAGATGCATAAAGAGTTGAATTGACGGCGGAGCAGTCACCCGCACAGGATGTATGGTACGGTTGATTTATACGGCCATGGCAGAACAGGTATGAAGAAGCTGATATGAACACATATGAACTATGAGATGAACAGGATCTCCAGATCGGATCTAGGGCTTGAAAGGGACCTTACCTGATGAGCGAAGCCGCGGAGGAGCGCCGGGAACTTCTGATACAATCAGGTTGATGCACGCCCGGGCCGACGCGGGCGATTGAAAGGTCGGAGACGACGGCGGAGCTTCAGAGCTGGAGCGTCGCGAGGAAGGAGAAGAGAAGAAGAGAAAGGGGCCTGCCGGTCTATTTATAAGGGACCGGAGCAATTAACAGGCGCGAAAATCAAGGAGTCAAAAGCGGCGGACGGCGCAGCGGTCGCCTCGATTTCCGGGATAGCGTTAAATGAAGGGGAAGCTTACTGTTCGGATTTCTTTATTAAAGATGACGTCAAGGCGCCATGCGGCGATGGTCGGAGAATGACGTCACGACGGTTCAAGCAAATGGCGGTTTACGGAGCTTCCTGAAGATATTGAAGATTCACATGAACCGGTTCAAGTCAATCTGGGGCCTAATGTTGGGGATATAACCATCGAGTGTAAACCGCCTGAAGGGGCGGTTACCCTCATCCATGATCGAGGCCCACAGAGGAGGCCCAAAGCCCAGGCGGATTAGGATCCATTCATGTAAACCGCCATAGTCGTGTAACTTGAGTTGTAAGATAAGAGAGAAGAGACCGAGCCGGACACTTGTATGAGCCGGATCGGGACTCTGTAGACCGGCCGGGCGTCAACCCGTGTATATAAGGGGACGACCCGGCGGCGAGTTAGGGACAGAGATTTCGAGGCTGAGGCGAAGCTATTGCTCCCTAATCCGCCGAAATCATATCAATCCCATCACAACTAGACGTAGGCTGTTACCTTCATCGAAGTGGCCGAACTAGTATAACTCCCGTGTCCTTGTGTCCGCTTTAACCCCTCTAGGTTAACCCGTACGATGGCCCTGCGACTAAGTCCTTTCATGAGGACATCTGCCGTGACAATTCCACGACACTAATGGCGCACTCTGCCTTGATGCGCCATTAGTATCCTTTGGCATACTAATGGCGCACTCTGCCTTGATGCGACATTAGTATGAATATTTGGTTTTTTTTGCTTTTCTGATTTTTGCATAGGTTACAAAATATATTATTGGACAGAATATAGACAACAGCACACAGCAACATCAGATTCATCGAATACAATAGAAGATTAGTCTCCGAATACAATTCATCATATTAGTCTCCGAATTCAAAAGACCGAACAAACATAAAACATTACAAGTCTCAAGACCACGAGTATCGAGTTTGTCTTCACATTATAAGTCGATATCGATCATCTAAACTACCATCACATAAAAGAGAGTTGTGGTCATTACGATGAGCATCATCGCGATCAAACTGGTCCTCATCTGGTTCCTCCAACGGTCCCTCCTCTCTCCCGCTAGATAGCGGGCATATCTAGATTCGGCCTCCGCCCTAGTGGTGTACCCTTTGTAACTGTTACCGCTGAAACGGTGAACCTGTCTCCGACGCTCCTCCCAGTCGTCGTAGACTCCGGGAACCTTACCCTTGTACTTGAGTGAATTCCTCCTTGACGGTGTGGAGCACATTCGGACGCCGGTCCTTCCTTTGCTTCTTCGATTGGCTGCCATCTGTGTATGCGCCGCCATCATCAGTGGTGGCATCCTCGGCGGCACCATCAGTGGTGTCATCCCCGACGCCACTAGGGGTTGTGTAATCAGGATTGGTGTCTTCATGGCGTCCTCATAGCGGTGAGGTTCTTCCTCCATCTCCTGGGACAGCTCCCAGAATTGCTTGCCCGAACTGCCGGCCTCATCGTTGTGGGCCATGTTTGCTCTAAATAGGAAAAGGTTTGGTCAAAAAGTTGGTTATTGTCAAGGAACAAGATCATGGTCTCATCATTTAGGGTTTGTCGACACCGAGGCACCCTAAAAGCCTAAGCTTTCATCATTTAGGGTTTGTCGACGCCGAGGCACCCTAAAAGCCTCAGCGTACATCATTTAGGTTCTCATCGACACCGAGGCATCCGGGGCAGCCAAGTTAAGTTTTCATCATTTATGGTTTATCGATGCCGAGGCACCCTAGGTTGGGCCTAATCACTTGGCACTAATCACTTGGCTCTATTGCCACCTATGTTGGGTTTATCATCTAGGGTTTATCGATGCTAAGGAGAATTCTAAGTTGGGCCTAATCACTTGGCTCTATTGCCACCTATGGTTTAATGCAGCAAGAATGGCGGGCAGTTGATCCTACTTAACTAAGTACTAAGATACCCCGACCCATGCATTAGTCGCAGTACCCCATATGTCCTATTTTTAGCAAAGTCATGCTAAAATTCACGGAAAATTTCAGCATGACCTTTGCTGAAAATAGGACATATGGAGTACTCGAATTTGCCGGAACGGAAGTTAATCAACATTCCGACAAACTCAAGGGCCTCCCGGGGTACCTGCAAATTCAGCACGACATGATGGTTGGAGACATGACCTTTGCAAAATGGTCGGAGACACGATGGTCTTTGTCAATGTGATCAATTGATGGATCAACACATAAAACATGTCCAATAAGTATGATTTATAGAGTCAACATCAGTATGAATATATATAAAGTTTTTCTTCATCAGCCAGGCCCATGCAAGTAATCGCATCCGCAACTATTTCTGCTACTCTGTAACTAACTACACTCTGTATTTATAGATTCATTTCAGATGAGATCAGATTGAGCTCCAAGCTGTAGCTGCATTTGAGGGATCCATGAGCCATCATGCCAGCCACCAGGAAATAAACTTTACTTTCCAAAGGAAATAAAATACAATGCATACATACATACTTAAGCGGTAGATAGATAGATAGATAGATAGATGAGCATGTTAGTTTACAAGAATGAATATAAACAAGCAAAGAATGCATGCGGGTTTAAAGTAAAACGTTTCGATTAATGCAAGTACTCCTCTTGCTCTCTACTTTCTCTCTTCTCTTCTTCGCTTAATTAACTGAATTTTACCGATGTTGTTGTTAACTGAATTTTAATCATTGCTGAAGAACAGCTTCAGTTTAAATCGAGATATAGGTGTAGTTTTCAGTCTCTGTCAGTTTCATCAGAGAAGTTTGCTTTCAGTTTCAAATAATCCGAGCTGCGCCTCGGTCGTAGTTTGTTAGGTTTCTCCGCGGCCCTGACCCGACCATGGGATGGCACGAACTAGACGGTCATGGCTGCATCGCGGGTGACGCGCGGGGAGCGCTGGGATGGCAGTGCTCACGACCCGGAAGTGGCCTAGTTTCTTGTTTTCTGTTAGCTGTGTAATCGCTGAATAAGAAGAGAAATAGAGAGCAGAAAAGTTGCGAAGTTGAACGCGGGACAAACACATTATAACTGAATTTTACCACGTCTCCCCTCCTGGACGTTTTAGAAATAAGAGGGCCCACGTCTCCCCTCCAGAGTTTTCGAGGGCCCACGTCTCCCCTCCAGAGTTTTCGAGGGCCCACGTCTCCCCTCCAAAGGGCAGGACGTTAAGTTTTCGAGGCAACTCCCCACGTCTCCCCTCCACTGGCAACTCCCCACGACGCAGAGGAGGTTTTCTTACCACGTCCAGGTAACTCCCCTCCTATTCCATTGCCGCTCCATCTTCCTCCCTCTGCCTCCCTCCTCGTCCCATTGACGCTCCATCTTCCTCCCTCTACCTCCCTCTACCTCCACCATCAAGCAACTCCCCTCTTCCTCCACCATCGCTGGCCGGGAGGGCAATGGCAGAGGAATCATGGAGCAACTCCCTCCGTCTGCCAAGAAGAGAATGGCGGAGGCATCATGGAGCAACTCCTCCGCTCCGCCAAGCATCACTGCAGGAGGCGTGCAGCAAGGAGCCATTGGTGGTCGACGACGACGTTCCGGTCCCCGGGTAGAAGCGAGACTACACCGTGCCGCTCAAGGTTGATATCCACCTGAAGGAGCCGCTGGATGTCGTATGCACCAGCAATCGAGATGAAGCCGACAAGATGATCCGCAAGATGAGGAGGAGGCTCGGCGGCATGCTTTCTCCACTACTAGAAAAAGGGCTATAGATGGGATTGACACTAATGGCGCACCAGAAAGTTGGTGCGCCATTAGTATATACTAATGGCGCACCACCTCCTCATGCGCCATTAGTGTTGAAACTACTAATGGCGCACCATGCAGGGTGCGCCATTAGTATCAAAAAATTGAACTAGTGCGCTGTCCAAACATACTAATGGCGCATCCGTCTCAAGTGCGCCATTAGTAGTTGTAACTACTAATGGCGCACCAGCAAGGTGCGCCATTAGTATAGAATTTTTTTTGAACTAGTGCGCTGTCCAAACATACTAATGGCGCATCCGGATGAAGTGCGCCATTAGTAGTTGTAACTACTAATGGCGCACCGCTTGATGGTGCGCCATTAGTATTTTTTTTTGCAGAACTACTAATGGCGCACCGCCAGAGGGTGCGCCATTAGTAACCTGGATTACTAATGGCGCATTTGTTGCTAGTGCGCCATTAGTAAGTGGGCAGCAACTAGATATTTTGGACAGCCTCTCCTACCCACACTCACTTTCTCCCCACTTCATTCCCTCCACCTCCTCCTTGTGTCGGGTGCCTCCTCTTTTCACCTCATTTCCACCATAGATTCATTCAAATTAAGTGGTTAAATTACCTTGTTTTAATAGGTAAGTAAGGGGAAGCTATATTTATGTTGTTCTCCCTACAACAATGTGCACATGCACTTTTTATGGCCTAGCTAGATCTATGTATGTTCGTGGTGTTGCATATGTTTGTGGTGTTGCATATGTGTTTGTGTTTGGAGGTGTCTGGGGTATTTGAAATGCGATAGTTGCCAATATTTTGCGGAATGTTGCTTCATTTCCGTTTAGCGAGAATTTTGGCATTAAGCATTCTTTTTGGTCCTATTTTTAGGGAAAGTCATGCCAAATTTTTGTTTGGTTCTAAAATATCGTTTTGCTCTACCCCGCAGGTGACCATGGTCCGCACGATGACCGAAGGCATCATGAATAGGTTTTTGAGGTCCGCGAAGGCCGAGATGCTTCAAAAGAACGAGACGGAGATAAGATCTCCGTGTCGAAGATGCAAGCTGAAGAGCCTTATTGCGGAGCCGGATTCCGGGCAGGTGCGGGACCACCTGCTCTTGCGTGGTTTCATGGATGGCTATCGGTGGCAAGGTGATGAAGATGACTACGAAGTCGTCCATGGGGCCGGGCAAGAAATGAGGAAGGGCAGCAAGACAACCACCGCGGCTCGGGCGGGCGAGAAGATGAAGAATCCCCAGGAGATGATCACGACGGTGATGCTGTACCCAGTAATCAGGTAGAAGATGCAGGACATAAGGCTGAGGACGATGCCGGAGCAGACGACGGGCATGATCATGAAGATGATGCGGCGGAGCGCATTTACGCTGGATCATCGATGGGCTGGGTGCAGGACTCTCATATTCAAGAGCTGCTTCTCAAGCGCACGGATAACGCCAGAGCTGCCGCCCGAGAGAAAGCCAAGATGGATCAACTTGAGTTAGACGCGGTTACTCCATTGTATGAAGGATGCAGGCCCGAGGATACCCGCTGAAAGTAACGCTCATGGCTCGGAGATGAAGGTAAAACACAAAATGACCGACGCATGCTTCGACGAGAACATGTCATTCTCGCACGAACGTCTTCCCAAGGGGAACAAGTGCCCGACCAGTTTGGAGGAGGCGAAGAAAATCGTGTGTCCTCTCGATTTACCGCGACGTGAAATACCATGTGTGAATGAACAAGTGCATCATTTATCGGGACGAGCACGCGGAGTCTACCATATGTCCGGTGTGCGGCGTCACTCGATACAAGAAGAGGAAGAAAGCTCCTCGTAAAGTGGTGTGGTACTTTCCGATCACTCCTCGTCTGCAGCGGTATTTCGCGGACCCTAAGGTAGCAAAGCTCCTGCGTTGGCACGCCGGATAGGGAGGAGAAGAAGCGAGAAGATGACGCAAATGATCCGGAGATAGATAAAAAGACAAGATGTTGAGTCACCCTAAGGATGCGAGCGGTGGCAAGCGTTGAACTTCAAGACTCATAATTTGGGAACGATCCAAGGAACATCGTGCTGGGCGCGAGCACCGATGGAGTCAATCCGCTTTGGCAGCAGAGAAGCACACATAGCACCTGGCCTGTGTTTGTGTGGATGTACAACCTTCCCCTGGTTGTGCATGAAGAGGAAGTGCATTCACATGAGTATGCTAATTGAAGGGCGAAACAACCAGGGAACGACATCAATCTGTCTGGGCTGCTGAAAGAGGAGCTTGACACGCTGTGGAAAACGCCAGCCAATACGTGGGACGCCGCAGAGAAAGAATATTTCCCTATGAGAGCTGCACCTTGCTCACGACGGTGCACGACTATCTCGATTACGGATATCTCACGGGGCAGGTGTAGTCCACGGATTTTCCGGATGCGTAAGGTGCATGGATGACACAACGTATCGCCAGCTAGATAGAGATCCGGGTCTTCAAAAACCATGTTCATGGGACATCGAAGGTGGCTTCGCGACGATGACCCGTGGAGGAAACGCAAGGATCTGTTCGATGGTGAAACCGAACCCCGAAAACGCCCGTGTACGAGGAGCGGCGAGGAAATAGACAAGATGTTGAAAAATTGGAAAGACTACCCACTGACGGGAAAGAAGCAAAAGGCGCCAGAGCCGGGAAAGAAGCGAAAGGCGCCAGAGCCGCTGCTGAAGGTATGGAAAACGAGGTCTGTTTTCTGGGACTTGCCATTCTTGAAGATCCACCGTGTGCCTCACAGCCTTGATGTCATGCATATCACGAAGAACGTGTGCGAGAGTCTGCTTGGTACCCTGCTGAACATGCCGAGAGGACCAAAGATGGGCCGAAAGCAAGGGCGGACTTGAAATCAATGGGCATCGTGCAGGAGCTTCACGCTAATGATGATGATGATGATGATGATTATGAGGCGAAGCAGGACACAGAAAGTCGTCGCAAAGGCATAAAGGCCAAGAAGACCGGAAATGACTACCCTCCGCGTGCTTCACTCTAAGTCAGGAGGAGATCGAGCAGTTTTTCACCTGCCTCCTAGGAGTAAAACTTCCTTACGGTTACGCGGGGAAGATAAGCAGATACCTAGACCCAGTGAAGCAGAAGTTCAGCGGGATGAAGTCTCACGACTGTCACATGCTGATGACGCAGATACTTCCAGTTGCAATCCGTGGGATCATGGACACGCACGTCCGTGAAACGCTATTTGGCCTATGCAACTTCTTCGACGTCATCTCTCGAAAGTCGATTTTTCGTGAGGCAACTCAGAAGGCTACAGGAAGAGATCGTGGTGATACTATGCGAGCTTGAGATGTACTTCTCGCCCACATTCTTTGACGTTATGGTGCATCTGCTGGTCCATATAGTGGAGGATATCATCCAACTCGGGCCGACGTTCCTGCACAGCATGATGCCGTTCGAAAGGATGAATGGTATCATCAAAGGATACGTTCGCAACATGTCACGTCCAGAAGGAAGCATAGCCAGGGGCTTTCTGACCGAAGAGTGCATCTCCCACTGCACGAATTATCTAGGCATCGAGAACCCCGTTGGTCTGCCCGTCAACAAGCACCTCGGCAGGCTCGCTGGATGGGGTTACCGTGAGGGTCGCCGCGAAATGCATGTCGACTTCGAGGGTCGACTCGCCGACTTTGAAAGAGCAAACCTAGTCGCGCTACAACACATAGACGTGGTCGATCCTTGGGTGGTACAGCGTAACCTTTATTAAGAAGGCGTACAATGACCGAGGCCAACAGAGGACGGACGGAGATATACTCAAGGAGCACAACTCATGTTTCACGCGTTGGTTCAAGCAGAAGCTTCCGTCGTACCCTTTACATGAGGATTCTTCCGCGGAAGAACAACTCATATTCGCCTTGTCATAGGGCGCCGAGCACAACCTGATGACCTATGAGGCGTACGATATCAACGGCTACACATTCTACACCGAGGCCAAGGACATGAAGAGCGATGGTTATCAGAACTCCAGGTAACGATGGAATCCTACACGGTAATGACAAGGACAGATACTACGGAAGGATCGAGGAGATCTGGGAGCTCAGCTATTTGGAGAGAAGGTCCCGATGTTCCGTGTCGAGATGGGCCAAGAACGTCATAAAAGAAGACCGGTATTTCACCACCATGGTTATACCCGAAGCCAAATCCAAGATCATGGGCGCAAACGCGTCCTGAAAAATGAGCCATGGGTACTGGCTTCCCAAGTGGACCAATGCTTCTTCATTACCGACCCGCCAAAGCCCGGTCGTGTTGTCGTGAGGAGAGGCAAAAGGAAGATCATCGGAGCGGATGGAGTAGCCAATGAGCAAGACTTCGACAAGTACGGCGACCGAGGATCGAACATGACGACGATGATGAAGTAGCAGCATACACCACAAGAAGAAGCAGGACCACCCTACCTAAAGGACGTCTGCTCCATAGAAGAACTCCATTTGCGAAAAAGAAGGGCAAGAAGATTGTGAAGAGATAGCTAGCTAAGATCGATTGTATTTAAATCATAGACTTCATTTCTCGATTGTATTTCATGGGCACTTTTTGAACTATCATGAATATTTTTTAATTTCATGGACACTCGATCCCCCTCCATCTCGATCCCCCTCCATCTCTATTGCTATCCCACCTTGCCAGATCCGGTCCACCGGCCGCCGCCGTCGACCGCCCGCACCCTCGATTCCCCTACTCAACCGCCGCCGCCGACCCCCCGCACCCCTCCCCTACTCAACCGCCGCCACGACCCCCGCACCCTCCCCTACTCAACACGCCGCCGACCCCGCACCCCCGCACCCTCCCCGCTCCACCGGCATTACTTGTTTGATGATATTTTTAAAAAATATTACTGTCTTATAAAAAAATACTACTGTTATGATTTAAACAAGTTTGAACATATTTAAACACAAGTAAGTATCAAACAACATTTTTAATGCATAAACAAAATTTGTGGAGCCTGGGAATCGAACCCAGGACCTCTGGTGTGAGAAGCCCTGGCTGTGACCGGTCGAGCTAGTAGAGGGACTTGGTGTGGATGAGGTCAGTGGGAGATAACCTGTTGGCTCGGCGAAATAAAAAAAAGTACTAATGGCGCACCCGGGTGAGGTGCGCCATTAGTATGGATGTACTTATGGCGCACCGAGGTGTGGTGCGCCATTAGTATTGTGACGCGGGCCCACACCTATGTGACGCCCCAAGACCGACGCTTCAGACGCCTTCCATGTTTTGTGAGTTTCGTTGTGCTATTTATTTGGTTGTTGCATTCATCATGGCATCATGTGCATTGCATCATCATGTTTTCATAAATTTGCATGCGCTCGTAGTTGCCGCGTCCCCCTTTGCTTTTGTTGACCTCTCTCGGACCAACCGTCTTCTCGTTCCCTCTTGTCTGGCCGTTTGGCGCCCTCCACACTTTACCCACCCCTCTTGCAGCGTCCAAAACTTCACGAACCCGACCCGCTCAGTCATCACCATTGGGTCCGGATCATCCCCAATCATCTACAAAATATCTCCGTTTTCTCTTTTAGACTCCCTAACCTATTTATCCGAGACCGTCCGATTTTAATCGGAGGGTCCAAACCTAATCATATTGTTCCTATATATAGACCAACCCCTACGCTAAAACCTAGGGACCTTGTCCCATCCTCCAAATCCTTCCCCACGCCGCCGCCACTCCACCGAATGCCCTCGGGATCCACCAGCGCCCAATCCCCTCGCAGCCTCCACCTTCTCCTCGTTATTTCCCTCCTGCCCAACCACCATCGACGCCCAAATCCTGCAGGAGCCCGAGCTCCTCTGCCCGTCGCCTCCCGAGGCCTCATGCCACCAAGGCGTCCTCACGCCGGCGTCCCAGCCACCTGGACCGTGCCTCGTCGTCTCGAGCAGGAACGCTCGTCCTCGTCTCTCTCGACGCCCGTTGCCCCTCGTCGGAGCTCCTCTCCAGCACGCCGCCGTTGAGCGCCACCGCAGCAGCAGCCCCAGGCGAGCCCCCGTCGCGCGCCTCTCTTTCCCTTGCTCCTCATCTCGGACTCATCTCCCTCTCTCCTTACTGGACAGGAAAACGCCATGGCCGCCCTGAGCTTCGTCCGCGCCGTCATTGCCCGGATCCGGCGCCGGCCAGCCGGATCCGCCCCATCTCCACCTCGCCGGCCTTCCTGCCGCCAGACCCCATTCTCGCTGCGCCCGCTGCGCGTTCGTCTTCGTTCAGGAGCTCGAGTTCGAGTCCCTACGCCTCACGCGTTGACGCGTCGCTAATACGTCGACGCCGCTGAGCCTCCTCTGCTCGCCCGCGTGGGCGCATCGGCGCCAAGCTCTACGTCGGCCACCTCCTCCACCAAGCGGGCGAAGCCCGTGGGTGAGGCCACACCCGGCAGCTCCCTGCCTTGGCCTCTCCTCAAACCGGGCCTTGGCCCATGGTGAGAACCCCAGCCCAGCGCCCAGCAGTTTCAGCCCAGTGTTGTTTTTTTTTCCATGTGCGAATTTGTCAAGTTTTCCAGAGATGACAGATTTGCAGAAAAACCCTCATGTTCATGCATTTAATATCTCACAAACCGTGCATCGGATTAAAATGACTTATACATGCAAAATGCTTAGTTTTTCATCTAGTTTCATAATCTGCCACTTTCATCCATGTTTAAAATGTTTAACATGCTGTTTGTTTAAATTTGCTTAAATGCCATGTTAAAATGATTTATTTCATAACTAAATAACCGTAGGTCGGTTTTAAATAAATTATATATGTAAATGGGGTAGAAAAATGCATAGATTAACATGGTAGCATCACTTTGAATGTTTAACAACTCTAAAATTATGTACATGGCAGAACAGTACCAAACCTAATATATGCACATGAGGATTTCCGGAATTATCGTTTGTTGTTTCCGGCCTCATTTAAACTTGCCTAAATAGTTAGTTTTCATTTGCTTCACCTTGCCATGTTTAATAACATTTAATATTGTTGGGTACATAACCGAGAGAGAACTAAATAATTGATGTGGTGTTTACGTCAATATGCAACTCGTTGCATATTGGGCTCCATTTAACTTGTAGTTTTGTTTGTGCATATTGCCATGCCATGAATCATTAAACCGGACATGCATCATACTTGTTTGCGCATCATGCCATGTTTATGTGATGGTTGTTTACTATGTTGTTTGTTTCTTTCCGGGTTGCTTCTCTCGTTAGCTTCGGTTTCGTTCAGGAGTTGTGAGGATTCGTTCGACTACGTCCGTTTGTCTTCTTCATGGACTCGTTCTTCTTCCTTGTGGGATCTCAGGCAAGATGACCATACCCTCGAAATCACTTCTATCTTTGCTATGCTAGTTGCTCGCTCTTTTGCTATGCCTATGCTGCGATGCCTACCACTTGCTTTATCATGCCACCCATATTGCCATGTCATCCCCTAACCATCCTTTCCTAGCAAACCGTTGTTTGGCTATGTTACCGCTTTGCTCAGCCCCTCTTATAGCGTTGCTAGTTGCAGGTGAAGTTGAAGTTTGTTGATTGTTGGAACATGGAGATGTTGTTCCTGATCGGAACATGTTTACTTGTTGGGGATATCACAATATATATCTGCTATAATTAATCCATCTATATACTTGGTAAAGGGTGGAAGGCTCGGCCTTATGCAGGTGTTTTGTTCCATCATTTGCCACCCTAGTTTCCGTCATACCGGTGTTATGTTCCTTGATTTCGCGTTCCTTACACGGTTGGGTGATTTATGGGACCCCTTGACAGTTCGCTTTGAATAAGACTCCTCCAAAGAAGGCCCAACTTTGGTTTTACCATTTGCCACCTAAGCCTTTTCCCCCGGGTTTTCGCCAGCCCGAGGGTCATCTTTATTTTAACCCCGGACGGTGCTCCTTCGAGTGCTGGCCTAACTGGCGATGTCCGCGCCCTGGCAATCCAGGGGTTTATGCCAACCCGACGTCTTGCCCATCCGGTGTGCCACGAGAACGAGATATGTGCAGCTCCTATCGGGATTTGTCGGCACATTCGGGCGGCTTTGCTGGTCTTGTTTTATTGCTTTGTCGAAATGTCTTGTAGTCCGGGATTCCGAGATTGATCGGGTCTTCGGTAGAAGGAATATCCTTCGTTGACCGTGAGAGCTTATAATGGGCTAAGTTGGGACACCCTGCAGGTAATATCTTTCGAAAGCCGTGCCCGCGTTATGAGGCAGATGGGAATTTGTTAATGTCGGTTGTAGAAAACCGAAGTTGACCTCAAATAAAATACACATCAACGCGTGTGTAACCGTGATGGTCTCTTCTCGTGAGTCCGGGAAGTCAACACGGTGTTGGAGTTATGTCCGACGTAAGTAGTTCAGGATCACTTCTTGATCGCTACTAGCTTCACGACCGTGCTTTGCTCCTCTTCTCGCTCTCTTTGCAAGTAGCCACCATATATGCTAGTCGCTTGCTGCAGCTCCACTATACTACTCTGTCCTTCCTATAAGCTTAAATAGTCTTGATCTCGCTGGTGTGAGATTGCTTTGAGTCCCCGTGACTCACAGATACTTCAAAACGATTGCGGTGCCGACGGCGCCCGGTCTGCAGGGTGACTCAACCGAGCTCAAGTGGGAGTTCGACGAGGAACGTGGTCGATTACTATGTGTCTTTTCACGATGATCGAGTAGTGGTGCCCAGTTGGGACGATCGGGATCTGTAGCATTTGGGGTAT
This sequence comes from Aegilops bicornis, assembly GCA_021605145.1. Classification (NCBI taxonomy): domain Eukaryota; kingdom Viridiplantae; phylum Streptophyta; class Magnoliopsida; order Poales; family Poaceae; genus Aegilops; species Aegilops bicornis. The sequence goes on from CM038673.1 coordinate 119,867,029, forward strand.
CTTCTTTATTTTGGTTCCGTAGTCGGACCTTGAGTGTACTCTGAATGATGGATGTTTATTTATGTATTGTGTGAAGTGGCGACTGTAAGCCAACTATGTATCTCTTTCCCTTACTTATTACATGGGTTGTGTGAAGATTACCTCACTTGCGACATTGCTTTCAATGCGGTTATGCCTCTAAGTCGTGCCTCGACATGTGGGAGATATAGCCGCATCGAGGGCGTTACAAGTTGGTAATCGAGCCTTCCCGACTTAGGAGCCCCCTACTTGATTGTTTGCTTTGGCGTTGTTGAGTCTAGAATGGAAAAATGTTTTGAGTCTTAGGATTATATATATCGGAGAGTAGGATTATTTTACTTCCAGTCCTTAAATCGCTCTGTGAGGTATCCGGCGTAGTGTTTTGACTCTTCTCTCCTCAAATTTCACTAAAAAATTTTTTAGGATCACGTGGGTATCTTGGAATCGTTCCGATGGTTTTGTGGCGAGAACATTGTTCTTGGTGCCTCCCGACATTTAGGGGTTGTAGCGGTGTCCCGGGAGTTGAGCTCCGAGGTGTTCTCGTCACAATTTTATCGTTCTGATTACGGAATACACGAGTTTTGCCGACATCGAAATCTCTTTTGTGCAGTTGTTGGTGAGATAACCACGATAGCCCAAAGACCGAGGCGAAAAGGGAGTATTGCCATGACTTGTATAACGGATGTTTTTCAAGGTCGAGGTACACGATTTCGAGGATTTCTTGGTTATGTGTTGTGGATGGATACAATTTGGATCTAGGTATTGTTAGTTTGGGTGATATATTTTGTGTCCCCTCAGATCCCCAACACCAGATTGCATAACCAGAAAGTTTCGGGAGTTTATAGGTGGGAATTCTAGTAGCTTATAGGATTTCTTTCCGACAGATGTATGATTTGAGATTGGGGTCCAACGTCTAGTGGTCCGCCCATTCACGGTCGATTTACAGTGGTCGCGAGGCGTCTTAAAGAATCCTTGGCTATGCTGATTCGGGGATGTCTTGTTTGTCATTCATGACGGCCGCTATACGTCGTGCCCGTGTGGGCCCCACCACGAACACTTTGGGCGAAATCTCTATCATGTGTTTGTTCCGGCTCATTCTAGAAGCCAATCTTTTGTTTTTGTTTTGAGTTGTGGTATTCGAGTTGCTTCGAAGCCAAGTGTTGATTCCATACCTTTCCTAAGCGGTGTTATCATATTTCTATGTGAATACTAATCCTTCTTGATCATCGAGTTTGTCATCTCAATTTCTTCTCACCGGTGCGCTTCTCTTCAAGTGGATCCGATCATTTCAACATTTTGAGATCAATTCCAAGTTTTTCTCAACGGTGTGCGTTTCATCCGACCCAAGTTGCCTTTGTTTTCCCACCCTCCCACCCTTTTTCTTCAAGGACTCAGATTTCTTAATCAAGCATCCATTTTACTGTTGTGAAGTTTCTTCATTCTTTTCCTTTAATGTTTTATCCGGTGATTTCTCATGAAGACGCTAAGGAAGCTTCAACCTTATCGTTGTTCCATTCTAATTTTCTTCTCCGGTGGATTCAATTCAAGCTTTGTCGATCATATCATTTTCCCCATTTCAAATGCTTTCTCATACCGGTGCACCTATCAATCACTCACTTCTCGCTATTGATATGTTCTGGAGTGCTGAAGATATCTCCGAAGGCTCGTCTTTTCATTCAAGATCCGTTCAAGCTATTTGGGGATTATTATCTCATTCAAGTCATTTAATTCAACGGTGCAATCTTTATTTCAAGCAATCGTTCAACGGTGTTTCTTTTGAGTGGGCCCTAACCCACGTGTCTTTTCGAGGATCTTACGACTCTTCTAATTTTCCGGAGTTATTCTCAAATTCTTTGCAAAGTTTGGCGTAAGAATGATTTATCATCACCAAATGCTTTTCTCCAAGATCTTTCAAATTATCTTCATCGTTGGTTCAACCTTTCTAATTTTCATTCCGGAGTGTCTCAACAATTCATGGTGGTGTTTCTCATCGTCATTCTTCGATTTGAAGACCGAAGAAGAGTTTCTCTTTAATCTTGCTCCATTCTCTTCAAGATTCATGGTTCTAGCTTCGTGCCATCCTCATAATTGTTTTGATTGTGAGAATTCTTTTCACCCATCCGGAGCATTTCAGGAGTCTTTTCAGTTTGATCCTTCGGAGCCCGTCATCTCAGAATTATTCATTCCAGCTTTCAACTCTTGTTTTCCAAATCTCACCGGTGCATCGTCGAAATATCATCTAATCAGCTCATGATCTCTTCGTTCTAATGTATCTAAATTCTGTCAAGCATCTTTATTCGTTTTCTAATTCTTCACGGTGAATTGTGCCTTTGCTACGTTCATTTTCAATTCTTACGGTGGTTCGTTCAAGAGTTCTCTTCCTTCGTTATTATATAGATTCATTCGTTCTTCCCAAATCCTACCGCCGGATCGTTGAAGACCTTCCCAAGTTGAGCAATATCTCTCTTCAATCCTTTTTCAACGAGAATAAGTAGTATGCCTAATCCGTTGCTTGTCATCAATTTAAATTGGTGAAGGATACGCATAACATAATTCTTGTTCTTGTTTCATCCAAGCGATTAATTCCTTCTTTCGGAGTTTTTTCATGATGAATAAATTCTTGGTTTCAATTGTTTCATCTTTTCTTTTCCCAGAGTTCCAAGCTCTCATCATCACGAAGATCCATCTAAATCATTGCAAGGCTTCACCTTGTGTTTTCAACTTCTCTTTCTTTCTATCACCCTTTTGTTTAACGGAGTTCTTCATGGAGGCTCTACATGATGGTTCGTCAAGGATTCTTTTCATTCTTCAATTGTTCTACAAGTTTTCTCTCAAGTAATGACCCGCCAAGCTATACTCAAAAATTAAACATGGTGCTCAACACATGTTTTGTTTTGAGGAGTTCAAGCATTCTTAATCATGCATCCCGAAGTGCAATTCTTTCTACCTTTTGAGGTGGTCTTATGTCATTCTTGACAATTTCACTTCGTGTTTCATGATTCGCAAGTTGTTAAGAATGAGATATTTAAATCCATCATTTTCTCTTTGTTCAAGAGATCTTTTCAACCATCAACCTCGTTGTTGGAGTTATCTTGTGTCACATTTCACCTAAAGCCTTCCCTAAGGAATGTTGCTTTTCTGGTGCTTATCAATGATCCAAGTTATCTCTCTATTATCTTGGTGGAAGAAATTTTTTCATCTCGTCGGTGTTATCAATTATATTATTTGTTTCCTTTAGTGGTCGGTTGTCACCTCATAATGTTGAGATGTTTCCATAAGCCCACTACAAACTTATTCTTTTCGTTGTTGGTCTTCCAACAACTCTATTCTAACCTTCTTGCAAGGATGCCTTCCAAATTCAATTGTGGTAGAAGTTGTCATTTTCTTCTCCGTCCCTTTATCCCAACGGTCTAGCTTCTATTCTTTCGTTCCGGAGGCTTTGTGATGTTGCTCTCTTCTACCAATTATCTTCTTTTGTCAAGATCATGTTATTTTCCTTGCTTATCCGTTTAGCCGGACTGTTGTGTTCTCATTCAAGTTCTTTCATCGTATCAAGTTTTGCCTCTCTTTTCAACCTGAGTGCTGTCTGAAATCCCTCTTACCCATTGCAGTGTGTTGTTGATTTCATCAAGTATCCTCTCATTTGTCAAGTTCATGTTCAACTCCTTCCATTTACTGTCGTAGTGCTGCCCATATTATATCATTCTTCCTCTATCATATTGTTTTAACCGTAGTGGTTTCGAATTCTATCTTGTCCATTAAACTCTTATTTCCATGTCTTTCAACCATCAAGTTCTCGTAATACTCCTTGTTCCTCTTTTCTACCGGATTGTTTGCAATCTCGTTCATCTCTGTTGTACTCTTTATTTTAAATTGCTCAACCTCTCAAGGTTCGTGGTTTCACTCGTTCGTCAAAGAAGCAACTTAGTTTACCTCCCATCTTCCTCTTCCTTTTCCCTCCGGTGCCATCCTAGATCTCGGGACGAGATCCTCTCGTAGTGGTGGAGTGTTGTGACGCCCCAAGACCGACGCTTCAGACGCCTTCCATGTTTTGCGAGTTTCGTTGTGCTATTTATTTGGTTGTTGCATTCATCATGGCATCATGCGCATTGCATCATCATGTTTTCATAAATTTGCATCCGCTCGTAGTTGCCGCGTCCCCCTTTGCTTTTGTTGACCTCTCTCGGACCAACCGTCTTCTCGTTCCCTCTTGTCTGGCCGTTTGACCCCCTCCACACTTTACCCACCCCCTCTTGCGCGCGTCCGAAACTTCCTGAACCCGACCCGCTCAGTCATCACCATTGGGTCCGGATCATCCCCAATCATCTACAAAATATCTCCGTTTTCTCTTTTAGACTCCCTAACCTATTTATCCGAGACCGTCCGATTTTAATCGGAGGGTCCAAACCTAATCATATTGTTCCTATATATAGACCAACCCCTACCCTAAAACCTAGGGACCTTGTCCCATCCTCCAAATCCTTCCCCACGCCGCCACACTCCACCGAATCCCTCGGGATCCACCAGCCTTAATCCCTCGCAGCCTCCACCTTCTCCTCGTTATTTCCCTCCTGCCCAACCACCATCGACGCCCAAATCCTGCAGGAGCCCGAGCTCCTCCGCCCGTCGCTTCCCGAGGCCTCATGCCACCCCGAGCGTCCTCACGCCGGCGTCCCAGCCACCTGGACCGTGCCTCGTCGTCTCGAGCAGGAACGCTCGTCCTCGTCTCTCTCGACGCCCGTTGCCCCTCGTCGGAGCTCCTCTCCAGCACGCCGCCGTTGAGCGCCACCGCAGCAGCAGCCCCAGGCGAGCCCCCGTCGAGCGCCTCTCTTTCCCTTGCTCCTCATCTCGGGCTCATCTCCCTCTCTCCTTCTTGGACAGGAAACGCCATGGCCGCCACGAGCTCCGTCCGCGCCGTCGTTACTGTATCCGGCGCCCGGCCAGCGGATCCGCCCCATCTCCACCTCGCCCGGCCTTCCTGCCGCGCCAGAGACCCGTTCTCGCTGCGCCACGCTGCGCGTTCGTCTTCGTTCAGGAGCTCGAGTTCGAGTCCCTCTCGCCTCACGCGTTGACGGCGTCGCTAGCCACGTCGGCGCGCATGAGCCTCCTCTGCTTCGCCAGCGTGGGCGCATCGGCGCCAAGCTCCCTCGTCGGCGGCCTCCTCCACCAAGCGGGCGAAGCCCGTGGGTGAGGCCACACCCCAGCAGCTCCACGCCTTGGCCTCTCCTCAAACCGGCCTTGGCCCATGGTGAGAACCCCAGCCCAGCGCCCGGCCAGTTTCAGCCAGTGTTGTTTTTTTTTTCCATGTGCGAATTTGTCAAGTTTTCCAGAGATGACAGATTTGCGTAAAACCTCATGTTCATGCATTTAATATCTCACAAACCGTGCATCGGATTAAAATGACTTATATATGCAAAATGCTTAGTTTTTCATCTAGTTTCATAATCTGCCACTTTCATCCATGTTTAAAATGTTTAACATGCTGTTTGTTTAAATTTGCTTTCATAACTAAATAACCGTAGCTCGGTTTTAAATAAATTATATATGTAAATGGGGTAGAAAAATGCATAGATTAACATGGTAGCATCACTTTGAATGTTTAACAACTCTAAAATTATGTACATGGCAGAACAGTACCAAACCTAATATATGCACATGAGGATTTCCGGAATTATCGTTTGTTGTTTCGGCCTCATTTAAACTTGCCTAAATAGTTAGTTTTCATTTGCTTCACCCCTTGCCATGTTTAATAACATTTAATATTGTTGGGTACATAACCGAGAGAACTAAATAATTGATGTGGTGTTTCGTCAATATGCAACTTCGTTGCATATTGGGCTCCATTTAACTTGTAGTTTTGTTTGTGCATATTGCCATGCCATGAATCATTAAACCGGACATGCATCATACTTGTTTGCGCATCATGCCATGTTTATGTGATGGTTGTTTACTATGTTGTTTGTTTCTTTCCGGGTTGCTTCTCTCGTTAGCTTCGGTTTCGTTCCGGAGTTGTGAGGATTCGATTCGACTACGTCCGTTTGTCTTCTTCATGGACTCGTTCTTCTTCCTTGTGGGATCTCAGGCAAGATGACCATACCCTCGAAATCACTTCTATCTTTGCTATGCTAGTTGCTCGCTCTTTTGCTATGCCTATGCTACGATGCCTACCACTTGCTTTATCATGCCACCCATATTGCCATGTCAGCCCCTAACCATCCTTTCCTAGGAAAACGTTGTTTGGCTATGTTACCGCTTTGCTCAGCCCCTCTTATAGCGTTGCTAGTTGCAGGTGAAGTTGAAGTTTGTTGATTGTTGGAACATGGAGATGTTGTTCCTGATCGGAACATGTTTACTTGTTGGGGATATCACAATATATATCTGCTATAATTAATACATCTATATACTTGGTAAAGGGTGGAAGGCTTGGCCTTATGCAGGTGTTTTGTTCCACTCTTGCCACCCTAGTTTCCGTCATACCGGTGTTATGTTCCTTGATTTCGCGTTCCTTACACGGTTGGGTGATTTATGGGACCCCCTTGACAGTTCGCTTTGAATAAGACTCCTCCAAAGAAGGCCCAACTTTGGTTTTACCATTTGCCACCTAAGCCTTTTTCCCCCGGGTTTTCGCGAGCCCGAGGGTCATCTTTATTTTAACCCCCGGAACAGTGCTCCTTCGAGTGCTGGCCCAACCTGGGCGATGTCTGGCGCCTCCTGGGCAATCCAGGGTTTATGCCAACCCGACGTCTTGCCCATCCGGTGTGCCCTGAGAACGAGATATGTGCAGCTCCTATCGGGATTTGTCGGCACATTCGGGCGGCTTTGCTGGTCTTGTTTTATTCTTTGTCGAAATGTCTTGTAGTCCGGGATTCCGAGATTGATCGGGTCTTCGGTAGAAGGAATATCCTTCGTTGACCGTGAGAGCTTATAATGGGCTAAGTTGGGACACCCTGCAGGTAATATCTTTCAAAGCCGTGCCCGCGATTATGAGGCAGATGGGAATTTGTTAATGTCGGTTGTAGAAAACCCGAAGTTGACCTCAAATAAAATACACATCAACGGCGTGTGTAACCGTGATGGTCTCTTCTCGGAGTCCGGGAAGTCAACACGGTGTGGGAGTTATGTCTGACGTAAGTAGTTCAGGATCACTTCTTGATCGCTACTAGCTTCACGACCGTGCTTTGCTCCTCTTCTCGCTCTCTTTTGCGAAGTAGCCACCATATATGCTAGTCACTTGCTGCAGCTCCACTATACTACTCTGTCCTTCCTATAAGCTTCAATAGTCTTGATCTCGCGGGTGTGGGATTGCTGAGTCCCCGTGACTCACAGATACTTCCAAAACAGTTGCAGGTGCCGGCGACGCGCGGTCAGGGTGACTCAACCGAGCTCAAGTGGGAGTTCGACGAGGAACGTGGTCGTTACTATGTATCTTTTCACGATGATCAGTAGTGGTGCCCAGTTGGGACGATCGGGATCTGTGTAGCATTTGGGGTATCTTCTTTATTTTGGTTCCGTAGTCGGACCTTGAGTGTACTCTGAATGATGGATGTTTATTTATGTATTGTGTGAAGTGGCGGTAAGCCAACTATGTATCTCTTTCCTTACTTATTACATGGGTTGTGTGAAGATTACCTCACTTGCGACATTGCTTTCAATGCGGTTATGCCTCTAAGTCGTGCCTCGACACGTGGGAGATATAGCCGCATCGAGGGCGTTACAACCTATCCCCTCTCCTTCGCCCCTCGCCCTCGATCCCCTTTCCCCTCTCCTCTCCCGACGCCGCTGCCCCGCCGCCTTGACGCTGCCCCACCGCCTCGACGCCGCCCCGCCGCCTTGCCCCTGCGCCCATCACCGGCGCCCGTAAATCTGTCAGCCTGTCTCCAACCACCGCCGCTGAGGCCCCGGCGTCGGCGCCGCTCTCCCGTCCACACCACCGTCGCCACCCTCCGTGACCCGGCACTCCGCCAGTACCTCTCCTCCTTCCTCCTTCCTCCCTCTCCACCCTTCCTCCCCATTCCCTCCCTCCCTCCCTCCTCCTCCTTCCTTCCGCCCTCCACATCCCTCCGCCCTCCTCCCCGTCGGCCCGCCCCCCCAAGTCCGAAGCTCCTCCCTCCCTCCCCTTCCACCCCGCCTCCACATCCCTCTCCCACCCCCACCCCCCACCCGCTCTTCCTCCCCTCCCGTGTCGCCGACCGCCCCACCCCCATCCTCCTCGCCTGCCTCGCCCCACCTACTCGGACCCCGGACCCTCTCCTTCCTTCGATCTTCTCCTCCACCCACTCCCCGATCCGGTCCTCCTGATGTTAATTTTGTTAGTTTCTTTGTAATTTTAGAGCCTAGGAATGGTAGTTTTCTTGTTAATTTTGTTAGTTTTCTTGTAGAGCCTAGGAATGGTAGTTTTACTGTAATTTTACATGAGTTTGAAGCACTGATTGTTCAATGGACTTACATTGATGTGTTGAGTGTATTCATACTACTACTACTACATTCAGTGATGATTGTCTTATGGTATTGTGACTTGCAGAAGCTCTGATTGTTTTCTCTGGAATTTTTCAACATTTTGTTACAGTAGAGTCTTGCTTCATATTAACTATAGAGTTCTCTGGAATTTTTCAACATTTTGTCAGTACGGCTTTGCTCAGCTCGATAACACCATCGAGTAAAGCTATTTTAGACACAATAAAGTTGCAAAATTCAGATACTTCATAGACATATGTGTGTTGCTTTTGTTTCTGCTAAACTGTCTATGGTAGATAAACTGAGTGTTGTGGCCATGCTTGATGCAGAGCTCAAGAACCTGCGGCAGCCTCTACTCCGCCTCCGAGTCTGCGAGAAGTCCTACCTCAACACCCACGAGAAGTAGATGTGAGTAGCCACCTCAGATGTTCCTCCTCTCCTCCATTAGAACAGGTTGATCGGTGTAAAGTAGTCTGAGTTAGAGAAATGTTGATCGGTGTTATGAGTGTTGGCCAAAAAGCTCACAAGAGCTAACTCCCTCATGTTCTCGCTTTCTGTGAACTGCTATGTGGTGCTGCTCATGGATGATCGTAGGAATTTATGCAAATATTCAGAGACACAAAATATTGAAGTTGTTGTAACTGATTACTTTCCCAAGTGAGAAAAATACATTCTATTCTACCTATTTCATACTTTCAGTGATTGTTGCAGCCAAGAAATGCATAGCCAATGTTAAATGGTCCTATAAATGACAGTACCCTAACAACTATTCTTCTCATGATCTTATTTTTATTTGTTTGATGAAAGTTGGTTCTTTTCTTCCCAAGTTCACAAAAAATCTTCTACATTTGTAGCGGTTGCCAAAAGCATAATATGACCAAGACAAACATAAACTTTGAGGCTGAAAGGAAATCAAGTAATGAACCACATAGGAATAGAAGGTAAACAAACTATGCTAGTTGAGAATGTACCTCAGGAGTCGATCAGAAGTGCGGCGTCTCAATATTTCCTGAAAACCCATGTTGGCTAGGATAATTTGCTTTTATTACCTTATTTACACCAAGTTTTAGTTAAACAATGATACTTGAATAATTTTGTGCTACTGCTTTTGGTTTTGTGGACAGTATTTGACCTTATGGTAACTAGTTGGGGTCAGGTTTTGGGGTTTTGATTATTGGTATGAAGTAATCTTGAGAGGATCTTATTCACACCAAGTTTTAGTTAAACACTTTGGTACTTGAATGATTTTGTGCTACTTACATTTGTGGTTTTGTGGATGATATTTGAACTTAAAGGTAACTAGTTGGTTATGAAAGCATGATACTGCTATGACTTTAGTAGTAAGCGAATAGATCGTACTCTGATGGCTCTAGGCAAGAGAATGGCATGTTACTACCATAGAGGTACCCAAATATGTAGGTGTAGTTTGTGTTTTTATTTGTTCACACTGTCATTGTATTGCTCAATTAGACAATTAGTCTTTATGAAGAAGAAGAATAAAGTTGTTCTTCTTTGTTATGGCTGTATTCACTTTATTCTTTGTTGTTGTACTTGTGATGATGTTGTACTTGTGATGATGCTACTTGTGATCTTCTGAAATGACCCATTGGGGACTTCATTCTGTGAGGATAATGATATTGCAGGTACCCGAGAGGCCCTTGAGTTTGCCGGAATGTCGATTAACTTCCGTTCCGCAGAATTGGGTACTCCATATGTCCTATTTTCAGCAAAGTTCATGCTGAAATTTTCCGTGAATTTTAGCATGACTTTGCTAAAAATAGGACATATGGGGTACTTGTGACTAATGCATGGGCGGGTATCTTAGTAGTTAATTAAGTAGGATCAAGTGCTTGGCGCACTTGTGACTAATGCATGGCTTTTAGGGTGCCTCGGTGTCGATAAAAACCGAAATGATGAAAGGTTAGGCTTTTAGGGTGCCTCGGCGTCGAAAAACCCTCAATGATAAAAGCTTAGATTTTAGGATGCCTCGTTGTCAACAAACCCTAAATGATGAGACCATGATCTTGTTCCTTGACAATAACCAACTTTTTGACCAAACTTTGTTTCTATTTAGAGAGAAACATGGCCCACAACGATGAGGCCGGGGTTGAGCGGCAAGGCATTACAGGAGCTGTCCCGGAGATGGAGGAACAACCTCACTTGTATGAGGACGCCGCCTTCCCCACCGATCCTGAGACCACTGATGGTACCGCCGAGGATGACCCCACTGAAGCCACCACTGATGGTGCCGCCGAGGATGTTACCACTGATGATGGCGGCGCGCATTTACAGATGGCAGCCAATGAAGAGGCAACGTGGGACCGGCGCCGACCGTGCTCCGCACCCTCAAGGAGGAAGTTCTTGAAGTGGAGTCCGACAGAATCCAACGGCGCCCGAACGAATAGTCAAGGGGTACTCGCTTGAGCATCTGACCGAGGGAATTTAACGCAACCTCCTCTTCACGAAGCTGCACGAGCGATACAAGTTCCCGCTGCTTTTGAAAACACAAGCCTTAAAGGGAATAAAGTGAACAATGCTGCCCTCACGAAGATGAGCAAGGCCACATCTACTTGGAAAAGCAATGTGAAGAGAATGATCGAGAAAGGTGAGAGTTATGAGAAGATCAAGGAGAAAATCGCCGATCACCGAAGATGACTACAACGACTTCAAGATCAATTGCTCGAGCACCGCAAACTCCCAATCAAGTCGGTGGGGGAAAGAAATGGAAGCTGAACTTAGGGGAACACACACTCGGTCCCGGCGGTTACAGAGTGGCGGAGCCTATATGGGACAAGGAGGACGCGGAGGCGTGCCGAGCAAGGCCTACCGCCCTCTTCGATACATACGGTGACAAGCAGACCAGGAACTTTGTCGGGGCCGGTACAAGAAGGACCCGAAAACAAAGGAGCTTACCACGGATCCGAAGACCGAGGCGCTTGAGGTTGTTACAGTAAGGAATACCACCCCGGGGTAATTAGCTCCATATGGTTGCATTCTAATTAATGAAGCCAAATTTCTAAATGGTTCACATTCCTTCTGACGGTATTTGAAAGCGATGGCAGCTGGGTCGACTAAGAGCAACCCTTGGGACACCACTCTAAATAGGGCGTTGAATGTAATGAAGAACAAGGATAAGCTCGATGGCGACGTCACTGGTCGTGTGGCGGCAAAGGCTTGTCCACAAAATGGGGTCATACTATACCGCTGGTGTGCGGAAGGAGAAAAAGACCAGCTCGGAAAGCGGTAGCGCGAGGTTCAAGAACTCAAGGCACAGGTGGCGCGGATTCGGAGATTGTCCAAGAGCAAGTGCAACAACAACTCGGAGCGATTTATCACCGCCATTGTGCCTACCTTGATCCAGGGGTTGAGTCGTGGATTGCGGGAGGCCAACGAGGCGCCCGATTCCTAGCTTCACGGCCAGCAACTCGCGAGAATGCGATGGCGGGAGCCATTGGTGTCTCCGGCGGGCGGCATTGGTGTCTCCGACGCCGCACGGAGCTTAATGCACCGGGTGTACGCCCGGCCGACACCTCTGCAGCAAGCGGCCCCTCCGTCAGCCTGCGCCCGCCGTTGGCGGTGCCTCGACATTAGCCGAGCTCGGCGCCATCATCACGGTAACTAATTAAGCCTCTCTCGGTCGAGGACTTCATCTCCTTGCCTTTGACTTGGCATCCGGCGCCCTACATGTTTTCGCAGGCGCCGCCGATGTTCCGTGCACTCTCACGCGCCGTGAACAATGAGTTGGTCGATGTCGCCAAGGGCAAAACGTTCAACCGGGCAACCCTTGTTCCACGGTACCCGGATGCCACCCAACTTGTTTAGGGTTGAACTGGTTCGGTGCTGCCAGGCTGCGACGAGGTGTTACCTCCGATTCGACCCGTCGGGGCCGACGATGATGACGTGATGACCCTCACCGCCTGAGCTGGCCCCTGCTTTGGCGAAGAGCCAGATTCGTTTGGGCGGGGACACCACCCCAAAGACAACACCGCCGGTCGTGCCGCCAAGTCGGCCCCATGGCAAGACCGCCGCAACGGTGCGGACATCCCTATGCCATCGATCCAAACATGCATATGGCACGGGATCGTAACGACGACGACGACGATACATTTGCCAACGTCGATCAAGATTTTGCCGATCATGGGTACGGTGGCGACTTCATGGGGCCTCCTCCTCAAGAACCCAACCCAACAAAAGGCGTGCGCGATCTAGCTGGTACCGCGGAGAAGCCAAGTTGCAACAGCGTCTGCTGCCGTTCAGCTCTCGAGACGCCTCCATTGCCGACTTCACCGAGCCTCGAGATAGGCGAGGTGCGAAATATTATCAGCCCCAACACACTCAAGAAGGCGGTCGATGAGCAGAACTCGGTCCCATTACGGAGAAGAAGAAGGCACGCAAAAGAAAGACTAACAAGGGTGCGGGCCAGCCGCACCGAGTGCGATCCGTGCTCGGGGCGGGCCACCTTCACCGAGGATATCTCGAGGAGGTGCATGTGGTGGGTAGGGCGATGCTACCGACAAATATGCTCAATCTTTGGAACCGGTGCTATGCGGAGTCTGCATGACAGTGTTCTTTCTTTGGAGAAGCGGCGTCTCGAGAGAAGGATGTGGCATACCGGTTTCGTGGCCAAGGTGCCAGAGGTCAAGGGCTTTGTGGATAACTCCATCGGGCGACGATCGTCCTGCGGTTTGATGACATCCACGCTTATGTTGAACCTTCATCCGCTGCACTACACCTTCGTTCGGCTATTTTCGCTGAGTATGGAGATGCGGATCATTCGCGACAAGACTCCGGACATCGTGATAGTCGACCCCTTCTACATGCGTGCCAAGATCTTGGGCAGCGCTGGGGACCACCAAGTCGCGAGTTCTTACCTCGAAGGCGTCATTCTGGCAAACCAAGATAAGGATAACTCCCTCGTGCCTTACTTTCCCGAGTAAGTCCTCCCCTCAACCGGCCCGTAACATATGAATTCTTAGATTTCGATCGTTTTTCTTTTAACATTCCGTGTTTTCTCTGATGACACACATTGCACGCTCATCCTCCGAAGCCCCAAATATTCCATGGCCACGTATTTCGACCCGACCGTCGCCGAAGGTAGACTACACAAATGTCAAGAAGGTTCTTGATGATGTTCTCCCGGCTCGCCCAATCTGGAGGCACCTTCAACAGGCCTATTCGTGGCACGGCAAGCACGTGTTCTCCCACAATCTGACGTTACGCTGCGTCAAGCGGCCGCTTTGTGATCGAGAAGGGTGCCTACTATGCCATCCATCACATGCGGCGATCGTGCGGGACCATCATCAACTTCGCTACCGAGTAAACTCAAAGATTGGGCCGCGGCGTGTCGGCAATCCAGACGCGGACATCGGACAAGAATTCTTTCGCATCCAAATGGAGTTTGCGGAAATCATCCATCAAGATGTCCTTCGTACCTCGGGGCAGTTCTACCTTAGAAATCAACCGTCCAACAGTGACATCGACACAATGCTACAAATGCGGTGACAACACCCGTTCTTTCATGACTCCCACGATAGACGGCGGCTTCATCCACGCTCCGGTCCCTTGAGTCGAGTCGAAGCGGTGATGCGCGTGTCTAGTTCTCAAACATCGATTGGCTCATGTTGTAATTAAACTTTAATGAACTTGTAGTATGTCTCTTTGGTTTCGAGTCGTTCAACTTAGATGTAATCGATGCTATTAATGTCTTGCTTTTCTCTTCCGATGGATTACATTTGCATACTTATATATTGCTTATGTATTGTACGTGAATTGGTACTAACGTTTCGTTTGGCTAGTGCATAGCGATGCCGGCGTATGTCGTGTACAAGGGTAAGGTTCCCGGAGTCTATGATGGTGGGAGGAGTGTCGGAGACAGGTTCACCGATTCAGCGATATGATTACAAAGGGTACACCACTAGGGCCGAGGCGAATCTAGATCGCCCGCTATCTAGCGGAGGGGAGGGAGCATTGGAGGAACCGGATGAAGACGAGTTTCATCGTGATGATGCTCATAGTGATGACCGCAGCTCTCTTCTATGTGATGGTAGTTTAGATGATCGATATCGACTTGTAATGTGAAGACAAACTCGCTACTCGCGGTCTCGAGACTTGTAATATAATGTTCTACCTTTGTTCGGTCTTTTCAATTCGGAGACTAATATGATGAATTGTATTCGGAGACTAATATGATGAATTGTATTCAAAGACTAATCTTCTATTGTATTCGATGAATCTGTTGTTGATGTGTGCCGTCTATATTTTGTCAAATTATACATTTTGTAACCTGTGCAAAAAACAGAAAATAAAAAATAAAAAACCTAATATTCATACTAATGGCGCATCACATGATAGTGCGCCATTAGTATGACAAAGCATACTAATGGCGCATCACATGTCAGTGCGCCATTAGTATGCCATGGTTACTAATGGCGCATCTCCTGGTCGTGTGCCATTAGTATGCCAAAGCACCTGGCTATAGATGGCCCCTGGGAGGCATACTAATGGCGCACCGTAGCCTATACTAATGGCGCACCAGTGGTGCGCCATTAGTATACCAGATACTAATGGCGCACCAATGGTGCGCCATTAGTAAAAGTTACTAATGGCGTGCTAGTAATGGCGCACCAGTGATGCGCCATTAATGGCCAAATTAGGTGCGCCATTAGTAGCGGTTTTTCTAGTAGTGCTCGGAATATCGGCGTTCATGTCGAGTATACCAGGGAAGACAAACCTCCGCAAATTGCTGCAGTTCTGCAGTTATGCGTGGAGGATCTCGTCCTGGTATACCACATCACCGCGGCAACCAAATGGTAAAAACATCCAGTTCAAGTAGTTTTTGGTGATCATACAGAATGTTGTCTACAAGTTTTTGTGATCATATAGTAGCTGTTATGAATGTTGTCTTGTAATGCAAAAGATTGCAAAAAAATACATCATTGAGACGTTATGCTTGCTGTTTTGATCATACTGAGAATGTTGTCTTGTAGTTGTTGTGATCATTTAGTAGTTGTTGTGATCATACTGTTTTAACTGAATTTTGGTCGAGCGAAGATGCTATTTTAACTGAATTTTGCTTCAACTGAACCCATTTTAATTCTGTAGTTTCTGAAGTTTTTGAAGTAGATGATTTGAATGCTAAAGATTATTTTGATGCAGGCCCAAGGAACTCCGCCCGCTCCTGCAGGAGAAGAAGTTGTACACCTTTGTTGGTTTCTGCATTGGAGGCGACAAGGAGAAGCTGAAGTTGTCTGGTTTGGAGATCAACCCCAACAAGTACGTCGACTTGCAGCGCAAATGGAGAGTTACAAACAATGGAAAGAAGTGGCAGTCTTTGGCTGAGTTTGCAGCCAGCCTCATCCACCCATCCTACTCAAAAATGAAGCAGAAGATCGACAGTGAATTCGGACCACCTACTATGGGGGACAGCCCATCGCCAAACAAGCTCATCGAGTACGCCATGAAAGATGCGACGTCACCTACGAGGCATGGAAGAAAATCGAAATCACCAAAGAAGGTTTCGAGCTCTGGCAAGAGGCGGAGGATCATTGGGATGACCCCTACTACTAGGGATATTGAGTTGTTTGTGGTATTGGGATGACCCCTACTATTGTGTCTCAGTTTGTAGTTATGTGGTTGAACAAGTTTGCTTTTGTTATGTTGAACAAGTTTGCTTTTGTTATGTTGAACAAGTTTGCTTTTGTAATGATGAACAAGTTTGCTTTGGTTGTCAGTTGACATCATCTCATCGCTGAGCATGGTTTAGTTTTACCTTTATCTATTTATTATTTAGGTAGAGCTATTCAGGCATGTAAGATATAATCATCCTTATGGTGAGGATCGCAATGTTTTTAGCTTCCAAGTTTCTAATGACACATGATCTTTCCAACCACATAACTTAACTGCAAACATTTCCCCTGTAAATTGTAGTTACACATTCCAACCAATACCTGCAGGTTGTAATTTCATACTGAATGACCATCAATAACTAAGTGAAGCAAATAATTGCTATGCATTTCTTGGCACGCGAGAAGGAAGAGGGGAGAGGAGGCGTAGCTCATCGGGGAAGCGCAAGGAGGCCCTGCGACAGCTTAGTAGCAACAGAGGTGGCCGAAGTTGAGGAAGACAGCGGCGACCCGAGGAAGAAGAGGTGGAGGGGGGGATGGAGGGGTCGAGCGCCTCGCGCCCTAGTTCGGCAGCTCGCCGGCCCGGTGTTGAAGCAGATTCTGCCCGCCGCCTTGCCTGTCGCCTAGCACGGTGGAGCTCGAGGGCTGGGAAGGCGAGGGAGGGGGTGGATTGGGAGCGGACGGCGATGGGGGGCAGGGCAGGGGCTGACTGGGGGCGGCGACGGAGACAGAGGCGCGGGGGCGGCGGCAGCGTGGGTCGGGCAGCAGCTGGGTGGATCTGGTGGCGAGGGAGAGAGGGTCGAAGGGGATCTGGCGAGAGGGAGGGAGGATAGCTAGGGGGAGGGTTCTAATGGCGCACCCTCCAGTCATGCGCCATAAGTATGACTATTCTAATGGCGCACCACCCCTCGGTGCGCCATTAGAATTTTCTTTTAATCTAGCCCACTAACCATATCTACAACCTAACCCTATCTACAACAGAACCCACCCACTAGCCCGACTGGTCAGCATGCAGCACACACACCAGGAGGTCCTGGGTTCGATTCCGAGGCTCCCTAATATTTTTTATGCATTTTAAATGCTGTTTTTTATATTTATTTGTGTTTAAATATGTTCAAACTTGTTTAAATCATAACAGTAATATTTTTTATAAAAACAGTAATATTTTTTTTAAAAATATGTTCAAATTTCTTACTTGAAAATATCATCGGCGGCGGCGGTGGAGGCGGGGAGGTGCGGGATCGAGATCGAGATGGAGGGGAATCGAGATCGAGATGGAGGATCGAGATCAAGTGTCCTCATGAATTCAAAAAGTGCCCATGAAATTTAAAATATTCATGATATCAAAAGTGCCCATGAAATACAATCGAGAAATGAAGACTACGATTTAAATACAATCGATCTTAGCTAGCTATCTGTTCACAATCTTCTTGCCCTTCTTTTTCGCAAATGGAGTTCTTACGTGGAGCAGACGTCCTTTAGGTAGGGTGGTCCTGCTTCTTCTTGTGGTGTGTGCTGCTACTTCATCGTCGTCGTCATGTTCGATCTTGGTCGCCGTGCTTGTCGAAGTCTTGCTCATTGGCTACTCCATCCATTACGATGATATTCCTTTTGCCTCTCCTCACGACAACACGACCGGGCTTTGGCGGGTCGGTAATGAAGAAGCATTGGTCCACTTGGGAAGCCGGTACCCATGGCTCATTTTGGCGGTGACGTTTCGCCCATGATCTTGGATTTAACCGGGTATAAACACGGTGGGCTTTGGCATAGTGCGCCATTAGTAGGTTTGCAAAAAGTAAAAAAAAATACTAATGGTGCCTTTGTCTTGGTCGGGCGCCTTTACTCGTTCTAACTTGTAATGGCGCACTTTGCCATCCATGCGCCATTAGTTTGTATGGAAAAATGGGAAAAAAATCAATAGTAGTGGCGCGCCGTGAGCACGGCGCGCCATTAGTGTCTTCCACACTAATGGCGCACGAGCAACCGGTGCGCCATTAGTATATAGTAGTGGCGCACTACTTACCTAGTGCGCCATTAGAATCAGTCCTATCTATAGCCCTTTTCCTAGTAGTGACAATTTCAACCTGCCATGTGCATTTGCAATCCAAAGCAAATTCTTCATATGCACATCTTCAGGGGGAATTCCTCTATATCATGTAATCAAAGTCTTCATATTCCATACCTACACTTCCTATTATTTATCCCCGTCGAAAACTTAACCAATTTGTCAGCAATCACCAAAAAGGGGGAGATTGTTAGTGCATCTAGTGACCCCTTAGTGGTTTTGCAGTATTGAAGACAAATGGGTTAAGGGACTAATGTGTTTGTGAGTGTACACATGAGTTATAGTCCCTGAAGATTTGGTTTAACAAACGAAAGACGACCCCTAAAATGTATTGCTTCAAGTGAAGAATTTGGTGCATCCTTTGAAGAAATTGAAGTGAAGAATTGGAAGCTTGAAGACTTTGTTTTCATAGTTTCTTTCTTATAATTTTGAGTCATAGGAAACATCGTACTGTTAAAGGGGGTCTAGGTGATACATAGACGTATTTCCAAAGTGATTCTCAGAACCTACAACTACCTATTTCTTCGAGTAATCGATTTGAAGACTTTGGAAATCTCTTGCAATACAATCAAGTTCATCATCGACAGAGAAGAAGTTCTTATGGTCATTGACGAAATTGGTCTGACTGATGAGTTAGGATTTCGCCAGTGCAATCTGCCTACCGTGAAAAAATTGAGAGTCCTGACGAATTTGAGAGTTTTGATTTCTTACCGTTGTTGTGCGAGTGCCAGCTGTTGAATGGATCCTTATCCTGACAACAATCATGTCCGAAGGGGTATTTATGACAATTCATGTTGGGTTGCCCTGGCTATAAATATACGTCCCCCACAACCATTTGTTGGTTGGCTACTCCAAGAAAGAGATTGACACTTGTCATTTGAGAGCAACCCGTCCTCCGACGACTTTGTAAAAACCCAAGTGAGGAAAAACCCAACCAGAGCCAATGTGATTGAACATCACTGAAGAGATTGATCTGTGTGATCCGACACCTATTACCTTTGAAGAATGTCATTCTTCTAGATGGTTAGGCATCATGTTCTGAGCATCTAAGAGTCACTGTGGATTGCCGGTGAATAAGTCTGTGAAGGTTTTGGAAGAGGAGCTTGAAGACTTACCACGAGTGATTGGGCAAGGTCTACAATGACCTTAGCTCAAGGAGAATGCGGTGAAGACTAAGTGTCTTATGGGTTAAATCTCAAGCCGTACCAACCAGATGTACAATTGATGTAGCAACTGGGACCAAATCATCGTCTCATCACCAAGATAACCTGGTTTCAAATTCCTCAACCCTTTACTTTCAATATTTCCACTATTGAAGAATTTGTGATCTACATCCTGAAGAATTTGAACTTAAGACTTTCATCATGATGCATTTAATTTCTTCAGTTCATCTTATGTATGCCTGAATGTTTGTATGATTGCACGTTCCTCACCCGCATCTATCTTGTATGCATGTTTTACCACTTTGTGATGATTTAGTCTTGCCTCTAATTTTTCGTCACTCTGATTTTCGTCAAATTCATCAGAGTTTGACGAATTTGTAAGAATCTCCCATTCACCCCCCGGCCCCACTGGGAGATAACCTGCACTTTCACTTTTTCCTATGCATGGTTGCATATTGAGGTGGTTATATTCCCATTTATGTTGCATGTTGAGGTGGCATGCTTGCATGTTGAGAGAAATAGGTTAGTGATAGAAGATCTGGTAGATTTCACTACAAAAAAAATACACTTCCGTGATGATACGTGTTTGTCACAGTAGGTCACATTTTCTGTAATGCATGTACATCCATGACGGTTTTGTGACAGAATCAAGATAGTCATACCAGTGCTGTCGTAGAAGTGTTCCATGACAATACCAAAATTATCATCATAGAAGTGTCCACTTCCATGACGATAAATGGCGCCTCATGAAAGTATTTTCCTCATGGGTAACCGACACGTGGCATCCACCGTAACGGGTCGTTGTTAAGCTATTGGGTTCCAGTTTGGATCCGGTAACCTGTTAATAGCCCTGACCAATGGGGATTTTCCACTTGTAAAATTCTTATTCCCCGGAGGATCCACGTGTCGGCTCAGCGTTGGGACAGATGTCATCCACTCATTGTACGGGATGCACTATGATACATTGGCACGTGGCAAGGCCCAATAGTGGCCTATTTAGGTGAAAGAGGCTGGCCAAGTCAAAATTAGCAGGCCGACCCATATAGGGCCTACTGGTGTCTGGCCCATTTAAGCCCACGACCCATATGAGATGTGCCAATTAGGCCCGTCAAAGGCCCATTAACTATTTGACACCATTGCAGCCCATCATCAGTTCAAGCCTGTTAACAGCCTGCTATATATTTGGGCTCAATATCGGCCCCATGTGGTTTCGGCCTATTAACGGCCCATTCAAGGGATGGGCCAATTTTCAGGATGTATGTCTTTCGGCCTTTTAGCGACCCATTTAAGTGTTGGGCCAATTTCTAGCCCGGTTTGTCTTTCAGCCTGTTAACGGCCCATAAATGAGTTGGTCCATTTGCAGTCGGACCTGAGTTTTGGCCTCTTAAGGGCCCATGCTCTTCATGACCAATACCAGCCTGGTTTCGCTTTCGACCTGCTAAAGGCCCACAACACATTTGGGCCATATACAGTCCGACCTGACTTTCGGCCTCTTAGCAGCCCATGCTCTTCATGGTCCAGTACCAGCCCGCTGTCACTTTCGACCTGCTAAAGGCCCTGTCTGATTGGGCCATATATAGCCCGACCTTAGTATCGGCATGTTAATGGCCCGTGAAGTCAAATGGGCCCACTTATTGTCCGCTTTGATGTCGGCCTGTTAACAACCCGGGAGGTAACATGGCCGATCATTAACTGTTGGCTCGTTTCAATTATAGCGGCCCAATAGAGCTTTCGGCTTGGTTACGGCCCATTAACATAATGGGCCCAGTAGAGTATGAACATGTCTGTAGGCCAATTAGATAACGTCGATGCCGACTCAGCTATAATTTGAGCCCATTACGATGAGGAATTATGGACATGACCAAAACCGATCAATCAATGGCCTATGAGAATTTTGGCCCATGTGAGCCCATTACAGAAGCCCATTAAGGGTAGTGGGCCGCTTCCTTCAGTTGGGCCACGACTGTTCGTGCTAACTAATAATGTCATTGCTTTTTTGCCTTCCTAGCGACCAGTTAGCTGGAATGCGAGGCGCGCTAAGCAAACGTACGACATACAAGGAAAAACGTTACACATCCAGCCTATTTACAGGAAATTATATCCATTGGGCAATCAAAGATTGATGCCAGTGCAAATAAATGAACATAATTTATCGGTCTATAACCTAACAATCTGCAACCTCAGCACGGATGACGCCCATAAGCATGTGAGTAAGTTCTTCCTTCTTTGCTACACTGTCTCTGAAAACATTGATCAGTTGTTGTTGTGCAAGAATGTGCACCTTTGATTCCTCCACGATTTCCACGATTGCTCCAGCCAGTAATTCATTCACAAACATACATTTTTCAGTTGGATTCGAGACAGAGGAAACCCAAAGATGCAGAAGGCAATTTTGGCAGGCTTGTATTATTGATAGTGGAGAGTGTCTTGAACATTGCATCATAACATAAATTAGGAGGGGAACCGAACAGATTAATCAAGAGTTATTGCCATATTACCTGGCGTAGATTTATTGGAAAGAAACAATGGGGTTGCCTTGCTGTTTTCAGAGTTTGCCTTCTTATCTTCAGCAGCCTGCACCAAATTAACACACTAGCATTGCTATCATTGGCGAGGTCAGATAATAGGAAAGCAACATTGACACAGCGAACGTTTGGGCAACCATACCACACCAGCCTACACCAAATTAACACAATATGGCACAGCTATCACCAGCCAGGTAAGGTAACAAGAAAGCAACATTGACACAATGAATGATTGGGCAACCAGAACAACAGTACAATTTAGTAATGTGCATGATATGGATAGTACACTCATGCAGCTCCGTATGCAAAACTACCAGGTAGTTTTCCTTACAAAAATCAACATTGTCACCTTTAAATATACATTTTTCTACAGGTAAACTTAGATCAGATAAAGGTTGGATTCACGCCGATTAACAAAATACATGCTGATGTGAAATTTTAGTGATATACAACAGGTACTTACATTAGCATTGGAGCACAGAGAATTCCCGCAATATACTTTCCTTGAACACGATCCCAGTTTAGAAAGTCTTCTATCCTTTAAGCTTATTTTCTAAAAGAGAGATGGGTAAGAAACATGTAGAAAATATGATCTGAATGCTATAAAATTTCATGATGTGAGGATACGCACATGCGTTGTGGCACACCGGCTCAGAGCAACCGGTTTACCCTACATTGCCATCCAAAAGACCGTGTCTTCTGGCAACACACAACATCTTGGTACAGAAAGCAACCGCTTTATTGATGCTAGCGGAACAAAGTTCATATTACAACAACTAGCGAGGCCAAGGGGCACACACGTTGCAGCTGAACAATATGTACATTATTTAGTGAACATAAAGGAGGCCTCGATCCTAACAACTACGCGGCAGCGGAACGACGTCGTAGCGGAACTCCATAGCATAGGGACACCGATGTGGACACGATCTAGACTCGGACATCACTCCTTTCCAATGAGACTTTCCTGAAAGCTGGCATGACATGCCAGGTCAGTACATTGAATGTACTTGCAAGCTCACAACAAACATAAACATAATGACAAACAATATCATGATAATTAATGTCACGCCCAATATGCGACCCTATCCAAAAGGAACTCGACGGTCCCACCAAGGATAGACCCGCATATTGAAACGCTTTTGCAAGGTGGATATCATTACATCAACATTACATAATACATAGGGATACATACATAAGGCACGAATGCCACAAGAATACATCAACATCATATACAAGAGATCAACATCCGACTACGGATGAAACGTAAATGAAGCTCAAACGACATCCACCACCGCTAGCCGGGCTGCCGACACGGAACCTATCCCACGATCGAAGAAGAAGCGGAAAGAAGAACTCAACGCAAGCAAGCATCGCTCTCGCGTCATGATCATCGCATAACCTGTACCTGCAACTGGTGGTGTAGTAATCTGTGAGCCACGAGGACTCAGCAATCCCATTACCATGGGTATCAAGACTAGCAAAGCTTAATGGGAAAGGAAGGGGATAAAGTGGTGAGGTTGCAGCAGCGGCTAAGCATATATGGTGGCTAACCAACGCAAATGAGAGCGAGAAGAGAAACAAAGGAACGGTCGTCAACTAGTAATGATCAAGAAGTGATCCTGAACTCCTACTTACGTCGAGACATAACCCGGAAACCGTGTTCTCCTCTCGATCACCCCGAAAAGAGACACTCACGGTTACGCACGCGGTTGGTGTATTTTAGAAGAGTTTGCTTCAAGTTTACTACAACCGGATATTAACAAATTCCCATCTGCCACATAACCGCGGGCACGGTTCTCGAAAGTTTATACCCTGCAGGGGTGTCCCAACTTAGCCCATGATAAGCTCTCGCGATCAACGAAGGATATTCCTTCTCCCCGGGAAGACCCGATCAGTCTCGGAATCCCGGCTACAAGACATTTCGACAAAGAATAAAACAAGACCAGCAAAGCCGCCCGATGCGCGATAATCCCGATAGGAGCTGCACATATCTCGTTCTCGGGGCAACACCGGATGAGACATCCTACGAGTAAAACCAAACCTCAAGTTGCCCCAAGGTGGCCCCTGATCTACTCGGTTCAAAGCCAGCACTTGGAGAAGCACTTGGCCGGGGGCTAAAATAAAGATGACCCTTGGGCTCCGAACCCAAGGGAAAAAAAAAAAGGCTGGGTGAGGCAAATGGTAAAACCAATGTTGGGCCTTCTTTGGAAAAGTCTTATTCAAAGCGAACATCAAGGGGTCCCATAAATCACCCGACCGCGTTAGGGACGCGAAATCCGGGAACATAACACCGATATGACGGAAACTAGGGCGGCAAGAGTGAAACAAAACACTGTGCATAAGGCCGAGCCTTCCACCCTTTACCAAGTATATAGATGCATTAATTAAATAAGATATATTGTGATATCCCAACCAAGAAACATGTTCCAACAAGGAACAACATCTCCATGTTCCAACAAGGAACAAAACTTCATCTTCACCTGCAACTAACAACGCTATAAGAGGGGCTGAGCAAAGCGGTAACATAGCCAAACAACGGTTTGCTAGGAAGGGTGACAAAGGTTAGAGGCTGACATGGCAATTTGGGATGGCTTGAGCAGCAAGTGATAGGTAACGCAGCATAACGATAGAACGAGGCAACTAGCATAGCAATGATAGTAGTGAGATCCAGGGTAGCGGTCATCTTGCCTGAAATCCCGCTAGGAAGAAGAACGAGTCCATGAAGAAGACGAACGGATGAAGCCGAACCAAGCGTGGACGAACGAATCCTCACGATCGCAACGAAACATCAACTAACAAGAAGAAGCACACAACATAGTAAACACACCACACGTAGACAAGACATGATGCACAACCAAGCATGATGCATGACAAGACTACATGAAGCTACTCATGGCAAGAGATGATGCAAACAAGAGCAACACATCAAGGCAAGTTTAAATGAGGCCGGAAACGACATAGAACAATTCCGGTAAGTCCTCATATGCAAATTTCGAAATTGGTCCAGATCTGAATAAACCTTATGTTCAAGTTGTTAAACAGCAAGTTAAGATGCACCACCACGATGAGCTACGGTCTAGAAGATATGAGCAAAACAAGATAAGCATGGCCTTGATGCAAAATGCATACAAACATCAAGCAAAACACCTCAAAACAAGGATGCAACATGATAATATGAAGCTACATGCAAAATCAAGCAAGTTTCATATAGAGCACACTCAAAACGGAGCAACGGTTCAACACATACACACAATACAAGTTATAGCAACAATTTGCCCAAAACAGCAACTACGCATATTGCAAGCATCAAAACACTATGCTACAGGATCTCAGTATGAAAACAAAATGCATGGGCATGACGTACAGGTAAAGCATTACAAAACATGAACACTGAGCTATCTCCAGAAATGACTAGAACATGCTCAAAATGACATGGCAAGATTGCAAGTAATAACAGTTTCAGGCTTTGCAGAAAATAACATCAGGTAGCAATGTTTAGAGCTATCAAACAACATGTTACAGGAACTTAACATGGAAAACAAAGGCATGGCATGAATATTCTCAAAGCATAGAACAAAAGTCCTTTAGTGACCATGAGCCAAAAAGGATCATAAGATATGATGGCACCCATGTAAACATGGCAAGTTATATTACAGATTTGAACATGGCAGGAACAACAACAAGTAGGCATGTTGGTGAGCTTGAACCACTCACCACAGAGCAATAAATGGCATGGCAAGACACCCAACAGTAATAAGGCATATTATAGAAGCTATACATGTCAAGAACAACATCATAGGGTACACGGATCAACTACAACAACCTTGGCAAAATTGAATAACATGTAAACAACCTGCCAGGAAACATTTTATAGCAAAAGTAGAGCTCGATTGACTCAAGCTAGACTACCCTATAATTGCAAACAAGGGCATGGATGGATATAGCATGACATGTTTAACAAAACATCCTTACTGAAGTATCTCAAAATATGCATGGATCTCTCTGTAGCATCAAGTTAACATGGCAACAAAATATAACAGAAGCTGCCAGGAAAACAGCAACAGCAAGTAACCTACTTAACAAGCTTGATGCACTCACTACACAACTCACAAAAATACATGGCAAGCACCCCTGGAAAGATGGCATGGCATATTACAAAACACATGTAGGGCTCAAGTTCATAGGGTGCACACATCAACCATGGCAAAAATGACAAAAGTGCATGTTCTGATAAGAATCAGAAACTAACATCACATAGCACTTTTGCAACAGAATTTCGGGCATCAATATGAGCTCAAATGAAAATGATGCAATGAGATGAAATGATCTACTCATCGAGGCTAACATTTTGACATGTTACACGCGAAAACGGAGCAACGATGACAGAGATATGATGCAATGAATATGGCACAAAATATCAAAAAAATGCTTGGGACTTGGATGAATTTTAGAGGGGGGGGGAAGTCAACCCTTGGCACGGTTTTCGAGGCACATCCGGATCTCGCCGGAGATGCGTCGCCGGAGACGGAGAGGAGCTTCGCCGGCTCGGGAGGACGCGGGCGCCGGCGGTGGAGGCGGCGGCGTACGGGGCTCGGCGAGTATGGGGCCCCATGGCGGCGGCGTGAGGCCGGGCGCCGGCGGAGCGAGGCGCGGGGCGGCGGACGAGGCGCGGCCGAGGGCGGGCGGCGGCGGGCGGGGACGGAGCGGCGGCGGCGGATGCGCGGCCGCTGTGAGCTGGGCGGCAGGCAGCCGAGGCGGCGCGAAGGGCGGGAGCGGCCGAGCGGGCGGGCGGCCGGGCCTTGAGCTCGGCGAAGCTCGCTGCCGAGGGCGGCGCCGGGCGAGGCTGGCGGGCGGCGGCGGATCCGGCTCGCTGGGCCGGATGGGTTTCCGCGGGCAGCGGCGGTGGGGGACATGCGCGGCGACGTGGCGACAGCGGTTGGAGGAGGCGCGGCAGGTGACGTGGCGGCGGCGATTGGCTGGAGCGAGGTGGTCATGGCGGACATGTCCGGCACGGGCGGACGTGTCCGGCAGCGCGAGGAAGAAGATGGCTAGGGTTAGGGTGGATTTGACCGCGAATTTCGGAGGGGAGGACATATTTATAGGTAGAAGGAGCTAGGAAGCTCCAAATGAGGTGCGGTTTTCGGCCACGCGATCGTGATCGAAGGACCGAGAACATGGAGGAGAGCTTGGTGGGTTTTGGGCCACTTAGAAAGGGAAGTTGGGCTGCATCTCAAAGAGGGCTTTGCGGTTACCCGGTTAACCGTTGGAGTACCAAACGACCTCCAAATGATCCGAAACTTGACAGGCGGTCTATCGGTGCTATACCAAGGCCGCTTGACAAACCTAGGTCCATTCGAGACCGTTTAACACCCACACGAAAAGAGGTAAAAGGGAGCAAGGGAGACATAGGAGTGCCGGATTGGAAAACGGACAACAGGGAAAATGCTCAGGTGCATGAGACGAACACGTATGCAAAATGAAATGCACATGATGACATGATATGAAATGCAGATGATGACATGGCAAAGAGAGACACGCAAGCACATGACATGGCAAAGACGGCGAATAACTGGCAGACACCTGGCGCATCGGATCCGGGGCGTTACAATTAACCAATTACTTCACTAATGCAACATCATATTAAGCATGCAGTGATCATGATCTTGTGATAAAAGTCCCTTGGACTTGCTTACCAAACGGTGATCGCTCTTGGATCACAAACGGACCAACCTCTTGACCTTTGATCGGGTTACCTCGTAACCAAACCGTGATCTTTCTGAGATCACAAACTGACCAACAACTTGGTCCCCACCAACACAATGATTTCTCAATCATCATCTCCTCAACAGTGCAAAGTTCATAACTTAGTGTGCAAAATTAATTAAACGTTGACCCATGGTGTGACCTACTTTTGAGCGTGTCCGTAACCGTGGACTCGGCTATTGATAGATTGAATACACTCTGCAGAGGTAGCGCACTGTACCCACACCACAGAACCCATGGACTCGCACTCCCGTTCGGGTGGACCAACGGCGTTCCGACGAAACCCCTCCATTGCCATGACACTCTCCCGGCCACTCCGACTCACTCCCCACTGGGCTAGTCCTGGGTGGCCCCGTGTCTACCAAAGACACCAACGGCCACCGTCGTGGCAAAACATAAACGGTCCCAAACGGGGACAAGGTACCATAACAACAACGGGCACACAAGGTTATGTCTGCTTACCGGGCCAGGGTAACGCACGCCCATAACCTTCCCTCGTTGGAGGCACCGACCAGAGGCATGACAACGGACCGAATAAAGACCTTCCCATAAAGGCAAACATGGTTGCACGGGAAAAACTCGATTCAGTGGCACCATGACCCGATCAACGATATATTTAAGTTGAGTTAATATCAGGTTCAACTTAAGGGGAAAATAACCGGTGTCATGATATGCCATGAAAATGCATCGCTAACCTATGCAACATATATCAACGGAAAGAACTGGGTCAACTATATCAAACACTAAGCATGTGCATCAATAACTCATAATACTTCTCTGGTTTTGATCAATCATCACTTAAACAAAATCTTTACTTAGCATATTTCATTTTTCTCATTCAAGATAAATAAACCAAAATAATTCCTTATTTCCATAACCATATTACTTCTTCATAACAAATATTACTTCTAATTACTTAACCAACTTAGTTAGCTTCAAACTTCTGTAAACTAAGCATATTATTTCAAACAAGCATCCAACAGAATATAACTATTTATTCTAGTGATTTAAATGCATGGATTAAACCATTAATTCAAGTTCAAAAATCACAAATATTGAAATGGCTCCATGAAAATGTTGTTGTGGCTTGCCTTAGTGCAGATGAGATTCACAAACCTCCTGGTGATCCTCAAGACAAGCTTCACTTTCTGAAAACAATTATAAACACAAAAAGGAAACATCAAGAACCTTTCTGAAATTCACCAGAAAATCTAGACAGTAGAGAAAAATCTCATTTTTGGTGTGCTGCTAGATCTTTTCATAAAGAACACAATGCAAAAAGAATCAATTCATTTGGACTTATGGTTAAAAAGTTTTGGCTTTTTGAAGCTCTCTGGATAATATTGAATTTGAATTTAAATAAAACAGAACTTGGGGGGTGACGTCGAAGGCGTAAACCCCGCGGGCGCCACCACTCGTACCGCTTCGGGCGCGGCCAGAGTGGTTGACTAGCAGGCCCCGCTAGTCATGTGAGATGCAGGGGAGGAGGGAAACAGAGGGCGGCGAGGATCCGCCGGAGCACACGTTGGCAAGGAGGGCGACTTGGCCCGAGCTAAAGGGATGAATCGAAAGAGGAGACGAAGGCGCACCTGCCCGTACCCGTAGGTTAGCTAGGGGTGGTCGGACGGCGTTAGAAACGACCTCTCTAGCGGCGACAGAGAGCGGAGGTTGCCGGAGTTGGAGATGACGGTGACCAGAGGCGGCACCAGAGGCTCCAATCGGGTGGGATGGCACCATCGAAGCACGGCGGAGGCCCTGGAAGGGTGGCCTGAGCCTGGCAGGGGCAGGAGCTTCGGTGACGACCTGAGGGGATTGCCGGCGAGCTCAAGCTCGGGGACGGTGGCCCGCGGCCTGCCTGGCCGGGCTACGGCTTCCTACTGGCTTGTGGAGGGTGTGTGAAGAGTGGATGATGCTCGAGGAGGCTGGGGAGGGCTGTATTTATAGCCGGGAGGAGAGAGGGGTTCGTGCTCCGCCGGAGGACACCTGGACACGGCGCCCGATGACGAACGGCGTCAGTGAGAGAGGGGAAGGCGACGCAGCTCACGCGGGCACTGTGGGCGAGCGGAGACGAGCACAGGAACGAGGGGGTGGCGATGAATACAGTGCGCAGCGCACTGTTGGGTTGGCCGGACCACGCCCGTGCTCGCTGCGGCGAGCTCCGGCATCGGCGAGCGCCAGGAAGGAGTTAAGGGGGTCGGGACGATGATCGTGGCGAGGTTTGGCAAGGCGCGACAGGCTGGGAAGCGAGCACACGATCAACAGAGGCCCGAGCGCGTCGCAGAGCGCGTCGGCCGCATGCCAGCATGCCTGGACGAACGCGGTCACCGCGTTAACTATGACATCAGGTCGCGCTAAGCCTAGACTTCATGTCTGGCGTGTAGTCCTTGGTGGTTTGAATGGTTACAACACTTTGAGTTGAGCTCAGGCGCAGTAAGATGGAGTTTAACTTCCTGGTAAGTTTCTGTACAGTAACTTTGAGAGCTTACTATGGTCAAAATACTAGGAGTTGGGACCTGAGATTTGGAGGTTATCAATCATCTACGAAGGTAGTGATGCACAAGAAAATTCAGCCACATTTTAGCAAGTAAAATGGTAGTTGTTGTAGAAACTACCATTTCTGTCTAGAACAAAAAATATTTTCTGTAGCAAAAATATTCCAAAAAGTGATGCAATATTTTTGCTCAGGAAGGTGCCCTAGGGTTCAAATAATATTTGAGAGTTTTCTCAGATTTTTGTGGGCAAGAAAAAATGGGGTTGCTTTGGAGCACAGTGGTCTAGCTAGGGTTTTAAATGGAAATTGAATATTTTTCATTTAAGAAAAATAATCGTAATATTATTTTGAGGTGGATTAGAGAAGAAATGATGGATAGGGAGAGAAATAAGTCACTTGGTGAAAGTCAAGGTGGTTCCCAAGTGTTTAAGTCCATCTGAAGTGATTCAAAATTTCAAACTCAAATCCAAACCAACTTAAAATCAGACAAAGAGAAGAGGGCAAAAACCAGGCTGTCACAAACCTCCCCACTTAGGATGAATCTCGTCCCCGAGAATCGTTTGCTCGGGAAAACCATTCTGGATAATGTGCCTTTAGAAACTCTTGTCGTTCCCAAATCGCTTCTACCTCTATGTGATGTTCCCACTGAAGTTTGTAAAACTTTCTTGCTTTACTACGAGTGACCCTTTCCATCTGATCCAAAATTCTGACAGGTCCTTCTTCATGTGTTAAATCCTTAGCCAACTCGATTTATGTCATAGCAGTCTTTTTCTCAGGCGGCGATATGCATTGCCTCAATTGTGAAACATGGAACAGATTGTGCACTTCTGACAGTTCTAGGGGTAGTTCTAACTAATATGCAACAGTACCCACTCTGGACATGACTGGGAATGGACCAATAAATCTGGGTGCTAATTTTCCACGAGTCTGGAGTCTCTTGACTCCTTTCATAGGAGTGACTCAGAGGTATACATGTTCTCCGGGTTCAAAACTGTTTGTCGGTGCTTTGCATCATAATAACTCTTCTATCGAGATTTAGCCAATTGCAATCTGTCTCGGATTTCCTTGACTTGCTTCTCAGCTTCCATCATGAGATCCTTTCCGAAAATACGGCTATCTCCAGTTTGAGACCAATTTAAAGGAGTGCGACACTTACAGCCATACAAAGCCTCATAAGGTGACATCTTTAGACTGGTCTGGAAGCTGTTGTTGTATGAGAACTCGGCATATGGCAGGCAGTCTTCCCATTTAGGTCCTTGGGCCAAGGCACAAGCTCGTAGCATATCTTCAAGTATTTGGTTTACCCGCTCAGTCTGTCCATCAGTCTGAGGATGATAAGCGGTACTATATTTTAGTGTTGTCCCCAAGGCTTGGTGGAGGCGTGACCAGAAAGCGGAGGTAAAAAGTGACCACCGGTCAGAAGTGATTGTTCTAGGTACTCCATGCAGACTGACTATCCTAGATACATACAGTTGTGTGATTTGATCGGCCCGGTATGTGGTTTTGATGGGGATAAAGTGAGCTACCTTGGTTAAGGTGTCCACTATGACCCAGACTGCATCATTGCCTCACTGAGTCATTGGTAGTCCTGTGACAAAATCCATGCAGACATCATCCCATTTCCATTGTGAAACTGGCAATGGTTGGAGAAGTCCGGCCGGCTTCTGATGTTCTGCCTTCACTTTGTTGCATATGTCACAACAGGCCACAAAATAGGCAATGTCTTTCTTCATTCCATCCACCAGAATATTTGTTGAAGGTTCTCATACATTTTAGTACCTCTAGGGTGAATAGAATATGAAGATTTGTGTGCTTCCAACATGATTTTCTTCCTTAAATCCTCCTGACTAGGTACACAAATCCTTCCATGGAATCGAAGGGTACCGTGTTGATCCTTTGAAAAATCGGCGTACGTCACCGCTAACATACTCTTAGCACGCGTTCAGAGGGACGGTGTCATCTGGCTGGTCCTTGCGGATCTCTTCCTCAAGAGTAGGTGTAACTTCCATAATATTAGCAAGACCAGCACTAACTATGACCAGGTTGAGCTGAGGAATCTCCTCGTGAAGTTTAGGAGGCAAGGATTCCATTATGGTATTCAGTCGACAAAGCTTTCGATCGAGTGCATCAGCAACCACGTTGGCCTTACCCGGGTGGTAATTGATTCCAAGGTCATAGTCCTTGACTAACTCAAGCCATCTTCCTTGATGGAGGTTTAAATCTGGCTGAGTAAATATATACTTGAGACTTTTATGGTCGGTAAAAATTTGACACCTCTTCCCAATGAGGTAGTGTCTGCAAACTTTTAGAGCATGAACCACCGCAGCTAATTCCAGATCGTGAGTAGGGTAATTTCCCTCGTGGGGTCATAGCTGTCGTGATGCATATGCTACCACCTTGCCATCTTGCATAAGTACGCTCCAAGACCCTGTCTGGAGGCGTCGCAATACACATCAAAGCTACGATAGATGTCGGGAAGAATCAACACGGGTGTTGTTGTCAGCTGGATTTTCAGCTCATTGAAACTTTTCTCACAGCCCTCAGTCCATTCAAACTTCTTATCTTTCTTGAGCAGCTCTGTCATGGGTTTAGCAATCTTGAAAAACCCTTTAATGAAATGACGGTAGTAGTCAGCTAATCCAAGGAAACTCCGGATCTGAGATACGGTTGTGGGTGCCAACCAATCGAGCACGTCCTTTACTTTGCTCGGGTCCACGGCTATACCTTCAGCGGACAGCACATGCCCAAGAAATCCAACTCGCTTGAGCCAAAACTCGCATTTACTGAATTTGGCATACAACTGATGGTCACGGAGTCATTGTAACACAACTCTGAGGTGTTCTTTGTGCTCTTCTTCACCTTTTGAGTATATAAGTATGTCATCGATGAAGGCCACCACGAATTTATCGAGGAAGTCCATGAATACTTTATTCATCATATGCATGAAGAAATCAGGGGCATTGGTGAGTCCAAAGGACATAACTGTATATTCATAAAGACCGTACCGGGTAGTGAATGCGGTCTTAGGAATATCTTCCTTTTTAATCTTGAGTTGATGATATCATGTCCTCAAATCAATTTTGGAGAATATCTTGGCCCCACTGAGCTGATCAAACAAGTCATCAATTCTGGGTAGGGGATATTTATTATTGATGGTGACATCATTCAGCTGACGGTAATCCACACACATGCGGAGGCTACCATTCTTCTTATCCACGAATATAGCAGGTGATCCCCATGGTGAAGAGCTGGGACCGATGTATCCTTTCTGGAGCATTTCATCAAGTTGTTTCTTTAGCTCCACTAATTCTGATGAAGGCATCCGGTAATACTTCTTGTATAATGGTTCGGTTCCGAGCACAAGATCTATTGCAAACTCAAGCTCTCGATCTGGCGGCATGCCTGGCAGTTCTTCTAGAAACACATCAGGAAACTCACTGACCACAGGAATTAATTCCAACTCACCAGCCACAGCGGTGAAGACAATTTCTCTCTTGGGTAGGCTCCTGCAAGCATAGAATTTTGTAGTCTGTCCCTCTTGACTGGTCAAAGTGACTTCTCGGGTCACACAATTAATGCATATTGATATTGGGTTAACCAATTCATCCCCAAAATAATGTCCAACCTTACAGACTCAATGATTATCAAGGAAGTTGGGAAACGAGCTCCGTTGATATTTATTTCCAGATTACGGCAGACCAGGTTGCTTCTGATCAAAGATCCCAGGGATTGTACCAGCATATTCTTGCCCAAAAGCGAACAAGGAAATTTGGTTTGGGCAACAAAACTCCGCAAAATAAAAGAGTGGGAAGCCCTAGAGTCAAATAAAATTACGGTAGGTATGTTATTAACAAAAAACATACCAATGACGACTTCCGGTTCTCTTGGGCTTCGTCTGCGGAGAGGTGATGCACGTACCCAGTGATGTTTTGCTTAATAGGGTATAACTTAATAAAGCTGACTTGTGGCCTGAATGGAGCATTTGTCTTGCCGTTCTTGGGACACTGTCTGGCATAATGTCCGGTTTGCCCACAACTGAAACAAGAATTGTTGCGCTGGCACTCTTCTCGCACCGGGTTAGTCACGACATTCTTGACTTGTGTGGTGGTATTGTGAACATTCTGCTGCAAATTGGGCTTGTAATCCACCTGAGTATGCTGCCAGGTACGAGCCTTTTTCACTGGCTGCACTTCCTTCCTTGGCTCGAACTTGCGCTTGTGATCGCTATTAGCCGGCCTATTGTCCGGTATGAGTTTGTGCTCTCTTTTAGCAATGAAAGCCTTATTACCAGAGTTTGGAAATCTGGGAAATCAAACTTACTGAGGGTACATCGGAGATGCGGGTTTAATCCTCCAAGAAACCTGTCAATCTTTCTTTCTTCGGTGGCCACATCATAAAGGGAGTAACGGGCCAAATGATTGAACTTTTGCAAATATTCCCCCACAGACTGACTTCCTTGGAGGAGCGCGAGAAATTCACGCTGCTTAACCTCCATAATTCTTGTAGGAATATGATATTTCCGGAACTGATCCTTGAATTTTGCCCAGGTGATTTCTTCATCAGCAGGCCACATGGCTTTTGCATTTTCCCACCATATGGCGGCAGCACCTTCAAGACAATGAGTTGCAAACGGAACTTTTTCATCTTCTTCAGTACGAGCAATCTCAAGTTTCCTCTCAATGGTTCGCAACCAATCGTCTGCATCCAAGGGATCTATAACCTGGCTAAAACTGGGAGGCTTGGTTCTCTGAAAATTTGACAGCTTGGACTGATGACCATTCTGATTTCCATTTTGCCCAACCACAGCTTGCACACTCCTTAATATTTTAATCAGATCATTATTCCTCCTTTCCTTAAACATACGCAGAATTTGCTCGGTGGAGGGCAGATTTGGCGGTGAAGGCGGGGGTGGAATGCACGGCTCAGGGGATTGTCCTGCCTGTCGTGCAGAATGACGAACAAGAACATTCTCACAAGCGTCGCTACTGCTGCCTCCCTGCGTCATCCTATTGTGGATTTTTTCCAAGACGACGCAACCAAGATGAGAAACATCCAAAATAAACTGGGGAAAAGCCAGCAACAAAACACGAGAAAAGGAAAAATAAATAAGAAAATACGACGAACAAAATAGAGTCCCAACATAATTATACATAGACTCATACATGAAAGATAAACAACATGCCAAGTTCAACTACTCCCATACATGAAACGGAGCATCATGACTTGTACGACTACATCCGTACATCATCCTGACAACGGTGGATACTCGAACACTCTACTTTTCTGCTGGTGCTGTGGGATCCTCTCGTGAAGCGGACTCTGATCCTGAACTGATGACGTTAACCGAAACCTCTGGGTTAAAGGTGACACGACGACGCTGCCTCAAGGGCTCTCCCTCTGGGGCAGGTGCAGGGTGGGGCTGAAGCATCGGGGCTACTATAGTAGAGAGAAGTGAAACCCACTCAGCAGGAGCACTGAGAGGATTCACGGTCAAGGTGCCCGAGCTACTCGGAGGAGTAACCGGTGAAATAGGTGAACTAGAACTGGATGGATTATAAGGAGTAAATCCCATAGACGATGGGATAGTGAAAGATCTAGTAGCGGCTAAAGCAGTACGAGCACGAGTCAACTCTCGAGCCAGCTTGTGAATCATAAGGTAGCTAGCAGTGATATAACAAGAGAGGTGGCTAGCAGCACTATCAGACTCCGGATCAACGATAGGAAAACGGACACGACCATTGTCGTGCAGGGAGGGATAGTAGTAGAAACCTGGGTGGCTCTGCATCTGGACCTCATTATAACGAAGCTCGACAAGGACCTCGAATGCAGCAAACTGGACAGCCTGAGAAGTGGAAGAAGCGAAACCGCTCCTAGAGGTACAAGTGTAGGAGCTGGAAGATGAGCTGGTGCGCAGAGTATCCACGGCGTGATACTCATACACTGAATCTACTAGACGCTCCCGGTACACACGATAGACTGGATCGTCACCGAGGGGGTACAACCGACGCCACATGTTACGAAGGAGATGCGACAACGTGTACGGCATCAGCTGCAACTGGCATGGATACGGCACCGGAGCCATCTACACTCACAGCCATTAGTAGGTTAGCATAAAAATAAAACGAGTGCATACAATGCAACAACGAGCCATAAATGCTATCGACACTCAACTTATACTCGTATCTAACATCCAGCTAACACATCATAGTCTAGCGTGGTCTACAGTCAGCGCGGCTCTAATACCAAGTGTTGTGGCAACCCGGCTCAGAGCAACCGGTTTACCCTGCATTGCCAGCCCAGAGACCATGTCTTCTGGCAACACACAACATCTTGGTACAGAAAGCAACCGCCTTATTGATGCTAGCGGAACAAAGTTCATATTACAACAACTGGCGAGGCCAAGCGGCACACACGGTCCGGCTGAACAATATGTACATTATTTAGTGAACATAAAGGGGGCCTCGATCATACAAACTACGCGACAACGAAATGATGTCGTAGCGGAACTCCATAGCACAGGGACACCGAGGTGGACACGATCTAGAGTCGGATAGCACTCCTTTCCAACGAGACTTTCCTGAAAGCTGGCAAGACACGTCAGGTCAGTACATTGAATGTACTTGCAACCTCACAACTAACATAAACATAATGACAAACAATATCATGATAATTAACCAATTACTTCACTAATGCAACATCATATTAAGCATGCAGTGATAATGATCTTGTGATAAAAGTCCCTTGGACTTGCTTACCAAATGGTGATCGCTCTTGGATCACAAACGGACCAACCTCTTGGCCTTTGATCGGGTTACCTCGTAACCAAACGGTGATCTTTCTGAGATGATAAACTGACCAACAACTTGGTCTCCACCAACACAATGATTTCTCAATCATCATCTCCTAAACAGTGCAAAGTTCATAACTTAGTGTGAAAAAATAATTAAACGTTGACCCATGGTGTGACCTACTTTCGAGCATGTCCGTAACCGTGGACTCGGCTATTGATAGGTTGAATACACTCTGCAGAGGTAGCGCACTGTACCCACACCACGGAACCCATGGCCTCGCACGGGTGGAGCAACGGCGTTCCGACGAAATCCCTCCATTTCAATGACACTCTCTCGGCCACTCCGACTCACTCCCCACCGGGCTAGTCCTGGGTGGCCCCGTGTCTACCAAAGACACCAACGGCCAGCATCGTGGCAAAATATCAATGGTCCCAAACAAGGACAAGGTACCATAACAACAACGGGCAAACAAGGTTATGTTTGCTTACCGGGCCAGGGTAACGCACGCCCATAACCTTCCCTCGTTGGAGGCACCGACCAGAGGCATGACAACGGACTGAATAAAGGCCTTCCCATAAAGGCAAATGTGGTTGCACTGGAAAAACTTGATTCAGTGGCACCATGACCCGATCAAAGATATATTCAAGTTGAGTTAATATCAGGTTCAACTTAAGGGGAAAATAACCGGTGTCATGATATGCCATGAAAATGCAATGCTAACCTATTCATCATACTGGGTCAACTATATCAAACACTAAGCATGTGCATTAATAACTCATAACACTTCTCTGGTTTTGATCAATCATCACTTAAACAAAATCTTTACTTAGCATATTTCATTTTTCTCATTCAAGAAAAATAAACCAAAATAATTCCTTATTTCCATAACCATATTACTTCTTTATAACAAATATTACTTCTAATTACTTAACCAACTTAGTTAGCTTCAAACTTCTGTAAACTAAGCATATTATTTCAAACAAGCATCCAACAGAATATAAATATTTATTCTAGTGATTTAAATGCACGGATTAAACCATTAATTGAAGTTGAAAAATCACAAATATTGAAATGGCACCATGTAAATGTTGTTGTGGCTTGCCTTATTGCAGATGAGGTTCACAAACCTCCTGGTGATCCTCAAGACAAGCTTCACTTTCTGAAAACAATTATAAACACAAAAAGAAAACATCAAGAACCCTTCTGAAATTCACCAGAAAATCTAGACAGCAGAGAAAAATCTCATTTTTGGTGAGCTGCTAGATCTTTTCATAAAGAACACAATGCAAAAAGAATCAATTCATTTGGACCTATGGTTAAAAAGTTTTGGCTGTCTGAAGCTCTCTGGATAATATTGAATTTGAATTTAAATAAAACAGAACTCGTGGGATGACGTCGAAGGCGTAAACTCCGCGGGCTCCAGCACTCGTACCGCTTAGGGCGCTGCCAGAGTGGCTGACTAGCGGGCCCCACTAGTCAGGTGAGAAGGAGGGTAGGAGGGAAACAGAGGGCGGCGAGGCTCCGCCGGAGCGACTTGGCCCGAGCTAAAGGGATGATTTGAAAGAGGAGACGAAGGTGCACCTGCCCATACCCGTAGGTTATCTAGGGGTGTTCGGACGGCATCGGAAATGACCTCTCCAGCAGCGTCATAGAGTGGAGGTCGCCGGAGTTGGAGATGACGGCGAGCAGAGGATCCACCAGAGGCTCCAATCGGGCGGGACGGCACCACCGAAGCACGGCGGAGGCCCTGGAAGGGTGGACTGAGCCTGAGAGGGGCTGGAGCTACGGAGATGACCTGATGGGATCACCGGCGAGCTCAAGCTCGATGCAATGACCCAGCCTGCCCGGCAGACTCTGACACTGCTACTGGTTTGTAGAGGGTGTGTGAGGAGTGGATGACACTACAAAAAAAAAGACACATCCGTGAAATTTTGTGCCGAACGAATTTTTTTTCTGTCATACATATGACAATTCTATGACGATAATTGTGACATAACCCGGTATCATCATAGATGTGGTGGGCTCCTACTTCTATGACAAAAAATCATGACAGAAAATGGGCTTTTCGTCCTGGGCGGGCCGGAGACGCAGCTGCATGACAATTTTTGGGCCGTCCATGACGGAAAAAACCATGGTAGAAGCGAGGGGGAGGAAAATTTAGGGGAGTTGCCGGTTACGGTAGGAGGTCGGGGGCCGAGCGATGCACATTTCTCTCATACACGTACGTGCGTGTGTGCGAGGCGTTGGCTCTAACTGAACCTGTCATGGTTTTGTCACGGCAGATGTCCTCATGAAAGGACTTAGTCGTGGAGCCATCGCTACGGGTTAGCTTGAAGGGGTTAAAGCAGACACAAGGACGCAAGAGAGTTTATACTAGTTCGGCCCCTTCGATGAAGGTAAAAGCCTACGTCTAGTTGTGATGGAATTGATGGGGGTTTCGATGACTAGGGAGCGAACAAGCTTCGCCCAAGTCTCAAGTTGTTGTCTGTTGTCCCTAAACCGCCGCCAGGTCGGCCCCTTATATACATGGGTGGCGCCCGTCGGTTTGCAGAGTCCCGAGACCGGCTCATAGACGTGTCCGGTTCGGTCTCTAGTATTTTTAACTTACAACACAAGTTACATGCTAATGCCGGTTTACGGCTACAAGCCTTAAACCGGTTCTGGGCCTTAGGCCCTTATAGAATATCCGCACGGGCTTCAAGCATACTTGATTACTGATGAAGTTAATCCGGCCTGTCCTAGCCGGTTTACGCTCAGTAGTAATATCCCCGACATTAGGCCCCATATTGATTTGAACAGGTTCATGTCAATCCTTAGTAAAAAGCTTCGTCTTCAACATCTTCTTGGTTGAACCGCCGTGACGTCATCTTCTCAGATTGTGGTGAACCAGCATGACGTCATCTGTCATAAAGAACTGTATATAACATCTTCTCATTAATGGGTCTGCAACAATTGAGGCAACAGCTCCGCTTCCAAACTTGCGGCTCCTTGATTCTCGCGCCTGACACATGTCCCTTGCTTTATAAATAAGACCGAAGGGTCATTTCTTTTTTCCCCTTCGTGCCTCTTTGCTTCGTCTTCCTCGCGCCGCCCAACTTCGGAGCTCCGCCGCTACCATCAACTTCTGCACCAACCTTGGCTGCTGCATCACCCTGAACGTACCAGAGCATCGCGGCGACCTTCCGCTTCTTCCTCAGCCCCGGTAAGTCTTCTGCTCTTTCCGCCCCAGATCTATTCTAGGGTTTCTAGGTTTTTCAGTGTTCATCCTTTGTTCTTCGTTCATATGATGGTTCTCAAAAGAACTCCTGAATCTTTGTTTTGTGTAATGGTAGCTTTTAGCCTCCGTTTTCACTTACGCATCTCAAGATCATAGATCTCCCTGCATCCTTGCTCATTGTTTTGGTACTGCTCTGTTTTGAACCTTGAATATTTATTTCTTTTCTGAACATGCTCCAGATCCAAAACTATGAAATACTTTTGTGAAACCTGTTTTCGCACATCCACTCTTGGTTCATCAATGTTTCCGACTAGGCGGTTTAACTTTGTAGAATAACTGACAACTCGGCATATATCATTAGTCCCCTTGTTGAACTGCCAAGATTTGCCAGTTATGTATTGCCACCTTGCAGAACTCCGGTTTATAAACAACTTCTTCCGGTTTAACAGTGAATGTAACAATATATAGCCTTCCAACATATTCTTGAACCGGTATTACTGCTTTGCAGATTGCATCATGGCCAAGCAAGTGTACGAGTGTAATTGGGTCCCTTCTCGAGTGACTGAAACTCAACTGGATAACTTAGTCCGCATCAGCGCTTTAGGCAAAAAAGACGTCATTCACTGGAGGGTCCCTGGCCCGGAGAGTTCTCCAGAACCCAAGGATGGAGAAGTTGTTGTTTTTGCTGATCATTTTGCCCGGGGCTTCAGTCCACCCGGTTCAAAGTTTTATCAGGATGTCTTGGCCAACTTCCAATCAAGGCCCACAAGACATTGGCCCCAACTCCATAACCAATATCTGTCACTTTCAAGTGCTCTGTGAGGTGTTCTTGCAAGAGGAGCCCACAGTTGAATTGTTCAGAGATTGCTTCCATCTAAACCGCCCCACTGAATTTTCTAACGGTCCCAACACTGAGTTGGGTGGTGAGGCGATTCAAAAGCGGAAGGAGGTCACTTACCCTCACGCCAAACGGCACAGCCATCCCAAAGAGTGGAATTCAACATGGTTTTACTGCAAAGATACCTCCCCTGAGGGAGAAAATCCTCTTGGAGTTACCGTCGGAGCGGCTAAGCAACACACATCCCTCCCTCACAGACTAACTGCTAAGGAAAGAAGCAAATATGCCCTCAACTATCCAAGCTCCGCCTTCATGGCCAACGGGTTGACAGGAGTTGGTCTTGCTTTCGCTGGATATCTTGGAGCATACTGCCCCTAAGCTGCG
This sequence comes from Aegilops bicornis, assembly GCA_021605145.1. Taxonomy (NCBI): domain Eukaryota; kingdom Viridiplantae; phylum Streptophyta; class Magnoliopsida; order Poales; family Poaceae; genus Aegilops; species Aegilops bicornis. The sequence continues at coordinate 119,908,360 of CM038673.1, forward strand.
CTCCGACCGATGTGCAAATACACGTAAGATGTGAAAGACCCTCTATGACATATTGAGATCCGGTGACAGACGATGAAATTCTTGAGGCTGTTAAGAGGATGCTAAACGAATCGGAAGCTGCTTGCGCCCAAACCGCCTGGCTCCTTTTACGCCATTAACAAACCGCCACCGTGAAGACTCATATCTTATGCCTTTATAAAATCTGACTATGTTTAAGTACTCTTTGTTGATATTAACATCTTTCAAACAGGGTGATGATCCATTTTGGAGCAGGAAGACTCCACAAGAGAAACCGGTGGCAATAACCCGCCCAAGACCAAAGTTGTGAAGAAACCAGCAAATAGAAAGAAAACCACGCCTCCTCCGATCCACCAAATTTGGCGATGATGTGGGTAATCCGGATCTTGTGGTAGAACTTGACTCACTTGGTCTATTTTTTGCACGCCTTATTAATAATGATTTTTGCCAGGATGATGATGAAGCTAGTCATGCTGATGTTGTAGAGGTATTCGCTCTTTCTTCTGATTCAAACCCTTTACCTTCAGTAAAAATCCGTCGGGCAAACCGGAAAGTTACATTTTCTCATCCTCTTGCTTACTTGGATCGAAACTTTCTTATGAATACACAATAGCATGAAGCTCGTCGCGCAACCCGGCACAGCGGCTAGGTAGTCACCTCCACAGGTTTACCGAACAGTCCGGTTCGGAAACGTCGTCCAGAGGTCTCTAACTGTTTCGTCAATGCTTATCCTAAAGCGGGTTGCATTCGTCAACCTCTTAATCCATCTGACTCCGATTATCAGGTGACTTCTCATTCTTCCTCTGGCGAGTCGACAGGCACCCAACTCCCACCACTCAAGACCGAGCTTGGGTGAGCCATATTCCTGATAATGCTGTTTGGTATACCACTTTCAATGTTCATTGGACTGATTCGTCTTTTTCCTTTCAGGGCCAAGCCTAGGCCAAGCAAGAAAGCTCGCCTGGACAAAGCGGCAGAAGACGATGCTCCTGAACCGACCCAAATACCAAATCCCGAGGAACACATCCAGGATGATATGCTGACGGACCCACCATTGCAAGATCATGATGTTACTGTTGAAGAGGCACATGTTGATACCACCGGCCCTTCAAATCAACCCACGAGTCCTGCTCAGACTGACAAGACAGCGAGTCCACCAAAGCAGACGGATAAACCGGCGACCCTAGTGCGAACCGGCCCAAGGATGACGATGTTGTTATTACTAGCTTTGGCCATTCCGAGCCAGGTAATCCTGTCGCCTTGTCCAAGCACACTGCAAAGGATGAATTTACTGCGTTTGGTAAAGGCTAGTGGAATGCCGATTTGGCAACTTATGCCGCTTTGAATCCCCAAGATCTTCATTCCAGTTATCTGAACCGGTTATATACCAGACGTGATTATGAAGCCGGTCTGGTAAATATGATGAAGGACAAATATGAGGTAAACTCCATATGACTCTCTGCTTGTATATTTCAATCTGTGAAATCTAATAGCCCTCAAGTGACGGTTTTAAGATGTGAACTTTAAACCGGGACTTCCCAATATAATCCTGAGCATAGCTGTATTTTTGGGAAAGTAGCCCCCAAGGGCCGGTTCAACTTAATGTAGTTAAACCGGGACTTTTATACCATAAGAAATCCAGTATCCCTTAAGGACAAAGCAAATAGGCATTAGCCCCCAAGTGCCAAACTGAATACTTGTATTGAGCTTGGGACTTTATATTGAATTTGTAGGATGAAAAGCAAATATGCATTAGCCCCCAAGTAACAAGGTCATAACTTGTTATGGGGTTGGTACTTCAACTCTGCTCCTTAATCCTTATCCAATGATTATCTGTACATAGGCTGATCTGAGCAAGAAAGAAAATCAAATCACTGATCTTCAAGAAAACCTGAAATCCCAACAAGCTGAAACCTCCAAAGCAAAGAATGAATTAACCAACGCTTTAAGCGTCATGGAAAAGCTTAAGGAGGGATTCAACAAGGAGCGGACGGATTGGGCCACTGAAAAGGCCGCTTTAACTCAACGGGCAGAGAATGCTGAGGCTGCACTCAAACCGGTAATGGATGAACTGACCAGCGTAAAGCGGCAAGTGCATGCCATGACCGTCGCTGTCTTTGGTAAGCCTTTTTGACTTCTGACGTAATGATGCCTTCTCATGAAATTGCCGGTTTATTAACGCTTTGAATGATACAGGGACACGTATTGGCCACTTGGGATCGACGATGCGGAAGAAATTGAAAGCCTCTTATACATTGATAGAGCAACTCTATCTTGGTTCATAGCGGATCATCTGACCGCTTCTCATAACAACCGGCACCGACCTTGATCCGAACACCCTTAAAAGGTTGTCAATGCTTCCTGCCCGGTTTGAAGAATTAAAGAAATTTGCTGCTAGAACCGGTGCCATAAACGCCTTAATCCGGGCCAAAGCGTGGGTGTCGGATTTTGATCCTGTTGAAGCGGCGCAGGGATTCCCAAGCTTGAAGGAAGACGGGACATAATTCAGCGAAGAGGATCTCCGAACGATAAACCGGGAAGTGCGTCCTTTGGCTTGCTAATTGGTTGAAGAGGCAAATCTGTCTCACAATCAAGCCCAATATGATGGATAAAATAAACGAGTGCCTGCACCAATTCCTGAAGCGGAGAACCTTATACCGCCAATCCGTAAGCATACTTACGCTCCTGATATTGAACCGTCGTCGCTGATCAATGATGAAGCCGTATTCCAAGCATTAATGGGAATCGATGGACAACTGTTGATTTCCAGCCGGGTAGGGAATCGAGAAGTTGAAGCGCAGGATGACTCCATAACCGTCGAGGCCAAGCTGGCGATCAAGCATAAACCGGAGGCGGTTTACATTATCGCTTCCTTACGTTATGCCAAAAACAATTATCTTATCTGGGCAATCGTGTTGCCTTGTAATAGACTAGTTGCCACACTTTGTGTTGATATGCCTTCGTGCATATTTATTGCAATTTATGTTTTGTTGAATCATCAACCTTAAACTGTTGTCCGCAAAGAAAAGCTTAAAACGCCATTGTGGTTGTATCACCAGGCGGGTCATCATATCCATGTATATGAAATTAAAGATAATAATTTAGATTAAACATATGATGAAATATGGGAATATATGATACCTGCCATCGTAGGGCATGAAGTTGGCTATGCCAATCTTGAAGCGGAGTTGTAAGAAACCCGCTCTGCTGAAGGAGAAAACAGCTCATGTGTATATAGGGTCGGTTTACCAGGTAAACCGTTTCGGGTTAAGATGAACACTGGTGTTACTCCATAATAGGATGTTTATCAAAAATCAAACCGGGCAAAAGTGTCTCCAGATGAAAAAACAAACCGTGTCCCGTCAACTGACAGTCGAATCGGTTTAATAATTGTCGGTTTAAGAACACAACAAGAGAAATATGCAAAAAGACAAACAAATTTCAAGCAAAGAAAAAGACAAAATCTTTTGTGAAAGAGGCTGTTTGAGCCGATCAAGTGGCATTACCATGGTCGGACACGACCAAGCCCCCAATAGGCGTAGCTATGGTTCATGTCAGCCAGGTCCCCAAATGATGAAGTGGCATTACACCGATCAAGAGGTGTAGCGATGGTTCGGGTTCGACCAAAGCCCCCAAGTGATTATGTGGCCTCAGGCCGATCAAGAGGCGTGACTGGTTCAGACGTGACCAAGTCCCCAAGTGATCTCGTGGCTTTCGCCTATCAAAAGGTGTTGCATTGGTTCGGACACGACCAAGCCTCCAAGTGACATGATATAAAGCTTTGTTAAAAAGCTAACTCAAGGGGTAAACCGGAGACCGCTTTAAGATAAAAACTCCGTGTAACCACTCATGATTTAAAAATAATAGAGACCCCGCTTTAGCTAAGGCTCCGGTTTATTGTATTGATCATAATATATACATTGTCATAATATGTACATAAGTCGAGCCTATGGCTCAAGTATAGTAGGGTCGAAGATGAGCTATGTTCCACAGCCTGTTGGTGTAGCGACCCGACCTCTGACGGTCAAGCCTCTGTGTTGCTGTGCCATCCCTGGATCAGTATGCTGGCACACACAGTTCATCAATGTATATATCAAAGTGCAATCACATGTATAATTAACGTAAAACTGATATATACCTCATAATTCACAGCGGAACAAATAGTCGGGTGTGGAATCCCATCAACGCCATCGGAAGGTTGAGTGTAGACCGTAACCCTGTACCGTACTCTTACTCGTCGGAAGAAAGTATCTGCAACATGATACGTTGCAGCCGTGTAGGTCAGTACATTGAATGTACCGACAAGATCACAACATGAGAAAACAGATGATAAAACTATACTATATGCAATATGGCTTTGTGGCTCTGTATCTGAGTTTTGTTTGCATAAAAGCTGGTTTTATTTTCCCTACATCAAAGGAATAAATGAAGTCTGTAATATAGAGTTTTCTATCATGACATGGTTCCGCCAACCGATGTCTCATAGCCCAAATTCATCATAAGTTGCCCACAATTAAGTTATCAGTCCGGTGTTGAGAGTTCCGAGATAGATCCAAGTCCAGAGGCTCAAATTGTCCGTGAATCGGGACACGGCTAATCGATTAGGTTTAAACCCTCTGCAGAGGTTTGTACACTTTACCCGCAAGATTCGATCCCTCTTTTTACGTTCTCGCACTTCAGGGTGTTTGAGAACAAGATGACCGAAACATGGTCTTCCGAAGAGTTCCTCTGACCACTGTCCGGTGCTCATCCAATCCTACCGTAGTTCTACATCAGCTAGCACCGTCCCAGCCAGAGTCACAACTAAGGTCAACCAAGCCAGAGCCCATAGTGACTCGCGGTTGCACAGGTAAGCTTCCGAGCATGAAGTATTCTTCCGTCTGTTTGAGTCTGGTTGAAGCTTTCCGCAAGATGTCATGGCACTTCTCCATGCATCCCGGCCATCCACTGGTTTCTCCAGGGTGCCCGTCAACCATCCTTCACCCGAGTGTCTATTGAATTCTTGTCTCGAGTCTTGAAGTCTTGAGGCCTTGAAGATGCAGTCCTTGCAGATTCCATCATGGAGTTGTCGTCATTGACGTAGATCCTCCATTCTCACACCACTCCCGAGCACTCATACCAACCACGGCTACTATAACGTAGCATTAAAATAAATAATGTCCCGGGCTTGGTAACAGGGTGATGGGTTCCTACCTCATGCATACTACTCAACTACAAGGATTCAATGTCACTACTGGAGGGATTTGTTGCGAAGATGACACTAGATGCAATAAAACACATAGGTATGAAAAACATGGTCAAAGCGAACTTGCCTGGTATGTTGATGAAGATATAAACGCTCTCGGAAACTTGATAGAACTATTCGTCACTCCGTTGAAAATCTATATAGTCAAACATAGCATTCATATAAGCAAACATCCTAGCAAACAATTCTAACACTCATAATAAAACCAACAAATAAAAATGCAAATCAAGGGACACCCAATATAAACAAAGGAAAACTACTAAAGAAAACTCTAAGACATAACACAAAATAGTTTTGTCCTAAGTAAAACTTAACCAAGAAAATACTAAACTAATAAACTAACAGAAAATACAAAGTAAAACAACTAAGTTAACAGAAGCTATTTTTTCCATAAAATTTTATTTGCAAAAAGAAACAAATAAAAGCTTTTATGAAACACTAACTATGACCTAAACAAGTTTTCGTACAAAACTAAGTAAAATAATTTTTTTTTAATAAAAACAAATTTTCTTTTGTTGACTAACAGAAACAAAACTAAATTTTTTAAGAGTGACAAAAAGAAAAAATTTAAAAACAATTAAAACTATAAAGAAAAGACTAAAACAAAACTATAACTAAAACAGTACTGTTTTGCTAAAAACCTAATTCAAAATAAACTAAAAATAAATAACTATATTCTACTGGATAAACAAAGCAATAACAAATCAGTAGCAAAAAGAATCAATCAAAATCTATTTCTAAACTCAAGTTAAATCAAATACAAGGATTTAAGATAATTTGATCAAGTTCAAATTTAAATAGTAAAACCTAAAAAAATATTTACCTATTCAGAAACTTTACAAAATTTGAGATCTAACGTAATTGGAATCACTCAATTTGGATATGTATACTAATAGATATTAATTTTCTAAGATCGCTACTTTTCCGAAAAGAAGAATTACGGGATTTCTTTGATCTCACCAAGTAGTCGCGGAGTTGGGGAAGAAGATCGGATCCGAGGTTATGGGGGCTCCTAGAGGAAGGAGAGCACGGGGCGGTGCAGAAGAGATCTCAGCAAACTCAAGGGAGGCCGAGTAAGTACCAACCAGCCTCGGGCGGGCGATGGAGAAGCCGCCGGAGTTTATGAACTCCGATGAGTAATTGTCTTTGGATAGGAGGGGGATAAGCTCCCATGGGAGAGGGCTTTGGGCGAGGGAAGGAGGGCAACACGAGGGAGGTATTTATAGGGCGAGGGGTGTCCAGATCGTGCAGCCATGGCGAGCAAAAAACGGTAAGTTCGCATCTCCGTGAGGAAATCCGGGGCATTAATGGCCTTTTACTTGGAGAAGGTGGTGTTGGGGAAGGTGGTGGACCCATCCCGTGGATTCTTGGGGAAGGGGACGGCGGCACCCCGGGGGGGCGCGGGGGGGGGTGCGTGTGTGCGTTCTGCTCCTGTAGGTGCAGAATGATTGTAGGAGGAAGACGACCTGTTGGGTCGTGGAGGGGGAGCCTAGTCTTGGTGGGCTTTGGCCAGTTTTTTTGTTTTTTTATAAAATAGAGAAGGAAAACTGAAATAGAGGGCAATAAATAAAATAAATATATATGCATATTATATATCAAAATTTTCAGAAAAACATTTGTTACAGTATGAAAAAAAATTCAAGTTCAAATAAAATTCACAGCAAATCCCAAAATTCAAAAGGTGCCACTGTTGCATTTAAAATGCAAAAAAAATTATTTTAAAATACCAAAATGATTTAAAAATCATTTTTCTCCACTTTTCTACTGTAGGGAATCATTTTACCCTGTTTTCGTATATTTTAGTTTTGGAGAAAAATAATTTCAATAAAACCAAATAACTCCAATTTGAAAGTGGGTTTCAAAATAATTTCAACCGGCCTTTCAATTTGATTCTTTTAAACTTCCAACTCATATTTCATATAATTTGAAGAAGCCATTTTATCTTCTCTCATGAAAATCATTGAGTTGCATAAAGTTTCTGAATTTGAAATATTTCCAAATGGAATTCAAATCTTTTCAAAACCCTTTTCATTTATTTAAATGGGAGAAGTCATATCATCTTCTCTCTAGGGTTTTGTGTTTGAGTTGAATTTGAATTCTCAGAGATCAGAAGTGAAAAAAAGGCCTGGGAAAGCCATTTCATTCCCTCTCATTAAACTTTCAAAAAAGTTTCAAATTCCACTCAATTTCACTCAATCAATCACACAACAAACAATCAATCAATCAAAACTATTTATTTATTATAACATTCCAAAATTTAGAATTTTGGGATGTTACAAATCTACCACACTTAAAATGAATCTCGTCCTCGAGATTCGAAGAGGCTAGAAACAAAAGGTTAGGGTTTGGAGGTCTTCCAGCAAATCCATCGATCGGAATGGTCTAGTGTGCTACCACACTTAAAAGGAGGGTTATGGTTCCGACAAAACTCATGTACTCCATTCCTTTGGGTTGGCAATATCAGTCTTCTCATATTCTCTGGAATAACTCCTTCACTGAGGCTCTTCCGATAGGGTCACAAACTTTTCCTCAAACACGTGTCCTTTCATCCTGGTGAGGTTCTTCCGAGACTGGGTCTTCATATCTCGACAGTGCATGTCGCCAATTCTAATTAATTAGCGAAATCTCATGGTGGTCAACAATTAATGGTTTCTCTTGCGAGAAAAGGGTCAGGTTGAATCTCACCGTATATCCTCACGATTGGCAATGGATGCCTATCTGAGGGTCCATCGTTCTACCATTCTATGGTTTAAACAAGGTTTGATATCGTCGTCTCTCTACTATGGGTAAGTCACTCAGATTTACCATTCCAAATAGCAAGAGCGAATGATACGAGTAAGTCGGTATGGTCATCAATCCATTCCGCACCCAGATCATTACCCTGTATAAGGTTTAGCGAATCTCGTATTTCTAACACTCGGGCATTCTCACAAGCATTGCAGATTTTCTCCTGTATTGAACAGGGATCGGGTAAATCCTTTGGTTCTCCAAGCCAAACAAAACATCTATCATTACTTCACCACACTCAGGTTTTTGCGTAACCTCCTATGAAACGTATGCTGATTGAATCACCGATTCTTCCAAATTTCTCCTTCATCAAGGTTACATCTGTTACTTTTCAAAATCCTGGGCCTGTGGGTTATGGCCCACTTCAATACTTGCATAGCTTTAACTCACCATTGGGGCTACAATTGTTCCATATTTCAAAATTACATCTCATTTAAATCCAATATTACTTTATTCCTTCATACTCCTGAGGTAACCAAAATATTATAATACAACTCATACTTATTTTGTCCAACTCAAATCTTTGGGACACATTTCCCTTTCCATAAATTAGGTGTTCTCGCAGGGTACTGCCACCCTTAAAGTGAAATGCATAATTTTATCCATAGACCATATTTCTCATATCCTCGAAAATGGTCAACATCTGTGTTCATAGCGTAACAACTCATACAATTCAACATATGGAAATTATGACACTTTAACTTTATTGATTCATGCATTCATTACAATATCCGAGACTTTCATTACATAAATTCAACTCCATATCCTTATGGAAACAATTGCTTCCTACTACACTTATTACCAATATCAAAATTCCAACTACTCAGCTCCGACTTTTCATCTTGTCGGGACATTTAGTAGCATAATGTCCTGCTTCCTTGCAATGAAAACAAATAACTTTCGATAAGTCTTTGGGCTTCTTGGAGATGGTGTCTACTCTTTGGGTTCTTGGCTTCTTCTCCGGACATTTACCAACGTAATGACCTAAATCCTTGCACTGTAACAAGTGATATTACTCAGGTCCTTCTCTAGAGAAATTGGGTTGTTACAGGGATGCCTTCGTTTCCTCTTCCTGGATTTCTTCGTTACGATCAAACCTTCTATTCCCTGTGGATCAAACTCTATTGCTTCCGTCGGGAAGTATCCCAGATACTCTTTTCTTTCCTTGGTGCAATACTGTGAAAAATGTCCTTCTTCTCCACATGAATAACAAGCATTGGAGTAAAATCTGTTGAGGCCTTCTCCATCAGGGTCTTCAACACATTCCTTCATCATGTGTTCTTTCATAACTTAGGAGTGCTTCTTTCATTCCTTCTTCCTGCTCCTGAATAGTTTGTGCACCATGGGGTAAATGTGACCTTGAGTCGGGTAGTGGGTGGTTCCTTCACACAAGAAAAAAGTCACACGACTAGTTGGGCATTCCTCGGTGGGTGTTTCTCCTCACAATGAGGACACCCATCCTTGTGTTCCTCCTGGGTGTGTCCTATTTCTCCGCAAATCTTGCAGGCACAAGGTTTCTTCTTCGGGTTATCATAGTGCTTCCGGATGAGACGTGATCTCAATAGGGTCTTCTTGAATTCCTCCCAAGTTCTTGCTCCATTAAATCCTTGTATGGCTTGATGCATTTTCCACCAGGTTGCAGCACTTTCAGAAAGCAATCAAGAGCGTATTGAACCTCATACTTCCTTGGAATCATTTTTTCTAAATTGATCCTCCATGTTTTGAATCCATAGCTCTGCCTCCAACTGAGTCATCGGTCCAGAGAATAGCAGACCAACTTCATTCATCATCTATGGGGTCCAAAAGTTTTGGGATGAGATATGAGAGAGGTGGGGAAGAATACACGCAATACAAACAATAGTTTTGAAAAAAAATATTTTTTTTATTTTGTGGCTGTCGGAAAAACATCAAACAAAATGAAAGCTCACAAATCGTCACATCTAACGTAAGTATATAACAGGGGTTTGGTCTTCTAAAGGTCAAATAATTCTTCAGATTCTTCAAATTCTTCTAGTCTTCGGAGTCTTCAATAGTTGCAGCTTCAACTCTTCTAATGCATGGTGAAATCCTTGTTACTTTCAAGAGGTCATCAGCTGTCCGATATCTTTATTGGAGCGGCTTCAGTTGATACTTCATGTGGTCAAAAGGGAAAAGGGGTATATTCTAACTATCTGAGGTGAGAGGGACTACTTGATAAAATCAGAAAAGATGAGAAGTAAGAGTCTTTTTGAAAATAAGGTTTTAGAAATTTCCTGTCCCAGGGGCTTTTCGATTTCTAGGGTCACGCCCTACAGTCAACATGTGCTCTGATACCATATCTGTAGCGACCCGACCTCAGACGGTCAAGTCTCTGTGTGTCTGTGCCATCCCTGGATCAGTATGCTGGCACACACAGTACATCAATGTATATATCAAAGTGCAATCACATGTATAATTAACGTAAAACTGATATATACCTCATAATTCACAGCGAAACAAATAGTCGGGTGTGGAATCCCATCAACGCCATCGGAAGGTTGAGTGTAGACCGTAACCACTGCCGTACTCTTACTCGTCGGAAGAAAGTATACGCAACATGATACGTTGCAGCCGTGTACGTCGATACATTGAATGTACCGACAAGATCACAACATGAGAAAACAGATGATAAAACTATACTATATGCAATATGGCTTTGTGGCTCAGATTCGAGTTTTGTTTGCATAAAAGCTGGTTTTATTTTCCCTACATCAAAGGAATAAATGAAGTCTGTAATATAGAGTTTTCTATCATGACATGGTTCCGCCAACCGATGTCTCATAGCCCAAATTCATCATAAGTTGCCCACAATTAAGTTATCGATCCGGTGTTGAGAGTTCGAGATAGATCCAAGTCCAGAGGCTCAAATTGTCCAGAATCGGGGACACGGCTAATCGATTAGGTTTAAACCCTCTGCAGAGGTTTGTACACTTTACCCGCAAGATTCGATCCCTCTTTTACGTTCTCGCACTTCGTGGTGTTTGAGAACAAGATGACCAAACATGGTCTTCGAAGAGTTCCTGACCACCGTCGGTGCTCATCCAATCCTACCATAGTTCTACATCAGCTAGCACCGTCCCAGCCAGAGTCACAACTAAGGTCAACCAAGCCAGAGCCCATAGTGACTTGCGGTTGCACAGGTAAGCTTCCGAGCATGAAGTATTCTTCCGTCTCTTTGAGTCTGGGTGAAGCTTTCCGCAAGATGTCATGGCGCTTCTCCATGCATCCCGGCCATCCACTGGTTTCTCCAGGGTGCCCGTCAACCATCCTTCACCCAGTAGTGTGTATTGAATTCTTGTCTCGAGTCTTGAAGTCTTGAGGCCTTGAAGATGCAGTCCTTGCAGATTCCATCATGGAGTTGTCGTCATTGACGTAGATCCTCCATTCTCACACCACTCCCGAGCACTCATACCAACCCGTCTACTATAGCGTAGCATTAAAATAAATAACGTCCGGGCTTTGGTAACAGGGTGATGGGTTCCTACCTCATGCATACTACTCAACTACAAGGATTCAATGTCACTCTTTGGAGGGATTTGTTGCGAAGATGACACTAGATGCAATAAAACACATAGGTATGAAAAACATGGTCAAAGTGAACTTGCCTGGTATGTTGATGAAGATATAAACGCTCTCGGAAACTTGATAGAACTATTCGTCACTCCGTTGAAAATCTATATAGTCAAACATAGCATTCATATAAGCAAACATCCTAGCAAACAATTCTAACACTCATAATAAAACCAACAAATAAAAATGCAAATCAAGGGACACCCAATATAAACAAAGGAAAACTACACAACAAAACTACTAAAGAAAACTCTAAGACCTAACACAAAATAGTTTTGTCCTAAGTAAAACTTAACCAAGAAAATACTAAACTAATAAACTAACAGAAAATACAAAGTAAAACAACTAAGTTAACAGAAGCTATTTTTTCCATAAAATTTTATTTGCAAAAGGAAACAAATAAAAGCTTTTATGAAACACTAACTATGACCTAAACAAGTTTTCATACAAAACTAAGTAAAATAATTTTTTTAAATAAAAACAAATTTTCTTTTGTTGACTAACAGAAACAAAACTAAATTTTTCAAGAGTGACAAAAAGAAAAAAATTTAAAAACAATTAAAACTATAAAGAAAAGACTAAAACAAAACTATAACTAAAACAGTACTGTTTTGCTAAAAACCTAATTAAAAATAAACTAAAAATAAATAACTATATTCTACTGGATAAACAAAGCAATAACAAATCAGGAGCAAAAAAGAATCAATCAAAAATCTATTTCTAAACTCAAGTTAAATCAAATACAAGGATTTAAGATAATTTGATCAAGTTCAAATTTAAATAGTAAAACCTAAAAAAATATTTACCTATTCAGAAACTTTACAAAATTTGAGATCTAACGTAATTGGAATCACTCAATTTGGATATGTATACTAATAGATATGAATTTTCTAAGATCGCTACTTTTCTGAAAAGAAGAATTACGGGATTTCTTTGATCTCACTGGAGTAGTCGCCGGAGTTGGGGAAGAAAATCGGACCCGAGGTTATGGGGGCTCCTAGAGGAAGGAGAGCACGGTACGGTGCAGAAGAGATCTCAGCAAACTCAGGTGAGGCCGAGTAAGTACCAACTGAGCCTCAGGCGGCGATGGAGAAGCCGCCGGAGTTTATGAACTCCGATGAGTAATTGTGCTGGATAGGGAGGGGGATAAGCTCCCATGGGAGAGGGCTTTGGGCGAGGGGAAATAGGGCAACACGAGGGAGGTATTTATAGGGCGAGGGGTGTCCAGATGCGTGCAGCCATGGCGAGCAAAAAAAACGGTAAGTTCGCATCTCCGGCGAGGAAATCCGGGGCATTAATGGCCTTTTACTTGGAGAAGGAGGTGTAGGGGAAGGAGGTGGATCCATTCAGAGGATTCTTGGGGAAGGGGAAGGAGGGAAGGTGTGGGGCACGGGGTGGGGTGCGTGCGTGCGTTCTGCTCCTGTAGGTGCAGAACGATTGTAGGAGGAAGACGACTTGTTGGGTCGTGGAGGGGGCTGGGCCTAGTGCGGCTGGGCTTTGGCCAGTTTTTTGTTTTTTATAAAATAGAGAAGGAAAACTGAAATAGAGGGCAATAAATAAAATAAATATATATGCATATTATATATCAAAATTTTCAGAAAAACATTTGTTACAGTATGAACAATTTTTCAAGTTCAAATAAAATTCACAGCAAATCCCAAAATTCAAAGGTGCCACTGTTGCATTTAAAATGCAAACAAAATTATTTTAAAATACCAAAATGATTTAAAATCATTTTTCTCCACTTTTCTACTGTAGGGAATCATTTTACCCTATTTTCGTATATTTTAGTTTTGGAGAAAAATAATTTCAATAAAACCAAATAACTCCAATTTGAAAGTGGGTTTCAAAATAATTTCAACCGCCTTTCAATTTGATTCTATTAAACTTCCAACTCATATTTCATATAATTTGAAGAAGCCATTTTATCTTCTCTCATGAAAATCATTGAGTTGCATAAAGTTTCTGAATTTGAAATATTTCCAAATGGAATTCAAATCTTTTCAAAACCCTTCTCATTTATTTAAATGGGAGAAGTCATATCATCTTCTCTCTAGGGTTTTGTGTTTGAGTTGAATTTGAATTCTCGTAGATCGAAGTGAAAAAAGGCACAGGAAAGCCTTTTAATTCCCTCTCATTAAACTTTCAAAAAAGTTTCAAATTCCACTCAATTTCACTCAATCAATCACACAACAAACAATCAATCAATCAAAACTATTTATTTATTATAACATTCCAAAATTTAGAATTTTGGGATGTTACAGTTGGTCTCCTCCTCTGATGTACGTGAGTCTTTATGCTCTCGAATTATCAATCAGATAGTACGACCCGTTGTGCAGATTCTTGCTGACCATGAAAGGTCCCTCCCAAGGTGGGGATAGCTTGTGCATATCAGTCTGGTCTTGGATGAGCCGGAGCACCAAATCTCCTTCTTGAAAGGTTCTGGTTCTAACTCGGCGACTGTGATAATTAACGATGAAGATCCTGCTGGTAGATCGCCGAATGGGCAGTTGCAATGTCACGCTCCTCATCCAATAGGTCCAAAGTGTCTTGCCGTGCTACCTCGTTGTCCGCTTCAACATAAGCTACTACACGAGGTGAATCATGACGGATATCACTGGGGAGAACCGCCTCCGCTCCATAGACCATGAAGAACGGTGTGTATCCTGTCGATCTATTGGGTGTAGTATTGATGCTCCATAACACATATGGTAACTCCTCAACCCAACTACCCGGCGTCCGCTGCAAAGGAACCATAAGCCGGGGTTTGATACCTCGTAAGATCTCTTGGTTAGCTCTCTCTGCTTGACCATTGGACTGTGGGTGAGCCACTGATGAAATGTCAAGCCGGATGTGCTCACGTTCACAGAACTCCTTCATAGCACCCTTTGATAGATTGGTACCATTATCAATAATGATACTGTGTGGAAAGCCAAACCGGAAAATCACCTTTTAAATGAATTGAACCGCCGTGGCTGCATCACACTTGCTGACAGGCTCCGCTTCCGCCCACTTTGTAAACTTGTCAACGCCACCAAGAGGTGGGTCTTCTTGTCCTTGGACCATTTGAAAGGCCCAACCATATCCAGCCCCCAAGTCGCAAACGGCCAAGTAATTGGAATCATCCTCAATTCTTGAGCCGGCATATGAGCGGGTCTTCAGAACTTCTGACAGCCGTCACATCGCCTAACCAGGTCCTCCGCATCAGCATGAGCATTCAACCAATAGAATCCGTGACGAAATGCCTTAGCCACCAGAGATTTTGAACCGGCATGGTGACCACAATCTCCTTCGTGAATTTCGCGCAAGATTTCACAGCCTTCCTCCGGCGACACACAACGCTGAAACGCTCCAGACACACTGCAATGATGCAACTCGCCATTGACAATAGTCATGGACTTGGATCGCCGGATTATCTGTCTGGCTAGCGTCTCATCCTCTGGTAACTCACCCCGGTGCATGTATGCAAGTTAAGGAACCGTCCAATCCGGAATGACATGCAGAGCCGCCACCAACTGAGCCTGCGGATCAGGAATAGCCAAATCTTCTTCGCCAGGGAGCTTGACCGATGGGTTATGCAGAACATCTGAGAAGACATTTGGCCGGACCGGTTTATGCTGAGAGCCCAGCCGGCTTAAAACGTCCGCCGCTTCATTCTTCCATCTGTCCACGTGATCCACCTGATATCCCTTGAAGTGGCCTGCAATAATATCCACCTCACGACGGTATGCTGCCATGAGCGGGTCCTTAGAGTCCCAAGTGCCGGACACTTGCGGGCCACCAGGTCCGAGTCACCAAAGCACTTAACTCGGCTGAGATTCATCTCCTTAGCCATCCGGAGACCATGGAGTAAAGCTTCGTACTCAACTGCATTGTTAGTACAAGGGAACATTAAGCGGAGAACGTAACAGAACTTATCACCTCGTGGGGAAGTTAACACGACTCCAGCCCTCGAGCCCTCCAATTGCCTGGACCCATAAAAATGAATAGTCCAATAGGTGTGATCTGGCTTTTCTTCAGGTGCTTTTAGCTCCGTCCAATCATTGATGAAATCCACAAGTGCTTGAGATTTGATCGCCGTCCGAGGCACGTATTTCAAACCGTGCGGCCCAAGCTCTATAGCCCACTTGGCAATCCGGCCAGTTGCCTCCCTGTTTTGAATTATATCTCCCAAAGGAGCAGAGCTAACCACTGTGATGGGATGTCCCTGGAAGTATTGCTTAAGCTTCCGGCTTGCCATGAAAATTCCATACACCAGCTTCTGCCAATGTGGGTATCTTTGCTTGGACTCAATAAGCACCTCGCTGATATAGTAAACCAAACGCTGCACCGGATATTCCTTGCCTGCCTCCTTGGGCTCCACCACGATAGCTACGCTGACTGCATGAGCATTAGCTGCCACATAGAGTAGCAACGGTTCCTTGTCAATCGGAGTAGCAAGAACAGGCGGATTGGCTAGCTGTCGCTTTAAATCCTCCAAGGCTTTATCAGCGGCCAGACTCAGACAAAGGGATCTGCTTTCTTCAGCATCTGATACAAAGGGATCGCCTTCTCACCGAGGCGGCTGATAAACCGGCTCAACGCGACAATTTGGCCTGCCAAGCGGTGGACATCATTGATACATTTTGGTTTAGCCAAGGAGGTCATAGCTGTGATCTTCTCCGGATTAGCCTCAATTCCCCTGTTGGACACCAGAAAACCCAATAACTTGCCTGTCGGTACACCAAAAACACACGTGGCCGGGTTGAGCATCATCTTGTATGTCCGTAGGTTATCAAAGGTTTCCTTCAAATCATCAACCAGAGTCTCCTTCTCCCTTGACTTAACCACAATATCATCCACATAGGCATGCACATTACGACCAATCCGCTTATGAAAGCAATTTTGTACACACCGTTGATAAGTTGCCTGAGCACTCTTGAGGGGCATAGATACATAGCAGAAGGCTCCAAAGGGAGTTATGAACACCGTCTTCTCCTGGTCCTTAACTGCCATCTTGATCTGATGATAACCATAATATGCATCCAGAAAACTCAAACGCTCACAACCCGCCGTAGCATCAATAATCTGATCGATGCGGGGAGGGCAAAAGGATCTCTTGGACAAGCCTTGTTAAGATCTGTAATCCACACACATGCGCCAGGTGCCATTTTTCTTAAGGACCAGCACCGGATTAGCCAGCCATTCAGGATGGAATACTTCAACAATAAAGCCAGCCAACACGAGCTTGGCCACTTCCTCTGCAATAGCTTTGCTCCTTTCTTCGTTGAACCGGCGGAGAAACTGTTTCACCGGTTTGTACTTAGGATCAACATTAAGAGTGTGCTCAGCGAGTTCCCTCGGTACACCTGGCATGTCAGAAGGCTTCCAAGCAAAAATTTCCCGGTTCTCACGGATTAACTCGATGAGCGCGCTTTCCTATTTCGGATCGAAGTTGGTGCTGGTACTAAATTGCTTGGATGAATCGCCAGGTACAAAGTCAACAAGCTTAGTCTCAGCTGCTGATTTGAACTTTAAAGCCGGATCATGCTCTGTGGTTGGCTTCTTCAACGGAGTCATGTCCGCCAGATCAACATTATCCTTGTAGTACTTCAACTCTTCCGTGGCACAAACCGACTCTGCATAGGCCGCATCACCTTCTTCACACTCCAAGGCAATCTTGCGACTTCCATGAACGGTTATGGTCCCCTTGTGACCCGACATCTTGAGTTGCGGATAAATATAACAGGGCCGTGCCATAAACTTGGCATAAGCCGGCCGCCCAAATAAAGCGTGGTATGGGCTCTAGATCTTCACCACCTCAAAAGTCAATGTTTCTGACCTGGAATCATGATCATCTCCAAAGGCTACCTCCAGAGCTATCTTGCCAACGAGATATGCTGACTTACCAGGTACCACACCATGGAATACTGTATTGGACGGTTTAAGATTCTTGTCTGTTAACCCCTCCATGAGCACCTTGGTGAACTTATAACCTCCCACCTGAGGTGCCACCACCAACGCTAGCTGACCCGGATTGTCAACCCGGGAGGGTGATCCTCTCTGCTCCATATGATTGGCTGTTCGGACCAGCGTAAATAACGAGGCACGGCCCGTTCAACAGAATTCACGCCGCTTGTGAAGCTTACGGTCTCGCTTGTCTAAGCTTAGTGGTGAATACATGATATTGCCCGCTATTCAAGCTGCTTTGGATTGCTCGATAGCCCAACTGCTGCTGGTTGTAACCACCACAGCTATTCGATTGTTTTGATTGTTATGTCCACCCTGATCTCCATTGAAGCCTGAACCGACATTTCCTCCATCGTGACCCGGCCCATGGAATCCGGATCCCGAGCCACCCCCTGATCCGTGATCATACCGGAAAGCATTAGAATTTTTGAACTCCTGCATAATATAGCAATCCTTCCAAAGGTGGGTGGCTGGCGTCTCCTTCGTACCATGCTTTGGACAGGGCTGGTTTAATAGGTAAGTCAGGCGGTCCGGATTGGGGTTTGGAGCTCCACCGCGATTTGGCGGTGTACCCTTCCGTCGCTGGCCCCTGTCCTGTGCTCTAGTATTAGCCACAAAGTCCATGCTGCCATCCGCTTTACGCTTGCCTCCGTTACCATGACCTGCCGTGTTGTGTTGCTGCCCCTTGGAGTTGTTGTTCTTCTTTCCCTTCCCTGTCTTGTCATCATCAGACTCGGGATCCTTGGTACCATCAGAATCAGCATACTTCACTAACGTAGTCATGAGGGTCCCCATATCGCTACAATGGCGCTTCATCCGTCCCGATTTCAACTTCAGAGGTTTAAACCGGCAGTTGCTTTCCAAAGTTATAACCACGGAGTAAGCGTTGATACGGTCTGATGAGTGCAAAATTTCCGAGACTCGGCATACCCAGCGGGTTGTTGACTCTCCTTCCTACTGGACACAAGCCGCTAAGTCCACTATCGACATGGGCTGCTTACATGTATCCTTGAAATTCTGGATAAACCGGGCTCACAACTAGGCCCATGAACTAATATAATTGGCTGGTAAGCTCTTTAACCAAATACGGGTTGTCCCTTGAAGCATCATCGTGAAATACTTTGCACATGCCGCTTCATCTACGTCAAGCATCTCCATGGCCATCTCATAGCTCTCTACCCATGCTTCCGGAGACAAATCGGCCGTGTAATTCGGCACCTTGCGCGGGCCCTTGAAATCCTTGGGCAAAGCACATTGCGTAAAGCGGGGACAAGACAAGGCACTCCCAAAGAACTAGAAGTAACTCCTAGCTCGATCGAGGTGGTTGGACGAACCGGCGTACGCTGACGAGCCTCATGTTGTGCTGCTAACTCGGCATCCCTTCGTGCTCGGGCCCGGCCCACCACTTCCTGTGCATCACCCGCCAGGTTATGGCCACGGGGCGCTTCACGGTTCTGTGCATTACTGGTTACGGCCGGTTCATCCATCCGCCTGCTGTAACTCCGGCTTGGACGGGGGGTGGAATGAATTCGTTCACGGCTATATGAATATGCTTCCTGCTGAACCAAGGCTGCTCGAAGAAGTTCCTTAACCCGGCGCGTCTCCACCGCATGCGGAGAATCACCTTCAATCGGGATGGCCTCCAGCCGTGAAGCGGCGGTGATAAGACTGTCCATTGGATTGGAATAATGACCTGGAGGTGTCTGGACGGGCTGAGGTACGATATTATTCTGTCGAGGCGGCTCCATCAGGCAAGGCTGAACCGGCGCACCCGGCCCAGGTGCCTCCGCCCGGTTTAGCCACGGCGGGTTACTAGTCCCTGCTCCTGGGGTATTAAAGAGGTTTCTGGCATCGAAAACTGTCGGCAGGCGAGACCGATGCTTCCTTTTCAGGACTTCATGCGACGCGTTCTGGTCCAGCATAAGCCTATAGGCATGCGCATCCAAAGTGGCCCGCTCTGCGGCCATCCTGTTGTTCTCAGCCGCTAGGTCGGCCTTGGCCTGAGTGATCTGTTCCCTCACTTTTGCAATCTCCACGTTGAGGGCGTCCTGTTCCGCCGGGTTAGCCTCTGCCATAAGCACAGCCAACGCATCAAACAGATCAGATAAAACTTGAGCCGGCGGGCGCACAGAGCCTCCTGCCCCAGCCGCTGCCGCCGCGGCTGATCTGGAGAACATTACTGCTGCAGTCGAAGAGTGGACCACCGCCTGCGTACCGGCCATGAATATTCCGACCCGGTTGGGCAGATCAGAGGGATCCGGAATACTATCACCATCGGAGCATCCCCAATACAGATGTCTTGCAGTTGATACAATGATTCAGCTTCTCCGGTTGAGGACTCGTCGCCAGAATAAACGACAGTCTCGCTACCAGATGCCGATCCATCTTCATATTCTCCTACGTGGATGACTCCCACAAAGGCACGCTTCATGGCCGGTTTAACCTAGGAAGATCTCACACGCTAAGCCGTTTTGACGAGGTCAGTGCAGATGTCCGTCTCAGGGCCCGGTTCACCGATCTTGCCGATGAAGACGTGTATGCCACCAAAGGGGACCCGGTACCCGTACTCAATCGAGCCGGCCTCGGGGCCCACTGAATCGTCGATGTAGAGCTTGCCGACGACTCTTGGTCATCCGCCCACAAAGATAACCCTTGAGTCCTTCGAAGTTGCCCTCCAAGAACTTGAAACCATCATGCGATAGCCCAACGGTAGGCGCCAACTGTCGTGGTTTTGTCACGGCAGATGTCCTCATGAAAGGACTTAGTCGTGGAGCCATCGCTATGGGTTAGCTTGAAGGGGTTAAAGCGGACACAAGGACGCAAGAGAGTTTATACTAGTTCGGCCCCTTCGATGAAGGTAAAAGCCTACGTCTAGTTATGATGGAATTGATGGGGGCTTCGATGACTAGGGAGCAAACAAGCTTCGCCTAAGTCTCGAGTTGTTGTCTGTTGTCCCTAAACCGCCGCCGGGTCGTCCCCTTATATACATGGGTGACGCCCGTCGGTTTGCAGAGTCCCGGGACCGGCTCATAGACGTGTCCGGTTCGGTCTCTAGTATTTCTAACTTACAACACAAGTTACATGCTAATGCCGATTCACGGCTACAAGCCTTAAACCGGTTCTGGGCCTTAGGCCCTTATAGAATACCCTCACGGGCTTCAAGCATACTTGACTACTGATGAAGTTAACCCGGCCTGTCCTAGCCGGTTTACGCTCGGTAGTAATATCCCCGACAGAACCCGAGCGAGGCGTTGGGCTCTAACTGAACCCGAGCGATTGCACTGCAGGCTACACGTTACTGAACCCGAGCGATCGATCGATGGCTGTTAACAGAACCTGATCGAGCGATTCCTTCACTATTGCTGCTAACTGAAGCCGATCGATTGGATGAACGATGAGCGTTATGGGGTTTGGATGAACGGAGCGGTGGCGTTGCCTCTGGATGAACAGGACCCGTGGTGTGGAGGGCTGGATGAACAATAGATGGTGGAGGGTGGCCGTGGAGGGTGGTTGAACAGGACCCCGTGGTGTGGAGGGTTGGATGAACAGTAGACGGTGGAGGGCTTCCCGTGGAGGGGTGGTTGAACAGTAGCTGGTGGAGTAGCGCACGGTGGAGGCTGGATGAACAGGAGCCCGTGGAGGTTGGAGGAGGTCGACGGTAGCCCGTGGAGGCTGGAGGAGATCGACGATGGAGATGAACAGTATCCCGTGGAGTCCCGTTTTGTGGTACGCCACACCCCTCCCGATGAACAGGACCCCCATTTCGACCGTAGCGCTCCAACACAAGTCCGTTTCATCCGTTTTGCGGTATGCCACACCCCTCCCGATCAACAGGACCCCCGTTTCTACCGTAGGAGGTCTGTTTGCCTGCTTTTCTTGATACACCACACCCCTCCCGATCAACAGGACCCCCGTTTCGACCGTAGGAGGTCCGTTTCCTCCGTTTTGCGGTACGCCACACCCCTCCTGATCAATAGGACCCCGTTCCGAACGTAGGAGGTCCATTTCCTCCATTGTGCGGTACGCCAGGCCTTGTTTCCATTGCGTGTTCCGTCCAAGCCCTCCCGATGAACAAGAGCACGCATTCCGCTCCGATCCAGCCGGTTGGCTCCCCATGAACACGATGACGACGCTGTTTCTCCGTTCCGACCCAGCCATGTACGTATGCGCGAGTAGGTGTTCGAGACCCCGCCCGTATGTACACATACGTGGCCGTATTTTCTTTCTTGCACCCTGGCCGCTGTACGTACGTGTACATGCTACATGCGCGCCTCTACATCGACCAGTATATATGTACGTACACGTTCGCGACCAAAATGACAACGCTACGTACGCTTCGACCGTGGACCCAGCTGTCGGCCTCTCCATGTACAGTCCACTTCAGATGCATGTCGGTCATTAACCATGTTGACCATGCCGCGCCGAGAGCACTGTATGTGACGACAATGAGGCCTAGGAAGGAACGACACGGAGGTGGGAAGACTCGGCAGTTGTTTCCCATGCGGAGGAGTGTGACTATACGAGGGTTTATCGTTCGGTTCGCCGTCACGGAGAATAACGGCAGGTGTGGGTGAGTAGAGGATGGCTAGGCAGCGATGGGAGTACGATGGGGTGGTGAGGCTGGCACAAGACAGCCGGCCAAAGGGAGGAGGGAGCAGGCAGTCCCACCGGCGCTTGTTTGAGCGGCTGGAGCAGGAAGAGTAGAGATTGAAGAAGCACGACGGCCGTTGGATGGATATCCAACAGTCACTGCTTGTGCGTCAACCTTTCTTTAGGAAAGCCTCAAATATGTGGAAAACAACATACAGCCCATCTGTCATTATTTCTAATAATTTACAGTCCATTTGCTAATTCTTAAGGTTTTTTTGGAGCCCATATTCTTTTTGTTAACATTACATCCCATATTGTGGCCACAGTTAAAAAATTATACGAAATTTTGCATATTTCAAAAGGTCCGAACTGTTTTTGATCCCGAAATTTCGACTCACATTCAAACTGATTTTAAAAATAAATGTATATCAATATAAAATCCAACAAATTCTCCATGCATAAAAATTAATGTAATTTAAAATCTCGAAATGAAAAAAGATATTTGAAACTAATTACCGGTTTGATGTGTTTTAAAATGTACAGCCCATTTCTCGTTCTTGATAGGCCATTTTCTCGGCCAAATTAATGAAGCTCTCCTCGTCTTGAAAGATTTGCAGCCCAACGGGCCTGACAAAGCGACTTACTTGGCAAATCACAAAAAAATTGGGTTGTGGCCATGGACCCAGCTGTCAGCCTCTACACGTACAGTACTCTTCCGATGGAAGTCGGTTGTTGACCACATTGACCACGCCGCGCCGAGAGCACCAAGGCGGTGGACGACGGCGAGGCCTAGGAAGGGGACGATGCGGAGCCAGGGAAGACGCGGCAGTGGATGCCCACGCGGAGAGGAGTACGAGGGTTCACTGGTTCGGCTGCAGCGTGAGGCTGCCGTCGCCGCAGAATAATAGGGGGTGTGGGTGAGTAGAGGGATACCCTGGGCCAGCGGTGGGAGTAGTAGGGGGCAGTGAGGCCTCCACGGCATCACAGCTGGCCACGAGAGGCAGGAACACGAGGCATGACCGGCGCTGCTTTGGGCGGCTGGAGCAAGAAGACCGGAGGTTGAAGAAGCACTATGGCCGTTGGATGGACATCGTACGGTCACTGGAGCTAGAATCGTTCATATTGACTAAGTCGACAAAGCCCTCCATCCTCGTCAACTTAGTTGGCCCACAAGTCAGCCACCCACTATGGTGGGTCCCAGCTAGCAGGGGGTATTCATTTTTTGGTGCGTAATAAGGAGGCACTTCCTTGCGTGCGAAGATATAGCTAGTGGGTCCATCCTGTCAGCGGGGGGAACGTTTTTTCGCGAA
Source organism: Aegilops bicornis (assembly GCA_021605145.1). Classification (NCBI taxonomy): domain Eukaryota; kingdom Viridiplantae; phylum Streptophyta; class Magnoliopsida; order Poales; family Poaceae; genus Aegilops; species Aegilops bicornis. Next base: position 119,931,847 of record CM038673.1, read on the forward strand.
ATACATAAGCCCTTCCCACGTACAGTGCACGTATAGTGCATAATAAGGAGGAACTTTCCTTGAGTGCGACCATGGACCTCGTGGGTCTCAGCCATCAGGCTCTCCACGTACAGTCCTCTTCCGGTGACTCTTGTATGTTGACCACGCCGTGCCGAGCGCACCGAGGCGGTGGACGACGGCGAGGCCCCAGACTGGAACGACCCGGAGATGGGGAAGACACGGCAGCGGAGTCGCAGACGGAGAGGAGTGGGAAACTTGACTGGTTCGGGTGCGGGGTGGGCCTACAATCGGCAGAGAATAACAGGAGGTGCGGAGTGGAGGGATGGCATGGCCGTCGGCGGGGTAGCATTTTGCTGAGGAGCGCAAAACAACGCTGCTGGACGCCGAAGGTTGGAGCAGGCGGTTCCGGCAGCACTGGGGGAAGAATATGAGAGATTGAAGAAGAATGTCGGTCGTTGGATGTAAATCCAACGCCTTATTAGGCTTCGACCTACTGGCCCACATGTCAGCCAGTCCATTTGTTTTTTTAGTCCATTTGGTGGGCTGGGTGAAACAATGATGTAGCATCTATGCAGCCCGTTTAAATCCCATTTGCATTTTTCTTGAAATCCGCAGACTTGCTTTAAATTTGGGTGAAAATATCATGTTGGGCTAGATGGAGAAATGTTATAAAAACATAAACACATGATTGCACGTCGGTAAAATCTTTGCAAGCTTATGTGCATAATCACTAGGAGTTAACTTGGCAAGTTATATATAAACAATTATTATTATTATTTTGTACGAACTTTCCACTTACGAAATAAAATATCATTTTAATTTGATGAGTTAATAGTACGTGGGGTATTATTATTTTTTAGGCTAGACGTGGGACAGTTGAGTTGGTTCTAGGGGAAACTACTGGGAGAAAACTCAGTTTACATCGAAAGAGAAAGTGGGAGAAAATTCAGAGACCTGCTGGGTCCACCTGAGGAGAGGAATATGTTGGGAGGAAGGATATTCAAAGCACGGCAGCCGAGTGAACTAGTTTTTTTACGGACAAGTGAACTAGTTTACATACATAAGAAAATAGCCACTTAAAAAGCAATCAGGTTAATGGGTTCTTAAAAGAAATATTTCGGACAAAACAGATAATTACGACACATAGGCTAATGCATGAAACACTCAGATGATAAAGGTGCTTATAAACAGATAAAGTACAACATCTAGACCTTCCTGGCACGCTTGATCATGATGCTGCGGCTGTCCGTGTACTCGTCGATTCACGGGAAGCGGAACACGCCCTCATGTCCAAGATCTGCCTGTACATGTCGTAGCATGCGATGTCGCCCTTGGCGCGTAGGTTATTTAGGCTAGATTCAGAGGTACCCCCCACGTGTTCAGGTCGTCTTCTTTCATGTTGGCGTATCAGGGGTCGATGATGGTCTCAAAGAAGTCAACCACGCAGTCCTTCTCCTGCCCGTTGTTGATGATCTTGTATTGCTTCTGGATGTCGACAAGCTTGTTGCACCTGATGGCCGAATTGTCGCGTTCTTCCTTCTCTCCACCATAGCGAAGGTGCAGTCGGCGCTGCCGATGAAATGGGCGAATGCTCCAGAACCTGGTGCAGCCATAGGACTGAGGCGAGGCAGAGCTTCACTGAGTCCGTATCATTGGTGTACATCACATTCAACTTGGTGCAGCCATAGGACTGAACGGCGAACTAACTCCTTGCTGAAGTTCAGATTCAAAGAGGCTCACCCCTCGGATCGACATTGGAGTCTCTTCGAGTGAACGAGTGTGTAGGCGGCGGCAGCAGTTCATTTTTCAGCTCTTGGGGAACTGGATTCAATAGTAAGCTGAGAATGTACAGGCGACAACAGTTACTAGCCCTCCTAAATCCGCTGGGCCCGGCAGAAGATGCACCCTCGGCGCATTCAAACGCCTCCATTAAGAAACCTACTCCGGCCACACGTCGGTTCATGAGCGGGTCTGTATTGGTACTGTAATAACAGGAGTTAGTGGTCACTTTACTTAAATTTAATTAGCTTTAATAGAAATTTATACTTAAAACAAGCAATGCATTGGCTCGTTCTATCAGTGCCACGGGATCAACATGCACAACAATTAGAATTATTATTCTCACGACGACACGATCCAGCACATTTGTCGCACTTTCACAAAGATAATACTACCAATTTTTAACTGTTTGTTATGGTTGTTGTCCTCTGCATCATCATGCCGTGTTTCCCAGCTTGCAAGATTCACAACCAACAAATAAGATCCAAATAATAAGTACAACAAAGATTCCTACACATCTCGTTGATTCCCAGCTTGCAAGATTCAGAACCAACAAATAAGATCCAAATAATAAGTACAACAAAGATGCCTACACATCTCATTGATTCCCAGCTTGCAAGATTCAGAACCAACAAATAAGATTCAAATAATAAGTACAACAAAGATGCCTACACATCTCATTGATTCCCAACTTGCAAGATTCAGAACCAACCCATTTGAGCCTTTTGATAATGTGAATATCGGGATTAAATCCATCTTGGCTAGCCATGTCATACAATCGAAGAACTTGGCGAATGCTCTTGACCGTCACAACATTTTTAGTTGAGTATTCCTGTTTGCACAACATGTTTGCACAGCACAAACAAGGAGACAGGAGAGCATGATTTCACTTTAATAGCGGCCTCCTTGAACTCAACCTCCAGCTCCACTAGGATGAGGTCTGCCTGGAGTTCCATGATTCAATTCATGCGCCTTTTTCTGCAGTTCACCGATGTCCGGCTCATGTAAGGTGCAACTATAATTTTCTTATCCTTTTGCGTAGTTCCACTAAAATAAAGTGCCATTGTGGTGACAGTGACGGCTCCATCTTGCAAAGGCTAATAAAATGTTGCACGAGATTACCAGCAGAACTTGACAGAGATTTTGGAAACTCCAATCACCATTTTGTGCAGTTCCACAAAATTGAGAGATGTTGCCCACGTGACATTTTAGTTGAACTGCACAAGACACTCATTCAGAAAAAAGTGTTTTGTGCAGTTCACCAAAAGGTCACAATAGCAACAAGGTGAAATGGATATCCCTATCTGCACAAAATGATAGAAAGTAAGCGATTGCTGGTCAATAAGAATATACTGAAACAAATACAAAATGAAAAGAAGCATCTTAATTATGTTCATGGCAATCACGCAAGAACAATAGAAATTTTAAAACGTCAGCAATGCTTCATGTTACCAGAAGCATTACGATCAACAATGAGATTCCTCAAATATGGGATTACTTTAGTGGTGGCATTGCTTGTTTACCAGACACAGTAAATCAACAACAACTAAAGAGTTGGTTTAAGGGCATGGGACCGTGGGGACACCAGGACACTCAACAGCGTAAAGGAGCAACTTACTTATCACACTGGGGAAAACACCAGGAGTGCCATTTGTAACACAGTTTAATTGCATCTTATCACTGGAGGCATTAGATTAACAATAACGTTGGTTAGACATGTCCCTAAGGTAACAGTTTGATCGTTTCATTTTACATGCGCCCTTACATTAACAACAGCAAAAGGTTGGTATAAGGACATGCGATAGTGGACACATCAGCACAATGTATCTACAAGGAGGCATAAAGTGGTGATGCCGAGCTTGTTCACGCTATGTGAGGGAAGCAAACCTAATCCTGGAGACCTTGTACTATGTGAGGGCAGAAAATCTAATCATGGCGACCTTTTACTATGTGAGGGCAGCAAATCTAATCCTGGAGACCTTTTACTATGTGAGGGCAGCAAATCTAATCCTGGAGACCTTTTACTATGTGAGGGCAGCAAATCTAATCCTGAGACCTTTTACTATGTGAGGGCAGCAAATCTAATCCTGATACTTTTTACTATGTGAGGGCAGCAAATCTAATCATGGAGACCTTTTACTATGTGATGGCAGCAAATCTAATCCTGGACATACTCTGTTGACTTGTCCAGCAGCCGCCACTTTCTATCCTATTTTCAACCAATAATAGATATGTTCCTTATCCAGTTTGTACTGCGTTTTCCCGTTATTTCCCTATTCAACCAAGAGACCGGTTGGGTATCCGGTCTCTACTAACTTTCACCATATTATTTCCTCTTTGAACCAAGTCCTAGATTCATGCTACAACTTTCCCCCCTTTCTTCATTGTTTGAACAAAGCCCTAGATTTGAATGCATGAAGTAGCTTTACCTCTAATAATACAAAAAAATTAGGTGGCTTTGGAAGAGCTGATGGGAGTAGAAAAAGATGCACATGCAGACATGTGGGGAGCTGGGGCAGTAGAGCAAGGCCGCTTCAAGAACTTATACGAGGGTCGCGGGATGTCGGCGTGGCAGGTCGGATCTGCGGACAATACGGCGGGGAGGAAGAAGGGTCGGAGGACCTCCCGATCCGGCTGTGTGGAGAGAACGGCACAGGCAGAGGATCGGGCCCCTCCGGCAGCTGTGGGTTTCCTCCCTCGGCGGCGATGACCGCGTGAACGATGCACCTTTTAGTCCTCTACACACACCGGCCGAAGGGATCCGGCCGGATCTGTGACCAGCGGTGAGAAGAGAGAAAATTTTGCTACCTCTGTCTTGTTTATATCTGGAGAGGATGAGAGAATGAAGAGAGCAACCCTAGTAAAGCAAGCGCTCAGGCCCCTGCATCCATATATAGTGGAGTGATTATCTTTTTTCTCTCCACAACAAGCATTTCAATTTGTGTACGTGGCATTAAAGAAAAGAAACTCTCTATTTAAGGTGACTACTCTACGACTCCTACTTACTACTCCCTCCGTCCTAAAATACTTGTCCTAGAAATGGATAAAATGGATGTATCTATAACTAAAATAAGTCTAGATACAACCATTTCTAGGACAAGTATTTCCGGACGGAGGGAGTACTACAGTATTGTTCACTTGTGCTCCCGCCCCTCCATTCATTGAACAACCCCACGGGTGAATAAACATACAGATAAATACTGTATTTATATAGAAACGAACAAGCTCGAACTATTTTCGCGTAGTTAAAAGTTGAGGCGGGGCTTTTCGAGGCAAAGGCGAGGCAGTTTTCGGGTAGGCAGTTTGATGAGAGGCGAGGAGGGTGAGCGAGTGGGGCTGTGCGATTTGACGGCATTCTGCTTTGGAAAGACTTGTGATATGACCACTCACTATAGTCATGTATTCTTGGCGCTCGGCGAGTGATGCCCCCTTCGTTCCGCGCTCTAATCTGGTGCATGACACGTCGACCGGATCTTTGGCTCTCCCACATGTCGGAGTAGTAAGAAGGAGCAAAGAATGATGCGGTATATACTAGTACTATACTACTCCCTCCATTCCTAAATATAAGTCTTTGGAGAGATTTCACTATGGACCACATACGGAGAAAAATGAGTGAATCTACACATAAAATGCATCTATATACATCCGTATGTGGTCCACAGTGAAATATATGCGAAGACTTATATTTAGGAACGGAGGGAGTACTACTCAGGTCGGAGGAGTGCGAACCACGGCAGCCCAGTGAACCAGCAGTGCGAACCACGGTAGCCCAGTGAACCAGCAGTAGAAAACAATGTGGTGATATGGCCATAAAAAACAATGTGCTATGGTCCACACTCTAGCATGTACAGTAACACTCCGCTTTGTTTGGATCCCTGAGTTAGAGCTAGTTTGGGTTGAAATAGCCTCAAATTATCGAAACAAGAGGGTTTAGTTTGAGCTAGTTTGCTCTAACCCAGCTAAAAAACTAGCCCGGTGGAGAGGTTCTAATTGGGTTAGTTATCCTCGGGCCCACTAAAAGAGAACTAAAAAAATCTCACCTGCCCGCACTAGATTGCTCCCCCCCCCCTCTCGCACGACTCCTCTCTGTTCCCCATAGGGCCGCCCGCCCAAGCGTCGCTCGCCCTCTCTCTCCTCCGGCCGCCCTCTCCTTCCGGCCTCCGCCACCCTACTCCGACCTACCTCTCCCTCCGACCTTCGAAGGTCGCCCCGCGCCCCCTTCACCAGTCATTTTTCTCCCTCTGTCGTGCGCGGCGGCGGCACATCTACCAGGGAGGTCGCGAGAGGGGTGAGTTTGTTCGTTCCTTCTCTGTCTCACGGCCATATCATTGATCTTGCTTGCTCTAGCGCTAATTCTGATTTGGAAAAGTAGATCCTGATCAAACTTTCTATAGATTTGTGGTGCACGCATGGAATTGTTTGATGCTGCTTGAGGAGGTAATAAATCTTTCTAGAGGCCGAAAGATTCAGTTCACCTTTCTAGGTATTTCAGTTTCAGGCTTGCATTATTTCTAGAGGCCCAAAGATTAAGTTCACCTTTGGATGTATTTCAGTTTCAGGCTTGCATTATTTCTAGAGGCCCAAAGATTCAGTTCACCTTTCTAGGTATTTCAGTTTCAGGCTTGCATTATTTCTAGAGGCCCAAAGATTCAGTTCACCTTTCTAGGTATTTTAGTTTCAGGCTTGCATTATTTCTAAAGGCCCAAAGATTCAGTTCACCTTTCTAGGTATTTCAGTTTCAGGCTTGCATTATTTCTAGAGGCCCAAACATTCAGTTCACCTTTCTAGGTATTTTATTACATGCTTGCATTATTTCTAGAGGCCCAAAGATTAAGTTCGATCGTGACAGCGGCCACGCTACCCATGCCGGTGTCGACCTCAACTTCATAAGGGCCTTCGGAGGGGTTCCGGGGCTTTGGCTCTCTGAGCCTTCCTCCAGAGCGACGATGGCGAGCTCCTCCCTCGGTGTGTCAGGGGCTCAGGGATCCCTCCCTATCGTGAATGACTTCCGTGTTGAGTTAGCTCATTCTTTGTTTCATGAAGTGTTTTTTTATTTTGTGAAGCTTGATTGTCGACTTGTATGTTTAAGTGGGATCTCTCATTTGTATGGAAAAAGTAAAAATTATCATGTTTTGCATGCTTGATTTGTATAGATGGTTCGTTTATGTCAATTGTGAGCGGAGGAGGCCACAGAAGAGCCGACCACACCAAGAGGGTGCTAGGATCCAATGGACTTATTTTAGTCTGACTAAAAATAGGGTCCAAAGTAGTCAAATGATTGAGATAGAGCATTTATTGTCAATCTAACCCTGCCATCCATACACCTCTTTGGTTTAGAGTTAGTTCAGGGTTAGAATCTAACTCTAACCTCTAACTGAGTTAGAGTTCTCCTTGTCTCGGTTCATCACCATCATACTTTCCCCATTCCTGTGTTTTCAGTATCCTGCGAATCAAAGAGGCCCTTTTTTACGAGAAAAATCAAAGAGGCCCTTAGACTGGTTTAGGTCCGGTCATTTTTTCTAAATGTGTTATGTCCAAAATTCAATGAACGTGCTCCAGTTTCCACGAAAATAATCCGGTTTCATGTAGTAATTCATTCATTTATTTATTCTTCTGCGGGCGGTTTGCATGTAATTCGTGAGGTCTGAAATGTAAAGTACCCCGGCATATGCTCCGAGCTGTGCATGCACTACGACCTAGATGCTCTATGTCCCACATGTCGGCGAATGGGAGCACGTGGAAATAGCCTAGGAGTACATATAGGAGGATAAATGCGTGGATAAATATGTACTGTGAAGCGTAGCCGCGGTTCGAAAAGGAGACCTAAAGTGATGACAGCTATAGGTCGCAGGCACCCAACTAGTGGTAGTACTAGACATACGACTAATTTTTCCCTAAAAAAAGAGGCACGGGTGCTCAGTACTCATATTCTATAAACACGAGTCCCATCTGACAACAACGTCCGTGCTACAACTAGCTCTCCTCCCTCGTTTATCTCTTCTGGAGTAATTCTAAACTCGGCTGACACCCGGTGGGCGGGGTGGGTTTGCTCAACTGCGGCCCCACCTCACAGTGAAAACGTTCTGTTGGAATAAATGCCATATACTCCCTCCGTTCATAAATATAAGCCTTTTTAGATACTAGTTCAAATGGAATACAACATACAGATGTACGTAGAAATAGTTTAGAGTATAGATTCACTCATTTTGCTCTGTATGTAGTAGTCACTTGCTGGAATCTTTAGAAAGACTTATATTTGGGAATGGGGGGAGTACTATACTAATAAAACATTAAGGCCACGAGGTGATGCAGTGCTGGTTACAGGAGGCAAGAAGAAGAGACGCATACATCAACGACGTCCACCTCCTCAACTTAGGGCGCCGGCCCACCGAACGGCGCCTAAGTAGCAGCGGCTTCCATGGCCAGGTCGACGTTCTTCTGAACAATGGCGTCCAAAGATTCCAGCCGCTGGAAGAAGGCCAACGTCTTTCTGTCCTCACTTGCCTTGTAGTGGCCTATGTAGACGATTTCCTCGAAGACGTGGATGTGCAAGTCGATGGTTTCTTGCATGGCGAGGCGCTGCGCGGCGAGCGCGGCCTCGAGGTGCACATTCTTCATCACAACCTCCGGCACCTGCAGGGCCACCATGGCTTGAAAGAGTTCGTCACCATGTAGGAATATGAGGGTGGCAGGCAATGAGGAGCCTGGGCGCGCGGGCTGGAGCAGTACGGCAAGGTCGTCCGCGCGCTTCTTGACGGCGGTGAACTTGCGGATGGAGTTGACAATCATGTCGTCCATGCGAGAGGCGAAGCCGGCGTCGGCGAGGGCTACGATGCCTGCGGTCGCCAGCACCGTCCGGAAACGCTGTGTGGTGCAGGGCCGTAGGCCAACGCCTTGGATGATTTGGCACAGCCGACTGCCGCTCGCGTCCATCGCCTCCATAGGTGCTTGTGGCTTCTAGTCACTTGGTCTTGGATTGGAGTGAGCAGTGTTGCGCAGAGACTTGGGAGTAGATGGATTGGAGTGGTGGGGCGCCTTTATTATATGAGAGTCCAAACTCTATTGCATTCACATCATGCTGGCTCTATTCTGCTTCTCCAATTAATTCCCTCTGCATGTAATTGAGGATGCATCATTAACCGTTCAACATGTCAGGAACTGCTACCCTCTTCCTCCTTGGCATTCAAGCACCTATGGATCCGTCGATGACGAGGTGCCTATGGTGACTTTGTAAATTTCAAGATTATAGTGCCGTGCATGTGTGCATTCATAGGGGTGAGTGTATGCCCGTGTATATGAGCGCTTGCGTCTGTACTATGTCAAAAAAATATAAATGCGTGTCAAAAAGAGACTAGTCAGTATACTCAATATTGTGCACCTCGGAGAGGAAAATGATAGAACTAGTACGTATTTATTTACGGTGCAGATTCACTCATTTTGCTCCATATGTCCTCCGTCTCGGTGTAGTCTAGTCACTTGTTGAAATCTCTAGAAGGGCAAATACTCCTTTCTGGTTTACAAGGCTATACTAGCAAGTAGTTGTACGTACTAGTACAATAGTGGGCTCACATAGCAAATTTGTCTCATGCAAGAGCCTGGCTATATGCGTCCTCCAATGTTCGCAACTACAACATTCGGTTTGCGCTTGGCTCTTCTCCTCTTCGAGAAGATGAACAATGATGTTACTACTACTGCTTCTATAGTATCGAATCCACTACTGCATGTCCATCCACCACGAGCGGGACGGATAGCTTGTTGAAGAAGTACTACTAAGCAAAAGCATGTCCTCGTTTGCGAGCAACCGCACGCATGGGCGAGGGAGAAGGCGTGTAGTAAAATCAAGCTTCTCCTCGATGTATGAGTTGACGCGACACATCATAGCACTGGCCCCACATGCTTGCCTCTAAACTTGGCTGAAAGACCCTTGATGTACAATATATTTGCTGCAACCTCTAACATTTACCCACCACAAATTAAAATATATGTGGCCGTATGCATCGCTCGATGCAAGAGAGGGAGTCCCCTTTTCGAAAAAAAACAAATTAAAATATATATTCCTGTCTTGACCAGATGAGCGTGCAAACTACAATCACCAGGGTGACAGGTAGGGCCAGAAGACTATTTTAATTTTTTTTTAAACTTTGAGACGGCCACATAGCATGGAGCCGACCCCAACGATTTTAAGCTTACAGGCACGGTACACGCTATCCTAGACTACTCTACACATGAAACTGCCACACGAGCGTCCGAGCGGTGCTTGGCTCTTCGCCTCTTCGGGAAGTCGAACAATGATGGTGTACTACTGCATTGGAGGAGTACTACAGTACGCTTCTGTCCATCTGACACCGATTGAACCATTGCATGTCCACCGCGTGCGGCAGGGAGAGCGTGTAGCGAAAGCTTCTCCTAGTCTTGCCAGCCACCACGCTCATGGGCGAGGGAGGGACGCTCCTGCCTTTGCGTGTATGATAGGTGGGCCCGACAGGTGTGTGGCCAACCTGTCATACAGCCAAAGGCAGGTGCAGTTAAGTCCGTGAGGGAGAGGATAATCAAACTTCTTGTTGATGTACGAGTTGACGCGACACATCAAAGCAGTGCACTCGATATATTTCAATAATTTGCGTTTACCGATGCATTAATTACAACGCATGCATGCATGCCCTGACTCTTCTTTTGATACTTGCATGTGTTGATTTAATGCACCTTGAAGTAGTACTCCCTCCGTTCCTAAATTATAAGTCTTTGTAGGGATTCGATTATGAATTACATACAGATGTATATAGATGCATTTTAAGTGTGGGTTCATTCATTTTGCTCCGTATGTAGTCCACCTAGTGAAATCTCTATAAAGACTTACATTTAGGAACGGAGGGAGTATAAAATATGTGACGGTAAAGCTTTGTAATACCCCAGCCCAAGTCGAGAGATGTTTGTGCACGAGGAGGGTGAGATCATGCAGACCGAACAGGAATAGGACCTGACGATGGAGCTCTCTAAGGTCTCGATGGACCTCACCGTGCTCCATTGCCCCTTGTGCCTCCGGCCATTGACGCTTCCAGTGTATGAGGTTCGAATACACCTCGTCCATTCGGCTGATTGAGCAAGGTGCAGGTTTCTTGATTGATGTGTTGTTCGATTGATTTCTGCAGTGCAAGGGAGGGCACTGCCTCGCAGATCGCGCGTCGAGCGCCCCGGGAACCAGCGGCAGTGCCAGAAGTGCGAGCGCGGCGGTGGCTTCGACGTGCGGAACACGGCGGTGGACTCCATCCTTTCGTCGATGAGGGTGGAGTGCCCGCACGAAGGCTGTGGGCTCTATGTCACTTACCACAAGCTTCGCCCGATCACGGGCGTGTGTCCGCCACGCCCTGCAAATGCCCTGTGCCCGTCTGCGGCTACGAAGGCCCGCCGCCGGCGCTCTACCACCACATCAGCACCGTGCATCCCATGCCCGTGCACAGGATCCAGTACGTCAAGGTGCTCCAGCTGCAAGTGCCACTGTAGGAGCCACGGCTCTTGCTGTTCGCGGAGGAGGACCGCCGCGCGTTTTTCTTGGTCGGCGGCGTGCTCGACATCGGCGCGCCCTATCGCCGTGTCGATCGTCTACATCGAAGCGGGCGTCCCCACCGCCGCACTACTTGGCCAATCTGTGGGGAACGGCCCACCGGGGAGCCAAAGGCACGACCGACGCCGTCAAGGTGGAAATGGAGGTGACAAGCAGCAAGGATCCGGCAACGCGTCGACGCAAGGTGAGCTGACCTTCTTGATAGTTCCGCCCAAGCTACTGGCCGGGGCTAAGCTTGAGTCCCTCCACATTCAGATTGACAAGCTCACGTCCTAAATGTTTCGACAGTGCCTTCTGTTTATCTTAGTAATATGCTAATGTAGGGATTACCTTGGTCTAGTTTAGCTTAAGAAATGGTGGGTTTTGGTGGCGATGCAGCAATTACTTCGACATCAAATCAGTAATTTCTAACAGTCGAACGGATATTTTGTGTCTGTTGGATATAAAGTTCCTTTGAGTAAGAAGTACTACTTGTCATAAAAATGGATAAAAGGAGATATGTATGTAGACGTATTTTAGTTCTAGACACGTCCCTTTTATCCATTTTGATGACAAGCACTCCCTCCGTTCCACAATACATGCCTTTCATTTGTCAAAATATAGATGTATCTAGACATGTTTTAGTATATAGGTACATCCATGATAGAGCCAATCGGATGGTTGAGAACACTACAATTCGTAGCTACAGATGCGTGTGTGACTCCTAGATGCAGAGGCCGGGGGTCATCATCCTCCTTTTCGAGAAAAAACAGACGTGTGTGTGAGAGGACGAGTGCGTGCATGCACCTCTTCTCTTCCTGTATAACGTACTACTAAACTCATAGTACAAGTTTTTGTGGGTGGCACGATGGTGCGTGCTAGAAGTACCGAGAGATAGGTTTAATGCGTCTGAAAAAAGGACTAGCCTAGAGCTCGCGACGCGGCTATTCCTGTCGAACGCCCCATTAACCGTAAGATATGTATCTGTTGTGCCGGTTATTGCACGTACAGCAGTACTCCTCCTTTCCGGTTTATAGGGCTTAATTCAAAAATCTCACCAACCAAGATGGTGAGTGGTGGAATATTTTTGTAGTTTGCAAAAGCACCTAATTAATGCTCTTGTTTTTCTCAAAAAATTATGTTTATCAATGCATTAATTGCAATGCATGCATGCATAAAGTACATGCATTGGTCAATTTTCTCTTAATACTTGCACGCAATGATTTAATGCACCTTGGAATCTGAACATGTGTTGGGGAACAACCAAATTGAGCCTTATAAAATGGAAACTAAAATTTTGAGATAAGCCCTATAAAACCGGAAAGGAGGGAGTAGAAAAAGAAGTACTCCATCCGGGAATAGTGCCGCACTTTGAAACTAGAACCGTCAATAAATTTTGAGCTTGCGTTTCGTCACATTCCAAATTACTCCACGCTATATTGAATTGCAAACCTGTTCACACCGATCACAACCTAAATGGTTTCCCACTTAGGAGCATATTAGTACCACACTATATTGAATTCCAAACCTGTTCACACCGATCACAACCTAAACGGTTTCCCACTTAGGAGCGTATTAGTACTTGTTTATAAATACTACTACTCCAAGACGACTGCAAATTCCTCCTCAACTCCTCATCCACAAAACAAACAAGTCATTCGTCATAGTTCCCTTGTGTCTGCCATGGCCAGCGTGAGTTCTGGGTCGAGAGATTGCCACCAGGGAGAGGCGAGCATGGAAGTGGAAGCACGAGAGATGTCCCGCCTCGCTGCGAGAGCAGCCGACATGTCCCGCCGCGCGGAAGTAGCAGCACAGAGGTCCCGCCGCGCCGCTGAAGTAGCACGGAGGTCCCGCCGCACCGTCGATGCAGCAGACTGGTCCGGCCGTGCCGCGGAAGCAGCAAAGATGTCCCGCCGCGCCACGAATGCAGCAGAGATGTCCCGCCGCGGCTCGGGAAAATTTCTCGCGGCGGCGACGATCCATAGGCGCATGCATGCGATCAGATGGATCAGATCTCCGGCTGGGCGAGGTTGCAGGACGACGTGAAAGCCTTGTTTGAACAGGCTACCGGCGTTATCCGGCAACTAAGGGAGGGCAATGAGAGGCTCTGGGCCGAGCGCGACCTGCTGAGGGGGAGGATCGTCCGAAGTGCAGACCAGCAGGAGGAGACCAGTTCCTTGTTGAAGAGGACCGACGTCATCATCAAGAAACTTATGGACGAGAATGACATGCTCCGCAACAAGCGCCAAAGGCTAGCGGAGGAATCCGTGGATGTTCTCAAGCAGCGTCTTGAGGACACGAAAGAGCTCATCACCGCTCGTCGCGGAGACTAGTTCCTGCGGCTGCAGCAACGCATCAAGAAAGTAGAGATCAGCGAGCCAGATCCTTGCCTTCCTTCTTCTTTTGCCCTTGTGTATTTCGGGCGTATCCGCATGTGGCTTTTTTTAATTATCTTTCTAATTGTGTAAGACAATTAATCGTCCTTATCTTTCTGTGGAAGATCAATGTTGCGAGGCTGGAATGAAGAAAACTCTTCTTTGTGGCGACCACAGCGTTGTTGTTCTTCTAGTTGCTTCTTTGGGCTTCCTTCAGTTTCCTGGTTTCTTTTGATGTAATAATCGGTTTAGGATGTGGATTGTGTCGTCGGTTGTGAAATGTTGGGTTCTAGCGTGGATGTTTGGCCTTTGTTGGCCTCTTGGGATGTTGCGATTTCAATCTGGTAGCTTTTAGTCCTTCGTGTTAGGCTGGAGTTGTGCTGAACTTCTTGTGAATTGTGGTGGTTTCCAGTAATGAAAATCGGAAGGGGCAATCCCTTCTTTGATAAAAAAAATTAATCGTCCTTATATATTCATCAGTCTTGCTGTAAGTCGCAGTAGATGCTATATAAGTCCGTCGGATCTTACATCAAGATCCGTGCTTTCTCTCTTAAATCTCAGTCGAGTGAGACATAGCCACGCCATTAAACAGAGGCTCGGGCGCCATTAATGGAGACCTTGGGAGAGAGGTGGCCGGCAGATGGAGGTCAAAGGGCTCTCCTCCCGATAAGCACGCGCAGGGATCTGATCACACGCCTCTCGTACTCAAATAGCTACCCTGCACGGCGCCTCCTAGCTAATAAAAAATGGGGACGCGTGGCGGCACGTAAATGGTACTAGTAAGTTGAACGCCCATAGTTTCAATAATACTTGTGTTTCCGATTGTAACATGACAGCACTTGTTCCAAAATGACTTTGTTGATTGTTAATGTGTGCGCCTTCACAAATCTGACTGCAAATTTACCACAGCATGTTGGTGCCATGTCATGGAACCAAGCCAAGTTTCATTATTTTCATGCGTGTTTTGGATTTACAGGAATTAAAAAACTAAGTTTCTCAATGTTTCCAACCCAGCCACGACGCCCGGAATTTTGAATTTCATTCCCATTTCTTGCATGGAACCTAGAAATTTACCCGAGGACACACATGTGATTTTTCAACCAACTGTGGTGCACTAGAACATGTGCTTGTATTTCCAATTTGAATTATGCACACAAAGGTGACACGTTCCCTCCTAGAACCACGAGCCTTCTTGAGAGAAGCTCCCATTTGCAAGAAGCTTATAGCAAAATTTGTTCCTATTCGGCCAATTTTTTTACCACGGCATGGTACTACCATGACATGACACCATGCCAAGTTTCATGATTTTAAAACCAAGTTTCTCAATGTTCTCGACTGAGCCACGATGCCCAGATGTTTGAATCTTATTCTCATTTTTTGCATGGGACCTACTCCGTCCTTCCATCTATATAGGGCCTAATGTGTTTTTCAAGACAGCCTTTGACTATTGACAAGATTAATAGCACATGAGATGTATACTATGAAAATTATATTATTGGAAGCTCCTTTGACATACAAATTTGAAGGTATGCTTTGTGTAAGTTGCATGTCATATATTATTGCTCTAACGTTTGGTCAAAGTTAGCCTCGAAAAATGCATTAGGACCTATATAGATGGAAGGAGGGAGTAGAAATTCACCCGAGGACACAAATGTGATTTTTCAACCAACTTTGGTGCACGGGAGCATGTGCTTGTAGTTCAAATTTGAATTATGCACATTAAATGACCAAAAACTCAATTAATGTGTAAATAAGGCCAAACGAAGCGGAATAATTCCAAAATTTAACAGGGCACTCATGTAGTTCTATGTTGCCTTTGTAAATAAACTCAAGGGGACAACGATATCGTTTAGCACTCAAAGGTGTACGTTCCTCTCGTAACCACGAGCCTTCTTGAGAGAAGCTTGGTTTGCAAGAAGCTTATACCAAAATCTGTTCCTATTCGGCCATTTTTTACCACAACATGGTAGTACCATGACATGACATCCATGCCAAGTTTCATGATTTTCAGACGTGTTTTGGATTTACAAGAATTTTAAAACCAAGTTTCTCAATGTTCTCGGCCGAGCCACGATGCCCAGATGTTTTAATTTTATTCTCATTTCTTGCATGGGACCTAGAAATTCACCCGAGGACACAAATGTGATTTTTCAACCAACTTTTGTGCACGAGAGCATGTGCTTGTAGTTCAAATTTGACTTATGCACATTAAATGACCAGAAATTCAATTAATGTATAAAAACGACAAACGAACCAGGAACAATTCCAAAATTTAACACGGCACTAATGTAGTTCTATGTTGCCTTTGTTAAGAAACTCAAGGGCGGGGGGGGGGGGGGGGCAGCGTATATCGTTCGTTTCACACTCAAAGGTTGCACGTTCCCTCTTAGAAACACGAGCTTCCAAATCGGCCCAATTTTTTACCACAACATGTTAGTGCCATGATACGTCTCCAACGTATCTATAATTTTTTATTGTTCCATGCTATTATATTACCCCTTTTGGATGTTGATGGGCTTTATTTTACACATTTATATCATTTTTGGGACTAACCTACTAACTGGAGGCCCAGCCCAATATTGTTGTTTTTTTTTGCCTATTTCAGTATTTCGAAGAAAAGGAATATCAAACGGAGTCCAAACGGAACGAAACCTTCGGGAGCGTGATTTTTGGAACAAACGTGATCCAGAGGACTTGGAGTGCAAGTCAAGAAGCAACCGAGGCCTCCACGAGATAGGAGGGCGCCCCCCCTATAAGGCGTGCCCCCTGTCTCATGGGCCCCTCGGGCGGCCACCGACGTACTTCTTCCTCCTATATATACCTACGTACCCCGAAAACATCCAGGAGCACCACGA
Source organism: Aegilops bicornis (assembly GCA_021605145.1). Lineage (NCBI taxonomy): Eukaryota > Viridiplantae > Streptophyta > Magnoliopsida > Poales > Poaceae > Aegilops > Aegilops bicornis. The sequence goes on from CM038673.1 coordinate 119,948,397, forward strand.
AACACAATTTCCACCGCCGTAACCTTCTGTATCCGCGAGACCTCATCTTGGAGCCCTTGCCGGCACTCTGCCGGATGGGGAATCAACCACGGAGGGCTTCTACGTCAACATCCTAGCGCCTCCGATGAGTTGTGAGTAGTTTACCACAGACCTACGGGTCCATAGTTATTAGCTAGATGGATTCTTCTCTCTTTTTTGATCTCAATACAATGTTCTCCCCCTCTCTTGTGGAGATCTATTCGATGTAAACTCTGCTGTGTTTTTGTCGAGATCCGATGAATTGTGGGTTTATGATCAAGTTTATCTATGAATAATATTTGAATCTTCTCTGAATTCTTTTATGTAAGATTAAGTTATCTTTGCAAGTCTCTTTGAATTATCAGTTTGGTTTGGCCTACTAGATTGATCTTTCTTGCCATGGGAGAAGTGCTTAGCTTTGGGTTCAATCTTGCGGTGTCCTTACCCAAAGGATGTAAAGGGTTGCAAGGCACGTATTGTATTGTTGCCATCGAGGATAACAAGATGGGGTTTATATCATATTGCATGAGTTTATCCCTCTACATCATGTCATCTTGCTTAATGCGTTACTCTGTTCTTATGAACTTAATACTCTAGATGCATCTTTGGATAGCGGTCGATGTGTGGAGTAATAGTAGTAGATGCAGGCAGGAGTCGGTCTACTTGTTATGGACGTGATGCCTATATACATGATCATGCCTAGATAATCTCATAATTATGCGCTTTTCTATCAATTGCTCGACAGTAATTTGTTCACCCACCGTAATACTTATGCTATCTTGAGAGAAGCCACTAGTGAAACCTAGGGCCCCCGGGTCTATCTCTTATCATATTTGTTCCCAATCTACTTTTATTTGCATCTTTACTTTCTGCATCTATATTATAAAATACCAAAAATATATTTATCTTATCTTACTATCTTTATTAGATCTCACTTTCATGAAGTGGCCGTGAAGGGATTGACAACCCCTTTATTGCGTTGGTTGCGAGTTCTCAGTTTGTTTGTGTAGGTGCGTGGGACTTTTGAGAAGCCTCCTACTGGATTGATACCTTGGTTCTCAAAAACTGAGGGAAATACTTACACTACACTTACTGCATCACCCTCTCCTCTTTGAGGAAAACCAACGCATAAGCTCAAGACGTAGCAAGAAGGATTTACGGCGCCGTTGTCGGGAGGTCTTCGCTCAAGTCAAGACATACCAAGTACCCATCACAAACATATCTCCCTCGCATTTACATTATTTGCCATTTGCCTCTCGTTTTCCTCTCCCCCACTTCACCCTTGCCGTTTTATTCCTCCTCTCTTTTCGCTTGCCTTCTTTTGTGTGCTTGTTTGCTTGTTTGACCTTATGGATGCGCCTAAGGGTCCTGACCACCTTCTCAGAAGGATGGATGAGATTGAATCAAATATTAGAAGCTTTATGAATTTGCAATTTGAGCATAATAATTTCTTTAGAAAAGAGCTTAAGGAACAAAAAAGTTTTCTGGGGTTTATGAACAAAGAGCTTGATGATATGAATAAAGAATTCTATGCTGTTAACGCTCAAATTACATGGCTTAAAAATGCTATAGCCAAAATTTCTGACAAGCAAGCCACCTTAGTCAATAAGATGGCAGCTAAACCAGAAAAATTACATGAAAATAATGATGAGGATCTTAAAGTTATTGTTGTGTCTTTGATTAGATCTATGTTTTGCAATATGAATTTTGATGATTATGGGACTGATGATGAATCAACTTTGCCTAAAAGGCGTCCCAAGAATTCAGAGTCTTTAGATCTTAAATTTGGTAAAAGTGAGATTGGAGAATCCTCAGCTTCTAATAATGTTGAACCTACTATCTCGGATTTCAAGGAATTTAATTATGATAATTGCTCTATAAAAGGTTGTATTTCCTTGTTGCAAGCCGTTGTTAATTCTCCTCATGCTTATAGTCAAAACAAAGCTTTTACCAAGCATATTGTTGGTGCCTTGATGCAATCTTATGATGAAAAACTTAATTTGGAAGTTTCTATACCTAGAAAACTTAATGATGATTGGGAACCTACTATAAATATTAGAATTAAAGATTATGAGTGTTTTGCTTTGTGTGATTTGGGTGCTAGTGTCTCCACAATTCCGAAACTTTATGTGATATTCTAGGTTTCCATGATCTTGATGATTGTTCTTTAAATTTGCACCTTGCGGATTCAACCATTAAAAAGCCCATGGGAAGGGTCAATGATGTTCTTATTGTTGCAAATAGAAATTTGGTGCCTGTAGATTTTATCGTTCTTGATATAGATTGCAATCTTTCTTGCCCTATTATTCTTGGTAGACCTTTCCTTAGAACGATTGGTGCGATTATTGATATGAAGGAAGGGAATATTAGATTCAAATTTCCATTAAAGAAAGGCATGGAGCAATTTCCAAGAAATAAAGTTAAATTACCTTATGAATCTATCATGCGTGCTACTTATGAGTTTAGTGCCAAAGATGGCACTCGTTAGATCTATCTTCGCTTTTATGCCTAGCTAGGGGCGTTAAACGATAGAGCTAGTTGGGAGGCAACCCAATTTTCTTTATGTTTCTTGTTTTTGTTTATTTTTAGGAATAAATAATCCATCTACCTTATGTTTAGATGTGGTTTTATGTTTTAATTAGATGTGTGTTTGTCGAGATCCGATGAATTGTGGGTTGATGATCAAGTTTACCTATGAATAATATTTGAATCTTCTCTGAATTCTTTTATGTAAGATTAAGTTATCTTTGCAAGTCTCTTCGAATTATCAGTTTGGTTTGGCCTACTAGATTGATCTTTCTTGCCATGGGAGAAGTGCTTAGCTTTGGGTTCAATCTTGCGGTGTCCTTACCCAGTGACAAAAAGGGTTGCAAGGCACGTATTGTATTGTTGCCATCGAGGATAACAAGATGGGGTTTATATCATATTGCATGAGTTTGTCCCTCTACATCATGTCATCTTGCTTAATGCGTTACTCTGTTCTTATGAACTTAATACTCTAGATGCATGTTGGATAGCGGTTGATGTGTGGAGTAATAGTAGTAGATGCAGGAGTCGGTCTACTTGTTATGGACGTGATGCCTATATACATGATCATTCCTAGATAATCTCATAATTATGCGATTTTCTATCAATTTCTCGACAGTAATTTGTTCACCCACCATAATACTTATGCTATCTTGAGAGAAGCCACTAGTGAAACCTATGGCCCTCGGGTCTATCTCTTGTCATATTTGCTCCCAATCTACTTTTATTTGCATCTTTACTTTCTGCATCTATATTATAAAATACCAAAAATATATTTAACTTATCTTACTATCTTTATTAGATCACACTTTCGCAAGTGGCCGTTAAGGGATTGACAACCCCTTTATTGCGTTGGTTGCGAGTTCTCAGTTTGTTTGTGTAGGTGCGTGGTACTTTTGAGAAGCCTCCTACTGGATTGATACCTTGGTTCTCAAAAACTGAGGGAAATACTTACGCTACACTTGCCGCATCACCCTCTCCTCTTTGAGGAAAACCAACGCAAGCTCAAGACGTAGCATGCCATGACATGCCACCATGCCAAGTTTCATGATTTCCAACTGAGTTTTGGATTTACATGAATTTAAAATCTGAGTTTCTCGATGTTCTTGGCAGAGTCATTACGCCCAGATGTTTGAACTTCATTCTCATTTCTTCCATGGGACCTAGAAATTCAACCAAGGACACACATGTGATTTTTCAACCCACTTTGGTGCACCGGAGCATTGCATGCAATTCATATTTAGATTATGTAAATTAAAAGTCCAGAAACTCAATTAATTTATAAAAGGCCAAATGGACCCGAAATAATTCCAAAATTTAATAGGGCACTCATATATTTATATGTTGCTAAAATCAGGGGGAGGCAGCGCATATCGTTTCTCACACAAAAAGGTGACACGTTCCCTCTCGGAACCACGAGGCTTGTTGAGAGAATCTCCGGTTTTGCAAGAGGCTTATACCAAAACTTGTCCCAATTCAGCCAAAAATTATACGTATGAAAACAGGGTTTAGATTATTCCGAACATCTCGCTACCTAGACCAATAATGTACTATGATTTGAATTCAACATAAAATGGATACAAATATTTGAATTGGAGAGCGTATGGTACATGTAGTTCATAGTGAAATATGATTACTGCTACATGCATGTCTTTTTGTTATCAAGATAATATTTAAATTATTGTATAACTTGACAACAATCATATTCAAATAAGGAAAATTGATTCAGATTTAGTCCATATGGTAGACGACAATATATATGTTCACATGGTGGAGTAAAATGTTCATATATGATGGAAGATCAAAATGTACGACTACATCAATTATAAACTGCAAGGTCACCTAATGATATATTCGAATTGAACATAACGTGGATTCAAAAATTGAAATTCGAGATCATGGCATCTGTAATCATATAAAAGGGACATTACTCTTTCTTTGGTGGGAATTGATTTGTTTTTGTTGTTATTGAGGGAAGTGCTAATCGATTTGGTACTTGCAGGGTAATCTTGTTCTCCGATTTTTTTACATTTTTCTTGTAGTTGTTTCAATGACATCTATAGCAATATAGTAAAAGGGGACATGACTCTCTTGTGTCTTGTATGAATTGTTTTTTTACACGTTAAGTTTGTCCTGCCGAACAAGGAATCTGCACCTTGTTATCCCAAAATTTTCAAGCTCGAGTATCTTTTGTCTCACCTGCTTTGAAGCTCCCGCTTCTTCAACCCACGCCGCGCCTTGTTATCCTGAAATTTGGACGCGCGCGAGAACTCCCTCCTCATCTGAAATCGCTCCGCAGCCCGGACATCGAAATCCCCTTCTACCCCTCAGCCGGAAATGAAGCTCCACGTCGTGGTGTCAAAACCGGTGGGGGTATGCTGGTAACTTACCCTACATTTCGGACAAGCGCGTCCCTAATCTTGGATCCCCCCTCCCCCTTCGCCCCCCCATTCGTACACTGAGGCCGCCAAAACCCGCGAAACCCCATGCTCCTCCTCGGCCTCCCGACCGCCGCCCAGCCGGAGACTCTTCCCCGACTACGTCGTCCACCGCAATAGCTCACCGTCCCTCATCAACCGCACCGGATGAGGATCCGTTGTCGATCTCGTCGTCGCGCCGGATCAGCCAACCCTGTCCTCCACCTCCAAGGAGCTGCCCCGACGTTCGCCTCGTCTATCGCGCCACCTCAATCCCCACAGCGTCGTCTTGACCTGCCCCACCGGAACCGCAGCACCCTCACCAATTCCTCCAATGAAGCTGAGGCCAACTCGGCACCACCAAGGAGGTTCTACACTCATCGCTGCATTTTATCTTTTATTCGATCTCATGGGGCTGCCGGTGCTCGATACCGAGCAGACATGGCGTCTCCATCGACGGTGCCGTCGCCGGCCACATCATCCACGACATCTCTCCCCCATGTCGTTGCTTCCTCGGCGGCGGCTTCCACAACGGCACTAGCTGCAGCTGCTCCGGCTCTCGCCGCTCTTGTTTCTGTTCTTCTTGTCGGTCGCTGCTTTACTGCTCCTGCTTTCGTTCATGCTGCTCTTGCTCTCTCGCTTGCGCTCTTTCTTTGCTGCACGACCTCCGGCAGCTACAGGAGTTGCTGCTTTAGCACTCGCTTGCGGTGCTATTGCACGACTTGCTCTCTGCTAGTGCGTTCGCTGCTCGAGCATTTGCTAATTTAGATCACTACTTCTCTGCTACTAGTGCTCGAATGCCCTAAACATCTATTGCAATGCTCTGTTACTAGTTCAATCAGTTTCGACAGTAAAATTCAGTTTCGACTGTGAAGTTCATTTTCTTCAGTTAAGTTCAGAGTGAACAGTACTTACAGCATCTGTCGGAGCGGCCGTGGCACGGCTGATGCGTTTTACATCTAGCACTTTTTGGTGATGTATTTTACATCATCTATTGCAGATGATATTAGGGTCCCACTTCAGATTAACGTTGTCTGTCTTGTCATGCTTCAGCCTCGTCGCTGTACACCTTAGTGGAGCTGCTCCAACGACGGAACCGTCCATCACAGTGGAGCAGTACCCTCGGCGCCTTTCCAGAGGCCTCGGATCTTCTTCCCCGCCTCCGACAGTCACACCAGCATGATCACCATCCTCCACGTCCAACCCAATGATGCAGAGGTCCACAAGGCTATGCCAAAGAGGTTGTACACTCGTCGCATCACTTTGTTTCTCCATTCCTCTGTTCTTCCAATTCATGTGAGCCAAACACCCAGGTTGACTGAAATCCTATGTTTTCAAATGCTCTGTTTTGCACGTGCATTCCTATCCTATTCCTGTGTTTTTCCTGTCCCTGCATTTATAGAATCCTCCAATTCTAAGGAGCCCTTACAGATTTACTCCATTTTCAGATTGGCGTAAAAGAAAACTCTGTGTGTTATGTCCTGCTTCGCCGCGTTGCCGTCCACCCCACCGAGGTGCACCATCGATAGAAGCGTTCACTGCAGCAGAGATCCCCCCTGCAGACTTTCTTTCGCCGCCTCAGATCATCTTCCCCATTGCCGGCAGCCACGCCAACTGCATTACCATCATCGACTGAGCAGATGAACCTGAGGACTACACAGTTCCGTAAGAGAGGTCGCAGTCTTTCGTGTTTGCTTACGTTATACATCGGTTATTATTACCTGCTACTTTATCGTTCAATCTTGAGTTTTGAATTGCCCATGGGTCTCATATCGAGCCAAAGAATCTAATAGTATCTCGCTACTATTTTGTTCATCCGGGGTCTTCTATGTGGTTCATGTTGGGTGGGCAACAAACAATAGATGATCCATTGTCTATCTTTTGAACTGAAGCTATAATCTACACCGCTATCATTAGTTTTGGATCCATCCACTCATTTGCTACCATCAGTCTTGATTTTTGCATGCACCCCTTAGGCCTTACAAAATCTAACTTTTTTTTTATTATGCATGTCAGATATTGTACACAATCGTACTGAGCATGTAGAGAAAAAGAGAAGACTGTTGCATGCGAATATAATGTCATGCAGACGCTGCTCCATGGTGGGCGAAGTGGCCCCCCCTCTCCTGCATTTCCAGATTGTATTCCAGAGGAAGATAACTGTTCAGATGGAGATTCAGAAGGAGCTGACCACGCCTGTTTACCACCTGAAGTGTTTGCTCTAACCTGGCATGCTGATGTTGGTCATATCATGCATATGGCGCCTTGCATTGCTTACATTATACATCTTATATGTCATCAGCTTAGTTTAGATTTGCTTTATGTGAATGCAACCTGTTTGGTTTCTATATCATACTCCTACCATTCCTAAATATTTGCCTTTTTAGAGATTTCAACAAGTGACTACATACGGAACAAAATGAGTGAATCTACACTCTAAAATATGTCTATATACATCCGTATGTGGTAGTCCATTTGAAATCTCTAAAAATACAAATATTTAGGAACGGAGGGAGTATATGGGAATTATGCAATGCCATCTTCTTTAGCCAGGCATCATATGCGTGAATCATGCAATGCCATCCTGTTTAGCCACCATCGATATGTGAATTGTATCGTGCCATATTTTTTTCCACAATGTATTCCATTTGTCAACAATGTTTATACATTCATCTACTCTTCCTGTGCATCAGCCATTGGAGTCGGTCATGGAAAAATATGGAGTGAAAACAAGGTCTTCTCGATCGATTGCTACACCGTCGATGCAGATTTCTTGTTGGTTACAGATAGCTCCTCGAGAGGAGGATTTGGAGAGAGATGATCGATCGTATCCCCCGAGGTGCATGCTCTAACTTGGCTGGGTTATATTGCTCATATCATGCATATGGTGTCTTGCATTGCCATGCCATCTACTTAGATTAGACATGCTTTGTGTCAATGCCTCCTGTTTGCTTTCTATATCAGATATGTGAATTATGCAATGCCATGTTTTTTAGCCAGTTATCATATATGTGAATTATGCACCGCCATGGAGCCAGGCATCATATATGTGAATTATCTTCTTTCATTACGTATTCCATTTGTCGACAATCTGTGTATATTGAACTACTCTTCATGTGTATCAGCCATTTGAGCCGGTTATGGAAAAATCTGGAGTGAAAACAAGGTCTTCGTGAAAGGTGCAATGGTACTGTTGAAGCATATATCTCGATGGTTACTGAGGAGCTCCTCAGAGGAGGATTCAGAGACAGATGACCAGTCCTATATCCCACCCGAGGTGTATGCTCTAAGTTGCAATGTTTATATTTCTCATATGATGCATATGGTGTCTTGCATTGCTTGGTTTAGACATCATATGCACAATATTGAATTCTATCTCGCTTAGTTTAGAGATCATACATGCGAAAGTGCAATGCTTAGTATATGAATCAATTATCTCAATTATATCATGCCATCATGTATACTTAGACAACATGTATGTGAATTATTTCATCCCAGCCTATTTTAGAAAGACATCATATAGTTTTGTCATGTCATCCTATTTAGGTACTCATCATATGTTGAATTATGCCATTATATCATGTTAAGTTATCCATCATATATCTGAAACTGTGTCATGCTATCCTGTTTAGTTAGGCATCATATATGTGAAATTGTGTCATGTTGTCCTGTTTGGTTAGACAACATATATGTGAATTACCACATCTCTCTATCATACAATGCCTGTACGTTCAATTTCTTTTCTTGTTTATCAGCCATTTGAATTGGAGGGGGTGATGGCAGTATCTACGGGAGCAAAAACCCATTCTTCACAAAAGACAGTGCTACCCGTCGATGCAGATAGAACCATGGTTGTACTGTCCCACAAACTAGCCCCACCACACATAATCGAGACTCTTCCAGATTGCACACTTACAATTGCTAAGCAGAGAACCAGCTACAACCCATCTAACTGCAACCCCAACGGATAGTAACCCACTTATAGTTGACAAAGCACCATGTCCACCACAGAGTACCCCACACGAGCAGTTTGTAAAGCTACTGCAGTGCCCAAAGCACGAAGACCACCACAGCTAACCCAAACTCCACGTTTAAAGCAGAAGAGCAACTGTTCTCAGGTCAGGTTTCGTAGCTATGGTCCATACTCCTTTGCTGTTGCATCACTGTATTTACTCATACCAACTACTTTTGAATTTGAAGGATCCAATTGAAACTCCAATGGCACAACAGGTATGTTTTAAACCTATTTCTTTAACTGGATTGATGTTCTAACTTCTTGCTCTATGTTGATTTCAGTTTAAGTTTTATAAATAGTTATGTTCTCATTTGATGCACATTACAAGTGCTGCCAATGATGTGTAGTTTCTCACACTTATATTCTGTCTATGCTGATGTGTCTTAAAAATATATGAGTTGAACCGTGTCCCTATCTTGATTAGGGAACATAAACTAGAATGATATGGACAATACAGTGACCATAGTATATAGATATATGTTTGTTTCATGCTGTTATCCTGTCCACCTTACTACTGAACTGGTTTACCAAAATGAGTTTGGTATACTACAAGCTAAACCTGTGATGTGTCTGCTTGTTTCTCTTGTAGTATGCAAACAAAATATTGGAGAAGAGCACCCCACTATGCAATGGTAGAGAAAGTAATGCACATAAGGTTCAAGATAGTGAGACAACCCTGTTGGTCTCCAAGAAAAGGTGATAAAAACGATCTTGTAAGCGGTGAGAAAACCCCACAATCCTGCGTTGATGTAGTGTTCGAGTTATCGACAAGATCACCGGCACAAGCTCTTGAACTCGCTGCTGAATCACTTCAGCTTCTTGGGCCTCAGCTACAAGCTGAAAGGCATCGATCACGTGCTACGGCAAGAAGTCAAGGACCGAGGAAGTCCGTGCGTAATTCAGATGCATACTTTCTTGTGCAACAAAGAAGCTACTGGAGGATTTAAGCGCAAACAAGAGAAAGTTAATAAGCTTGCTAAGCATCTTGCCAGCATTATGGGTACCCAGAATATTGTTTCTTGAACTCTTCTGAAGTGGTTTCTGTTCTGGACTTGTTTTGCTGCGGCGTTTATATGTCTTGTGTTCCCTGTATTTGCACTGGTGGCGAACTTTGATGCCCAGTGGATGTAATATGTGTAATAGCTGTGATAGCCTAGCATAAGTTGCTTGCTTATTTATTTCCTTGTTGTCTTGTTTATTTGTTTGCTTGTAGTCAGTGCAGTTCTTTTTCCGCGGTTTGCTAGTGGCTGCAATAACCTATTTTTTAAAACTAGGCCACAATAACCATGGGCTAATATTTACTTGTAGTGACACTAGGCCTCCTACGGGCCGTAGAAACAGTGGGCCTTCTACGGGTCAGAAATAGTGGGCCTTCTACGGGCCGTAGAAACAAGAGGGCCTTCTATGGGTCAGAAACATTGGGCCTTCTACGGGCGAGAAAAAGTGGGCCTTCTACGGGTCAGATCATCAATGGGCCTTATTCGTCAGAGGATCGACACAAACATGGGCCAATAACAGGCCGCATTATGGCCGTAAACAGGCTAGAGTTGGAATCGTCCGTTCATGGGCCGACCATAACGGGCCATCATTAATAGGCCGTACTTGATGACGCTATGAAAATGGCCCAACGTATTAACGGACCACAAACGGGCCGACTGTAACCACGGGCTGAATTTGGCCCACAAGCAGAAAATGACAGTAACGGGCCGTAAGTTAACGAATGATGGAAATGAGCCCAAGAATAAATGGGCTCTGAGAAGGCCGAAAGATAACATGGGCTGGAAATGGCCCAACTGAATAATGGGCCCTTAATGGGTATAAAGTGATACACTGTTCATTACGGGCCAGTTTCACCATGAGCCGTTAATGGGTGTAAAGTGATACACTGTTCATTGCAGGCCAGTTTCACCACGGGCCGTTAATAGGCCAAGAGTTACATAGGGCCTCATGTGGGCCGAAAGACGTTATGGGCCATACATGGGCCAGAAGTGAAAACGGGCTGGAATCATATTGGATGGCCCAGATGACGCTACTGGGCCTAATTCGGATAGGGCGTAACGGGCCTTGGGTTAGCGGGCTATAAATGGGCTATATGCAAACAGACCGTTAACAGGCTTTCCATGGGCCGGCCCGCCACCTTTTGACCAAGTCAAACGGGCTGGCCTTTTCACAGGAATGGGCCTCTGTTAGGCCGTGCCACGTGTCGACGTATCATAGGCGCCTTCTGTCCAATGAGTGGATGACATCTGTCCCAACAATGAGCCGACACGTGTTTCCTCTAGCCAATGATGATTTTACACGTGGAAAATCCCCATTGGTCGGGGCTGTTAACGGGTTATCGGATCCAAAACCCGACCCGATAGCTTAACGGTGTTCCGTTACGGTGGATGCCACGTGTCGGTCACCCTTGACGAAAGCACTTCTGTGACGCGCGATTTATCGTCATGGAAGTGGACACTTCCGTGATGATAATTTTGGTAATGTCATGGAACACTTCTAGGAGAGCACAGGAATGACTATCTTGATTCTGTCATAAATTTGTCATGGATGTACATGCATGACAAAAAACGCGACCTACTGTGACAAACACGTATCATCACGGAAGTGTATTTTTTTTGTAGTGTGATGCTCGAGGAGGCTGGGGAGGGCTGTATTTATAGCCGAGAGGGGAGAGGGGTTCGGGCTCCGCCGGAAAACACCTGGACACGGCGCCTGGAAACGAACGGCGTCAGTGAGCGAGGGGGAAGGCGACGCAGCTCACGCGGGCGTGGGCAAGCGGAGACGAGCACAGGAATGAGGGGGTGGCGACGAACACGGCGCACAGACCGCTGGTTGGCCGGACTGCGCCCGTGCTCGCGGGGCGAAGCTCCGCGCCGGGCGAGCGCAAGGAGGGAGTTAAGAGGGTCGGGACAATGAACGTGGCGAGGTTTGGCAAGGCGCGTCAGGCTGGGAAGCGAGCACGCGATCAACAGAGGCTCGGGCGCGTCGCAGAGCGCGTCGGCCACATGCCAGCACGCCTGGACGAACGCGGTCACCGCGTGAACTATGACATCAGGCCGCGCTAAGCCTAAACTTCATGTATGGCGTGTAGTCCTTTGTGATTTGAATGGCTACAACACTTTGAGTTGAGTTCAGGCGCACTAAGATGGAGTTTAACTTCCTGGTAAGTTTCTGGACAGTAACTTTGAGAGCTTACTGTGGTCAAAATACTAGGAGCTGGGAGGTGAGCTTTGGAGGTTAGCAATCATCTACGAAGGTAGTGATGCAGAAGAAAATTCAGCTACATTTGAGCAAGTAAAATGATAGTTGCTGTAGAAACTACCATTTCTATCCAGAACAGAAAATATTGTCTATATAAAAAATATTCCAAAAAGTGATGCAATATTTTTGCTCAGGAAGGTGTCCTAGGGTTCAAAGAATATTTGGGAATTTTCTCAGATTTTCGTGGGCAAGAAAAATTGGGGTTGCTTTGGAGCACAGTGTCTAGCTAGGGTTTTAGAGGGAAAATGAATATTTTTCATTTAAGAAAATATTCCTAATATTACTTTGAAGTGGATCAGAGAAGAAATGATGGCTAGGGAGAGAAATAAGTAACTTGGGTGAAAGTCAAGGTGGTTCCCAAGTGTTTAAGTCCATCTGAAGTGATTCAAAATTTCAAACTCAAATCCAAACCAACTGAAAATCAGACAAAGAGAAGAGGGCAAAAACCAGGTTGTCACACACTTTTTAGAATGGAGTTGCCATATTTTTGCTGGACTGGAGCGGACTAGTTCTTTGGCCACTTGCATCTGCTTATTATCAGTAGGAATTCTGTGCTGGAGAAGTATCTATGAATACTGGAGTAGGTTTACTATCTCCTAGCGTTTCGATCTTTTGCAAAGACCTTTTTTATAACCCTTTTCTAAGATAGCTGTCTTCCCCTTGCATGCCTTATATAGAAGAATGGTGCTTCAGTTATAAAACATGCTACGGCAGAGAGACGGAATAGGTACTGAAGAATAGAAAGGAATGACATATTGACATGTATTCCCTCCATCCAAAAATAAATGGATGTGTCTAGGCGTATTTCAATTCTAGATACATCCATTTTTATCCATATCTGCGACATGTAATCCGGACAGAGGGAGTATGATGTAAGAGCTAGGGATACGGCAGGACAACAGAGTAAAAAAACACTAGTTGAATGTAAAACTGTATGATAGCGGAATACATACAGAAAAACACTAATGCAACATATGCTTGTATGATTGGGAAACTAAGATGGCATTGCAACAGACCACTAGAACAACACTTCAATGTAAAAAAATGGTATGGTAGACAGATGAAGTACATACTGATGAATAACAATGCATAAGATATTCAAAAGCATGATGTCCAAACTAAGCAGATGGCATTGCGACAGAGTAGAATGACAGTACTTGAATTTGGAAACATGTTATCATGAATGGAATAGGTACTGAAAAACAGGAAGGCATGACATATTTACATGCATGATCAGCAGGCTAAGCACATGGCATTGCAACAGCATAGATGCACTCTAGGACATTATATGCATGTTGTACCCATATCGCGGGCCAAGTTAGAGCAAGGACCTTGTGGCGTGAATAGGATTCGACATCTTTTTTCAAGTCTTCTGAAGAACTGCCTTTACATGTTCCATCATATTGGGTATCATTGACGTCAAGTTTGTTGGCCGTTACATTGCTCCGTGAGGTTCTTGTGGATATATCAGTGTGTGCAATTATATATGACATGCATGGAAGACAACTAGTAGTTAGATTTATGTAATGAGTGCATGTAGGAGATGACATAAATAGTAGGACTGGGCTTAACTAGTAGCAACAGGTCACAAAAACTAAATGGAGAACACAGATGAAAACTACAGAATATGTATCGTTTGTACTCGAGATTAACTAGATGGAACACAAAAGTATTAAAGAACAACATAGGTAATACTGGAAGTGGTATAATCACCATCCTGTGGGATAACATTGGCTGATGGATGATAACTATGGAACAACGTTACCTAAAGAACAAGTCTCTTATCTAAACTATGGAACAACGTTAACTCCTGAACATGACTCTTAAGAGATCAGCATGAATATACAGTGAAATGTGATAATCTATTTTCCATGCTTAGATGAATACCAAAGCCATAAATGTTGCACACAAGTAAGATGAGGGTACAACCTATCTGGCCGCCATCCATAGGAGTGAGCATCATCTGCTGACTTCTTGATGGACCTGTAGTTGTTGTGGTTGTCCATGTCGGGCACGCACATTCGATGCAGGGAACTGTTGAGTGGGGACTATACCTTCCTTCTGGTGTATGCTTCCCTTGTTGGAGCAGCTGCGGTGAGAAGGAAGACGGCCTGGCTGAAGATGCAAAAAACACAAAATGTTAAGCACGACAGATATCTCTGATCTCAAGAAATCCCCTAAGAGATCAACAATAAGGTACGAGAGTGGTCACACGTCTGTTGACTGAAAACTAAATCGGGGTCACATGATTTTATTTTATTTTGGTACTATCCGATCTATGCCGGACGACTTGATGGTCGTCTTGTGCCTCCCGGCTAACACTGTTCAGAATCTTCCCAGAAGAGCCACCGACAGAGCAGCCTGCGTCCGCCATCCCTGGCCACGAGAGCTCCGACCAAAACACCACTCCCCGCCCCACCGCACTATCGTGGTTGCGCCGCCACCGACTAATCCACAAAGACTCGCCGTCATCCAGATCCGGTGTCGGAAGTACCTTCAACCCACGCAACTCTAAGATAGACACCTAAGCGCTGCTTCCGTGGCGAACTTGCACCCCCGCACCCTTACGTTAGACACCAACCAACCGGCACCCTAGGAGCTCTGCCGCCTCAAGGGGTGCTGCTTCCCATTGGGAATCGATTGGCCTAGAATAAAAATTCAGACAACTGACGCCTAAATAAAGTGATTTGAGATGAATGTACGACCTATCTTGTGGCTCGGTGAAGTAGGCAGCTCCAGCTGCCGAGTCGGTGAGGTCGTCGTGGTTGCGGTGGCTACTGGTGCCAGGAAAGCAGAGATGTCACGATGGTCGACGGCTACGGGGAAGCAGCGCCGGGGCCCTGGACGCATCCGAAGTTGGAGCCGCTCCGCCGCCGTGCACAATGGCGGGGGTGAATCGGCTCTGGTAAGGTTCACGCGGCCGTCATCGAGGCAGCTCCAGCAGCATGGAGTAAGAGGAACACTGCCCAGCGCACGACGACAAACGGACAGTGTCTCCGGCATTGGGGAGGAGGGCGACGGTGAATTTGGTGTGGTGGGGGCGCCATGGAGGAGGGGCTGATGTTTCGCGGCTGGGGAGAAGGGAGCTTCCGGGGAGAAGGTGATTTGGCACCCACGAGGTATGAATGGGCAATTGGGAGGGGGAACCATGTCTTACGGACGCATCCGTCTGAAATGTGTGTGTGTGTGTGGGGGGGGGGGTTACAGTTCTACCCATGCCTTTAGGCTTTTGGGCTTGGGTCTGCTTACTGAGGGTCGGGAATAGTAGAGTAACTTTGCTTCTCCCAAATAGTGGGCGCGAGCGATTTCGGGCGAGGAGGGCGTGTTTTGAAATAGTGGGCGCGAGCGATTTCGGGCGAGGAGAGGGTGTTTTGCCTCCCATGGTTTATAAATTATTCAGAACCTGTCATTTTGGCCGAGGAGAAGGCGCGCTTGGATGAAGTTATGAACCTACCCTCAATGTACAACAGGCCAATTGATGTGTGTCCCACATAGGCGGGTAATTTCGCGTCTCCCATTTATTTGCTCGGGCGAATTCCACCGAGCAGAGGGTGTTTAGTGGTTCGTTCAAATTTTGGGAGAACGAGCATCCACGTCTACCTTACCAAGTCGATTCGAATCAAATTTTGAAATATTAGCTTGCCATTACTTTTTTAGATGGTGAGATTATGCTCGGGACTAATGTGTTTTTACATGCTTGTTATGCATCAAAGACTGATATAAACCATGTTTCGATATAAATATTCGAATGCAAATTTATATCGAAACATAATTTATATCAGTATTTGATGCATAAACGCAACCTCCCCCTCTCCCGGACTCCTGTTCTCTCTGTCGCCGACAATCTTCAATTCTATCGCACGCATCCAAACACAAACCTTGTCGGTCCCTCTCCCTCTCTCTATCTCTCTCTGTGTGGGGGGGGGTCTTTCTAGTTCGCATGCACACTCCATGTATAGGTCTCTCTGGCACACTATGTACGATTCTCTAGTCCAAGCTAAATATCTTGGGTGCACTCATCGTACGCACACAAATTCCCTAGCTCGTTGCCCGTAACTCGCTCACGCACCACTCTATCGTCTCAGAGCTCTTCCCTCTCTCTCTCAAAATCTCCATCTCCCTGGGTCACACATACACATGCATATCTCACTCGCACTCGATAGACCCATCTAGAACTCTCTCTCTCTCCCTCATTCTCTCTCCATCACACACGCACACACACACACAATCTCACGCCTAGCCAAGTATGATTGTCTCTCACTCAATTGTAGGCACACGCAGTCCCCCTATATGTATATGAATAGCTAATTCTTAGTCTCCATCACAAACATGTGCATGGTTTATCTCGATTTCTCTCGGGGCATCTTTCTATCGCACACACCTCGTCCCACGATCTGCCACCCATATAGTCCCCTCACAATCGAGGGGATCTCTCTATCACAAACACACCCTCTCTCCCTCCCCATGCGTCCATCTTCTCCATGCGTCCCTCTCAACCTTTGTCCCTTGTTGGCCAGACCTCTATTGGACATGTGCTATAGGGGTGTCTCTCTCTGTTGCAAGTAATCACGCACTAGCTATCTTCGTGTATCTCCTCACCTCGCTTTTTATCTCGGAGATGCATGCGTGATATGTTTGCATAAGAAATGAACACACTCTCTCTCTAATTTATCATTTGTTGTCCCTTTCTCTTTCACACACACACTCTTTTTGAACACTCACTCATTCTCCTACACATGCACTTGATCTCTCTCAACTTAGGCACTCTCTTCGGTCCATAGCATATAGATTTATTGAAAAGTCAAACATCACAAAGTTTGACCATGTACGTGGAGAAAAACATTTACATCTAGAACGACAAACATATATCATTAGATTCATCATGAGATGTAGTTTCGTATGAGGTATCTTTGGTATTGTAGACATAAATAATATTTGCATAAACCTGGTCAAAGTTTCCAAAGTTTGACTTCTAAAAAATTTATATGCACTGCATTATCGAATGGATGGAGTATCTCTTTCCCCCTCTCAGCTATCTGACGCACCACTCAGCCGTATCAGGGCTCCTCTATCTCTCTCCACTTTATATCTCCCTGGTTCACACATACACATATCTCGCTCACGCTACATAGACCCATCTCTCCGCCCTTGTTCTCTCTCTATGTGACATGCACTCCCCCTAAGTACCATAATACCTCACTCCAATTAGAGGGGGGGGGGGAGGAGTGTGTGTGCCTATGATGGAACATAAGTCTACTTCATGAAACATAAGTCTGAAATAGTTGAAAGCAAAGAATTTCAGGGTGAAGTGGAAAATCATCATAACAAGAAAATAAAGTTTCTGCGATCTGATCGTGGAGATGAATATTTGAGTTACAAG
This sequence comes from Aegilops bicornis, assembly GCA_021605145.1. Taxonomy (NCBI): domain Eukaryota; kingdom Viridiplantae; phylum Streptophyta; class Magnoliopsida; order Poales; family Poaceae; genus Aegilops; species Aegilops bicornis. The sequence continues at coordinate 119,966,014 of CM038673.1, forward strand.
TTTGGCCTTCAGTTAAAATAATGTGGAATAGTTTCACAAACTCATGCCACCTGGAACACCACATCGTAACGGTGTGTCTGAACGTCATAACCGCACTTTATTTTATATGGTGCGATCTATGATGTTGTCAGGACCCCGATTCCAAATCACATTGACCTAGCCGGTAACACCTCATATCACTTTGCGGCCTCACGCACGGTATTCCCACGGGTGTCACCTTACCATGGCCCGGGACCGTTTAAATCTTTTGGCTCACGTATATGACGGTGTCGCTAGCATCCACATGATAAAGAACCCGGGCCGACATGGCTAGTCGTGAACCCAAAGCGGCGCTAACCTATGGGGACAGGCATACATGAATCACATCGAGCATGTCGGTCATCAACGTATAAATTCGGGCTGTAGCACTGGGCTAACAGGACTCCGGTATTCCGGGCTGTAGCACTGGGCTAACAGGACTCCGGTATTTAATTTGGAGTTACAGATTAAAAGTTATGAATATTTGAAGTTTGGGGTATTTTCTGAAATTTCCTGAATTAAATTAAATCCAGAAAATCAATTACTGCGTCAGCCTGACGTTAGTGTGACGTCAGTGGTCAACGGGACATGATCCGGTTCAAACCTGACGGTGGGTCCCGTGTGTCAGCATAATTAGCTTAACTAAAAATCAATTAAAACTAATCCTAAATAGTTAACAGGGCTGGGCCCCACCTGTCATTGACGCAGGAGAGTCAACCAGGGCCCACCCATGGTCAAAGTCAAAGTCGGCTGCCGGCGTTTAGCCGCCGGCGACGCGCGGGCGAGTGATTTTGGCCGTTCCGGCAACCAAATGGGCCGCGGAAGGCATCTAGGTGGAGCTGGGAACGAGCCGAAGCTCTTGGTGGAGTCGGTTGAGCTCGGGACGGTCGGAATCGGCGCCGGCGACGACCTAGGCGGCCGCCGGAGCTCGGGCGAGCTCGGGCTCGACGCTGCGGTGCACGAGCAAGCGGGCTGAGGCGCTAGTGGTGGCCTACGTGATGCGGTGAGTGCGATGGGCGCTAGCCCGGGACCAAATGGTCACCGGAGCGGCGCCGGCGACAAGCGCGGCGGAGGTGAGCTTCGGCTTCAATGGCGGCGGCGGCTACGACGCAAGAATGACGCGGGGAAGGGAGGGGATCGACGCAGTAGCTCACAGCGCGTTCGATGGCGTCGTCGGCGAGGTCGGGGACGGTCCGGAGCCGACGACTCGGGCGACGGCGACGGGGGGGTCCGCGGAGGGGAAAAACGCCGGGGCGGCGCTTCGGGGCTTCTCCGGTCGCGTGTGACGGCGGGGAGGGCGAGGGCGGCACGGCGGAGCTCTTGAGCTGGTCGGGGAGGCAAGGGGAAGGTGGTGGCCGCGGCGAATGGCGACGGTGGCAACGGGCCCGCTCGGGTGCGTGCAGTGAGAGAGCAGAGGAGGGGAGAGGCCACGGTGAGGGAGAGAGAGGTCAGGGGGGGTGCGTGGCACTCGGGGAAGACGTCCAGAGCGTCGGGGGAGGGGAGCGGCAAGCAGGAGGTGGCGCGGCGAGTGTCGGGCACGCACTGTGCATCCGACTGGCGGGAGGAAGAAGACCTCCCTGCCCCTGGTGGGCTGGGCGGGCCAGATGGGCTGCCAGGTGAGCGCCAGGTAGTCCTTCTCTCTCTCTCTCTTTATTTTCGGTTTTCTATTATTCTGTAATTTTGTGGAGTTTTTAAAAATAACAAAACAGTTTCAAAAATCACCAAACTGCTCCTGGTCCATTGTTGGAATATTTTCAACATGAAACATTTTGGTTTGGCAATATTTGGGCATTTGAAATATTTTATATAATTTTAAATGCCCAAACTCAAATACTTATGATTTAATTCAAAGACCTTAGGATGACCTAGAAAATAGTGCACCATTTTTGGCAAGAGGCTCAACCAAAGCAAAAGTGATGAGCATTTTTGAAGGGCATTTCAGGTTCATTGAAATAATTTTTAGTAAACCCTAGTTGGATTTAAAAGGGGTTACGGGTTTCTGTCTTCCCCATTTCAAATTCAGATGAAATTTAAACATGATGCATGGATGCAATGCCACTAGTTACAAGCAAGCTCTAGGGCTGTGACAACTCACCCCCACTAAACAAGAATCTCGCCCCGAGATTCAAGACGTGAGGTAAGAGGAAATGGGGGGGTCACAGAACTATCACAATCTTCATGATCCATTTGCCCTTCTCGAAGATGTTGATTCATTCCATCATCTTGGTCTTGACGTCTTTGCTTTCGAGATCTTCACTCGACACGACAACAGAAAGAGGGGGGAACCCTATAGGATTTAATCTTCTTTAAGATCGAGCAATTCAAGATCAGTTCATGGAGTGACGTAAGGACAACTCTTGAGTTGAGACACCAAACACACATTAGGAATGATGGTAAAGAAATGGATGACGAAGGTTCAAATTGGTAGGTAACCATTCCATGCTTAAGTAAAATGGTGCATGGTTTCAAAGTAACAAGTAGATGATTGCCATGATTCCATAGCGGTAGACCTTAGGAAAGGTGACTCGTAGAATTATCCCCTTAAGTGGCATAAAGAATTACTTTTGAATCAGAGATCATTGAAACTCTTCATACCAGCCTAAGGAAATTCACAAAGATCGTTTGGTGGAATGCAAGGAATGGCATACCCAAACTAGAATGGACGATGTGGACTACCTTGTCGAAGACAACACAATGGATGATTTTTGCTTATCACCGGAAATGGATGGGACCCATAGTAAATCCACTTTTGAGGATGATCCTAGACATCAACTACTGAGGAGGGCAGCCCATGGAAAATTGGCACGATGGGATGCAAGCTGGGAACAAAATGCAAATGTTGGGAAGGTTCCAGCCATCATATCTGCCTGAGATTCAGATCTGGTTGGTGTCAGGATATTCCAGACCATCCAGCCTAGAGAGAAAAATGAAGTTTGCAACACAAATCGACGAGATGACGTTGCGAGATTCTCGGGAAGAGAACTACGATAGCAAGCTCCAAAACATGAGCTGGTTCTGCTACAAACAAGTGAACACGTTGTCCAAGACAAGAATGACCACATGGTAGTCTTACAACAAAACACTACCGAGTTCAGGTGGGGAACCATCATCGCAGATAACAAAGTTCTTAATTAAGCCCGGGTTAGCTCTTAAAAAGAACTCCTTCTCCTGGAACAAATCAATCAGTGGCTTGGTGTGCTAGGAACACATGTAGGGCGGAGGTTGCAAGTCTCCGGACTACAGAATACTTCGCACATATGCATGACTGACTTGGGATGATTCCAAGGGAACCAAAACAAACCTTTCTCAAATTCATGGCGGCAACTTGCATCAGATGCACATGAATTAGAGGAAGTCACTGCTTTCATCCAACATATGCTTCATCAACGAAACACAAAGAAATGCTTACACAAGTTTCCAATACTAGGTTGATGTTCAACATGAATCATGGGGGAGACAAAATGCTGCTGATGGGCTCAACAACAACTCATCGGAATTTCCATATCACTGGACTTCCACCATCATGTGAACACGGTGATAGCATTGGTCAGACAAAAAGATGTAATGGTGTATGCTCGAGGGATCAACCACGAGTAAGACAACATCACGAATATCGTTGGTTCTGATTTGACTTGATGATAGCCCATACCCAAATCAAAGGATTGATAAGACAATAGGTCCTGCAACTGATCACAGGGACCAATCGATGAGGATATCATCTTTCTTCAACACACACTACACAGGAATATCCCTTTGGAATGAACTAAATTAGGCAAACTTTTATCTTCCAACTCTCCAATTTGCTGTCTAGCTTAACCAACTAGCTCAGGGATATCCGACATAGATTCTTGGAGAAAGGGTGGTTCAGAGGAAAACCAACTTAGTCACGAGCTCAACATAACAGTCAGGGGACAACCTGGTAACACTTCCAAGAAGATATTTGGAAAGTCACGAACCACCGGTATGTTACTAAGCTCGAGATCAATCTTGCTTTTGAGGGCAAGACGATATGGTCAAATAAGCAAGGGATTGAATAATCCTAACTCATTGATCGATGGGTGCACCAGAAATAAGGACTAGGTAGCACGATCAATCTTAGGATGATGATTTAATAACCAACACGCTAAGAATGAGGATATTGTCCATTAGCTGCCAAGCAACGAGTTGCTCGGAGTATTGATTTCACACATCACAATTCACTTGTCGGCATTCTGGTTACAACAACACGAGGACCGAGGAATGAAACATGATGGTGAGAAGTATCACTACGAGAAGAATTCATAAGAGAGGGTGCAATTCTCATGATGTTCCTGACATAAAGATAGTAACACTCCAAGGTAGAGCAGAATCAAAGCTGAATTGGCATTTTAATCTGCGGAATGCAACTACTTTGACCCAATCCTCGAAATGGATGAGGTACTGGAGTTTGTTTCTCCTAGTCATTCCAGAACAGAATGGCTTGACGGACCACAAGGATAATGAGACATCGATAAACGAATGCACACATACTCTTGGTTATCAAATCGATAGAGGATGGTCGGGATACAACTAAAGAGAGCAACTCAAAGGAACATATAATTTTCTCGAGTTGTGGATGCATAGATTAGTATGTCGAGCAAAGCTCAACATTTCTTCCGGATAACCCATGCGGGAAGGTAGAACTGGCGGAGTCACAATTATGAATGGAGAACTCCTCAAGAGTACTGACGATTGTGATCTTTTAATTCAAAGAATTTCTGCCTTAAGCAGTTCATGATATTTGGAAGAAGGAAATACCACGGACCTCGAGGACTATCACAAAGTTACTAATATCCTAAAGGAACTAGCAAACACTATCAACATGAAGTAGCAGGAATCTCGGTTCAAGAACCCGTGAGTGGAATGCCTACTAACTAATAACATCACGGGATGCTTTCAAGAATAATGGCCGTAAACATCACAATCGGGATACAAAAGCATTGCTAAATTGCTAGGCGACTTCCTAACAACTAGGGTCATAATAATAGCTCCAACATCTATGCCGAGGCAGCGAGTACCTCAACATACTAATTTGTGTGATTAATCTGCCCGGATGAACATTAGAAATGGAGGGGAGGGATTTGCAAACGCATCAGACTATTTAGAGACCTGGGATGACTCGGACAGCATAACGGCTGTAAATGCTCAAAATGATTTGAGACATCCTGCAAAATGGCGGCATAACCACTCAACATCACAACATCAAGGTTCGAGATCAACAATTAACATACAGAGATAGTAGGAACTGAACTGGGGCTTAAAACCAACAATCTCAAAGGTCTATGGATTAGTAACACGTCATCCTGATAGATAGATGAGAAGCCTAGTTCTTAAACCCCGTAGAAGAGAAGAGGATGACTCAGATCAGAAGGCCATGAGATATAAGGAGTAAAAAGAGCCTTACGTTCCCTTCCACAATCAATTCCCTTACATAACTAAAGCATTTCTAGACACAACTTCGACCAGTTTGGCTTGGTAGTCCTACAGCAACAGCTCTGATACCAACGCTGTCAGGACCCTGATTCCAAATCACATTGACCTAGCCGGTAACACCTCATATCACTTTGGGCCTCACGCACGGTATTCCCAAGGGTGTCGCCTTACCATGGCCCGGGACCGTTTGCGTCTTTTGGCTCACGTATATGACAGTGTCGCTAGCATCCACATGATAAGGAACCCGGGCCGACATGGCTAGTCGTGAACCCAAAGCGGCGCTTAACCTATGGGGACAGTATACATTAATCACATCGAGCATGTCGGTCATAAACGTATAAATTCTGGCTGTAGCTCTGGGCTAACAGGACTCCGGTATCGCGGGCTGTAGCAGGCTAGGCAGGACTCCGTATAACAGCGCGTGACATTTCAAGGGATGTATATAGGAACGAAGTGAAACACATGCCGCCGATCAAGTGTCCAAGCAGTAGTGCTGGGCTAGCAGGACTCCGGTGAACCGGGCTGTAGCGGACTACTATCGATCATAAAGCACGAGACTACATTTCCCCATATGAGAGGCTGCCAAGGATAAACAACTAGTTTGTCGGATCCCACACATACCAAGCATTTCAAACATACACACAATATGCTCAATATGTGTAGATACAACATGGCATCACAACATAACTCTACGACTCAAATATTTATTCATTAGGCTCCGAGGAGCGGATATTACAAACATGGGTCTCTTGACCCAACACTCGAGCATACAAGTCAAAGCACAAGCGGAAGCTAAACATGTCCGAGTACGCATAACTATAAATGAAATAAGGCCGAGAAGCCCGACTATCTACCAGATCTCGCCGAGGGCACAAGGTCGTAGCCGAGGTAACAAGCTAAACGTCAAGTCCAAGCGGAACTACTTGGTGAGACCGACGCGTCTCTCGCAAAACATAAAATAGGCAAACGTGAGTACAATTGTACTCAGCAAGACTTACATCGTAACTAACTACATATGCATCATTATCAAAAGGGGGTGGTGGAGTTTGACCGCAGCAAGCCAGCTTTGACTCGGTGGCTATCCCGAACTACATCGCAAGTAACTCTTTTGAGGTGATGCACACGAGTCCACATATTCACCATATCAATACACCACTATGGACCCGCCTCCCGCCCCCACGAGAACGCCATCCATAGCACTCACGCTTATCTTGCGCATTTTAGAGTATCCACTTTCACTTGTCTATGAACCGGTATAGGCAACCCAGAAGTCCTTCTCCGTGTACACGCTATTCGAATAGATCATATTAACCCCGTAGGGGTGTACTTCTTCACACACGCTCACCACTTACCGCCGTTTACACGACATGTACTCAAAGAACCTTCAAGCGGAAGCCCAACGTGGGTGTCGGCCACGGCCTATCTAAACACTCAAGTCCCTAGTCCAGTTTATCGCCTATTCGGGTTCCATCCGCAGGGAGTCCGCCGAGGTTTCCCATACAGCCCCGAACGATGTGTGCACGGTTCCTCGAGACACCAAACGGGCGAATCGGTACACTGGCCCCGGTGCCTACCGCAACACAACCCACCCCTACGGTCGACATTAAGGCGGCCCCAAAGATACTACAAACACCGTAAACTACTTGCAACTCCCGGATCGAGGACAAGGGTGGTTAAGAAGCCGAGAGGGTCAATTAAGGATCCCAATGCGTGGTAGTAACTGTTTCATGGATCACAAACACGTAACTCAGTTCACGAGGACGGCTGCAATGAGACAACCCACCATGTACTCCTACATGGCCTCTCACCGCTACCTTTACCAAATCGTGTTCACACACTTAGCTCACACACAGTAGGACATGTTCATACAACCCGATTCATTCCCGATGAATCAGACCTGACTCAACTCTAAGCAGTAGCAGGCATGACAAACAAGCATGAATGAGTAGGCACAACATGGCTCAAGCAACTCCTACTCATGCTAGTGGGTTTCATCTAATTACTGTGGAATGACAGGTCATGCAGAGGATAAAGGGGTTCAGCTACCGCAGCAAGTAACACATGAATCGTTGTTGTCCTAATGTAGTAAAATAGAGCAGAAGCGAGAGAGTGGGATTATATCGGAATGAACAAAGGGGTTTTTGCTTGCCTGGCACTTCTGAAGATAGTATAATTCTTCATCGGTGTCATTGATCACATCGTCGAAATGCGTCTATCGAGAGGGGGCATTTACCGGCAAACAAGAGAGAACACAATCAATGCAATGCACATTCACATGAATGACATGTCATGTTAAAGTACTGAATTCACCTAATGCAATATCTAGCCAAGTTAATTGAAATGGAATTCAAACAAGAATAAATTCCAACTCCAAATGTTATTTCATAATTTGCCCTAATCATGATTCATCCTATTCTGTGAGGTTAACTTGTTCAATCATGCATGAAAGTGCCATAAACAGATTCTTCATATTTTTCTGATCATTTTTCATATATAAATTATTTAATTTGGAGTTACAGATTAAAAGTTATGAATATTTGAAGTTTGGGGTATTTTCTGAAATTTCCTGAATTAAATTAAATCCAGAAAATCAATTATCATGTCACCGACGTCGCAGGACGTCGATGGTCAACGGGACATGATCCGGTTCAAACTCGACGGTGGGTCCCGCGTGGTCAAAGATAATTAGCTTAACTAAAAATTAATTAAAACTAATCCTAAATAGTTAATGTGGCTAGGCCCCACCGTCATCGACTCAGAGAGTCAACCAGTGGCCCACCCGTGGTCAAAGTCAAAGTCGGCTGTCGGCGTTTAGTCAGCAGCGCGACGCGGGCGGCGAGAGTGATTTTATTGCTCCGCAACCAAATGGGCCGGAAGGCATCTAGGTGGAGCTGGAACGCAGCCGAAGCTCTTGGTGGAGTCGGTTGAGCTCGGACGGTCGGAATCGGCGCCGGCGACGACCTAGGGCGGCCGGAGTTTCGGGCGAAGCTCGGCTCGACGCTGCGTTGCACGAGCAAGCGGGCTGAGGCGCTAGTGGTGGCCTACGTGATGCGGTGAGTGCGATGGGCGCTAGCCCGGGACCAAATGGTCACCGGAGCAGCGCCGGCGACGAGCGCAGCGGAGGTGAGCTTCGGCTTCAATGGCGGCGGCTACGAGGCGAGAATGACGCGGGGAAGAGAGGGGATCGACGCAGTAGCTCACAGCGCGTCCGATGGCATCGCTGCCGGGCGAGGTCGGGTGGTCCAGAGCCGACGAATCGGGCGACGGCGACCGCGGGTCCGCTGGCGGGGAAAACGCCGGGCGGCGCTGGGCTTTCTCCGTCGCAGACGGGCGGGAGGGCGAGGGCGGCATGGCGGAGCTCTTGAGCTGGTCGGGGAGGCAAGGGGAAGGCGGTGGCCGCGGCGAACGGCGACTGTGGCAACGGGCCCGCTCGGGATGCGTGCGAGTGAGAGAGCAGAGGAGGGGAGAGGCCACGGTGAGGGAGAGAGAGGTCAGGGGGGGTGCGTGGCGCTCGGGGAAGACGTCCAGAAGGCCGGGAGGGGAGCGGCAAGCAGGAGGTGGCGCGGCGAAGGCCGGGCACGACTGCTGCATCCGATGGCGGGAGGAAGAAGACCTCCCTGCCTCGGTGGGTCAAGGGCGGGCAGATGGGCTGCCAGTGAGCGCCAGGTAGTCCTTCTCTCTCTCTCTCTCTCTTTATTTTCTGTTTTCTATTATTCTGTAATTTTGTGGAGTTCTTAAAAATACCAAAACAGTTTCAAAAATCACCAAACTGCTCCTGGTCCATTGTTGGAATATTTTCAACATGAAACATTTTGGTTTGGCAATATTTGGGCATTTGAAATATTTTATATAATTTTAAATGCCCAAACTCAAATACTTATGATATAATTCAAAGACCTTAGGATGACCTAGAAAATAGTGCACCATTTTTAAGTGAGAGGCTCAACCAAAGCAAAAGTGATGAGCATTTTGAAGGGCATTTCTGTGTTCATTGAAATAATTTTTAGTAAACCCTAGTTGGATTTAAAAGGGGTTCTGGGGTTTCTGTCTTCCCCATTTCAAATTCAAATGAAATTTAAACATGATGCATGGATGCAATGCCACTAGTTACAAGCAAGCTCTAGGGCTGTGACATATGTCCCTTATCGGTTTACCACTATCGTTTTGGTGTTATGCATTAGAGACAGCTGCATTCACGTTAAATAGGGCACCATCTAAATCCGTTGTCACGACCGGTTTTCCGGGTATTAATTTCCCGACCAGCCCCAGGATTACTGTTAGCTGATGAGGCACCAACTTGATACAGAAATTCCAAGTGAAATACAAAATATGTAGTACACGACCATTCTGGCCTGTGAGTACAACAAATGGTTTCTAGTGGTTGATGGCGGAAGCGGTTTGTGGATCATCAGTGTCTATGGGACTCCATTTCCCACAGGAACAATGACTGTGTTAACTCCTATCTTCGCGAGGCTGCTGTCACCGTTGCTTAGGTTCCGGGGCGGTCATCGCAACGCTCCTCTCCATGCAAGAAATTTGGCCAAGACAATAGCCAGGGACAAGCTAGTGAGTACTTTGAATGTACTCGCAAACATTGTGAACACGGGTATAATATAAATGATAATCATGCACTGAAATATTCTATGCTCACATCGTCAGTCAAAAAATAAAATCTCTGATGCATGCAAGCAGGTTATTGATATGCAGCATGAATATGCAATAACACGGTAGTAATAAAATGCACCGATCGGGTGTCTGAAGCGACGCCTCGAAAGGATAGTAAATAACGAGCGTGCCTCAGTCGGGCGTCTGAGCGACACCGCATAAAGGGCTTATAATGTAAGCAATAAGCATGCCACAGTCGGGCGTCTAGGCGACACCACATAAAGGGCTTATAAAGTAAATAAATAATAAGCATGCCACAGTAGGGCGTCTATGCGACAACACATAAAGGGCTTATAAGGTAAATAAGTAACAAGCATGCCACAGTCGGGCGTCTGTGCGACACCACATAAAGGGCTTATAAAGAAAATAAATAACAATCATGCCGTAGTCAAGGCGTCAGGCAACACCACATAAAGGGCTTATAAATAATCACAGTGAATATCCAGGAGGTAGAACCATCCCAGGGATACTCTATACTTCAAATAATATAAAAGGGGTTAGTCCATAATAATAATAATCACAATCATCATATGTCACACGTCATGATCCATGTTCTAGTTTAGTAATTTCTCCTCCGAAGACCGACACTAAGACCGACACTTGACCCATCCCAGACTGTAGTCCTTAACTATGGACGCGGCTATTCGAATAGATTTAATCTCTGCAGAGGGTGTGCTCTTTACCCATGAGTAACGGATTCCTTTAGTCCATCGGAACTAATTCCGTCTATGGTCTTTTAATTGAAAACACACCTGATTTGCACACACCAGCTTAACTTACCGGTGGCTGGAATCACCCACGACACCTGTCAAGCAAAACTCTAAGTGGGGAGGCTACAACCTCGCGTAGCATGGGATCAAATTTATATCGCAGCCTAAGGTGCCCCTCTCGGTCCCAACTGGAAACACCCATGCCCCGGACCAGGTGGCATGCCTACCGGATGCATCCGGTATCTTCCACCATGGCCCCTCCAGACGGTGTGTGCCAAGAAAGGGGTTGACAACTTATCGAACTACCCTACCTGCGGCATGGACAAGTGGCAGTACGAAACAAGTATGGGGAGTTACTGGAACAAGACTCGATCTACGGTCGACTCAGGAGGTTTATAAATTCCCTGCATGATAGGTGTAACCAATATATATTTCGACTAACAAAATCACCACTCATTATACCTCACCATGCCATACCGGACATAACCGTCCCGACGGAGACCGGAGACAAGCTCATGCCTACCCAAGGCAGAGGCTTTCCCGGGTTTCTTTCCGGCATGCATGCAAGGCATTCGAGGGTGAATATCATCACACGTATATCTGTTTCCAACAGCAAGGAAAATCTCCAATATGCATTCATGCAAATGATCGCGTCACCACATAAAATAACGAGTTCTCCGAAATAAGGTGGTGTTATAATCATGTCAACCAACAGATCAAAATTATTATGCCAGGGTTCAGGATACTTGCCTTCAAGGATATGCAAGTGGGGGTGCCTATTTGAAAGTTGCCTTCTCCTCCAAAAACCTATTTTTTGAAATTATTCAAATTAACACATAGTTTCAAAACAGTGCTAAAAAATTTGCTGAAATTTTTTCAAATAAATCTTAAAATAAACGAGATTAAATTTGAGAGAGGTAGGAAAAGGAATCAACTCATTTGGAGTTATATTTAAAAAGATATAGCCAGTCAAAGTTTAGTCAAATCTCTGGTTTTTAAATAAAACAGAAAAAGAAAACGCTTCGGATAAATACACGTCGAAGACGTACTCTGGGAATACGCCTTCACTTATCCAGCGTGGACCGGCGCTGGGTCACTGACGGTGGGCCCGCCTGGCCCACTGGTCAGGTTTGACCAGTCCACGCGCGCGTCGTCTCCTCCGACCGAACAGAGGCGGAGCTCCGGCGATCGCCGCCGGCGAACGGAGGCATCCCACGGGGATCCAAGGACAGGGATGGATCCGCAATATTAGGGCGGTCCTTCCGGTGGTCGACTTGCCGGCGGGGACGGAGTGAGTCGTCAGCCGCGAAGCCAGAGCGCCGGTGGCTTCGGAGTTTTGGTGGTTTGAACTCCGGTGGCTTTCGATCGCGTTTGAGGTGCTGGACTGCTTCGCAAGGGTGAGGGGAGTTGGTTGGTGGCACTGGTTGGACTGGTGGGGATCGGCTCATGATTTAAACGGACTGGGACATGGCGGCGGCCGAACCGGCCGGAGTCGGGGAAGACGGCCTCCCCCCGACGATTGCCAACTGTGGGGGTGCCATGAGAGTGGCCTGAGGCTGCCTGAGTCGTCGGACAAGCCCGGGGGCCTCTTTTTATAGCGCAACGAGGTCGGTTTGCAGCGGCTGGATAAGAACGACGGCGGACCACCGTTCTGTAGCTTGCAGGGCACCGTGGCGGGGCTGGGGATGGCGGCAGGAGCTAGCGGACGAGCGGGCACTGCTCCAAGGGCGAGCTCGCGAGCGGGAGTGGCTCGGGCGGGGCCGATCAGTGCAGAGACTGTCGGGCGGCAGTGGCGGATAGCTCCTGGCTTGTCGGAGACGTGGCGAGGGGCTGTGGTGCTCGTGGGGTGTACGTATCGAGGCTTGGCCCTATGCTGCGAGCGGCAGAGGGTTTGGATAAGCTCGGGAATGTGCCAGGGCGCGGCTGGGCGCGGCACGCAAAAACGCTGGCCTGGGCGCGCCTGAGCACGCCCACTGTGTGCTCAAATAAATGCCAAAGGCATGCTATGTGCTTGGGTGAGGCTGGCACTTAGCATACCTAGGTTAGGATCATCTAGGTGCTTAGTGGACATGCTAGATTGTCCAGAGGTGCAAGGTCTCAGTGCAAAATAAAGATCATGTCAAAATTGATCATGCCCATATGGTGTTTGTCATAATGTCAGGGGCACCTAGGCATTTCTTGGAGTGGCCAAATTCTCCAGGCTAGTGTCTCTTTAATTGCAAAAGAGGGTGGTAAGGTCATTTGGGCAAAAGAAGAAACTTGCTAGTGGAAGTTTTTCAAAACCTCGCCTGGGATGAAGGTAAATGGCATCATTGCATGGACCAAAATCTCCCAATGGGTCCAATCTCCTGGACTTAAGGGTTTGGTAAGGTGTATAACAAGCAGGAGAAAGCTCATGGGTAAAGGAGCAAGTTAGAAGATGGTTGCAGTACAAATCACCAAGTTGCACCAGAATGAAGATGAGGATGATTCACTCAAATCTTTCAAAGAACAACCCTTTATTTTTGCATAAAGTTGAATAATATGCTCCTACTGACATCCCAAAATTTTGGTAGAAGATTTAAAGAAATATTTAAATAGGTTGTAGTGTAAAAATTGCCCACTGGACCAGATTTGAAAATTTGATGTAGAACTCAAAATATCCAAAGAATGAAATATATTTTTGCACAAAAGTGATTTGGTGACACCACATGACATCTCAAAATTTTGGTGGGATTTTTAAATGAATTTATAAAAGGGTTGTAGTGCAAATGGGATCCTAAACTTATGAAAAACCAATTTAGAGAAATAAAGCTCAGGGGAAAATAATTATATAGATAATCCCACTGATAAAAGAATTGTTTTATTTGAGAGGGTAAACAAGTCCAATAATAATTGGAAAGTTTTTACTAGGGGTGAAAACTCCACAACGTAGGGGAAAAGAGAGGCTCTGAGATCAAGAATAAATCCAGAAAAATAAAAATTTAATTTCCTGGAAAAATTTTAATTAATAAAACAAGGTTAAAATTTTGGGGTGTTACATCCGTTGAGATGACACCGTATGAACTATGGTTTAGCAATAAACCTAAGCTATCGTTTCTTAAAGTTTGGAGTTGCGATGCTCATGTGAAAAAGTTTCAACCTGATAAGCTCGAACTCAAATCGGAGAAATGCGTCTTCATAGGATACCCAAAGGAGATTGTTGGGTACACCTTCTAATCGATCCGAAGGCAAAATATTTGTTGCTAAGAATGGATCCTTTCTAGAGAAGGAGTTTCTCTCCAAAGAAGTGAGTGGGAGGAAAGTAGAATTTGATAAGGTAATTGTACCTTCTCCCAAATTGGAAAGTAGTTAATCACATAAATTAGTTCCATTGATTCCTACACCAATTAGTGAGGAAGCTAATGATGATGATCATGAAAACTTCAGATTAAGTTACTACAAGACCTCATAGGTCTTACAAAGTACAGTCCGCACCAGAGTGGTACGGTAATCCTGTTCTGGAAGTCATGTTACTAGACCATGATGAACCTACGAAATATGAGGAAGCGATGATGAGCCCAGATTCCGCGAAATGGCTAGAGGCCATGAAATCTGAGATAGGATCCATGTATGAGAACAAAGTGTGGACTTTGGTGGACTTGCCCGATGATCGGCAAGCCATAGAAAATAAATGGATCTTCAAGAGGAAGACGGACGTTGATAGTAGTGTTACTATCTACAAAGCTCGACTTGTCGCAAAAGGTTTTTCGACAAGTTCAATGTGTTGACTACAATGAGATTTTCTCAACTGTAGCAATGCTTAAGTCTGTCCGAATCATGTTAGCAATTGCCACATTTTATGAAATCTGGCAAATGGATGTCAAAACTGCATTCCTTAAAGGTTTTCTTAAAAGAAGAGTTGTATATGATGCAACCAGAAGGTTTTGTCAATCCTAAAGATGCTAACAAAATGTGCAAGCTCCAGCGATCCATCTATGGACTGGTGCAAGCATCTCAGAGTTGGAATATACGCTTTGATAAGTTGATCAAAACATATAGTTTTATACGGACTTGCAGTGAAGCCTGTATTTACAATAAAGTGAGTGGGAGCACTATGACCTTTTCCGATAAGTATATGTGAGTGACATATTGTTGATCAGAAATGATGTAGAATTTTTCTGGAAAGCATAAAGAAGTGTTTGAAAGGAGTTCTTTAAAAGAAAGACCTCAGTAAAGCTACTTACATATTGAGCATCAAGATCTATTGAGATAGATCAAGACGCTTGATAAGATTTTCAATGAGTACATACCTTGATAAGATTTTGAAGTAGTTCAAAATGGAACAGTAAAAGAAAGAGTTCTTGCCTGTGCTGCAAAGGTGTGAAATTGAGTAAGACTCAAATCCCGACCACGACAGAAAATAGAAAGAGAATGAAAGTCATTCCCTATGCCTCAGTCATAGGTTCTATAAAAGTATGCCATGCTATGGACCAGACATATTGTATACTCTGCCCTGGTTTGGTAAGGGAGTACAATAGTGGTCTAAGAGTAGATCACTGGACATTGGTCAAAATTATCCTTAGTGGAATAAGGATATGTTTCTCGATTATGGAGGTGACAAGAGGTCCGTCGTAAAGGGTTATGTCGATGCAAGTTTTGACACTGATCCAGATGACTCTAAATATCAATCTGGATACATATTGAAAGTGGGAGCAATTAGCTAGAGTAGCTCCGTACAGAGCATTGTAGACATAGAATATTTTGAAAAATACATACGGCTCTGAATGTGACAGACCCGTTGACTAAGCTTCTCTCACGAGCAAAACATGATCACACCTTAGTACTCTTTGGGTGTTAATCACATAGTGATGTGAACTAGATTATTGACTATAGTAAACCCTTTGGGTGTTGGTCACATGACGATGTGAACTATGGGTGTTAATCATATACAGATATGAATATTGGTGTTAAATCACATGGCGATGTGAACTAGATTATTGATTCTAGTGCAAGTGGGAGACTAAAGGAAATATGCCCTAGAGGCAATAATAAAATTATTATTTATTTCCTTATTTCATGATAAATGTTTATTATTCATGCTAGAATTGTATTAACCGGAAACATAATACATGTGTGAATACATAGACAAACATAGTGTCACTACTATGCCTCTACTTGACTAGCTCGTGAATCAAAGATGGTTAAGTTTCCTAGCCATAGACATGAGTTGTCATTTGATTAACGAGATCACATCATTAGGAGAATGATGTCATTGACTTGACCCATTCCGTTAGCTTAGCACAGTAGTGCAAAACCGGCCTTTAGTGCCGGTTCGTCACGGCCTTTAGTGTCGGTTCGCCAACTGGCACTAAAGAGTGGGGACTAAAGGTCCCCCCTTTAGTACCGGTTCGTCACGAACCGGCGCTAAAGAGCCACCACGTGGCACGAGCCAGGCCCGGGTGCGTGTAGGACATTAGTACCGGTTGGTAACACCAACCGGTACTAAATGTTTGGGTGTTTTTTTTTTGCTTTAATTTTGTGTTTTCAATTTGGCTTTATTTTCCATTTAATTCTTTTTTATTTGCTGGTATTTCACGATACTACAAATTGTACACGTTATGCATATATATAAATAGATTTTCTCAGACGTAGAACCAAGATATATATATATATATATATATATATATATATAATATATCATCGAATGTCTCACAACCAACACCAATAACTATTCACACATACACATGTATATACATATAAAATTTCTCCAACATGTTGCCTTGGTGCCTTCGGAGCACGATGACAAGTGGTTCATGGGGGCGGTAGTGGGTAATAGTATTCTCCTATGGGATCTATGACCTGGTCGAGCAAAAATCCGGCTATTTCCTCTTGAAGTGCTAGTATGCGCTCCTCGGGTAGGAGCTTATCCCGCACCTCTCTGAACTGTTAAGAAGGAGATCAATATGCATGTGTATTAGTTGTGTTACAAGATATCGATAATGGTGTGAATAGTGTTCTGATAACGTACCCAGTCCTATCTTTGAGATTTGGTCCTTTCGGAAGCCATCATGCGAATGTTCTCGCAAACGTAGAATGCACACAGATCATTCCCCGGCGCCTCCTTCAGGGCCTTTACGAGAATGGAACTGAATCAGATAATGATTAATCAAGCATGATAATTAATTAATGGTATTGAAACAAGAATTAAAGAGATGGCTACCTAGCTAGTACTACTTAATTACTTACCTTTGGTCGATACCAAAACAACTTTTTTGGCCATTTGCCTGGAGTCACCTTGATGAACTTTGCCCAAGCCCTGCCCGCCGGCAAAGAAGGAAATGATGAACTAATAATAGGCCGAGATATAGTTAATAATGATTGAAATTACCTGTTGACTATCCCCTTCATGATGGTGTAGTCTTTATCTTCTTTAAGTAGCGAGTCCAAGATTACTTCAAGCTGTTGCTTTGTCAACTTTAATGTCTAATAAGATCCAAGGAAATCGCATGCGCATTAATGCGTTTGCATGTCTTAATTAAGCGGGCATGTGCATAAAATTAATCAACTATCGTAAACCGTATACACTTAATTATTAACATCTAGCTAGCTAGTAAGCAAAAACAGAATTTGTATTAATTCACATGAAGTTGTAAGGAAGTAGTATATCTTCATTGGTATTCAGGCACTTGCTTGATAAGTTGCAAGATTCCATGTGTACTCATTAATGGTATTTGGGTCAATGAACCCAATGCCATAGCGTCCAGATTTTTTCATTTCATACATCTTCATCCTGCATATAATACCGCAGAAAAGAATATATAGTGAGGATAATTACATATAATGATTGATCAAAAATTACAGAAAGAAATCACTTACGCATAATAGCAACCGACGAGAGATTTGTCGAAAAGTGCGTCTTGATTGTATAACTGAAATAGTTCTGAATACTCAATGCACAGAGCTTTCTCATGGTAGTAATGCTCCTTCTTGACATTCACCATGAGGGACTCTCGATTGGAAATCTTGGTAATCTTCATGTACCATTGATGCAATTCATACATTCTCGTTGGGAGGTTCTTGACCTTGTCTGGCTCGACCAAAGGTTGGCCCCGGACATATTTCCGTTTTATTTCCTCCTCTCTAAGCGGAGACATGGGCTCAATTTCGAGGAGTTGTCCAACAGAGATCTTGAGCATTTCAGCCTGCATTATATGCTCCTCCATTATTACCACATCGCCTAGCTGGGGAACTTTAATGGTTTGCCCACAATAATATTGGGCCATGCGGCCTCCTCTCATGTGTTGTTGGCACAACAAGGTGGGGATCGATTGCGCTACTGTTCTCCCAAATTGGGAATGGTTTTCCCACATTTTTTGCCCGCTTCTTGTTGGCTCGAGCTCGAGCTCGCTTCCTTCTTTAGCCGTTCTCGATGTAGTTTCCTGATTTGGCGCTCATAGTCCGAGTCAACAGGCTTGGGAGCTGGTTCTCTAGCCATACTGAATGAAGTGGTCAATCATTTTCGTGCACTTTCTCCTTTGGCGGCGGTGCCGGTTTCGTCCAAAATGGGCGCCCATTTCGCCCGCGCTTATGGCTGCTTTTGCTCCTCACCATGTCGTAAGGCCTCCGAGGAAGAGGAGCGAGGCTTGGACCATATTTATATCGCTTGTCTCACTTGCATTTCCTGAACTACCTCGACTGCATCACACGCACCACAGCTACGGCGTGTCTCTTCCGTGATTGCCGAGACGGCGGAGACGGCCGACGGATCGAAGTTGGACCAGGAGAAGTGGCCTGACGATGTGCCGGACTTGAAGCAGGAGGTGTTGCCTGACACGGTGCCGGACTTGAAAGCGGAGAAGTGGCATGACGCTGTGCCGGACTTGAAACCGGAGGAGTCAGCTCACGCGTTCGGGGAGTTGGAGGAGGTGGTGGACTTCGAGGAGGAGTCGGTTCACGCGTTCGTGGACTTGGAGGAGCGGGAGTCTGCTGACTCGGTGGCGGACTTCGAGGACGAGTCGGCAGACGACGCGGTGTCGGTGGACTTCGAAAGATGATACAATCCTTTCTCCATACGATGATACGATGTATGGCCTCTCCCAGTGTGCGCTCGTCTTCACCTCCAGGAATGTCAAGCTATAGCCCCGAATATGGGTCCACCACTTCATCAACCAAGACACGAGCATAGCCCTCTGGAATCGGGATGCAATGGAAGTTGCTTCGGGGGTAATTGTAAAAGCAATGCCGTCCGCCACCTTCATGGATATGTTCTTTATTTTAGAGTGTAGCTCACAGTTAGTGTTCTCTATGATGTCATCCACAGGGTATGTATCCAGCAGTGTGTCGCCCGGGGCAGAACCAATGCTGCTTCTCGGCATGGATGGGACGGTGCTATCCAATGTCGACGATCATCCGCTTGTTGCTACCGCTGCCGAGACCCCCTTTCTGGCTAAGTGAGTCGATCCGATGTTGCCGCTGCTGGAATTTGAGTGCAGTCCGCGTGCCTTGCTTCTAGGCCTTGAAGGCGTTCTGCGTCCTGCTTCCTCTGCTCCTCCTCCAGCTTCCTTTTCTTCTCCTCCTCCATCTTCCTTCTTGCACGGGTCCTGTAGTCCTTGTTCCATTTTGAAAAGCCCTCATACCAGGGAATAACACCCTTGCCTCATGTTCTTCTCGGGTGTTCAGGATTTCCAAGGGCGCGCGTAAGTTCGTCGTTCTCTCTGTTCAGCATGAACACCCCCCTTCGAGCTTCTTCTATTGCGTCAAGTATCTTTTGTTCGGCTCCTTTTAGACTTGCCTTCTTTGAAACCACACCTGTCTTCGGGTCCAACGCGCCCCCCCCCCCCCATGCGCATAGAACCAAGTTTTGCACCTGGGGGGGCAGCTCCTAGTAAACGGAGTGACCCCTGCATCCTCCATCTCTTGCTCAGACTTATCCCACTTAGGCATTCCCACCGCGTAGCCACCTGGACCCATCCTATGGAACCGCGTCTTTTTTGCAGCATTTGCCTTGTTTTTTATCGACCGTTCCTTAGATAATTCTGAATCCTTGAAGGTCACGAAATCATCCCAGTGTTCTCTTTTCTTCTCCAGTGTTCCCGTGAATTCTGGAGTCTTCCTTTCTGCAGCGAGGTAGTTGGCCCATACAGTTTTCTTGTGGGTGTTGAATGCAATTGCCATCTTCTTAAGAGCAGCGCCCTTGACTTTCTCCACATCTGCTTCAGTGAAATGATCTGGTAGGGTGAAATGTTCCATCAGAGATTCCCAAAGGACTTTTTGGCTCGTAAATCGAATCAAGTAACACCTGGACGTTTAGTCTTTGGCTCTTTCCATTCTTGAATGGAGATTGGGAGTTTGTCCTTCACAAGAACTCCGCACTGACGAGTCCACTTGTTTGCAATGTTCTTAGGCGTGAGGTGTTCGCCACTAGGTTTGATGGATTCGATGTTGTACTTTACACCATCCTTCAACAATCTTCCCGGGCCTCGCTTTGTCCTGCTGTCTGTAGAAGCAGATTTGCTTGATTCGGAGGGTTGAAAGAAGAAAGATGGATTCGTTAATATATCTTCAATCAAAAAACATGTGATTATCACCATGATGCCTGCTTATATAAATATACCTCGCCGGTAGTCTTTGTTATTTGAAGATCAGCATTGTCTGTGTCATCACAAACATTGTCTATGTCATCATAATCATAATCATAGTTCATGACTTCATCAGCTCGGCCGTCGAGATCGAATATCTTTTCATCACCCTCTCCGGTATTGTTCAGATATTGGGAGCCGTCATCTGCTTCATTCAGATCATCTAGCCTGTGAGGGCTGCGTATGATGTCGAACAATTCCTCTTCTCTCTCTCTGCCGGTATTGTCCCATAGCTTTTACTTAACTAATACAGAAGAAATATAAAACAATTTAATTAGTATTCAAATTACAATGCATGGATGCAATCAATAAGGAAAACTAAATCTCGAATACATCATCTCGAATATATAATCTCGAATAAATCATCGTCTTAATATATATAATCTTGAATACATCGTCTCGAATATTATATATCGAATACATCACTAGCTAGGTACCTAATAAAGATTGAGTACTACAGAAGAATCTAGGTCACTCGCGGTCCCTGGGGCACGGGCGGTGGACACCCAAAGAGAAGGAACCACACAGATCATATCTCCGGTCATCCGCCCAAAGAACTCGCCAAGTATTGGAGAACCTGATGTCCATAGCAGCCATGTAGCGATGGACGTTTGCCCTCCTCCTCGACACGGTGACGCACCACCTCCGGCGGCGCTGCCCTCTCGCACCGAATGTGGCCCACGCGAACGCCACCAAAGGACATCGTGGTCGACGACGGGACCCGAGGCCGGGTTCTCACCAAGCGGCGCGCCTCCGTGTAGCACCTCCGGTGCCAGCCAGTGAGCCCAGTCCGGACATGGGTCCTCACAGGACGTCGCCGTCACGACGGTCGTAGCGAGGATGCAGGCCGGGCATATCGTCGAGAACAAATACTATATGCCCACAAAAAGTAACATTTTTAAATGATTGGATTGTGATAACTAAAATTCTATATATATGCAAATTCTAACAATTTGACATTAATCTAATTCATCTAACTAAAAATAATTCTAAAATTTCCTGATTATATAACTAACATTTCTATAACAATTCTAATATTTATATAACTAAAAAACAGAAAAATTGCTAACATTTCTATAAATATTTCTATAACTAAAAAACAGAAAAAAATTATAACATTTCTAATATTTATATAACTAAAAAACAGAATAATTTCTAACATTTCTATAACTAAAAATAGAAAAATTTATAACAAACAAACTAATGTGTGTGTGTAGTGTGTGTGTGTAGTGTGTGTGTGTGTGTGGACATGGCATCCGGGGTGAGCTCACCGGCGAGGCGACGATGGGGCGGCGACGACGGGGTGATGAGACAGGGCGGCGACGACGGGGCGGGGCGGCGACGACGGGGCGGGGCGGCGACGACGGGTGGGGCACGGCGACGGGGACGACGGGACGGGACGGCGGGCGACGTCGGCAAGGGGCGGCGATGAGGGGCGGGATGGCTGGGTCGGCGACGGGCGAAGCGGCGGCCGACGGGACGGCGTCGATCAAGAAGGGCGCGACGGAGGGAAGAAACAGAGAGGGAAAATGAATTTTTTTTCAACTTGTATATATAGGATGGACCTTTAGTACCGGTTGGAGCCACCAACCGGTACTAAAGGTCTGTTTTGGCCAAGCGGCGGAAGCGCACCCCTTTAGTACCGGGTCGTGGCACCAACCGGTACTAAAGACCCCTCTTTAGTACCGGGTTGCAGCCACCACTCGGTACTAAAGGGGTGTGACAGCCTTGATCTTGCGACAAGTTTAGTCCCACCTCGCTAGTCGAGGGGCAACCGTGACCGGGTTTATAAGCCCCAGGCGGTAGCTCTCTCGAGCTCCTCTCCTAAGCAGGCCCTCTGGGCCTACCTGCAATGCTACCACAGGCCCTCTTTGGGCTGTCTTGGGGCCTGCATCCTGGCCCAACAAAAGGTTGTGTTTCTAGTCGTATGCAGGCCGCTTTGGCCCAGTAGGCGGGCTTTTTTATTTTCTTAATTTTTATTGCTTAATTTATTTTTGTTTTATTTATTTTTGAGTTGTTTTTTGCTGTATTTAGAGTTTCTTTGTGAATATTTTTGCTTTAGGTACAAAAAATTACAAACTTTCTGTTAGTGCCGGTAGTTTTTAAACTTGAACAGTTTAAATTTTGAATTATTTGAAATTTGTGTGAATCACTAGTTTGTGAATAACTTAACTTTGAAAGAAGATTTTTCAGTGATTCTTTTTCTTATGTTTAATATTAGTGTGTTTTATCATTATATTCAATTTGGTAATGCTTAGGTTATTTAAAAAATGAAATGCCTTTGTAATAGATGAGTTTTCGTCGGAAACCCTGATACTTCGAAAGAGATTGTCCATTTTGTACATGAAGTGCATCCAGTTTTTGTCGTAACCCTCTCTACTTTTTTGCACATGCTATTTGGATGAAATTATGATACCATGCCAACTTTCAACCTTTTTTGAGTTCATTTGAAATGCTTTTCAATTTAAGGGTCATTTAGCTGGAAAAAATTAGTAAATGCATGAAAGAATTTGTTTGCACATCAAATTTCTTCGCGTTTCAAATGCCAAAACACATAACTACCCTAACTATTACAGAGATTCCCTCCGGTGTGAAACATGTAAGAAAGTGATGATAGTGAAGCCGATCACATCCCAGATCTTTGGGTGTGAAACTTTTTCTTCGCGTGTGTCCCTTTGCGTCGTAGCCATGGAAAATCTTCATCATTTAACCGGATGCTCGGGTCAATATTCACCGTGAATGGAGCAATTTCATCAAACTTTTCATAATCTTATGACATGTCTGTCTCGTCATCCACTCCCACGATGTTTCTTTTTCCGAAAGAACTATGTGGCGCTTTGGCTCGTCAGATGATCCATTCGCTTCCTTATCTTTTCTTTTCTCGGCCTGGTAGACATGTCTTTCACATAAAAACCTGCGCCACATCATTGGCTAGGACGAATGGTTCATCTGCATACACAAGATTGTTGAGATCCACTGTTGTCATTCCGCATCGCTGGGTCTTCCGTTACCCCGCCTCGTGTCATATTGACCCATTTGCACCGAAACAAAGGGACCTTCAAATCACCTCCATAGTTAAGTTCCCATATGTCCTCTATGTAAACATAATATGTTTCTTTTCCCGTGTTGTTTGTTGCATCAAAGTGGACACCACTGTTTTTGTTGGTGCTCTTCTTATCTTGGGCGATCGTGTAAAATGTATTCCCATTTATCTGGTACCCTTTGAAAGTCATTATATTCGAAGATGGTAACTGGGACAGCGAGTACAGGTCATTTTGAATATCGCCATCATTCAGGGCATCGTTTACGCAACCAACCGGTGAAAGTCCTCGTTTGTTCGCGTGTAATCCAAATACGACTTCTCCGGGTGTTTGGAGTGTAGAAAATTCTTGTGTTCCTCCATATACGAAGCCACCAAGGCAGAATTCTGTAGAACTGTGTAGTGTGCTTCAGTGAGAGAATGCCCGTCCATACATATTATTTGATGCCCTCCTAGCGTACCTTTTCCATCCAGTTTGCCCTTATGTCGCGATTCAGGAACACCAATCGGCTTAAGGTCAAGAATAAAGTCAATACAAAACTCAATGACCTCCTCATTTTCATGGCCCTTCGAGATGCTTCCTTATGGACTAGCACGGTTATGAACATATTTCTTCAAGACTCCCATGAACCTCTCAAAGGGGAACATATTGTGTAGAAATACAGGACCCAAAACGTTAATCTCTTCGCAAAGGTGAACTAGGACGTGCGTCATGATGTTGAAGAACGATGGTGGGAACACCAACTCGAAACTGACAAGACATTGCGCCAAATCATTCTGTAACCTTGGTATGATTTCTGGATTCATTACCTTTTGAGAGATTGCATTGAGGAATGCACATAGCTTCACAATGTCTAATCGAACGTTTTCCGGTAGAAGCCCCCTCAATGCAACCGGAAGGAGTTGCGTCATAATCACGTGGCAGTCATGAGACTTTAGGTTCTGGAACTTATTCTCTACCATATTTATTATTCCCTTTATGTTCGACGAGAAGCCAGACGGTACCTTCATGCTGAGCATGCATTCAAAGAAGATTTCCTTCTCTTCTTTGGTAAGAGCATAGCTGGCCTGACCCTGATGTATGCCGTCTTTTCCGTGCATACGTTGCTGGTCCTCCCTTGCCTCTGGTGTATCTTTTGTCTTCCCATACATGCCCAAAAAGCTAAGCAGGGTCACGCAAATATTCTTCGTCACGTGCATCACGTCGATTGCGGAGCGGACCTCTAGGTCTTTCCAATATGGAAGGTCCCAAAATATAGATTTCTTCTTCCACATGGGTGCGCGTCCGTCAGCGTCCTTCGGAACAAGTTGTCCGCCATGACCCTTTCCAAAGATTACCTTCAAATCCTTGACCATATCTTGTACATCAGCACCAGTACGGTGGCGAGGCTTCGTCCGGTGATCCGCCTCACCTTTGAAATGCTTGCCTTTCTTTCTTATGGGATGCCTGCTCGGAAGAAATCGACGATGTCCCAGGTACACAATCTTCCTAGAACTCTCCAAATATATACTGTCGGTATCATCCAAACAGTGCGTGCGTCCACGGTATCCCTTGTTTGTCTGTCCTGAAAGGTTACTGAGAGCAGACCAATCATTGATGGTCACGAACAGCAACGCCTTTAGGTCAAATTCTTCCTGTCCGTGCTCGTCCCACACACGTACACATGTTCCATTCCACAGTTGTAATAGTTCTTCAACTAATGGCCTTAGGTACACATCAATGTCGTTGCCGGGTTGCTTAGGGCCTTGGATGAGCACTGGCATCATAATGAACTTCCGCTTCATGCACAACCAAGGAGGAAGGTTATACAAACATAGAGTCACAGCCACGTGCTATGGTTGCTGCTCGCTCCCCAAAAGTATTAATGTCATCTGTGCATAGACCAAACCATACGTTCCTTGGGTCACCGCAAACTCCTCCTCGTACTTTCTCTCGATTTTTCTCCACTTTGGGAACCGTCGTGGTACTCTCAACTTTCCATCTTTCTTACGGTCTTCTGCGTACACCGCATCGCCTTCGCATGCTCTTTGTTTTGGAACAAACATTTCAACCGTGGTATTATAGGAGCATACAACATCACCTTGGCAGGAATCTTCTTCCTGGGGCGCTCGCCCTCGACATCACAAGGGTCATCACGACTGATCTTATAACGCAATGCACCGCATACCGGGAAAGCGTTCAAATCCTCGTACTCACCGCGGTAGAGGATGTAGTCATTAGGGCATGCATGTATCTTCTGCACCTCTAAACCTAGAGGGCAGACAGCCTTCTTTGCTTCATATGTACTCTCGGGCAATTCGTTGTCCTTTGGGAGCATATTCTTTATCATTACCAGCAACTATCCAAATCCCTTGTCAGATACACCATTCTCTGCCTTCCATTGCAGCTATTCTAGTGTGGTGCCCAACTTTTTTTTGTCAGCTTCGCAATTCGGGTACAACAATTTCTTCTGATCCTCTATAATGCGCTGCAACTTCGTCCTCTCCAGATCACGTGCGCAGTTTCTCTTTGCATCGACAATTGCCTGACCTAGATCATCAGCGGGCTCATCTGATGCCTCTTCTTCAGCTTCTTCCCACATTGCCGGCTCAGCTTCTTCCCCCATTGTTGTATCATCGTATTCAGGGAACCCATGGCCAGGATAGCCGTCGTCGTCCTCTTCTTCTTCATTGTCTTCCATCATAGCCCCTATTTCTCCGTGCTTGGTCCAAACATTATAGTGGGGCATGAAACCAGACTCAAATAGGTGGACGTGAATGGTTCTTGACGTAGAGTAACTGTGACCATTCTTACAGCCAGCACATGGACAAGGCATAAAACCATCCGCCCGCTTGTTTGCCTCAAAGACAAGCATAAAAGTATGCACGCCATTAATGAACTCGGAGAGCATCGGTCATCATACATCCATTGTCGGCTCATCTTCATTACACAACACCGAATAGACCAAATTAATACAAGTTCATACATAAAGTTCATGTACAACACTTAATTAAATGCAACATACAAATAACTCTCTAGCTAAAGAATTTAAATGCAATAACAAATGCGATCAAGATCGCAACTAAGGTAACAATTGATCCAACAAAGCATAATGATACCAAGCCACACTATCAATGGCATATTTTCTAATCTTTCTAATCTTCAACCTCATTTTCTCCATCTTGATCTTGTGATCATCGCATTTACATCGGCAACATGCAACTCCAATTCCATCTTCTCCCCTCAATTCATTTCAATTTTTCTTTCAAATACTCGTTTTCTCTTTCAACTAGATTTAACCTCTCAACAATAGGGTCGGTTGGAATTTCCGGTTCACATACCTCCTAGATAAAAATATCTATGTCAACTTGATGGGCATAATTTGTCATAAACACGAAATGCAACAACTAGTTTTAAAAGAGAATATACCACATCCGAATCATAACAAGGACGAGGGCCGACTGGGACGGATATCAAAACCATGGCACTATGTATAACAAACAACGACGGGTAAGATAATTATATGAGTAACTATATATCCAAATCAGACAAACATCAATTTGGTAATGTAAAACATTCATGAACAAGAGCCTCACCACAAGGTGGTGCCATGACGGACGATGCGTCACGATCGATCGTGGTTAAGACGGAGATTTAGAAGGCACTAAGTAAACCACACCTACATATGCAAACTAAGTGTTATTTTTGACCTCAAATTGCATATAAATCAAATACTAGCAAATATAATTCCTCCCAAATTAATCACTATACAAAGCATTGCAAGAGCTAATCTAGCAATGAGAGTTGAAAGAACAAAGTTGCTAACCTTTGTGATCATTTGAATGGATGGGGGCCTTCAAATCTTGACAAATTTTGGGCAAAATTTGTGAGGAGCTCGAGGAAGAGAGGGGAAGAACAGAGGAAGTGAGGGGAAAGGGGAAGAACAGAGGCGGCTCGGGTGGCGAAGCTTTTATAGACGTCGACCTTTAGTACCGGTTCGTGCTACCACGAACCGGTACTAAAGGTGCCGGACGGCCCCACATCGACAACATCCTGCCACCACTCTCTTGAGTACCGGCTCGTGGCACGAACCGGTGCTAAAGGTTCGCCACGAACCGGTACTAATGAGAGCGGCCGGCTAGCCGTTGGAACCGGCACTAATGGACACATTAGTGCCGGCTCAAAACCAAACCGGCACTAATCTGTCTCAGATTTGCCCCTTTTCTACTAGTGGCACATGATCGTTTAGTATGTTGCTATTTCTTTCTTCATGACTTATACATGTTCCTATGGCTAGGAGATTATGCAATTCCCGTTTACCGGAGGAACACTTTGTGTGCTACCAAATGTCGCAATGTAACTGGGTGATTATAAAGGAGCTCTACAGGTGTCTCTGAAGGTACTTGTTGAGTTGGCGTATTTCGAGATTAGGATTTGTCACTCTGATTGTCGGAGAGGTATCTCTGGGCCCTCTCGATAATGCACATCACTATAAGCCTTGCAAGCAATGTAGCTAATGAGTTAGTTACGGGATGATGCATTACGTAACGAGTAAAGAGACTTGCCAGTAACGAGATTGAACTAGGTATTGAGATACCGACGATCGAATCTCGGGCAAGTAACATACCGATGACAAAGGGAACAACGTATGTTGTTATGCGGTTTGACCGATAAAGATCTTCGTAGAATATGTAGGAGCCAATATGAGCATCCAGGTTCCGCTATTGGTTATTGATCGGAAACGTGTCTCCGTCATGTCTACATAGTTCTCAAACCCGTAGGGTCCGCACGCTTACGGTTTCGATGACAGTTATATTATGAGTTTATGTGTTTTGATGTACCGAAGGAGTTTGGAGTCCCGGGTGAGATTGGGGACATGACGAGGAGTTTCGAAATGGTCGAGACGTAAAGATCGATATATTGGACGACTATATTCAGACATCGGAAAGGTTTCGAGTGATTCGGGTATTTTTCGGAGTACCGGAGAGTTACGGGAATTCTTATTGGGCCTTTATGGGCCATACGGGAAAGGAGAGAAAGGCCCCAAAGGGTTCGCCGCGCCCCTCCCCATGGACTAGTCCAAATTGGACTAGGGAGGGGGGGGCGCCCCCTTCCTTCCTTCTTCTTCTCCCTTCCCTTTCCTTCTCTCCTACTCCTTCTACTTGGAAGGGCTCCTAGTTCTACTAGGAAAGGGGGAATCCTACTCCCGATGGGAGTAGGACTCCCCTAGGGCGCGCCATAGAGAGAGGGCCGGCCCTCCCCCTCCTCCACTCCTTTATATACGGGGAGGGGGCACCCCTTGGAGACACAACAATTGATCTCTTGATCTCTTAGCCGTGTACTGTGCCCCCCTCCACCATAGTCCTCCTCGATAATATTGTAGCGGTGCTTAGGCGAATCCCTATGATGGTAGAACATCAAGATCGTCACCATGCCGTCGTGCTGACGGAACTCTCACTCGATACTCAGTTGGATCGGAGTACGAGGGACGTCATCGAGCTGAACGTGTGCTAGAACTCGGAGGTGCCGTAGTTTCGGTGCTTGATCGATCGGGCCGTGAAGACGTACGACTACATCAACCGCGTTGTTTTAACGCTTCCGCTTTCGGTCTACGAGGGTACGTGGACAACACTCTCCCCTCTTGTTTCTATGCATCACCATGATCTTGCGTGTGCGTAGGAATTTTTTTGAAATTACTACGTTACCCAACAACCACAAGGGTGGAGGGTGCGCCCAGGGGGTAGGGCGTGCCCCCTACCTTGTGGGCCACACGTGACTCCCCTGACCTAACTCTGCCTCCTATATATTCACATATATTCCCAAAACACCACCAGCATCCACAAAAACACTTTTCCACCGCCGTAACCTTCGGTTCCTGTGAGATTCCATCTTGGGGCCTTTTCTAGCATCCAGCCTGTCGTGGATTTTTCACGGCAGATGTCCTAGTGTGAGGACTTGTTCATGAGGCTAACGCATCTATGTGGTAGCTTGAGAGGGGTTGATCGGGAGGAGAGACGTGAGGCAGGTTAACACACAAGACAAGGATTTAGACAGCTTCGGGCCCCGGGAAACATCGTCCTGTAATAGCCCTACATGTTGTTTGTGGCTAGGTCTCATTATACTCATGAGGGAGTCGCCGTATAAGCTGGCTCTCCTCTAGTTGTGTGTAGCCCTCCAGATTATCTCTGTCCTTCTTGGGGTGCCCTGCCCCTCCTTATTTAAGTTGGAGTGGCGGGTTACATGTGGAGTCCTAGTAGGATTAGGACTAGTCTATCTTCTAATACAAGCCAGATACAAATTCGGGTCTTGATTCCTTGTAAGGGAAATTTTCCACATCCCTTTCCTCTTAAGCCGGCCCACCATAACATGAGCCAGCCGTCTGGGCCTTGGGCCTTGTTGTCCGTCTGACCTGCCCGCCAGGTCACCTGTGAATCGCAATGTTCAGGCGGGTTGCCCGTAAACCGCTAAGTCCGGGTGGATCGCCAGTGAGTCACCAAGCTCCAGCCGGGTCATACATCTGGGGGGTTACACCGCGGGGTATATCCCCGACATTAGCCCCCGGTTTAGCTTGGATTTATCCATGGTAAACTTATCCTGCAAAACAAGACCAACTTTGATAGATTATGCGCCGGGTCAAAGGTTCTTCTGAGCCGGCACCTGATCATCTTTAAGTCCTTGTCATTTCCTTGTTGATATATACATGTCCATGATCTCATAGCAAATCTTCTTTAGCAGATATGTTTAAACTTTGCCAATGCAAAAAATCTAGGTACTTCTTCTGAAAAGTCTGGGTCAATAGGCTAGCTGCATAATCAATTTGCTGACATTGGTTTCTTGCATAAAAAATATTATAAAGAATAATCCATTTGACTCGGCTTCCAATGCTCTAGCTTGACAAAAATATTGGTCTTGAAATACTCATCTAATTTTCAGCCGGCTTAAAGATGTAGAGCCTGTCGTATGATTGCCAAAATTGCATGTTTGTAACTATTGATGGTACCGAGTCATAATTGTTGCTAACACCAAGCTTGAAAAAGTACCTCCCTTACATGCATATCACTTGTAGCCCCCAAGTCTTAAGAAGGGAACGTAGTAACAGCTTAAGACTTGCTTCAATAAAATGTCACAACCTTGAAGAAATCCAGGTTGTTCATCTAAATCACTAGTCAAAATTGAATATTCCACATATGTAGCCCCCAAGTACCAGGTTGTCATGCTTGCAGCAACCTGGGACTTTTAATTGCCTTATGCACATAAAAACTTCAACCAGTGTTGAAGGAAATATGCCCTAGAGGCAATAATAAAGTTATTAATTAATTCCTCATATCATGATAAATGTTTATTATTCATGCTAGAATTGTATTAACCGGAAACATAATACATGTGTGAATACATAGACAAACAAAGTGTCACTAGTAAGCTTCTACTTGACTAGCTCGTTAATCAAAGATGGTTGAGTTTCCTAGCCATAGACATGAGTTGTAATTTGATTAACGTGATCACATCATTAGGAGAATGATGTGATTGACTTGACCCATTCTGTTAGCTTAGCACTTGTAGCGACCAGACCTCTAACAGTCTGATCTCTGTGCTCAGTGTCATCCCTGGATCAGTAATGCTGACACCACACAGTACTCGAAGGATTTATAACAAAGTAGCAATCACACACTTATTACAATCGAATGTCTCAAGAGAGAACTTAATAAAATAAATATGGCTTAAGGCCATCTAATAACGATAACAGCGGAAGGCTTGGAAGAATAAGCGAGTCCATCAACTCCAACAAAGATCACCGAGTATAGAACCACGACCTATGCATCTTACTCGTTATGCGAAAATGCACGCAACATGAAACGTTGCAGCCCGAAAATGGGTCAGCACATGGAATATGCTGGCAATGTAACACATAGAGAGTAATGGAATAATAAGCCTATACTACATGCATATTTGGCTGGTGGAAAGGTCTATGGCTACAGTTTTGCATAAAGCCAATTTTTCCCTACTGCAAAAGAATAAATTTATTTAACTATCATGGTGGTTGTTAAACATTGAGAATGGTTGACAGCATCCTCAATCCCAATTAAAAGTACTCATTAAACCCAACAATATTAATTAGAAGTAACATGATGAGATTCACATGATATCCAAGTACTAGATACTCAAGATGTCCATAACCGAGGACACGACTAACCATGATTAGTTTATACACTCTGCAGAGGTTTGCAACTTTTCCCCACAAGACTCGATCGCCTCCGTTAGATTTCTCGCACTACATGATGTTTGAGAAACGAATGACCGAGACATAGTCGTTCGGAAGCGCTAGCACCTTACATGTGGGTAGACTGGTACACCTACTTTCCCCTACATCTGCTAGTCTACCCGTAAGAGTTCGCACAACTTAATCAACTATGCCAGAGCCCATAATGGCTTCTGGCTGCACACGGAAGTTTCTAGTTTGAATAATCTCATGATCCCTTTGATCCTGGGTGGTGGCCCGAAGAAAATACAGGCAAGTCCTGATAGAAACCAGGTGCCTCAATCCACCCAGATGTGTGTTTAAGTTGCCACCTTAAATAAACCATTAAATAACAATCTCACATTTGTCATGGATACACTCACCCAATCCACGTTTACTAGCATAGCATGGCATAATAAGCAAACGTAGAAGTAACTCCCAAGGGTTTGATAATAAAACAGGTAATAGGTACTACCTCAACTACTTCCCAAAACCCACAATTTAATTAGATCCTAATCATGCAAGTGTTTGAGGATAGTTCTAATGCATAAAAACTGGGTATGAGAAGAGGTATGATCAAAGTGTTACTTGCCTTGCTGATGATCCGCGAAACCTAGAGACTCAAGTAACAGTGGCGCACTCCGGGTATTCTACAGCAGACAAACAAACAAGCATACAATAAGTACTCACCTAATGCACAGGTAAAACTCAAATAGATCTAACCAGATAGTTCAACTTAAGAACTCCGGTTGGCAAAAAGAATCAAATCAAACGAAGAAACGAAGTTAAACGACGGAAGAAAACAGCTACATTTTACTAATCTGGATCTAAGTCAAATTTTACAGACGCAAAAATTTGTTTAACTAGGTTATTCGGAAAGAGGGTTTCGAGACGAAACTCCAGGCGCTTGAATCGCCTGATTCCGATAAGTGAGCGAGAAGTTATACTAAAACGAAAATCAGATCTGGAATCACGATCCGAAAAATCACGGACTAAATCCGAGAAAAAGAAAAACGACGAACGGGTTAACGAACGAACGTTCGTTACTAAATTAATCTGAAGAACTCGTTCGTTCAAAAGAACTAACGGAAGAACGTCCGCTAATTAGTCTAAACCAAAAAAAAAACCGAAAACTAAAAAAACCGAAAATAAACCGAAGAAAAACAGCTCGGTTTTTTTCTTTTCATTTTTTTTAAAAAAACCGGCGCGGAAAACAAGGCGGCGGCGAACCTCTCGAGCGTCTTGGCAGCGGGAGTCCAGCGGCAGCGTCTGGCTCGCGGCGGCGGTGGCGGCGACGGCAGTGGGTCGGCCATGCCTAGGGTTAGGGTTTCCTCGGGGTGGGCCGTGGCGGCTGGGCTGGGGCGGGTGGCTCGGGTGGGGCGCTGGGCGAGGCGCTATTTAAAGCGCCCGGCGGAGTCCCGCTCGGGCACGGCCCAAATGCGGTTCGTTTTTTTAAAATAATTACGCGCAGAAAAAAAATAAAAAGAAATACTAAACGGACTCCAAAAATCCCGAAATAAATTTTCCCCAGCTTCTAAAATCAGGCCGGACAAGATTTGGGGCCTAAGTGCAATTTTGAAAAATGCGCATTTTTCCTAAATTCAAATAAAAAACGAAAAAAACTCCAAAATAAAATCTTATTTGATTTTATTATTAAATCTTAATTATTTCTTTATTTTGGGAAAGTCATTTTATTCCCTCTCTCATATTTTGATAGTAGAAATAATTGAAGATAAAATAATTAAAATCAAATGATCCTATTTTCAAAATTTTAGGAAAACTCAAATATGAAAATAACGAAATCCCCAACTCTCTCCGTGGGTCCTTGAGTTGTGTAGAATTTCTAGGATTGAGCAAAAATGCAACGAAAAATATGATATGCAATGATGCTCTATGTATAACATTCCAAATTGAAAATTTGGGATGTTACAAACCTAACCCTTAAGATGAATCTCGCCCTCGAGATTCGGGTTGGCTAGAAAATAGGTGAGGGTGGTCCTTAAGCAAATCTTCCTCTCGCTCCCGTGTGGCTTCATCCTCGGTGTGGTGGCTCCACTGAACTTTGCAAAACTTAATGACCTTGCTGCGGGTGACTCGGCTGGCATACTCCAAAATCTTAACTGGTTTCTCCTCATAGGTCAAATCATCATTCAATTGAATCGCTTCCAGTTGCACTGTATCTCTTAGTGGTATATCGGCCATCTCTGCATGACACTTCTTCAACTGAGAAACATGGAACACATCATGGACTCCTGACAATCCTTCGGGTAATTCCAACTTGTACGCAACTTCTCCCATGCGCTCCAAAACACGATATGGTCCTACAAATCGTGGCGCTAACTTTCCTTTAACACCAAAACGCTTAACTCCTCGAAGTGGCGATACTCAGAGATAAACTACATCTCCGACTTTGTATTCTGTCTCCTTGCGTTTTGAATCCGCATAACTCTTCTGTCTTGACTGGGCTACCTTGAGCCTATCGCGAATCAACTTTACTTTCTGTTCAGACTCCTTAATCAAATCCGGTCCAAACAACTGGCGGTCTCCAACTTCATCCCACAACAACGGGGTCCTGCACCTCCTTACGTACAAGGCTTCAAAAGGGGCCATCTTCAGACTGGTTTGGTAACTGTTGTTATAAGAAAACTCCGCATATGGCAAATTTTCATCCCAACTTGATCCATAATCCAAAGCACAAGCTCTAAGCATATCTTCCAAAATCTGGTTGACTCTCTCGGTTTGTCCATCTGTCTGTGGATGAAAAGTTGTGCTAAACTCGACTGGTTCCTAAAGTTTAGGTACAGCTGCCTCCAGAACTTTGAGGTAAATTGGGTTCCTCTATCTGATACGATACTCCTCGGAACTCCATGCAAACATACAATCCTGGTCATGTATATCTTAGCCAATTTGGCACTGCTGTAGGTAGTCTTTACTGGAATGAAATGAGCTACCTTCGTCAAACGATCGACTACAACCCAAATCGAGTCATAGCCTGAACGGGTCCTGGGCAATCCCGTGATGAAATCCATACCTAGTTTATCCCACTTCCATTCGGGTATAGGCAATGGCTGTAACAATCCTGCTGGTTTCCAATGTTCTGCCTTCACCCTCTGACATACATCACAAACTGCTATGTACTCTGCAATGTCCTTCTTCAGTCCGCTCCACCAGAAAGTATTCTTCAAATCCAAATACATCTTGGTATTTCCTGGGTGAATCAAATATGGTGAATCATGTGCCTGTTGTAGGATCAACTTCCTGATCTCCGGGTCATTGGGCACATAAACACGGTCTTCAAACCATAGGGTATCGTGCTCATCCTCACGAAATCCCTTAGCCTTTCCTTGACTCATTTTCTCCTTTATAGAGGCAATCTCTTTGTCGATCTTACGAGCTTCCCTGATCTTGTCCAACAAGGTTGACTGAATCTCCAATGCTGCTACATAGCCTCGCGGAACTATTTCCAAACATAGCTCTCGAAGATCCTCGGCTAATTCCTTTGCTAAACCCCCGGTCATTAGGATGTTAACATGACTCTTACGGCTCAACGCGTCTGCTACAACGTTAGCCTTTCCGGGGTGATAATGTAATCTCATATCGTAATCTTTAATAAGCTCCAACCATCTCCTCTGCCTGAGATTTAGCTCCTTCTGCGTGAAGATGTACTTCAAACTCTTGTGATCCGTATACACCTCACAATGGTTTCCAATGAGGAAATGTCTCCACATTTTCAACGCATGCACTACGGCTGCTAACTCCAAATCATGCGTGGCATAGTTTAGCTCATGAGGCTTAAGCTGTCGTGAAGCATACGAAACAACTCTTCCCTCCTGCATAAGCACTGCTCCAAGTCCTCGACGTAAGCGTCGCAATACACCTCATAATCCTTGGTCTGATCTGGCAGAATTAACACTGGTGAGGTAACCAAACGTTTCTTCAACTCTTGGAAACTAGCTTCACACTCCTCAGTCCAAACGAACTCGGTATCCTTCTTCAACAATTCTGTCATAGGCTTCGCAGTCCTTGAGAAATTCTCAATGAATCTTCGGTAGTATCCCGCGAGTCCAAGAAAACTCCGGATCTCTCCAACTGTTGTTGGCGCTTCCCGATTTATTCTGATGACAACTTTAGTGGGGTCTCTTGCTATACCTTCTCCGGATATAACATGTCCAAGAAATCCAACTTCATTCAACCAAAACTCACACTTGCTGAACTTGGCATATAACTGGTGTTCTCTGAGCTTCTCGAGTACCAAACGCAAATGCTCCTTATGTTCCTCTTCATTCTTTGAGTAAACCAAAATATCATCAATGAACACCACGATGAACTTATCCAAAAACTCCATAAACACTTTGTTCATCATGTTCATAAAATAGGTTGGTGTGTTAGTCAGACCAAATGACATAACGGTATACTCATACAGCCCGTACCTGGTGGTAAAAGCCGTCTTAGGTATATCCTGCTCTCGAATCTTCAACTAATGGTACCCTGATCGCAAATCGATCTTGGAAAGCACCTTAGCTCCTTGCAATTGGTCAAACAAGTCATTGATCATCGGTAGTGGGTACTTGTTCTTGATGGTCACTTCATTCAATCCGCGATAATCAACAACCATTCTTAATGATCCATCCTTATTCGCCACTAGAAGTACTGGTGATCCCCAAGGGAAGAACTTGGGCAAATAAAACCTTTATCCAGTAACTCCTTAATCTGCTTCTCAATTTCTTCCAAATCTTGGGCTGGCATCCTATACGGTCTCTTAGATATCGGCCCAGTGCCTGGCAGTAGTTCAATCAGAAACTCAATGTCCCTATCCGGTGGCATGCCTGGCAACTCTTCTGGAAACACGTCCGGGTAATCCCTTACCACTGGTACTTCCTCCTGCACAACTCCAAATAAGGAATTTACATGTGCTCTCCTCGGCTCATGTCGTGATACATACTTGATTCTCCTTCCTTCTGGTGTCGTAAGCAAAATTGTCTTACTGTTGCAATCGATGTTTCCTCCATACATCGACAACCAGTCCATACCAAGAATTACATCCAAACCTTGGGATTCCAATATAATTAAATCCGTTGGGAAAACATGGATCCCTATACTTAATGGCACTTGAAAACATCCTTGACTGGCCATATACTCCGCTCCCGGTGAGCTTACTAGCATGGGTGTCTTAAGAGTTCTAGTGGGCAGGCTAAACTTATCCACAAATCCCCTTGATATGAATGAATGCGATGCACCGGTATCAAAAAGAACAACTGCAGTAAATGACTTAACCAAAAACTTACCTATTACTGCATCTGGCTGAGCTTCAACCTCCTCCACGGTAACGTGGTTCACTTGTCCTTTGTTGAAAGGGTTCGGCTTCTTTCCTGAGCTTCCATTACCAATTCCATTTTGGCCTTCTGGACAATCATTTGCATAATGCCCAGTCTTGCGGCACTTAAAGCAAGTGATGTGACTCAGGTCTACCTTGGATGGTGTTGACGGGTTGTTGCGGTTTTGTCCATTGCTTCCTCCATTCCCGTTCCCATTCTTGGTGCCATTATGGTTGTGCGAGCTACCTCCTCCATGGGTATGCTGAAATTGTCCTCCTGTCTTCGGGGTAAAGCGAAGTTTCTGCTGAGCTCTAGAGTTATTCTTCACCTGTCCATACTTCCTCTTGCGATTGTCAATATGCTGCTGCTTCCCTTCAATCATGAGAGCACGATATACTAACTCCTGGTAATTATTGAAGGTGGCTACCATCAACTGCATGCTCAGCTCATCATTCAGTCCTTCTAGAAACTTCTCACCGCTTTGCATCCGTAGTAACGTCATATCCGGGGCATAACGTGCTAACTTACTGAAATCATCCACATATCGCCAACCGTCTAGTCCTCCTTGGCGCAAGTTGCGAAACTCACGCTTCTTCATGGCCATAGCTCCTGCTTTGAAACATGGGCGTCTGAGAAGGCTTCTTGAAAGCCCGATCCCATGTGATAGTGTCTACTGGGTAAGTGGCCGTAAAATTCTCCCACCATGCTGTTGCGGGTCCTTCAAGCTGATGTGCGGCAAATTTAACCCTTTCTCCTTCTATACATCCTGCAGTGGTCAACTCCCTCCCTGTCTTACGGAGTCAATCATCTGCTACAATCGGCTCGGTGCTCTTTGGAAAACACCGGTGATTCAGCCTTAAGAAAGCGGGTCAAATGGTCAACAGGTGGTGGTGGCGGTGGATTGTTGTTGTTGTTGTTGCCTTGGTTCTGTACCAATGTTTGAATCAAGGCATTCTGCTGCTGAATCAACTGAGTGATCTCTGGCGGGAAAACAAATCCGGGGTCGTGTCTCGGAGGCATCTGAGGGGTTTAAGAAAAGACGAGAGTTAAGAATAAAATGCGGTCTAGGGAGAAACACTACCCATATGCACATGAGACAAATCACACAATATCACTCCAATCAATTCAAACAAGGCATACAACGGTCTATCTATCGTTACAAAGTACTGGAACTAAAACTAATTTATAATGGGGGAAATCTACTACTGTTATGGTGGTCAACTAGAAAAACTGCTCCGATGAAGACTCCATGATATCTGCTCGACTTCATCTTCGTAATCATCATCACTAGGATCGGAATCGGTGTCGTCGATGATGATGTAGTTCTCTAGACAGGTGTTATCTTCATCTTCTCCTCCGGGTGCTGAATTTCCCATGAGTTCTTTAATCTTCTCCTTAAGATCACCGTTTTGTCCCACTAGAGCTACAATCTCCTCCATGTAGTCCTTGCGAGTGGCCTTGGTTCTCCTTCTAGTTCGATAATCTTGGCTTTTGCTGTTTTCAACTCCATCATGTCTCAAGACACATCTGGTTCTCTGACGCCGAATGTCTTTGGTTTAACTCTGGATGAAAGCTGCAATGGATCTATCCTTCTTAGTGCCAACTATCTCCCATTGTTCATCTCGGTGCCCGCATAAATCTGGTAGATAGTATCCTTGAGGTCTTCTTTGTAAACTTCTCCAATGCGTCCCATGGTTATGTGAGCTGCCATGCTCTTTCCAGACTCAGGTTGGTGCATTGAAAACACACTCTATGGGCTCCGTGATTGGCGCATAAGCGTCCTTAGGGAACTTGAGCTTGAATCTTCCAGCTCTTCTTCGGGTAAAGTGGAATTGTAGGTCCGGTGAAACTTGGTAATCTGATGTTTAGGTACTTAGTGACTTCCTTCAGGTGTCGACCGAAGGGTGTATCCTCATCCGGCTGGGTGAACTTGATCCTCGCTTCCGTCATCCTAAAAGAGTAGAAAAGATTAGTTAGAATTGAGAAGAGAGAGTAGTGATCTAGGGCTTTAGCTTAGTGGTCGTGTCCTACAGTCAACGTGTGCTCTGATACCATCTTTGTAGCGACCAGACCTCAAACAGTCTGATCTCTGTGCTCAGTGTCATCCTCGGATCGATAATCTTGACACCACGATTACTCGAAGGATTTATAACAGAGTAGAAATCACACACTTATTACAATCGAATGTCGCAAGAGAGAACTTAATAAAATAAATATGGCTTAAGGCCATCTAATAACGATAACAGCGGAAGGCTTGGAAGAATAAGCGAGTCCATCAACTCCAACGGCATCACTGAGTATAGAACCACGACCTATGCATCTTACTGTTTATGCGAAAAAGTCTGCAACATGAAACGTTGCAGCCTGAAAACGGGTCAGCACATGGAATATGCTGGCAATGTAACACATAGAGAGTAATGGAATAGTAAGCCTATACTACATGCATATTTGGCTGGTGGAAAGCTCTATGGCTACAGTTTTGCATAAAGCCAATTTTTCCCTACTGCAAAAGAATAAATTTATTTAACTATCATGGTGGTTGTTAAACATTGAGAATGGTTGACAGCATCCTCAATCCCAATTAAAAGTACTCATTAAACCCAACAATATTAATTAGAAGTAACATGATGAGATTCACATGATATCCAAGTACTAGATACTCAAGATGTCCATAACCGAGGACACGACTAACCATGATTAGTTTATACACTCTCTAGAGGTTTGCGCACTTTTCCCCACAAGACTCGATCTCCTCCGTTGGATTTCTCGCACTACATGATGTTTGAGAAACGGATGACCGAGACATAGTCTTTCGGAAGCGCTAGCACCTTACATGTGGGTAGACCGGTACACCTACTTTCTCGTACATCTGCTAGTCTACCCGTAAGAGTTCGCACAACTTAATCAACTATGCCAGAGCCCATAATGGCTTCTGGCTGCACACGGAAGTTTCTAGTTTGAATAATCTCATGATCCCTTTGAGCCTAGGTGGCGGTCCGAAGAAAATACAGGCAAGTCCTGATAGAAACCAGGTGCCTCAATCCACCCAGATGTGTGTTTAAGTTGCCACCTTAAATAAACCATTAAATAACAATCTCACATCTGTCATGGATACACTCACCCAATCCATGTCTACTAGCATAGCATGGCATAATAAGCAAACGTAGAAGTAACTCCCAAGGGTTTGATAGTAAAACAGGTAATAGGTACTACCTCAACTACTTCCCAAAACCCACAATTTAATTAGATCCTAATCATGCAAGTGTTTGAGGATAGTTCTAATGCATAAAAACTGGGTATGAGAAGAGGTATGATCAAAGTGTTACTTGCGTTGCTGATGATCCGCGAAACGTAGAGACTCAAAGTAACAGGCGGCGCACTCCGGGTATTCTACCGCAGACAAACAAACAAGCATACAATAAGTACTCATCTAATGCACAGGTAAAACTCAAATAGATCTAACCAGATAGTTCAACTTAAGAACTCCGGTTGGCAAAAAGAATCAAATCAAACGAAGCAACGAAAGTCAAACGGCAGAAGAAAACAGCTTCGTTTTACTAATCTGGATCTAAGTCAAATTTTACAGACGCAAAAACTTGTTTAAGTAGGTTATTCGGAAAGAGGGTTTCCAGACGAAACTCCAGGCGCTTGAATCGCCTGATTCCGATAAACGAGCGAAAAGTTATACTTAAACGAAAATCGGATCTGGAATCACGATCCGAAAAATCGCGGACTAAATCTGAGAAAAAGAAAAACGACGAACGGGTTAACGAACGAACGTTCGTTAACTAAACTAATCTGACGAACTCGTTCATTTAAATGAAATAACGGACGAACTTCCGCTAATTAGTCTAAACCGAAAAAAACCGAAAACTAAAAAAAACCGAAAATAAACCGAAGAAGAACCGCTCGGTTTTTTTCTTTTCATTTTTTTAAAAAAAACCGGCGCGGAAAACGTGGCAGCGGCGAACCTCGGCGAAGCGTCTTGTGGGGTCCGGTGACGGCGGCGTCTGGCGGCAATGGCGGCGGGAGTCGGCCATGATCTAGGGTTAGGGTTTCCCGGTTTGGGCGGCGGCTTGGTGGCTGGGGCGGGTGGCTCGGGTGGGCGCGGGCGAGGCGGTATTTAAAAGCGCCCAGCGGAGTCCCGGGCAGCCCAAAGGCGGTTTGTTTTTAAATAATTATCATGAAAAAAAAATAAAAAATATTAAACGGACTCCAAAAATCCGTAATAAATTTTCCCGGCTTCTAAAATCAAGCGGACAAGATGAAATTTTATTTGGTGCCTAAATTCAATTTGGAAAAACGCGCATTTTTTATAAATTCAAATAAAATGCAAAAAAAACTCCAAAATAAAATATTATTTGATTTTATTATTAAATCTTAATTATTTCTTTATTTAGGAAAGTCATTTTATTCCCTCTCTCATATTTTGATAGTAGAAATAATTGAAGATAAAAATCAAATGATCCTATTTTCAAAATTTGAGGACAACTCAAATATGAAAATAACGAAATCCCCAACTCTCTCTGTGGGTCCTTGAGTTGTGTAGAATTTCTAGGATCGAGCAAAAATGCAACAAAAAATATGATATGCAATGATGCTCTATGTATAACATTCCAAATTGAAAATTTGGGATGTTACAGCACTTGATCGTTTAGTTTGTTGCTATTGCTTTCTTCATGACTTATACATGTTCCTATGACCAGGAGATTATGCAACTCCCGAATACCGAAGGAACACTTTGTGTGCTACCAAACGTCACAACGTAACTGGGTGATTATAAAGGTGCTCTACAGGTGTCTCCGATGGTACTTGTTGAGTTGGCATAGATCGAGATTAGGATTTGTCACTCCGATTGCTGGGAGAGGTATCTCCGGGCCCTCTCGGTAATGCACATCACTATAAGCCTTGCAAGCAATGTGATTAATGAGTTAGTTGCGGGATGATGCATTACGAAGCGAGTAAAGAGACTTACCGATACTTGAGATTGAGATAGGTATTGAGATACCAAGCGATCGAATCTCGTGCAAGTAACATACCGATGACAAAGGGAACAACGTATGTTGTTATGCGGTTTGACCGATAAAGATCTTCGTAGAATATGTAGGAACCAATATGAGCATCCAGGTTCCGCTATTGGTTATTGATGAAGCGTGTCTCGGTCATGTCTACATAGTTCTCGAACCCGTAGGGTCCTTGCAACAAAAGTTACGTGTGATCGGTATTATGATTTTATGTGTTTTGATGTACCAAAGGTAGTTCGGAGTCCCGAATATGATCACGGACATGAAGAGGAGTCTTGAAATGGTCGAGACATAAAGATCGATATATTGGACGACTATATTTGGACATCGGAATGGTTCCGAGTGAGATCAGGAATATACCGGAGCACCGGGAGGTTACCGGAACCCCCCGGGAGGTATATGGTCCTTATTGGGCCTTAGTGAAAAAGAGAGGAGACGAGCAAAGGAGGGGGAGCCCCCTTCCCTTTCCTTCCTCCCTCCTTCCCTTCCTTTCCCTCTCCTACTCCAACTTGGAAGGGGGGAATCCTACTCCCGGTGGGAGTAGGAATCCCCTTGGCGCGCCCTCCTCCTGGCCGGCCTCCTCCCCCTCTTCTACTCATTTATATAGGGAGGAGGGGGCACCCCTTGGAGACACAACAATTGATCATTGATCTTTTAGCCGTGTGCGGTGCCCCCTCCACCATAATCCACCTCGGTCATTTCGTAGCGGTACTTAGGCGAAGCCCTGCGCCGGTAGCATCATCATCACTGTCATCACGCCGTCGTGCTGACGGAACTCTCCCTCGAAGCTCTGCTGGATCGGAGTTCGTGGGACGTCATCGAGCTGAACGTGTGCTGAACTCGGAGGTGTCGTGCGTTCAGTACTTGGATCGGTCGGATCGTGAAGACGTGCGACTACATCAACCGCGTTGTTCTAACGCTTCCGCTTTCGGTCTACGAGGGTACGTGGACACACTCTCCCCTCTCATTGCTATGCATCACCATGATCTTGCGTGTGCATAGGAAATTTATTGAAATTACTACGTTCCCCAACAGTGGCATCCGATCCAGGTTTTTGCGTAGATGTTATATGCACGAGTAGAACACAAGTGAGTTGTGGGCGATACAAGTCATCTTGCTTACCGACATGTCATACTTTGGTTGGCGGTATTGTTGGATGAAGCGGCCCGGGCCGACATTACGCCAGACGCTTACGCGAGACTGGTTCTAGCGGCGTGCTTTGCACACGAGTTCTTTGGCGGGTGTCGATTTCTCCGACTTTAGTTGAACCGAGTGTGACTACGCCCAGTCCTTGTGAAGGTTAAAACAACACTAACTAGACGAAATATCGTTGTGGTTTTAATGCGTAGGTAAGAACGGTTCTTGCTCAGCCCATAGCAGCCACGTAAAACTTGCAACAACAAAGTAGAGGATGTCTAACTTGTTTTTGTAGGG
This sequence comes from Aegilops bicornis, assembly GCA_021605145.1. Lineage (NCBI taxonomy): Eukaryota > Viridiplantae > Streptophyta > Magnoliopsida > Poales > Poaceae > Aegilops > Aegilops bicornis. The sequence continues at coordinate 120,009,486 of CM038673.1, forward strand.
CATGTGTTGTGATGTGATATGGTCAAGGCATGATGCTATATTTTATTGTATGAGATGATCATGTTTTGTAACCGAAGTTATCGGCAATGGCGAGAGCCATATGGTTGTCGCTTTATTGTATGCAATGCAATCGCATACATAATTGCTTTACTTTATCACTAAGCGGTAGCGATAGTCGTAGAAGCAATAGTTGGCTAGACGACAATGATGCTACGATGGAGATCAAGGTGTCACGCCGGTGATGATGGTTATCATGACGGTGCTTTGGAGATGGAGATCAAAGGCACAAGATGATGATGGCCATATTATATCACTTATATTGATTGCATGTGATGTTTATCCTTTATGCATCTTATTCTGCTTTGATTGACAGTAGCATTATAAGATGATCTCTCACTAAATTTCAAGGTATAAGTGTTCTCCCTGAGTATGCACCGTTGCGATAGTTCGTCGTGCCGAGACACCACGTGATGATCGGGTGTGATAATCTCTACGTTCAAATACAACGGGTGTAAGCCATTTTTGCACACGCAGAATACTCGGGTTAAACTTGACGAGCCTAGCATATGCAGATATGGCCTCGGAACACTAAGACCGAAAGGTCGAGCGTGAATCATATAGTATATATGATCAACATAGTGATGTTCACCATTGAAAACTACCCCATCTCACGTGATGATTGGACATGGTTTAGTTGAGATGGATCACATGATCACTTAGACTATTCGAGGGATGTCTATCTAAGTGGGAGTTCTTAAGTAATATGATTAATTGAACTTTAATTTATCATGAACTTAGTACCTGATAGTATTTTGCTTGTCTATGTTGTTGTAGATAGATGGACCGTGCTATTGTTTCGTTGAATTTTAATGCGTTCCTTGAGAAAGCAAAGTTGAAAGATGATGGTAGCAATTACACGGACTGGGTTTGTAACTTGAGGATTATCCTCATTGCTACACAGAAGAATTACGTCCTGGAAGCACCATTGGGTGCCAGGCCTGCTGCAGATGCAACTGACAACATTAAGAACGTCTGGTAGAGCAAAGCTGATGACTACTCGATAGTTCAGTGTGCCATGCTTTATGACTTAGAACCGGGACTTCAACGACGTTTTGAACATCATGGAGCATATGAGATGTTCCAGGAGTTGAAGTTAATATTTCAAGCAAATGCCCGGATTGAGAGATATGAAGTCTCCAATAAGTTCTACAGTTGAGGAGAATAGTTATGTCAGTGATCATATAGTCAAAATGTCTGGGTATAATAATCACTTGATTCAACTGGGAGTTAATCTTCTGGATGATAGTGTCATCGACGGAATTCTTCAATCACTGCCACCAAGCTACAAGAGCTTTGTGATGAACTATAATATGCAAGGGATGGATAATACAATTCCCGAGCTCTTCGCAATGCTAAAGGCTGCGGAGGTAGAAATCAAGGAGGAGCATCAAGTGTTTATGGTCAACAAGACCACCAGTTTCAAGAAAAAGGGTAAAGGGAAGAGGAAGGGGAACTTCAAGAAGAACAACAAACAAGTTGCTGCTAAGGAGAAGAAACCCAAGTCTGGACCTAAGCACGAGGCCGAGTGCTTCTCGCAAAGCAGATTGGTCATGGAAGTGGAACTGCCCCAAGTATTTGGCGGATAAGAAGGATGGCAAGGTGAACAAAGGTATATGTGATATACATATTCTTGATGTGTACCTTACTAATGCTCATGATAGCACACAGGTATTTGAATCTGGTTACATTGCTAATATTTGCAACTCAAAGCAGGGGACTACGGATTAAGTAAAGATTGGCTAAGGGCGAGGTGGCGATGCGGCGTGGGAAATGGTTTCAAAGTCGATGTGATCGCAATGGCACGCTACCTCTACATCTACCTTCGGGATTAGTTTTAGACCTGAATAATTGTTATTTGGTGCCGGCGTTAAGCATGAACATTATATCTGGATCTTGTTTGATGCGAGACGGTTATTCATTTAAATCAGAGAATAATGGTTGTTCTATTTATATGAGTAATATCTTTTATGGTCATGCACCCTTGAAGAGTGGTCTATTTTTATTAAATCTCGATAGTAGTGATACACATATTCATAATATTGAAGCCAAAAGATGCAGAATTGATAATGATAGTGCAACTTATTTGTGGCACTGCCGTTTAGGTCATATTGGTGTAAAGCGCATGAAGAAACTCCATACTGATGGACTTTTGGAATCACTTGATTATGAATCACTTGGTACTTGCGAACCATGCCTCATGGGCAAGATGACTAAAACACTGTTCTCCGGAACAATGGGGCGAGCAACAGATTTGTTGGAAATCATACATACTGATGTATGTGGTCCGATGAATATTGAGGCTCGCTACGGGTATCGTTATTTTCTCACCTTCACAGATGATTTGAGCAGATATGGGTATATCTACTTAATGAAACATAAGTCTGAAACATTTGAAAAGTTCAAAGAATTTCGGAGTGAAGTGGAAAATCATCATAACAAGAAAATAAAGTTTCTACGGTCTGATCGTGGAGGAGAATATTTGAGTTACGAGTTTGGTCTACATTTGAAACAATGCAGAATAGTTTCGCAACTCACGCCACCTGGAACACCACAGTGTAATGGTGTGTCCAAACGTCGTAATCGTACTTTACTAGATATAGTGTGATCTATGATGTCTCTTACTGATTTACCACTATCATTTTGGGGTTATGCTTTAGAGACGACTGCATTCACGTTAAATAGGACACCATCGAAATCCGTTGAGACGACGCCTTATGAACTGTGGTTTGGCAAGAAACCAAAGTTGTCGTTTCTTAAAGTTTGGGGCTGCGACGCTTATGTGAAAAAGCTTCAACCTGATAAGCTCGAACCCAAATCGGAGAAATGTGTCTTCATAGGATACGCAAAGGAAACTTTTGGGTACACCTTCTATCACAGATCCGAAGGCAAGACATTTGTTGCTAAGAATGGATCCTTTCTAGAGAAGGAGTTTCTCTCTAAAGAAGTGAGTGGGAGGAAAGTAGAACTTGATGAGGTAACTGTACCTGCTCCCTTATTGGAAAGTAGTTCATCACAGAAACCGGTTCCTATGACACCTACACCAATCAGTGAGGAAGCTAATGATATTGATCATAAAACTTCAGATCAAGTTACTACCGAACCTCGTAGGTCAACCAGAGTAAGATCCGCACCAGAGTGGTATGGTAATCCTATTCTGGAGGTCATGTTACTTGACCAAGGCGAACCTACGAACTATGAAGAAGCGATGGTGAGCCCAGATTCCGCAAAATGGCTTGAGGCCATGAAATCTGAGATGGGGTCCATGTATGAGAACAAAGTGTGGAATTTGGTTGACTTGCTCGATGATCGGCAGGCCATAGAGAATAAATGGATCTTCAAGAAGAAGACTGACGCTGACGGTAATGTTACTGTCTACAAAGCTCGACTTGTTGCAAAAGGTTTTCGACAAGTTCAAGGGGTTGACTATGATGAGACTTTCTCACCCGTAGTGATGCTTAAATCTTTCCGAATCATGTTAGCGATTCCCGCATTTATGATTATGAAATTTGGCAAATGGATGTCCTGCATTCCTGAATGGATTTTTGGAAGAAGAGTTGTGTATGATGCAACCAGAAGGTTTTGTCGATCCAAAGGGAGCTGACAAAGTGTGCAAGCTCCAGCGATGCATTTATGGACTGGTGCAAGCCTCTCGGAGTTGGAATAAACGTTTTGATAGTGTGATCAAAGCATATGGTTTTATACAGACTTTTGGAGAAGCTTTGTATTTACAAGAAAGTGAGTGGGAGCTCTGTAGGATTTCTAATATTATATGTGGATGACATATTGTTGATTGGAAATGACATAGAATTTCTGGATAGCATAAAAGGATACTTGAATAAGAGTTTTTCAATGAAAGACCTCGGTGAAGCTGCTTATATATTGGGCATCAAGATCTATAGAGATAGATCAAGACGCTTAATTGGACTTTCACAAAGCACATACCTTGATAAAGTTTTAAAAGGTTCAAAATGGATCAAGCAAAGAAAGGGTTCTTGCCTGTGCTACAAGGTGTGAAGTTGAGTCAGACTCAATGCCCGACCACTGCAGAAGATAGAGAGAAAATGAAAGATGCTCCCTGTGCTTCAGCCATATGCTCTATCATGTATGCAATGCTATGTACCAGACCTGATGTATGCCTTGCTATTAGATTAGCAGGGAGGTACCAAAGTAATCCAGGAGTGGATCACTGGACAGCGGTCAAGAACATCCTGAAATACCTAAAAAGGACTAAGGATATGTTTCTCGTTTATGGAGGTGACAAAGAGCTCGTCGTAAATGGTTACGTTGATGCAAGCTTTGACACTGATCCGAACAATTCTAAATCGCAAACCGGATACGTGTTTATATTGAACGGTGGAGCTGTCAGTTGGTGCAGTTCTAAACAAAGCGTCGTGGCGGGATCTACGTGTGAAGCGGAGTACATAGCTACTTTGGAAGCAGCAAATGAAGGAGTCTAGATGAAGGAGTTCATATCCGATCTAGGTGTCATACCTAGTGCATCGGGTCCAATGAAAATCTTTTGTGACAATACTGGTGCAATTGCCTTGGCAAAGGAATCCAGATTTCACAAGAGAACCAAGCACATCAAGAGACGCTTCAATTCCATCCGGGATCAAGTCCAGGTGGGAGACATAGAGATCTGCAAGATACATACAGATCTGAATGTTGCAGATCCGTTGACTAAGCCTCTTCCATGAGCAAAATATGATCAGCACCAAGAATCCATGGGTGTTAGAATCATTACTGTGTAATTTAGATCATTGACTCTAGTGCAAATGAGAGACTGAAGGAAATATGCCCTAGAGGCAATAATAAAGTTATTAATTATTTCTTCATATCATGATAAATATTTATTATTCATGCTAGAATTGTATTAACCGGAAACATAATACATGTGTGAATACATAGATAAACAAAGTGTCACTAGTAAGCCTCTACTTGACTAGCTCCTTAATCAAAGATGGTTAAGTTTCCTAGCCATAGACATGAGTTGTCATTTGATTAACGGGATCACATCATTAGAAGAATGATGTGATTGACTTGACCCATTTTGTTAGCTTAGCACTTGATCGTTTAGTTTGTTGCTATTGCTTTCTTCATGACTTATACATGTTCCTATGACTATGAGATTATGCAACTCCCGAATACTGAAGGAACACTTTGTGTTCTACCAAACGTCACAATGTAACTGGGTGATTATAAAGGTGCTCTACAGGTGTCTCCGATGGTACTTGTTGAGTTGGCATAGATCGAGATTAGGATTTGTCACTCCGATTGTCAGAGAGGTATCTCTGGGCCCTCTCGGTAATGCACATCACTATAAGCCTTGCAAGAATTGTGACTAATGAGTTAGTTGTGGGATGATGCATTACGGAACGAGTAAAGAGACTTAACGGTAACGAGATTGAGCTAGGTATTGAGATACTGACGATCGAATCTCGGGCAAGTAATATACCAATGACAAAGGGAACAACGTATGTCGTTATGCGGTTTGACCGATAAAGATCTTCATAGAATATGTAGGAACCAATATGATCATCCAGGTTCCGCTATTGGTTATTGACCGGAAACATGTCTCGGTCATGTCTACATAGTTCTCGAACCCGTAGGGTCCGCACGCTTAAAGTTCTGTGACGATCGGTATTATGAGTTTATGTGTTTTGATGTACCGAAGGTATTTCGGAGTCCCGATATGATCAAAGGCATGAAGAGGAGTCTCGAAATGGTCGAGACATAAAGATTGATATATTGGACGACTATATTTGGACATCGGAATGGTTCCGAGTTAGATCGGGAATATACTGGAGCACCGGGAGGTTACCGGAACCCCCCGGGAGGTATATGGGCCTTATTGGGCCTTAGCAGAAAAGAGAGGAGATGAGCAAAGGAGGGTGCGTGCCCCACCCCAAGCCCAATCCAAATTGGGAAGGGCCCCCCTTTCCTTCCTCCCTTCTTCCCTTCCTTTCCCTCTCCTACTCCAACTTGGAAGGGGGGAATCCTACTCCCGGTGGGAGTAGGACTCCCCTTGGCGCGCCCTCCTCCTGGCCGGCCGCCTCCCCCTCCTCTACTCCCTTATATACGGGGGAGGGGGCACTCCTTGGAGACACAACAATTGACCATTGATCTTTTAGCCGTGTGCGGAGCCCCCCACCACCATAATCCACCTCGGTCATATCGTAGCGTTGCTTAGGCGAAGCCCTGCGTCAGTAGTATCATCATCACCGTCATTACGCTGTCGTGCTGACAGAACTATCCCTCGAAGCTCTGCTGGATCGGAGTTCGTGGGGCGTCATCGAGCTGAACGTGTGCTAAACTCGGAGGTGCCGTGTGTTCGGTACTTGGATCGGTCAGATCGTGAAGACGTACGACTACATCAACCGTGTTGGTCTAACGCTTCCGCTTTCGGTCTACGAGGGTACGTGGACACACTCTCCCCTCTCGTTGCTATGCATCACCATGATCTTGCGTGTGCATAGGATTTTTTTTTGAAATTACTACATTCCCCAACAAGTGTAGCCCCCAAGGGCTGGGTCATTATGTAATAATGAGCAGGGACTTTGTAGATATGATCATGTAGACTTGAACAGCAACGTGTAGCCCCCAAGGGCCGGCTCATTACGATGTGATGAGTCGGGTCTTAATAAGGCGAGCAAAAAATGACTTTGCATTCACTAGTGAAGGATGCTGCTAACGCGACACTACGATCAGAGACCCTTCGAGAAAATGTGTGTGATGCAATAATCGCAAACGGTGCTGTATAAAAACCGTCAGAAATGATGCAAAACATTTGCGATGGCGGATGCATCAAACACGGTTCAGATTTTAGTTGCGTGTGCGATTCAGGCCACACAGTTAACCCGTTCGAACTGTTTGCGATGAGGCAGAACAACAGAAACGGGCAACCATATCAATGTGTGTGTGATATACGGCAAAAAGGTCCCTTCGATGAACCGTTTTCTATTAGGGAGTGCAACATAAACGATTAGCCAGATCAAGGTGTGTGTGATATAGGGCATACGATTCACTCGGACGAACTGTTTTTGATTAGCGAACGCAAGAGAAACAGTTCAACTTAACAAGATGTGTGTGATACTTGGCAAACAGCCGAATCGGATAAACTTTTTGCAATGAGAAATTACAACACAGACGGATAATACAGTTAGTTCGTGTGTGATTCTGTGTGTACAAAAAACTTTGAAATATGCAAACTAGTTGCTTGTGGTGGCTAGGAATATCGCACACGATGCGTCTGCGAGTACTCGTGTGCGATGATTAGTAAGTTACACATATGTATCCTTATGTTAACACTTGTGTGATAAATAACACGTGGCACCGGATACGGTATTCGGGTTGTGTGTGTGCTCCACTTAGTCTTTCCGTGCTCCAGCGAATGCTTCCCATGCTCCACATGGATGAATTGTAAAATCCACGCCTATTCCCTCACCGGTTTCCCGCCACCAGCTAACGGCTTGCTGCATATAACCTAGGCGGCGACGCACCGCCGTGACACTCTGCGAAGATCTAGTCCTCACCCATCTACCATTAGTTATTCCAAGCATGCCAGGCAACGACCAAAGCTTCAACATCGACGCCTACCTGCGTTACATCTTCAGCGAGGAGAACGAGCCGGAGCAGGTCGGGGAGCAAGAGCTTCATCGGCCGGTGCAGGAACCATGGCCCGCCGGCAACGATATTGGCGTCACAGTCCTTGGGAGCACAATCGACATATTGCAGAGGAGGTGTAATGAGCAGTTTCCCATCCACCGTGCAAAAGATCCAGAGCTGCTCGGCGGCATGATCGACGACCCACCCGAAGAGCCGCCGTCACCAGTGCTCATCGAGAGCATGGGCCCCGCAAGGAATGGGCAGAGGACCTCTGCGATTCAGTCAAGAGAAAGGCAGCCTACGGCTTCATCATTGCCCGCGGCGGCCATGTCAACCTCGATCCCGAGGATGTGGTGCTCAGGCTCGAGCTCATCCTTGGCGGAGTTGACGTCCCCGATGAAGTAGAACATCGCCAACGTGATATCTTGAGGATGCAGGTGATCGACGGAATTTGCTACCAGGCCAAAGACATGGAAATTGAGCGGTTCCGCGGAATTGTCATGAGCGTGATTGCACGCTGTCAAGCTCTTCTGGAAGAGGCCCAGCAGCCCCAATAGCCTCTGAGCGCCAGCAGCTCCATAGGCGGAGGCGGGTCGGGACACTCGGAGTGAACGGCCGCAAGGGTGCTATGCTGATCATGGAGTCCGAGAAGACCATCGTCGGAAGGCCGCCAGCTAAGCCTTTTAGCTTATATTTTATTATAATTGTATGCATATGTAGATCGTGGGTGTTGTGGGCATTGCCGCAGTTGCCATTTTAAATCATCCTGATTATGTAAGACAATTATTTAAGATTTATTAACAGTTGCCATTGTAACTTTGCCTCGACGGCGAGCAGAGCGCGCGCAGGGACACCATAGCGGAGCGTGCCGTGGCCGCCTCAACGGCGAGCAACCATGTGGTCAACCTTCTACCATCAATAAATTTTGACCTTGTTTCTGGTCACATTGTTGATTACAACGTAATAAGTATAATTGCAAATCTGTTAGCACCTATCAAACTAATATGTGTTCACACTTAGCACCGGGCTATAAAAACTACCCACTTGGAAATTACTTCACAGTTCCTCTCCTCTTCACTCACAAAACTGGTTTTCTCTGTCAAGTCGTTCCGCCATGACCGGTAGGAGGAGTTTAGGGTGGACATATAACCAGGCAGCAAAGACCAAGGTCATGGAAGCACTAGAGAGGTCCCTTGTGCTGGCCGGCCGCATCGAAGATGTCGACGCCGCAGAGCCCTCGAACGAGCTCTCGCGGGCACGCGAGGGCTCTCACAAGCGCATTTGTGGTGTCGGCCATCACGACGAGCCGGCGTTCCTGAAGTCCTTCGCCGGCGACGACAACATTCTCGCTCGCGTCACTACACAGCAGGAGTTGGTCGACAGCTTGATGAAGCTGCTCAAGATCAGTGATGCCTCGGTTGACTAGGTGACCGACCTCGTTGAGCAACTCATGGATGACAATGTGAAGCTCCTCAAGTTGGTCGCCGAGAAGGAGGAGGAGGCCGCCGGCTGGAAGATGCTGCATGAGCAGAGCAGTGCCTCGGAGATGACGCTGAAAGCGGTCGTCGAGGTACTGATGGGTGGCTTGAGGAAGCTCCGGATCGAGCGCGAGCAGGAGGTGGAGGAATCCGTGGCTGCTTTCAAGCAAAGTCGTGAGGAATTGAAGAAGGAGCTGCAGGATTTCGCCGCCCGGCGATCCATCAACGAGTAGAGACAGTAGCGACCCAGATCGTTGTCTGCAATTTCCTTCTTCTCTTGCCCCTGTGTCTTTCAGGCTTTGCCGCATGTGGCATTTTAAATTATCCGTAATATGTAAGACAATTACTATGTGCGCCATTGTAAATTTGCCATCGTATTATCCGTTGCCATTTTATTTGTGGTCGTATTATCCATTGCCCTATGTGGCAATTTAAATTAGGGCGGAATAATAGTTGAAAACACGAACAATGAAAATGCTGCCATGGGATCACAAGCAAACATCCTCCGTCCAGGTGCTTTAATTAACCAATTAATGGAGAAGTTGTGAGCGAGGCAGGCGGCGGCTGGTGCATGGAGGTCAAAGAGCTCGCTTCCCGGTGAGCATGGGCGGCCTTGCTGCTCGCACGTGTCCCGTCGAGCCTGCGAGGTGGACAGGATGCACGCGTCCCGTCGAGCCTGCACGGCGGACTGCTCGCACGCGTCCCGTCGAGCCTGCACGGCGGACTTCTCGCGCTCGTCCCGTCTAATCAAACAGCTGCACGCACGCCACCGAGTATGGTTAAATTTCGAGATGGTAAATATAATACAACCGTTTGCGATATTAACGTGTCAGCTTTTTGTTTCAGAAAGGACTTCGTTGGCTACTAATGTGTGCGCCTCTTCTCAAACTGGACGATTTTTTTACCACGGCATATATGTGCCATGTCATGAAACCATGCCAAGTTTCATGTTTTTGGGTGACTTTTTTATTTACTGGGATTTAAAAACCGAGATTCTCATTGTTTCGGGACAACGACAAGTTTGCAATTCATTCTCATTCCTTAAACGAGACCTAAACATGCACCCAATGACACATGTACGATTTCCCACCCATTTTGCTTCACTGGAGCATGTGGTTGTAGTTCAAATTTGAATTATGGACTACATTAAATGCATAGAAAACTTAGTAATTAGTAATATATATACAATGGCCGAACGAACCCTGAACAGTTTCAAATTTCAGCCCGACACTCATCTATGTTGCCTCTAGAAAACAAAGTTCAAGGCAAGAAGAGGCATTGATTATCATTTTGCCCACAAGAGGGGCATGTTTCCCTACCGGAACCAAGAGGGTTGCGACAGGCTCCGATTTGTAAAAGGCTTGTAATATAGCTTCACCCAAATTGGACAATTATATATACCATATAGTGACACCATGCCATGTTTCATGATTTCCTGGTGAGTTTTGGATTTACAGACATTTAAAAACCGAGATTCGCGATGTTTGTGGCCAGGCCAGGACGACGAGACGGTTGAATGCGTCCCCATTCGTTCCATGGGACCTAAACATGCACCCCAAGGAAACATGTACTTTTTTTCTAGCCATTTTGGCGCACTAGAGCATGTATTTGTAGTTCGGATTTGAATGATGGACATTAAATGCCTAGAAAACTCAATTAATGAATAAAAAAGGGTCAAACGAACCCTGAATAATTTCAAAGTTCAGCGCGAATCTCCAGTTGTTCCATGTCGCGTGTAGAAGAAAATACGAGGCTAGAAGAGGGAGTGATTATCGTTTGGCCCACAAGGGGACACATTTCTCTATCAAAACCACGAGGGTTCTTGCGACACGCTCGGTTTGTAAGAGGTTTGTAATAAAATTTGGCCCAAATTGGCAATGTTTTTACCACAACATATATGTGCCATGACATGACACCTTGCCACCTTTGATGACTTTCTGGTGATTTTAGGATTTATGGGGACTTAAAAACCAAGATTCAAAATGTTTGAGGAAGAGCTAGGACACCGGTACGGTTGTAATTTGTTCTCATTCCTGACATGAGACCTAAACATGCACCCAATGACACATGTATAATTTTTCTAGCCATTTTGGTGAACTGGGCATGTATTTGTAGTTCAGATTTGAATTATGGACATTAAATTCCTAGGAAACTCAATTAGTGTATAAAAAGGCCAAACAAACCCTGAATAAGTTTAAATTTCAGCACGGATATCACGTGGTTCCATGTTGCCCGTGGAAGAAAATACAAGGCGAAAAGAGGCATTGATTATGTTTCGCCCAAAAGGGGAATACGTTTCCCTATCAGAACCACGAGGCTTCTTTGAGAGAAGCTCCAGTTTTTGTAAGAGGTTTGTAATAAAGCTTGGCCCAAATTGGACAATGTTTTACCATGAAATATATGTGCCATGACGTTACACCATGCCACCTTTGATGACTTTCTGGTGAGTTAGGTTTTACGGGGACTTAATAACCAAGATTCGAAATGTTTGAGTACGAGCCATGACACCAGTACGGTTGTAATGTGTTCACATTCCTGGCATGGGACCTAAACATGCACCCAAGGACACATGTATAATTTTTCTAGCCATTTTGGTGAACTGGAGCATGTATTTGTAGTTCAGATTTGAATTATGGACATTAAATGCCTAGGGAAATTAATTAGTGTATAAAAAGGCCAAACGAACCCTGAATAAGTTTAAATTTCAGCACGGATATCATGTCGTTCCATGTTGCCCGTAGAAGAAAATACAAGGTGAAAAGAGGTAGTGATTATGTTTCGCCCAAGGGGGACACGTTTCCCTATCAGAACCACGAGGCTTCTTTGAGAGAAGCTCTGGTTTGTAAGAGGCTTGTAATAAAACTTGCGCCACAATGGACGAAAAAATTCCTCGGCATATAAGTGTGATGTCGTGACACCATGGCAGGTTTCACGATTTTCAGCTTAGTTTTGGATTTACGCGGATTTAAAAACCGAGATTCTTCTCACGAAATGTTTTCAAATAGCACACGGTTCACTCACGAAAGCCGATATTCAATGAAAACTTCGTGAAACCATATTTTAAAGTTTCATAAAAATCTGAAAAAATTTGTGGGATGTTAAGAAGGTGATGTTTTATTGCGTCACAAAATTTCAAGTTGAAAATCATTACGAGGTGTGAGCTATGAAAAAGACAAATTCCGCCCTGAATAGTGACATTACTATTCGGCACTATTCAACACTGATTTTGTCTTTTTCATAGCTCACATCTCTTAATGTGTTTCAATTTGAAATTTTGTGTGCCAACAAAACATCATCCTCTTAAAATCCCGCATTTTTTTGAATTTTTTTTGAAACTTCAAAACATCTTTTTCTCGTGGTTTTCACCGGTTTCCACCGAATGTTGGTTTCTGTACGATATCCCCCTCCCCCCGCTAGACGCGCGATCTGAGTCCTGCGTTCTGACTGGCCAGAACCCAAACCCCACGGATCATACGTGTGCACCGTTGGATGCTCCTGCATTGAGCAGCAACTCGAGCCCTTTTGACAAAGACATGCAGTACATGGGTAAGCACTGTGCGCATGCGTCGTGTAGCTCACGCTTCCTTCTCTACTAGTAGGTTTTCATTCAAAACAGGCTACCGTTTCTCGCCACTCCTCTCATCGGGTTCCCGCCTCTTCTCCCAGATATGCATGATGTAGATGTTCGTTTAATTCTTATAGTTCATCTCATCCAAAATCAATTAGTTTTGTAAAAAAGCTATTTTAAGATTCATGGAATTGTGCATTGTAAAGGTAAAAACAAAAAGTGACAATTCATTTAGAAAAAAAGGTTTGGGCAATTAAGATATGAAAGATTCTAGAGGACAAAGGATAAGTGCTTGTGTTTTGAGGTTTGTGCGTTATGCATAATTTCAACCATGGAGTCTTCTAGATTGTACATGTGGCAGAATCTGGTGGAATGTAGATGATATCCAACGGCCAGTAGTGGTCAGATTTGCCATCTCTGTACCGTCGGATTGGCTTCCTCCAACGAGCAACTTTCATAGTTATTCGCACACTATATACGTGTATAGATGTATAGATATATATAGATGTGTCCCATGCTAAACAAAATAAAGTTTGAGCCCCGCTGCCACCTCGAAGTTGGGAAACTGACATCATAGGTATTGAACCAGGCTTGGAATCGGGTACGGTGTTCGGTTTGTAATGTACTTGGCGTGGCCCATCGAAGTTGTGCATTTGGGATTTAAACACATCATACACCATCGTACACATACATATTTTCGGGCCGCATGCAGTGTATACGGGGTCTTCTAATCAACCACGTCTCCCTTGTGCGGTTTTTTGTGACGACACTGATATCTGCGGGCTCCCGGAGTGTATATATATCATCCCTTTGACCGATAATGAGGGGTATGTGTTGGCCATGAACGGATTCCTCCTAGTTCATGTTAGGTCGGGTCACCGTCAAATGTCGGTCAACCAAAGCTCGAGCTCATGCGTTGTCAGGATTCCCTCCTAGATGCTCGGATTGATGGGTTTGACCTACATCAAACCATGTGTACGTATCTCGTCCTTAACTACCTTGCCTTCATGGTTGTTGTCTGTATCGAGAGGTAGGCACCACATCTAAATTGTACATTATTCTATATTGAAAACACACATCACCCCTTCCCAACGTACATCATTTTGGGCCGCATGCAAGAGGTGATGGTTTTGTGGTCCCTCTCATGGGATGTTTATGATGGTTCAATCTATTGCCCCAAGAGGTTTACCGACAACAACAACTGTCATTTGACCAAACAAAAGATTCATTGGTCCGTCTTCTGGTAGGTCATGGCGACATGCATGTATGACCAAAGTATCGATCATTATGTGCATCCGCCCCGCTGACACAAAGTGGGAGGTGGTGGGCCAAGCATCCTATCTAGGTACGACATTATGTCATTATATATATCCTAGCTTGGTGGTTGTTAGGGTGCTTTCGGGTTTGTGAGGCAGGTGCCACCAAAGTTATGCATTGTGTATTTAAAGTTTTAAACATCCCCAATATTCGTACATATATTTGGCCACTTCCAGGTGGTTCTTGACTTCTAGCCCCTCTCATGGATCTTCAATGACGCGCCCAACCATGGTCCCGCGGGGTCAAAGTTGTGCATTGGAATTTTGAACATCACATACCACCCTTTCCACTCATATATATTTGGGCCACATGTTGGTGTGGCTGTCTTTTGACCCTCCCTAACGTTATTTTTTGCTGCAAAGACTTTGATGATCCTCAACGAACACGAGGTATAATATCTTAATCGTGTGCGATACAAGTGCGATGTGAATCACCACGACCGTGCAAGCGCGAGCAAATTAAGGTGGAGGTACTGGCTCAACCGTGTGCGATGAAAGTGCGCTAAAATCACCACGACCGCGCAAGCGCGAGCAAAGGGTGCAGGTACTGGCTCAACCATGTGCGATGCAAGTGCGCTGAAATCACCATGACCGGAGCAAAGAGTGGAGGTACTGGCTCAACCGTGTGCGATGCAAGTGCGTTGAAATCACCAAGACCGCGCAAGCGCGAGCAAAGGGTGGAGGTACTAGCTTAACCGTGTGTGATGCAAGTGCACTGTAAAACCACCACCTGTGGAAGCTAAAGGCGGGTAAGTTTATTTGGAAATTAGGACGAATCGTGTGCGATAGACCAGCTAGCTAGAAATATAAAAAACAAACTGCCCGCCTTGAGCATTGCAAAAATCGGAGAATCCACGCCACTTTTCCTTATTATCATACACGCATATTGTTAGTGGACCGTGTGCGATCCTGGGCACTGCCGCCCCGCATCAATTCCTTTACCCAAATTTTAGTAGCCGCCATACTTCAACCGTCGCCCACACTCCTCCAGCACCGACCTTATAGTAAAATTGCAGTAGCCAGGCATTTGAACCATCGCCCTCCCTCGTCCACCACCATCTCCACCCACCATTACCAAAATTTTCAATAGCCGCGGCGTATCCTCAAACACCACCCCCCCCCCTCCACAGTCCCCCACCCGCTCCCTCCCCCCCTTTGAACCCTAGCTCATGGTGCCACGCCGCCAACCCTGCTGGTCTGCCCGTTCCTCCTAGCTTAGATAATAATGTTCAGGTTATCCAGTGATTCCCATACCGTCGCCCCACTCCCTTGAGTTTTTAGATGAGGCATGCGGTGTCCCTCCCCACCAGATCCACATCCCCTGCTCCAGAATGTCGCAGCCTAAGCTCGACCACGTATCCCGGGGAGCCCGACGAGTGTTCGGCCAAGAAGAGGTTTATCATGGCCTCTCCGGCGGACGTTGGCGAGGTGGCCGCCATTCACCCCAACCTGTCGATCCCGGAGCAACATGTCGCCGCGGAAGCCGGCGAAGACGTTCACTATGTTGCCATGCCGAAGGCTTCATATTAGCCGGCTAGCGTATTACTGTATCTCGGGAAAGCTGGCTACGACATCAAGCTCGTCCACACCGACGGCTTCACGCGGGCCATGTCACAGGTTAAGTGGTCCATCCCCAACCCCTCTGGTTCAACTGTCGTCGATCTCTTCGACGGCCCTGCCGCTGATCTCCTTCGCCAAGCGGTCAAGGATTTGCGAGCTTTATACGCCATCGAGCTCATTTTGTAACTTCTGAAGGACACGTTCTACGGCGGTGGCTTGGGATCCTCAATTGCCAGGTCAGATATCATCGACCACGACCACGGCCAGGAGGAGGGCACCCACGAAGGTTCTTCCAAGGTGAAACAGCCCATCTGTGACATCAGAGAGCGCACCATGGGTCTCATGCTCTTCCAAGCTGGAAGGATCCCGTCCATGAAATGTGAGGCAACATTCTATCAGCAAATATTACCTTTTCTAGCTTGCCAACCCGTACCCATTGTTGTAGTAGCATTTTTCGTGCGGTGCTTTAACTGTGCCATGTTTACTTATTTCAGTTATGCAAAAATGTATTGTTCAATAGGTCTATGTGATGTTTAAGTATGAATTGTCCACTTTAGTTTCACGAATGGCTATATTTGGTTGTTTATAATGAGTAGATGCCTTGTTTATCTGTATTTGGTTGTTAGGTTGGTTGGAGTGAGCATTTTCGATTATCGAGCAGATGCCTTGTTTATCTGTATTTGGTTCTTAGTTTGGTTGCGGTGAGTATTTGTCCGATTATCAGCGAGATGTCTTGTTTATCTGTATTTGGTTGTTATGTTGCTTTTTAGCATTTGTCCGATTATCGCAGATGCCTTATTTATCTGTATTTGGTTGTTAGGTTGCTTTTTTAGCATTTCTCCGATTATCAAGCAGATGCCTTGTTTATCTTTATTTGCTTGTTAGGTTGGTTGCGGTGAGCATTTGTCCGATTTTCAAGCATATGCCCTGCTTTATCTGTATTTGCTTGTCGAGGTTGGTTCTTGATCAGACTACTGTCCGATTTTCAATGGCTATATTTGGTTGTTATACTAGTCATTTATGCCTTGTTTATTTCAATCATTCACAATGTGTGGTTCACTATGTGCATGTCGGAAATGTGCCGCTCGACTACATCAATACCAGTTTGAACGGCTATATTTGGTTCCAGTTATTCCTGGTGTAGTTAACACATGCCCTTTATTTCAGTTTTACACATTTATCCAGTGTGATGTTTAAGCATTACCTACGTTCTGTTCATTTTCAACAATACCAGTTTGAATTGCAATATTTGATGGCAGTTAAGCCTGCTGCCGGTAACATTGCCTTCCATTTTATATCTGCTTTAATAGCATGCTGAAACCAACACATTCAAGCTATCATTTGGAGATGATGTTGTTTACCTTTGCTATATTTTTTTATGTTAAGATTGTTGTACTTATCATGTCTTTCCACTACTTATGCAGGACAACAACGGGAGTGGCCACCATTTTCTGCCGAGGTTAGCTTCATCCCTCGGCTTGTACTCCCCCCGTCGCTCCATAATGTAGTGCAAATAGATCCAGGCCTGGACACTAGTTAGCTTCTAATATTGACTTGTTGCTTGTAGGTACATATGCCCTTGGCAAGGATCCACGCATCGACCCTTTTTGTGTGCGTATGGGGCAATGAGATATTGATGAACACGCATCAAGTGAGGAAACTGATAAGGATTATTAGCAAAAAGATACGAATGGTGGCAAGCAAATTATTTGTTTATGCTCTATCCAACACAACAGTGAGCTGTAGGATTCGTGGTTGAACCTATATTTGTAATAAACATGGTTGGATATGAAATAAGTGATTGCCTACTTTCAAATTCATAACATGTGATTTTTAAATTAGGGATTAATTGGATTAAATAGGGATTATACAGCACACGGTTTGCGAAGCGAAACATCTGCGATATATGTGGAGATCAGAAACGTTTCTAGGATCCACTACGTGTGCGATCAATCTCCACTGCACACACGACTTTCTCTTGAAAACTGTTTGCGTTAGGCCACCTTGCGCAAACGTTTATCACACAAAAAGTGTGTGTGATGCACAGCCTTTGCCACACAGTTTATTTCTACGCACCGTGTGTGATGCATTCAATAACACAAAAGATAAAATTATTAATATCATGTGCAATGGCAATGCTATCACAAACGATTTAACGGGAAAAATTGTGTGTGATGTACCTGTGAACGGAAACGTTTTCCTTGGAGCAACTGTGTGGGATGTGCATACGGAAACGTTTAGCGATGACTGACTATGTGGGACGTACTTGCAACCGGAAACAATTTCGTCGTATAATTGTATTTTTTTATCTGTACTATATGTATTTCCGTATTTGAGCGCTCGTCGGTCGCACACGACCTCATTTTGCCGAACGTGTGTGCCAGGAGGGCATATCCCCGACGGTTTCTGAGTCGTGTGGGCAGGACCCCCCTATCGCCCACACTCACTTGGAGACGATTCCAGATGTCGTCGCGGAAAGGGGTTTTAAACCGTTTGTTTAGGACCGACGCGCACCAGTGATTAGCCCCCAAGTGCCATGGTGCATGCTGGCAGTGACATGGGACTTGCATATTTGATGTAATCTCAACTTTGAATAATGTAGCCCCCAAGTGCCGGGTCGTAAGCCAGCAGCGACTCGGGACTATTCCTTCCATTGTAGAATAAATCATATCCATTGACAAAATAATAGCCATTGCGTTGAAGCGACTTTGAAAACCTCAATCATAATACTAGTTATTGATAACAATAATAAAAATCCGGCTATTCAAGATTTGAATAATATAATCTGGTATGAAAACCTCAATCATTCGATATCATCATGACAATCCAGCCAAGTTTGGCTATTAAAGATTTGAATACATTATCGGTTGACAAGTAAATCCGGAGTTCGATACCCAGCGGCTCTTGGCCAATGGCGACTTAATGCGCATCCATTGTACTCCGAGATTTTTGTAACCCGATGGCATATAGCCTTTGTGAAAATCAATAATTGATAACCCTTTTGAAACACCTATTTCAATTTTTGATGATGGGCTTGTACTTAATCATTTATATAAGGCATAGCTCTGCAAATCCAGCATAGAGTTTAAACAACATATGCCCTGGCGACTTAACGTCAAAAGCCAGGGCGGATAACAACCCAAACATAATATAGTCTTATGCAATTATGGAAAAGACTAGCATTAAGGCCATTCAAGCCTAAACATATTGGCAACTTAAAGTTAAAAGCCAGGGAGGGTTATCAAACCTCGCATATTCATATAGCCAGGAAAACATACCTGTAGGATTGATTTAACCCAGTGAAGGTAACAATCCAATGATTTATAAGCGCATGATTCCAATGGCGCACTCCAAAATATACTGGCGACTTAACGTCCAAAACAAGGGCGGTTTACCAAACCCAAGATATTCATACCATCATTGAAAGACATACATGTAGATTAATACCATGGTAATGCCTTGGTAAATATAATCCGGAACCAGTATCAATTCGGAGTCATGAAATATCATCATTTTGATTGCTCAAGGCAAAATATCCTGGCGACTTAAGGTCTACAATCAGAGCGGGTTATCAAACCCAAAGATGCTCCATGATGAGTCATATAATCAAGGCTACATGGCTTGTGAAATCAGTTCATACTGCCGGCTTACAATGCCATATGCAGCAAAGGACATTATCCCATAACCTATAGCATAATACTCCAAGCATATCCTGGAGACTTATAGTCCAAAACAAGGCTGGGTGAAATAAAACCCCAGAGAGGTTCACAATATGAACCATAAGGCATGATAGCCATCATCAGTTTCCAATCATGTATCAACATGTCACACGAGGCAAACCTCAAAAAAGAATCTTAAAATAAAAAAATTAGAAAACGAGGCTTTCATAGGCAGCCAGGCCTAAAACCAAAGTGCTTTTCATGGGCTTGCACAGGCACTAGCTGAATCTTCAAACCTTGTAAGCGGTCCTCACATAACCAACCGTTGTTTTAACCTTGATAAGTTCAGGGTCTTAATAAGATTGACTGTCAAGAGTTCGGTGAGTTATTCCAGGATTACCTGGGCGGAGTGGCAGACGTACAAGGCACGATCAACTGAAATTGTTTGGTGCTATGCACCTAGTGTTTCAAACCAAGAGGAGTTTATTAAAGCTATGTTCTGTGAACAGGGAAGCCCCAAGTGATATATTTTGAGTTGTGCTCGCGGGGTACCTATGTTTGAGCTGTGTTGTGCAGCAGACTCTCTTTGGTCCCTTTAATCCGGGCGTCCACTGGTACGCGTCGGTGCTATACAAATGGTTTTTAACCCCTTTCCGCGAAGGCATTTGGAACCGTCGCCAAGTGAGTGTGGGCGATAGGTGGGTCCTTCCCACACGACCCAGAAATCATCGGGGATAGGCCCTCCTGGGACCCAGGCTGGGGCCGTGTGCGATCGGGCGAGGCATCAAAACCCAATCGTAGGTATGTACATCCCACAAGGTAATCCGAGAAAATCATTTCCGTAGGTATGTACATCCCACACGGTGAATCCCAGAAAAAAAATTCCGTTCGAATGTATATCACACACAGTCAATCCAAGGAATGCGTTTCCGTTCTTATGTACATCCCACACAGTCAATCCACAGAAAATGTTTCCGTTCGTATGTACATCCCACACAGTTTTATGTGTACGCTCGTGTGTGAAAGGTGTAACTATCCCACATGCTCTACCTTGGTTAACTATTTGCTTTCATTAACTACATCACACACGATTTGATGTAGAAAACTGTGTGGCACTGGGCTATCCATCACAAGCGCTTTTACTGCCAGAACCGTTTGCAAAGTTCCATGACCGTCTGTTCTTCTTTTATTTTTGCCTATAATTTATTATTCGAATTGGAAATTTTGAAATATGAAACATGCAATTCAAATTCTCAGCACAATTGTTCAACAATGAATCCATAAATAAAATTTCTAGTACAATATGTTTAGTAATTACAGGATTAGGCAGCAATTAACTGTGATGAACCACCGTATTTAAAGGCAGTAAAGGTGAAGAGACAAGTGTAAATCATTTTGACTGCCAACGGTGTTGAAGAAGTGGAATGCCCATAATGTGCCTTCCTGCATGCCATAGGCACGAACCACTTTTGTCCAACCCCTTGTGACGATCGCTCGCCCATCCTTCGCCGCCTTCAGGAAGACTTCTAGAGCATTATCATGGTAGCATGACTTATATACTTTAACGTTAGTTGCCGCCACTCCGGTCATGCAGTTTGCAAGGTAATCATCGATAAATAGCTTGAAACCAAAAAAGAGAAAAATATCGAATCGAGGTCTAATAGACTAACTTGTTGTGGGCAGGGGGAAAAGGCAACACATTACTTACCATCCTAAAGTTCATTGTTGTCTTCGACAAAGTGTAAATAAAGAGCTTAATTCCAATCACCCGTTTCTTTCGCCTAACAATCTTTCTTAGTTTCCTCACTTGACGCTTGTTCATGAATATCTCATTGCCCCATACGCAAAAGGGATCGAAGCATGGATCAGTACCGTCATATATGTACCTACAAGCAACCAGTAAATGTTAGAAGCTAAAATGAGATTGCACAAATGATGTAAAATACAACTACTTATGTTCCTAAGTACAAGTACTTTTTTGAGATTTCAGTATAACTACATACGGATGTATATAGAATTATAGATATAGTTTAGATTAGAATCTAGATTCACTCATTTTGCTCCTTATGTAGTCTATATTGGAATCTCTAAAAGTACTTATATTTAGGAATAGATGGTGTATAAGACATGGGATGCAGCTAACCTCGACGGCAAACAACAACATCACCCATTGTAGCCCTATCTAAGTACATGGAAAGCCAATGTTAACTACAACAGGGTTAACATCCACCAAAAATAGCAAATGGTAATAAAACAGCAACATCTGTAGTGATATCTTCATTTCAAAAGAGTAGCACAGTAACAAAGGGACGGATTAAAAATGGATACAACTGTTAATTGCAACAGGCTTAACAACGTCCTAATTCATGTTTTGTAAGTTTGTAGCCATTGAAATACAACTCTTTAAAAATGGATACAACTGTTAATTGCAACAGGCCTAATGGCCATTGAAACCGGTAGTGATAAAAATGCAATTGGCAGAGTTAAACATCACAGGGCAGGTGCTGCCAGAGCAGATAATGGCCCAGTTGTCTATAAAAAGGTAGAGAAAATCCAGGAGGTAACAAACATGCCACATTCGGGCATTTGTGCGACACCACATAAAGGGCTTATAAAGTAAAATAACAAGTATGCCACAGTCGGGCGTCTCAGCGACACCACATAAAGGGCTTATAAGAGGATAGTCACAGTGAATATCCAGGAGGTAGAACCATCCCAGGGATACTCAATAATTCAAATAATATAAAGGGTTATCCCATAATAATAATAATCATAATCATCATAAGTCACAAGTCATGATCCATGTTCTGGTTTAGCAGTTTCTCCTCTGAAGACCGACACTAAGACCAACACTTGACCCATCCCAGACTGTAGTCCTTAACCATGGACACGGCTATTCGAATACATATAACCTCTGCAGAGGGTGTACTCTTTGCCCACGAGTAACGGATTCCTTTAGTCCATCGGGACTAATTCCATTTACGGTCTTTTAATTGAAAACACACCTGGCCCGCACACACCAGCTTAAATTACCGGTGTCTGCAATCACCCACGACACCTGTCAAGCAAAACTCTAAGTGGGGAGGCTACAACCTCGATTAGCATGGGATCAAATTTATACCGCGCGCTACTAAGGGGTTCCCCCCTCTCGGTCCCAACCGGATACACCCATGCCCCCGGACCAAGTGGCATGCCTACGGATGCAGCGGTATCTTCCACCATGGCCTCTACATGCGGTGTGTGCCAAGAAAGGGGTTGACAACTTACTGAACTACACCCTACCTGCGGCAGGGACAAGTGGTAGTACGAAACAAGCATGGGGGTTACTGGAACAAGACTCGATCTATGGTCGACTCAGGAGGTTTAAGTATTCCCTGCATGATTAGCATAACAAATATATTTCATCCAACAGACAGAATCATCACTCATCATACCTCATCATGCCATACCGGACACAACCGTCTCGACGAGGAACTAGAGACAAGCTCGTGTCTACCCAAGACAGAGGCTTTCCCGGCTTCCTCCCATAAGGCATGAAAGGCATACGAGAATGATTACTATCACAAGCATATCCATTTCCAACAGCAAAGCATCTTCATTATACACTCATGCGAATGATCGTATCATCACATAAAATAACGAATGCTCCATGTCAATGTGGTGTTGTAACCGTATCAAACAACACACACAAAAATTATGCCAGGTTTCAGAATGCTTTCCTTCAAGTTGTGGAGAGGCAGGGTGCATTCCAAAACTTTTGAAAGTTTTCTTCTCTCTCCAAAAATCCTATTTTGAGAAAATTCAAACTTCTGACGAGCTTAGGCATGATCGGGAGGGCTATATATAGCCCAGAGAGGTCGGTTCCCATGGCCGTGGATGAGAACGGCGACGAACTGCCATTTTGTTGCAGCAGGGGGGTGCGTGGCGGCGACGGGCGCTAGCGGACGCGCTCTTGGATAAGCTTGGGCTGTTCCAAGGGCAGCTGGCGCGCGGTTGTGGCTCGGGTGGCGCCGTCCATGGCAGTAGCTTGCTGCGACCGCCCGCTAGCCGCCATGGCCGACCTGACGGCGGCAAGGCCAAGGGGCTCCAGGTGGCCTGGATGGTTACGATGAGTGGATGAGGGCGGGCGTGGCTCTGCGGTGAGCAAAGGCCGGGGCGAACAGCGGCGACTTCGAGCGACGCCTTGCGTGCAAAAGCAGCGCTATGGGCGCCAACAAGACGCATGATGGTGCTCGGCGTAATTCCGGTAGCGTGTTAGAGAGCTCGAATGATGGTAGTAAACAGGTCTAGGTTAGTGGTAGATAGGAGTTTAGTGGACAAAATTTGGTTAGGCAAAGCAAGCAGGTCCAATGTGCAAACTAAAAACTATGTCAAATCTGACCATGCACACAAGGTACTTGACAGAATGCCAAGGGCACCTAGGCAACTCTTGGGGTGGCCAAAAACTCCAGACCAGTGTCTCTTTAGAATATGAAGAGGTTGGCAAGATTAATTTGGCAAAAACAGAAACTTGTTAGTGCAAGTTTTTGAGAAAACCAATTCTGGACAGAAAGTAAAGGGCATCATTGCATGGACCAAAAATACTCCAATGGGTCCACTCTCCTGGACTTAAGGGTTTTGTAGGGAGGACTATAAGCAGGAGAAAGCTCATGGGCACTAGAGCAAAATAAATTAGGGTTGCAGTAGAAAAAGCCAATCTGGTCCAGAGAGCAAAAGAGGATGATTTGCTCAAATTTTTCAAAGGACACCAGTGGGTTATTGCATAAAGTTGAATTATATACTCCTACTGACATCCCCTAATTTTGGTAGAAGTTTTAAATGAATATTTAAATAGGTTATAGTGCAAAAGTGAAAACTGGACCAGATTTGAAAACTTGGTGTAGAGCTCAAAATTTCCAAATTCTAAAAGATATTTTTGCATAAAAGTGATTTAGAAACATCACATGTCATCCCTAAATTTTGGTGGGATTTTTAAATAAATTTATCAAAGGGTTTTAGTGCAAAAGAGGATCTAAAGCTAGTGAAAAAACATTTTAAAAAAAATAAAGCTCAGGGAAAATAATCATATAAATAATTCCACTGATAAAAGAAATGTCTCTTGAGAGGGTATATAAGTCCAACGATACTTTTGAAAAGTTTTTACTTGGGGTGGAAACTCCACAACTCAGCAGAAAAGAGTGGTTCTGAATCAAAGAAAAAATCCAGAAAATAAAAATTTAATTTACCAAGGCAAAATTTTAAACAACAAATCATGGTTAAATTTTTGGGGTGTTACACTATAGGCAACCAGTAAATGGTAGAAGTTAAATTGCAATTGCACAAATGATGTGAAATACTGTAAGACATGGGATGCAGCTAACCTCGACGGCAAACAACAGCATCGGCCGATATGACCCTGCGTAAGTACATGGACAAGCATGTTAAGTACAACAGGGTTAGCATCCACCAAAAATAGAAAATGGACAGCATCTCTAGTATATCTTCATTGTGGAGAGTAGCATGGTAGCAAATGGACAGATTAAAAAATGGATACAACTATTAATTGCAACAGGCTTAACAGCATCCTAAGTCATGTTTTGTAAGTTTGTAGCCATTGAAATACAATTATTTAAAAATGGATTCAATCATTAATTGCAACAGGCTAATAGACATTGAACAGTCTTGATAAAAATGCAATTGGCATAGTTAAACATCACAAGGCAAGTCTTTGCCAGAAGCAGAGAATGGCCCAGGGCGTCTATAAAAGGTAGGGAAAGTAGCAAAAACGTGTTAGGCATGTTTACTAGAACATGCTTAATACATCGACTGTACAGAACATAGCCATTAATTGCAACTGGTATTGGTAAGATTGAACTGGTGAGTACATACTTGGTAAGTCCTGAGAGGTAGTTGTTGGGGCACTTCATCTTGGCCAGAGCTTGCCCAAAGTCAGCGACGGCGGAGGCGAGCTGTTCCTTTGGGTCGAAGTGTGGATCAGTGCCACTGACATGTGTACCTACAGGCAACCAGTAAATGGTAGAAATTAAACTGCAATTGCACAAATTATGTGAAATACTGTAAGACATGGGATGCAACTCACCTCGACGGCAAACAAAAGCATCGGCCGTTATGACCTAACGTAAGTACATGGACAGGCATGTTAAGTACAACAGGGTTAGCATCCACTAAAAATAGCAAATGGGCAGCATCTCTAGTGATATCCTGAGTCATGTATTGTAAGTTTGTTGCTGGTATTGGTGAAATTGAGCTGGACACGGTAATATTTGAACATCACATAGTGTGCAGTACTGAAATAAACAAGGCACGAACATGCTTAATACATCAACCGTACAAATCATAGTCGTTGCAAGTGGTATTAGTAAGATTTAGCTGGTCAGATCTTATCTGTTAAGTCCTGGGGGTAGTCACTTGGGGACTTCATCTGGGCCAGAGCCTGTACCATGTTGGCGGCGGCGGCGGAGGCGAGGTGTTGAAAGCACAAGTTCTCCCTAGGTGGTTTTGGTAATTAATGTCAACATATCTCTTGTTGGACTAACACTTTTATCTAGTATGTTTCAGGTAAGTTCAACAATGGAATGGCATAGACTAAAGGATGTGGGAACTCCCTCAAGATGCTAAGGACAAAGGATTGGCTAAAGCTTCAAGCTCAAGACTCTTTGTTTTAAATTTTAGTGATCCAAGATCACATTGAGTCTATAGAAAAGCCAATACTATCAAGGAGGGATGAGGTGTTGCTTAATGATCCTCTTGCTTCATGTGCTTAGTGATATGCTCCAAAACCCTCAGCTACTTTCCCACTTCCACACATATGTTCTAAAACCTAAAGTCAAACTTGGCCCCACTGATTCTTCCTATCCGGCGCCACCGAGTTTGGATGTCTTAGCCACTGCCACAAACCCTAGGCAAATCGGTTCTACCGATAGGGATCTCGGTCTCACCGAGATGGGATTGTAATCTCTCTGTGTATGTCCACTATGAAAATCGGTCTCACCGAGTTTGAGAACCGGTACTACCGAGATTACAATGCAAACTTTCTGGTTAACACATTACCAAAATCGGTCCTTGAGTTTGAGTAATCAGTCCAACCGAGTTTGCACGACCAACTCTCCGGTTAGCTAATTACCAAAATCGGTCTCACCGAAGTTTGTATGTCGGTCTCACCGAGATTACGTTATGCCCTAACCCTAACCATATCGGTCCCACCGAGATGCATGTCAGTCCCATCGAAAACCCTAATGGTCACTAGGTTTACTAAAATCGGTCTGACCGAGTTTTTGATTCGGTCCCACCGAGATCGGTAAATTGTGTGTAACGGTTAGATTTTGTGTGGAGGCTATATATACCCCTCCACCTCCTCTTCATTCATGGAGAGAGCCATCAGACTAAACCTACACTTCCAACTTACCATTTCTGAGAGAGAACCACCTACTCATGTGTTGAGGCCAAGATATTCCATTCCTACCATATGAATCTTGATCTCTAGCCTTCCCCAAGTTGCTTTCCACTCAAATCTTCTTTCCACCAGATTCAAATCCTATGAGAGAGAGTTGAGTGTTGGGGAGACTATCATTTGAAGCACAAGAGCAAGGAGTTCATCATCAACACACCATTTGTTACTTCTTGGAGAGTGGTGTCTCCTAGATTGGCTAGGTGTCACTTGGGAGCCTCCGACAAGATTGTGGAGTTGAACCAAGGAGTTTGTAAGGGCAAGGAGATCGCCTACTTCGTGAAGATCTACCGCTAGTGAGGCAAGTCCTTCGTGGGCGACGGCCATGGTGGGATAGACAAGGTTGCTACTTCGTGGACCCTTCGTGGGTGGAGCCCTCCGTGGACTTGCGCAACCGTTACCCTACGTGGGTTGAAGTCTCCACCAATGTGGAAGTATGATAGCACCACCTATCGGAACCATGCCAAAAGCATCCGTGTCTCCAATTGCGTTTGAATCCTCCAAACCCTTCCCTTTACTTTCTTGCAAGTTGCATGCTTTACTTTCCGCTGCTCATATACTCATTGCATGCTTGCTTGTTATGTATTGAAAAAGTTAAACTTGTGCCTAAACTCCACTTGAACTTTTATAAGGTTAAAAATTGCAACTTTGGTACTTAGTGTCTAATCACCCCCCTCTAGACACCTCTTCTCAAGATCCTACAAGTGGTATCAGAGCATTGGTCTCCATTGCCTTGGTTTAATCACCATTGGAGGAAGATGGATGAGTCTACTTTTAGGAGTCTTAGTCATAGAGTGCCTATTCTTGATGGAGAGTATTTTCATGAGTGGAAAAATGAGATGCTTGTAATTTTCAATCAATATCATTTGAACAAGTACATTGCTAGCCCTTGTGCTCCTCATGTTGATCCTATGCATCCTACCCTTGATGAATCTATTGACATGACTAGGAATCTTAGAACTGTTAATCTTATCACTAGAGGCTTGCCTAGAAACTTGATTAGAATCTTGCCTACTTCTCGATTATTGCCTACACTATATGGAAATTTCTTGAGGAACGCTTTCCAAATTATTCCTTGAAAAATCTAGATGAAATTCTCTATAAGTCTATTGCTTTGAGTAAAATGAATACTAGTGATCCTATGTTTGGTGATCGTCTATTTGAACTTACCGACCTTATGCGTGCCAAAGGAGATGTTGGAATTATTAGTGATATTATTTCCGAAGCTATAAGAATTCATAAGCAAGATCATTGTCCAACTCACTCTAATAAATTACCCTCTCTAGGATTTGATCCACCACATGATGATGTTGAACATGGATACTATGATGAGGATGATGATAGTGACTTCGATCTTGATGATGCAATGAGACATTTTGGTCTTATGGCAAATCTTCGGGGATATGTGTCAGGAGGAAAGGAATGGGTTCTTGATAGTGGATGTACCGATCACATGACCGGAGATAAAGACATGTTTCGTGAGCTTGCTAAAAATGATAGTCCTCGAAAGTTTGTCACCTTCGGTGACAACTCAAAGGGTAAGGTGGTTGGCCTCGGTAAGGTGGCCATCTCACATGATAGCTCCATTCAGAATGTCATGCTCGTTGAATCTCTTGGCTACAACTTACTTTCAGTATCTAGACTTGCTGATTTCGGTTTCAATGTCTTATTTACTGAAATTGATTGCCAAGTGTTTCGTCGAGACAATCATAAAATGGTCTTTACCGGTGTGCGTAAAGGTGATCTATACATTGTTGATTTCACTAAAAAGGCTCAACCTAAAACTTGCTTCATTGCTAAATCCTCAAAAGGTTGGTTATGGCATAGACGATTAGGTCACGTTGGATGAGAAACCTTGACAAGCTTATTAAAGGAAATCATATCCTTGGACTTAACGATGTCATATTTGATAAGGATAGACTTTGCAGTGCTTGTCAAGCAGGTAAACAGGTTGGAGGAAGGCATCCCGTGAAGAACATCATGACCACAAAGAGGCCACTCGAGCTACTTCACATGGATCTCTTTGGTCCCAACTCCTACAAGAGTCTCGGTGGAAATTCTTTTGGTCTAGTTATAGTTGATGATTTTTCAAGATTTACGTGGGTGTTCTTTCTCGATGATAAATCGCAGGTCCAAAAGATCTTCAAAAACTTCGCTAGAAAGGCCCAAAATCAATTTGAAGTGAAGATCAAGAAGGTTCGCAGCGACAACGGAACGGAGTTCAAGAACGCAAATGTGGACACCTTTCTTGATGAAGAAGGGATTTCACATGAGTTCTCGGCTACGTACACACCTCAACAAAATTGAGTTGTTGAGAGGAAGAACATGACGCTCATCGAAATGGCGAGAACGATGCTTGATGAGTACAAGACACCGAAGCACTTTTGGGCAGAAGCGGTTGAGACAGCTTGTCATGCAACAAATCGCTTGTATCTTCACAAGCTACTCGGCAAAGGCGACATCTGAGCTCCTCATCGGTAACAAACCCCAAGTTGGATACTTTCAAGTATTTGGCTCAAAGTGCTACATTCTTGATAAGTATCGTCGTTCTAAATTTGCTCCTAAGCCTCATGAAGGTTTCCTACTAGGTTACGGCTCAAACTCTCATACTTACCGTGTCTACAACAATTTCACCCGAAAGGTTGAAGAGACGGTAGATGTGAAGTTTGATGAATCTAACGGCTCGAGAATAGAGCAATTGCCAATTGATGTAGGAGACAAAGACCCTTCGGAAGCAATCCAAGACTTGTCTATTGGCAAGGTCCGTCCAACGGAGGTTAAGGAGAGTACCTCGTCTATTCAAGTGGAAGCTTCTACTTCACGACAAGGTGAACCAAGAGTTGATACGGAAGCATCCACAAGTGGGACACACCAAGATGAAGAAAACGAGGAAGTGCATCATCACGAACATCAACAACCTCCTTCTCCACCACGACGAGAGAACGACAACACCAACAATGAAGAAGGCCAAGAAGAAGAACAAGATGAAGAAGATGTTCAACGAAGACCCAAGCAAAAGCTTTCACGAGTTCGAGCAAGAATTGCTAAAGACCATCCGTCGAGCAAATCTACAATGATATTCAAACCGGAAGAATCACTCGCTCTAAAACTCGTTTAGCTAACTTTTGTGAAAACTATTCTTTCATCTCTAGAATTGAACCTATGAAGGTTGAAGAAGCATTGGAAGATCCGGATTGGATAAATGCTATGCATGAAGAGCTACACAACTTTGAGAGGAACCAAGTTTGGACATTGATTGAGAAGCCCGACAACAACCACAACATCATCGGTACCAAATGGGTGTTTAGCAACAAGCAAGATGAAGATGGACAAGTAGTTCGCAACAAAGCACGTCTAAATGCCCAAGGCTACACACAAGTCGAAGGTATGGAATATGGTGAGACTTATGCTCCCGTTGCTAGACTTGAGTCCATTCGCATCTTACTTGCCTATGCTAATCATCATGATATCACCTTGTACCAAATGGACATTAAAAGTGCTTTTCTAAATGGTGAAATAGAGGAGGAAGTTTATTTTAAGCAACCTCCCGGCTTTGTCAATCCTAAGAAACCCAATCATGTTTACAAACTTCACAAAGATCTTTACGTTCTTAAACAAGCTCCTATAGCATGGTATAAATGCTTGACCAAGTTTCTTCTTGAAAAAGGCTTTGAAATTGGGAAAATTGATTCCACACTTTTTACTAAAAGGGTTAATGGAGAATTATTTGTATGCCAAATTTATGTTGATGATATCATATTTGGATCAACTAACCCTCATTTTAGTGAAAAGTTTGGGAAGCTAATGTCGAGAAGTTTGAGATGTCAATGATGAGTGAACTCAAATTCTTTCTTGGGTTGCAAATCAAGCAAACTAAGGAAGGTACTTTTGTCTCTCAAGCGAAGTACACCAAGGACTTATTCAAGAAGTTCAATATGCAAGAATGCAAAGGTATGTCTACACCCATGCCTACTAGTGGACATCTTGACTTAACCAAAGATGATGAACCGGTTGATCAAAAGGTTTATCGCTCTATGATTGGTTCATTGTTATATCTATGTGCTTCACGTCCCGATATTATGCTAAGTGTGTCCATGTGTGCACGATATAAAGCCGCTCCTAAAGAATGTCATCTTAAGGCCGTGAAAAGGATAGTGAGATACTTAATCCATACACCAAATTTTGGCATTTGGTATCCTAAGAGGGCCTCCTTCGATCTTGTTGGCTACTCCGACTCGGACTATGCCGGTGACAAGGTTGATAGAAAGTCCACTTCAGGTACCTGTCAATTTCTTGGTAGATCTCTTGTGTCTTGGTCCTCCAAGAAACAAAACTCGGTATCCTTATCCCTTTGCCAAGCGGAATACATTGCCGTTGGTTCATGTTGTGCTCAATTACTTTGGATGACCCAAACTCTTAAAGATTATGGGATATATGTGAAACATGTTCCATTACTTTGTGACAATGAAAGTGCTATCAAAATTGGTCATAATCCCGTACAACATTCTCGAACTAAGCATATTGAAG
This sequence comes from Aegilops bicornis, assembly GCA_021605145.1. Classification (NCBI taxonomy): domain Eukaryota; kingdom Viridiplantae; phylum Streptophyta; class Magnoliopsida; order Poales; family Poaceae; genus Aegilops; species Aegilops bicornis. The sequence goes on from CM038673.1 coordinate 120,040,706, forward strand.
TTCGTCATCATTTCATTCGAGATCATGTTGCTAAGGGTGACATTGATCTTAAGCATGTTCGCACCGAAAAGCAATTAGCGGATATATTCACTAAACCTCTTGATGAGAAAGTGTTTTGCAGGTTAAGAGGAGAATTGAACATCATTGATGCTTCAAACTTGGAGTAGAAACTCCATTGGATACATGCAAGACATGAGCTTATGCCTAATCCTTGATATCTCACTTATGATGGAAATCTTATGTCTTGGATATATTTGTATCTTGCATGTTATCTAACTCATGTAGGTAATTGGTTGAATCAAATTCCATGAGGTTGTAACCTACTCATATCTTGAGCAATCTCTACATCACCAAGTCTCCACACAAGGTGGTTGAAACCAAGGAAGCACAAAACCATTTAAACATATCCTTTTGACAAATTCTATGTTGAGCTTCATGATTGTCATTTTTGGATACACAAGTGCTCTTCCTTGCACGAACTAACCCATGTAGGTAGATGGACTCAAATTCCAAGTGGTGCTCCAAATTCTTGATTTGCTACATCAACCTTGAGGAACCCACACAAGTTCAACTACATGGACGACACCACCAACCAAGGTATGTTATTCCATCTTAGAGAAGCTTTACTCCAAGTCATGAGTTAAAGCAACTCGACAAGATGTGAATACATCAAGATGCTTAAACGAAAAATGGCAACCCCAGTTTGAGCTTAAACGATGAGTATGACCTATGATCAAGTGATCTCACTTGACTCCTAATTCAACATACTCTAACATAGGTGACTTTGTCACCGACCATCTCTAGATGAAGTTCTCTTGTGTTCTGTTCTGAGTTTTTGCATTTTTCCCATGCATATGTGTTTCCCCTTTCAAAAAAACTTCATCTAGATTTCTTTCAGTTTGCTTTGCATTTTCTGCATTCCAATTCATTGCAAATCTTTCAGTAAATTCCTTGCAAATCTTTGTGAGATCTTATTAGTCAAGTGAGCTGAGGTGACAAGTGTTTTCTCTGCGATGAACTCGGTTACACCGATTTGTTATTTTCGGTCCAACCGAAAACTTTCGGTACCAACGAAGCATACCACTCGGTGCCACCTATTTCACAACAGGAAAAATAGTTTGCCACTTATTTTGTGTTTCTTTTGATCCAGCTCCACTCAATGAATCTTGTCCTCTACAAGCATCACATTTTTATCATTGTTTTAGGTTGTGAATCAAGGATCAAACCCATTCATGACAAATTCCAGCGGGGGAGAGAGAGCTAAAAAATTTCTTATCAAGCCCTTCTTGGAAATTGATGTCAAAGGGGGAGAGAGAGATCACATCAAAGCTTATCACTTAGAGAGATCACATCAGAGAAGGAGAGAGATCCTTCAGGGGGAGAGAGATCTCCAGGGGGGAGAATACTAGATAAAAGTATTTCTCAAGGATCCCAGATGGTTGGTGTTCAAGAGGAGAGATGCCACATGTCTTCTTGAGGGGAAAGACATGTTGATATGTGCTTATCTGCATTAGCTTGCATTAGCTCTGTTCATTTATATCTTTCAACTCTGATTTTCTGTTCCCTACCTTCTCCCAGTATCCCATGCTAGATTCAGGGGGAGCGAGACATCTAAGGGAAAGAAATCATCTAAATTCATTGCATATCTTTACTCTTGGGGACATGTCAAATCCAATGTAGTACTTAGTACTCACTCTTTACATGTCATCCCAGTCTTGGTATTCTTGTGGTTTCTTTTGTTTGCTCTGGCTAGTAGGTGCATCTATGTTATCTAACCTTGTTTACGCAGTTCATTCCATCCTAAGCCAACTCAAGACTACAAGGTAAGTATATGCATCACAATCATGTGTATGAGGAATTCTTGCTGATGTACATACTGTTTGCAAGAAGGACTCATGGGCATGAAGGTATTTTCTTTAATATTCTTTGATGCGATGCATATGGCCAAGATACATGTAACACATTGCCTACTCTATCATGGTTATGCTATCACATGCTTCTATATTCTATATTCACATGATTGCATACATGTAGGGGGAGCCTATGCCTGTTACATGTCTTTCCAAAGCTTTACTTGCTATTCTTTATATCCTTATCTAAAGCTTTGATGTATGTTGTCATCAATTACCAAAAGGGAGATTGAAAGCACAAGTGCTCCCTAGGTGGTTTTGGTAATTAATGTCAACATATCTCTTGTTGGACTAACACTTTTATCTAGTATGTTTTAGATAAGTTCAACAATGGAGTGGCATGGACTAAAGGATGTGGGAACTCCCTCAAGATGCTAAGGACAAAGGATTGGCTAAAGCTTCAAGCTCAAGACTCTTTGTTTTAAATTTTAGTGATCCAAGATCACATTGAGTCTATAGAAAAGCCAATACTATCAAGGAGGGATGAGGTGTTGCTTAATGATCCTCTTGCTTCATGTGCTTAGTGATATGCTCCAAAACCCTCAGCTACTTTCCCACTTCCACACATATGTCCTAAAACCTAAAGTCAAACTCGGCCCCACTGATTCTTCCTATCCGGCGCCACCGAGTTTGGATGTCTTAGCCACTGCCACAAACCCTAGGCAAATTGGTTCTACCGATAGGGATCTCGGTCTCACCGAGATGGGACTGTAATCTCTCTGTGTATGTCCACTATCAAAATCGGTCTCACCGAGTTTGAGAACCGGTACTACCGAGATTACAATGCAAACTTTCTGGTTAACTCATTACCAAAACCGGTCCCACCGAGTTTGAGTAATCGGTCCAACCGAGTTTGCCTAACCAACTCTCTGGTTAGCTAATTACCAAAATCGGTCTCACCGAGTTTGTGTAATCGGTCTCACCGAGATTACGTTATGCCCTAACCCTAACCATATCAGTCCCACCGAGATGCATGTTAGTCCCACCGAAAACCCTAACGGTCACTAGGTTTACTAAAATCGGTCTGACCGAGTTTGTTGATTCGGTCCCACCGAGATCGATGAAATTGTGTGTAGCAGTTAGATTTTGTGTGGAGGCTATATATACCCTCCACCTCCTCTTCATTCGTGGAGAGATCCATCAGACTAAACCTACACTTCCAACTTACCATTTCGAGAGAGAACCACCTACTCATGTGTTGAGGCCAAGATATTCCATTCCTACCATATGAATCTTGATCTCTAGCCTTCCCCAAGTTGCTTTCCACTCAAATCTTCTTTCCACCAGATTCAAATCCTATGAGAGAGAGAGTTGAGTGTTGGGGAGACTATCATTTGAAGCACAAGAGCAAGGAGTTCATCATCAACACACCATTTTTACTTCTTGGAGAGTGGTGTCTCCTAGATTGGCTAGGTGTCACTTGGGAGCCTCAGACAAGATTGTGGAGTTGAACCAAGGAGTTTGTAAGGGCAAGGAGATCGCCTACTTCGTGAAGATCTACCGCTAGTGAGGCAAGTCCTTCGTGGGCGGCGGCCATGGTGGGATAGACAAGGTTGCTACTTCGTGGACCCTTCGTGGGTGGAGCCCTCCGTGGACTCGCGCAACCGTTACCCTACGTGGGTTGAAGTCTCCACCAACGTGGAAGTACGATAGCACCGCCTATCGGAACCACGCCAAAAATATCCGTGTCTCCAATTGCGTTTCAATCCTCCAAACCCTTCCCTTTACTTTCTTGCAAGTTGCATGCTTTACTTTCCGCTGCTCATATACTCATTGCATGCTTGCTTGTTATGTATTGAAAAAGTTAAACTTGTGCCTAAACTCCACTTAAACTTTAATAAGGTTAAAAATTGCAACTTTGGTACTTAGTGTCTAATCACCCCCCCCCCCCCCCTGTAGACACCTCTTCTCAAGATCCTACAGGTGTTCCTCCGGGTCAACACGCACAACAGACATCGCGCCATGGACCACCATAAGCTCCTGGCAGGGGGGATTGGAGGCACGAGGATGTTTTGCAGGCGCCATTTAAGAAATTAGGCCGGGGACGTGATAGAGATCGGTGGGTTACCTGACTGGATCCGAGCAGAACGTAGATGTGGTCGAAGCTGTGGTTGCAGCGGCGGCGGTTTGAGATGCCGGTAGGGGGAGGCGCGAGGGAGGGGGGATACTAAGGGGAAGGGGAGTGGTTGGAGGAATAAATTCTGAAATCACGCGCCTAATGAAAATTTCGGTGCGAAACTTGAAACTTGGGCGGGGGAAACTCACAACGCAGATGAAGCACGTAAAATACTTGTGTGCGAGAAAAAAGAAAGTTGGTAGATCCCGTCTCCTAAAAAATGTACACATGTACTTGATTTTTTCCGTCAATGGTACGCCTGGTTTATTAGGAAACATCGCACAGGTAACTGACTTATTGGTCATTAACGCAAAAAACGCAGACGGGTATGGCATAGAAACCGTGTGTTTTGTGATCTTATAATGATTAACGCAAAAAAAACTCGGGCACACATGCTAATCAATGCTCAAAGCCCTCAATGGTTACTCTTACCGACATTGTACGTTAATACTACAAACTTAAAGTACTACTAGTAATTTGCTCTAATACTACAAACTTAAACTACTTCTCACATGCTGCCCTTGGGGCATCTTGGCGAACGCCGGCGTTCTCCTTCCTGGCCTTGTAGGCGGCAGCCCACCGTGCTTTGATCTCCGCCAAGCTCTCCTCACCATGGCGTGCGGCCTATTTTTTCTTGCGGCGGCGGGACTCTCTTTTCTTGACTGCTTTCTTCCTTTTCCGCTCCTTCTGTGCGGCTTTGGCCGCCTCTAGATCCACCACCCATTTGCCCATAGCAGCCTCAAAGTCCAGCCATGTAACTGTCTGGCCGCCGGCGGCGATGAACTCGGCGTGGCGAGATGCCATTGCTTCCTTACCATGTGTGCGGTCGCGGGCGGTGAGGAACACGGTGTGGCGGGATGCCATCGTTTCCTTACCAGTTACTGTGCGCCGCGGTGCCATGGACGACGCCTGGAGAGAGCTCTGGGACGGAGGGGCCGGGCAGCCATACAGTGCGGTGGTATTCAAGAGCTCAACGACAAACGACAACAGAAATTTGGCTTCCCTTACAATTTTGCTCGTTCATTATCGCACACGATTCATCTTCGTCGCTTCCGGAAACAGTGTGCGTTGAGCCTATTGTGTGTTGCGTTATGATTGGCCGGAACCCCAGCCACACGGATCGTGCGTGTGCATCATAGGATGGGCTGCGATCGAACGGCAATCCACGTCCCTCACATCACACCCGTGCACATGTGGCTGGATTGGATTTATATGCGCAAAATGCCTAGAAAATGCACATAATCCCCTAAATATGGTAAATGAACCCAGAAAAATGCCAAATTTGAACATGGTGATTTGCAGGGTGTATGTTCGTCGTAGAAAAAACCGACAGGGCAAAGAACAAAGAAAATTTGGATTCCCCTTCAATCTTGGGGACTTCCCTCTCGAAAGCATGGAACTTCCTCGGTGATGGTTCGATTTATGAAGGGCGTGCATGACGACATAAGCCAAACCTTCTCAAATTTTTACCAGGGCATGGTGAGGTCATACCATGGCACCATGCCGGGCGTCATGTTTTTTAAGCACTTATTTCATTTTTTCTATAGTTGAAAACCCAACAAACAAACATTTGTGGTTGACTATTGCCACACATTTCATCAAAATATTTGTCCATTATTCCTTGTAAAAGGCATGAGAATTTACTAAATGGCACGAGCATGGTTTTCCAGGCCATTCTTGTGGACCCTTTCATGCACCGATTGTTTGAACTTGAATTATGTGCATTAATGCCTAGGAAATGCACATAATCCCCTAAATATGGCAAATGAACCCGGAAAAGTGCCAAATTTGAACACGGTGATTTGCAGGTTGTATGTTCATCATAGAAAAAACTCGTGGACAAAGGACAAAGGAAATTTGGACCCCCCCCCCCTTCAATATTGGTGATTTCCCCCTCAAAACCATGAAACTTCCTCGGTGATGGTTCGTTTTATGGAAGGCGTGCATGACGGCATTTTTACCAGGGCACGGTGAGGTCATACCATGGCACCACACCAGGCGTCATGTTTTCCAAGCATGTATTTCATTTTTGTATTAGTTGTTAACCCGATGGCAACGCATTTATGGTTGACTATTGCCACACATTTCCTTGAAAGATCTGCCCGTTCCTTGTAAAAGGCATGAGAATGTACTAAATAGCACGAGCATGGTTTTCCAGACCGTTCTTGTGCACCTTTTCATGCACCGATTGTTCCAATTTGAATTATGTGCATAATTAATGCCTAGAAAATGCACATAATCCCCTAAATATGGTAAATGAGTTCGGAAAAATGTCAAATTTCAACACGTTGCATTTGAGGCGGTATGTTGATTGTTGGAAAAAAACTGAATGACAAACTAGGACGGAAATTTGGATTCCCCTTCAATCTTGGTGATTTCCCTCTCGAAAGCATTGAACTTCCTCGGTGATGGTTCGATTTATGAAGGGCGTGCATGACGACATTAATCAAACCTTCTCAGCTTTTAACCAAGGCACGGTGAGGCCATACCATGGCACCATGCCAGCTGTCATGTTTTTCAAGCACATATTCATTGTTCTATAGTTGATAACCCAGTAAATGACGCGTTTGTGATTGACTATTGCCACGCATTCCATTGAAATCTCTGCCCATTCCTTGTAAAAGGCTTGAGAAATTACTAAATACCACGAGTATGGTTTTTCCAGACCGTTCTTGTGCACCCTTTCATGCACCGATTGTTTGAATTTGAATTATGTGCATTAATGCCTACAAAATGCACATAATCCCCTAAATATTGTAAATGAACCCGGAAAAGTGTCAAATTTGAACACGGTGATTAGTAGGGTTTATGTTCATCGTAGAAAGAAACTCATGGATGAAGGACAAAGGAAATTTGGATTCCCATTCAATCTCGGTGATTTACTATCGCACACGATTCATCTCTGTCGCCTCTGCGAACCATGTTGTTCACTCAGACATGCAAAAGGAAAAAAGAAAACCCTCGCCCACTTCGTCCCCACTCACTCGCCGCGGACTCCTCCGCAACTCTGCACCCTAAGCTCAACGGTTGTTGGCGGCGGGCGTAGGTCGTGCTCCAAACGGCACCGGATTTGGCCCCTACCGCCTTCCGCCGCCTATCTGCACTGACATTCTAGACTCTGGTCGACTGGGGTTTTCTGCGGGATTGGGCCGGGGATTTTTCTCACGGATAAGGTAATCAACTTAATTAGCAAAATATTCACTCATCTCTTATCGCAGTCTGTCCGTCGTTGTTAATCAACCGGTGGAAATCGCCGTGGAATCATTTTTGTTCTAGCTGATTCGTGGGTGTTCATTCATGTGTCCACAGTGCGAGCACAAATCGGGCAACTGTGGTCGTGGCCAGTGGGAAACGAAGTTCTATCTCACCATTCCGGATGACTTCACGGAGCACTCGGTATGTTCAATCTCAACCTACCACGGTCGGCATGGCCTAAATTTGTACACATATACCGTCTGTTGCTACACTATCTATATATTTGCATCAAATCTTTGTTACATTATCTATTTTTAATTCTATATTTTTGTAATTTGCTTTCATCCATATATATGGATCTGTTCTATCAGTTACTCCCATAGTTGCATCTTCCTATGTTATTTCAATATATCTAATTTACTATCTTACTTTTCATTTCAAGCAGTACATCCCTTGCTTTGCAAGAACAGGAGTAGAAGGATATCTTGGGCTTTACTTTGCTGATGACTCCAGGATGTCATATTGACAACACAGCATGGATTTACAATGACGGTTAGTGTAAAACTTGATAAAGATGGTCACTCCTATTTTAATGCGGACCTTTGGAGAAAAATGTCTAAGTGTTATGAACTGAAAGCTGGCAATAAAATTCTAGTGCGTGCACCACAACCTGGTCTAATTAACATGGATGTTTACTTCCCCAACGTCATCAGCCGATCAAAGTCTGATCGAGGTTAGTGTCCTTTCAAGTTTCTCCATGCTGGCATATTACTATTTAAGCAACCAATTGATCATTATTTAAGCAACCAATTGTGATATCATATTCTGACTCCGTTCCTAGGCAGTAACAAATTTGATTTACCAATTTATGTGCACTATATATTCTTCTGCCATGTTCTGAATAAATAATATCTTTCCACCTTTTAAGAAGGATATGTTGGATGCATAGTGAACGATCTGTATGTTACTAAGTGTGCCAAATTTCACTGGAAGGACTTGAAACATGTCATAAACTTTGTTGATAATCTGACAGAGATAGCACAGCGTATGAACACTGGATTTTGGATGGGATTAATTAGACCTATGGTGCATAGACTGAACAAGACCAATTGTGTGCACAAAACGCCGGTAAAAAGTCTTATTCTACATGTCAATAGAAATTACCCCCTGTAGCAGTTCCTGGATCGATTTACTGGCGTGGTCGAATTACACTTGTGCCTGCTAATAACGCCAAAGTGATTGCAAGGTATTTCATTTCCCGCAGAAATGGAACCATTAAAATTAACAAGTTCTCGCTTCTCGTGACAATGCATCCATATTGGAAAATAGGAGACACTGTTCTACTCATGCTCTACCAAGGCACAGGAGGGCTCTTCCTTTTCATTGACGAGATGCCGAGTCACCGTGATCAAGCTGCTTCCAGTGGATAGTTGTGGTTGTTGGCCCTCAGCCTCTTAAAATGTGCTAGATGTTACTATATATGTTAAGTATGTAGATATGAACCCTATGGTTGTTGGCCCTTAGCCTCTTAAAATGTGATAGTTGTTACTATGTTAAGTATGTAGATATGGACCAATATGGATGTCAAATCCGTGTTACGAAGATCCTCCTTTTGGCGAATAGTGTAACCACTATATATACGTTACTCAAATGTTGTTACCCAAGTTCATAAATTTTCATGGAAAGTATTAGTATCATACACAGTTCATTGACTTTAAGCGTGTGCCCGATGTCCAGAAGGCATTTGCATATTAACTGTCCATATTGCAAATTCACACACATGTTAACATACTAATCATCGCACACAAGTACTCGCAGACGCATCATGTGCGATACTCCGCCACCACAAGCAACTAGTTTGCATTTTTCAAAGTTTTTTGTACACACAGAATTGCACACGAAGTATCTGCATTGACCATCTGTGTTGTAATTTCTCATTGCAAACAGTTCATCCGAGTCGGCTATTTGCCACGTATCACACACATCTTGTTTACACGACTCATTTGTGTTCTTTTTGCTCATCGCAAACAGTTCATCCATGTGAACTGTATGCCGCATATCACACACATCTTGTTAAGTTGAACCGTTTCTGCTGTGTTCCCTAATCGAAAACAGTTCGTCCGAGTTAACCATATGACGTATATCACACACACATTGATATGGCTGCCCATTTATGTTGTTCTACCTCATCGCAAATAGTTCGAATGGATTAACCTTGTGTCCTGCATCGCACACACATTGTGTTATGGCTGCCCGTTTCTGTTGTTCTTCCTCATCGCAGACAGTTTGAATGGATTAACCGTGTGTCCTGCATTGCACAAGCAACTAAAATCTGAACCGTGTTTGATGGCTCCGCCATTGCAAATGTTTTGCAGCTTTTTTGACGGGTTTTTTACACCACCGTTTGCGATTATTGCATCACACACAGTTTCGGCAAAGGGTCTCTGATCGTAGTGTCGGGTTAGCAGTATCCTAGAGTAGTGGTCAAGCCTCCAAGTAGGTTGTAGCAATGGAGTTTAAGCCGGATCAATAGGGTAGTCACAGCTATGCTCGATGAGCAGGAAGCCCCCATGTGATCTTCAATAAGATAAGCCAATAAAGCAGGATACCCATGTTTGAACCACGCATCATGGCAGCAGGTTTCTCTTTGGCAACCTCTAATTTTTCTGAGAACTCGAACTTGCGAGAGATGGATTCTTTTTTAACCGGAATTTTAAACCGGATATTGAGAGCTTCAAAGCTTTGTGGGTGATAGATTTCCCTTGAATCGGATTTTGAACCGGAATCTTTCCTTATAAACCAGAATTTTTCCTTTGAGCTGGAACTTTCAGATTACTCGACACTTATTTAAGCCGGAAATTGTCTTGATAGCCTTTTGAATTTTCACCAATGTAGTAGTAGCCTTCGGAACCGGGTTATTTTCCCTCCAGTGACCCGGGGTCATGAATTGGCTGAGTCATGCCATTGTAGCCCCCAAGTCTTAAGACGACTCGAGGAGTAGGTTTGAGATTCTACATACTTGACCATGATGTAAACCGCCATATAGTTGAACAGCGGAACGCTGGAATATGTTAAAGCTCGGCAGGTTCTAAATGATCCCGTATGAGTTGATGTAGACCCGACTACGAGAGACGGGCGGTAAAGACAACTGCAGCATCAGAAGCGGCACATACAGATGAGTCGGCCGTGGCGTTGTAAGCCAGTGCAGACGGGCGAGTTAACCCCATCATGTTGATGTAGACTGAGCCGTAGAAACAGTGGTTTGCACATGTGTCCGTCGAGCGTCATGGCATGGTCAGATGCTAGCGCATGATAATAGTGGCGTGAGCTATACATCCATGACACGACCATCGCTCTTGCAATGAACAATTGTCCTGCATAAACAATATTGCAGACCAAGGCAAAGATAAACTGTTTTTTGACAGAAACAACATGTGCTAATAAAACAAACTTGGATGAATATCACCTGGCATTTTTGTCGGATGATACTGACGATGCAAACCAAGTTTAGATAGCCAGACCAAACAGGCATCAAGGTTTGTGCTTATTGCCTCTATTGAATTGTCGGCTCTTCGGCGTGTTTGAAGTAGATTGTACCAGTAGAATGTACTGCGGGGGCGGTGGTCCACACACCTGACCATCGTGTGTGCCTGCTCGCCGGGAAGCTTTACTGACACTGACGCGGCGACTCATACGTTGATCTAAATCCAAACAACAGGAGCGATGAGATTAAGGGAACAACTCACTAGCTAGGACCAGTGCTCATTTTTATGTTTGGCATAATGGCCTTTGAACCAATCATGTGTACATGCACTTCTCCTCCATCTGAATGTTCCAATGGAAAGAAAATCATACTTGGCTAGTACTCCATGTGTTCTAGTATATAGCAGGCGTAGCTTCACGCACAAATACCAATCAGTGACCATCTACCTGCACATCTCGTATCATTACCCTATACCTGCAAGGCTTCCTGTTGCTTCACTTCCTTGTTGTATCCATTATCTTTTTAGGTAAGTGTTTGCAGGCAGAAAGTGTGGCAGTGCTTGGAAGCATGGGCGACTCAGCTAGGCCACGGGCAGCGGTTTGTAGGTAGTCGAACACGGCCACCACACAGTTTGAAATTGCAACCAAAGTTCTGAACTGTCTTGACTTGGCAACTTGCAGCGCGGTCGTCGGGTACCTCGGTGTGGTACAGAGCCATCTTTGGGGCATACGTTGCTGCTGTTGCAGGAGGCGCACGGCCGGAGTTGGCAGCATTGCGGCGAGGTGAGGCCGCGCGGTCGGGCAGAGGCAAGGCCGGCTCAATCGCACGCGCGGGTCAAGGTCATGACAGCGGTTCGGCGTAGAACCACAACATAGGCGGAGATGGCGCGTAAGACCCGGACGGTGGCTGTGGAGGTGAAAAGGTCAGGCGACTTCGCGGCTTGCCATAGAAACAGCGCGACAGAGGAGTCCACTTGGCGGCGTCTTGCAGCAACACAGCAAAGGCTCGGACGATGGCTCATGGCGGACCCGTTGAGGGGAGATTGGAATGATGCTGAAGCATCATGTAGTGGAAACGGCTCAGCAGCGCAGCTGGACGACGGCGGAGGCGGTAGGCGCTCGAGATAAGGCCTGGCGGCTCTCAGCTGCAAACGAGGTCGTCCTGATGCCGCAGGGGCGAGATGAGGCTGCTGGATTCCGGTGGTGGCTTGACGCAGTGGAAGGCTGCGGCGGGCGACGATTTGAGGTGGCGGAGGACCATGGCGGGTCGAGGCGGCGGCAGGCCAGCGAAGGCGATACGACGGCCGGGTCGTGGCCACTCGTGGTAGAGGCAGAGGCGGCCCTCCACAACGGCTCGGATTCAGGAAGATCCAGAGGCGCGGGGCGGCTCTCTGCGGCGGCTCGCAGGCCCCCTGCAAGGCAGAGGCAAAGCAAGGCAAAGAGGACGGTGGCGACTCAGGTCGGATCCCAGGCGGGCGCGCAGTCGACGAGTTTGAGTGTGCTTCGCTGGATCCCTCTTCTTTGGTATTCATGTGCTAAACCCCTGTAGTAATTTTTCCTTTCTTAATTCTTGAATTAACTTCCTGGTAGATTCCCTGTACGATCCGGCTTCAGGTAACGGTCTCGGCGACTCCTGTACGCGGTGGAATTTGATGATTTTTTTTTCATACCGACGAAACCCCCTCTACCCTTAGCTTCTCACGGCGGGGCAGCGGAAAGTGATCCAGCCATGACGAATCGCTTGGTTACGTGTGACAGTGCAAACAGACGCAATCCGGCTCTTCTTCATCTAAAAGTCACGAACTTGTCGAAACCCTGGGGAGGATCCCTCTAAGAACTCAACACCACTGTGCGCGAGCCCCATGGTGGGCGCCAACTGTCGTGGATTTGTCACAGCAGATGTCCTAGTGTGAGGACTTAGTCATGAGGCCAATGCATCTATGTGGTAGCTTGAGAGGGGTTGATCGGGATGAGAGACGTGAGGCGGGTTAACACACAAGACAAGGATTTAGACAGCTTCGGGCCCCGGGAAACATCATCCGGTAATAGGCCAACATGTTGTTTGTGGCTAGGTCTCATTATGCTCATGAGGGAGTCACCGTATAAGTCGGCTCTCCTCTAGTTGTGCCTAGCCCTCGAGATTATCTCTGTCCTTCTTGGGGTGCCCTGCCCCTCCTTATATAAGTTGGAGGGGCGGGTTATATGTGGAGTCCTAATAGGATTAGGACTAGTCTATCTTCTAATACAAGCCGGATACAAGTCCGGGTCTTGATTCCTTGTAAGGGAAATATTCCACATCCCTTTCCTCTTAAGAAGGCCCACCATAACATGAGCCGGCCGTCTGGGCCTTGGGCCTTGTTGTCCGTTTGACCCGTCCACCGGGTCACCTGTGAGTCGCAATGTTCAGGCGGGTTGCCCGTAAACCGCCAAGTCCGGGCGGGTCGCTAGTGAGTCGACAAGCTCTAGCCGGTCATACATCCGGCGGGTTACACCGCGGGGTATATCCCCGACACTGCCGGAGGGGGATTCGATCACGGAGGGCATCTACATCAACCCTATTACCCTTCTGATGAAGCGTGAGTAGTTTACCTCAGACCTACAGGTCCATAGCTAGCTTCTTATCTCTCTTTGATTCTCAATACCATGTTCTCCTCAATGTTCTTGGAGATCTATCCGATGTAATCTTCTTTTGCAGTGTGTTTGTCGAGATCCTTCGAATCGTGGATTATGATCAGCTTATCTATGAATATTATTTGAATCTTCTCTGAATTCTTATATACATGATTTGATATCTTTGTAATTCTCTTCGAACTATTGGTTTAGTTTGGCCAACTAGATTGGTTTTTCTTGCAATGGGAGAAGTGTTTAGCTTTGGGTTCAATCTTGTGATGTCCTCTTCCAGTGATAGTAGGGGCAGCGAGGCACATATTGTATTGTTGCCATCGAGGATAAAAAATGGGGTTTAGATCATATTGCTTGAGTTTATTCCTCTACATCATGTCATCTTACTTAAAGTGCTACTTTGTTCTTCATGAACTTAATACTCTATATGCAGGCAGGAGTCGGTCGATGTGTGGAGTAATAGTAGTAGATGCAGGCAGGAGTCGGTCTACTTGACAGGGACGTGATGCCTATATTACATAATCCTTGCCTTGGATATCATCATAACTTTGCGCTTTTCTATCAATTGCTCGACAGTTATTTGTTCACCCACCGTTTTATTTGCCTTTAAGAGAGAAACCTGTAGTGAAACCTATGGCCCCCGGTTCTATTTTCCATCATATTAGCTTCAGATCTACTATTTTGCAATCTTTACTTTCAGATCTGTACAACAAAAAACCCAAAAATATTTTATCTTTTGTTTAGTTTTATTTATCTATCTCTATCAGATCTCACCTTTGCAAGTGACCGTGAAGGGATTGACAACCCCTTTATCGTGTTGGGTGCAAGTGTTTGATTGTTTGTGCAGGTAGGTGATTTGTGCGTTCTTCTCCTACTGGATTGATACCTTGGTTCTCAAACTAAGGGAAATACTTATCTCTACTTTGCTGCATCACCCTTTCCTCTTCAATGGAAAAACCAACGCAAGCTCAAGAAGTACCAGGTACTCTCTCACGTCCATAAACATATGGATTTTTTGAAAAGTCAAACCTCAGAAAAGTTTGACCAGGTATATGTGGAGAAAAACATTTACATCTGGAACGATCATTAGATTCATCACAACATGTACTTACTTCATACTATCATTTATCTTTGGTATTGTAGATATAAGTAATTTCTTTATAAACTTGGTCAAAGTTTCAAAAGTTTGACTTTAAAAAAATATAGGCACTACATTATCGAACGGAGGGAGTAGCTCTTTCTCTCTCTCTCTACTATCTCTCACGGGCCTCCCCTCTCACTCGAACTCTCTATACCGAGGGATTATACGGTCACTGTATCAGCATATAGCTCCGTATATTGTTTAGTTGACCGGTTAACCAGTCCACATGCTGCCTTGTCAGCTCGTGTTCTCTATCTTTGTGTGCTGGCCCATGTGGCAGTGGGTGAAAATAAGTAAACTAGAGGCCCATCTGACACACGATGAAGTAAACAAAGTTGAAACCACTCGCGGTAGCACCCCACACTCTAGTAAATTGATGGCACACTTCTTCCGCGTGAAGGACGACTCACAAGACACTTCACCATCACATGGCAGCGGCATGCACACAAGGACGCACTCGCGCACACCCAGCACACAATACACACTAGCACACGTGTACACCGGCGTCGCCGCTGGCTGAGATCGATGGCGAGGCAGCCAACAAGCGGAGGCGGCTCGAGCCAAAACCGCATCCGGCGAGCCTGGACTACATCAGCAGCATCCCCGACGACATGTTTCTCGTCATCATCGGCCTCCTCCCCACCAAATCTGTTGTGTGGACCACCCTGCTCTCCCGGCGGTGGCGTCCCCTCTGGCGCCCCCCCCCCCCCCTCAACCTCACCGTTGACAGCTGCCTCTATGACGGGGATTGCAAACGCATGGCCGCAGCCAAGATCCTTTCATCGCACCCAGGGCTAGCCAGACGCCTTGACATCTGCATGTTCAGTACAAACTGCAAGGTCCAAGCCAAGTTCGATGAGTGGTTCTTATCCCCTGCCCTAGATCAGCTCAGGGAGCTCAGGTTTAAAGCTGGACGATGTCACTCTCTGCCGCCGTCCGCGCTCTGCCTCACGCCAACGCTGCATCGCACCAGCTTCAGCTCCTGCTATTTTCCCCAGATTAATGCCGTGCCCGCCCTTCTTCTCCCTCAACTCAAGCAGCTCGACCTCTTTGATGTTGGCATCTCGAAGAAGGCTATGGATCACCTGCTCCGCAGCTGTACTTCGCTCGAGTACCTTCATCTTCGGCAGACCCACGGGTTCATTAGCCTCCACATCGCCTCGACGAATCTCCGATGGATTTATGTGTCTTGCTGGTCCCACAGCAAGACATCAATTGGGAAGAGATCACTCCAGCCGTTCCACGTTATGGTCATTGAGAATGCGCCTTTCCTTGGGAGATTGCTTGTATCTGATCTAGAAGGTCCAACAAAAATCAGGGTCATTAACGCGCCGAAATTGACAGCGATGGTGTACCCGTCTGCCAAATTCTCCGAACTCTTTATTGGATTCGTAATCGTTCAGGTACAACACTCATCTTCTTCTCAGTCTTCTTGAAATTCACATTTTTTAATTTCTTCTTGATGTATTTACGACTGTCATCCAGAAAATGATTCCCACAAGCTTGACCCAGTCTGTGCGCACAGTGAAGATCTTGACAATAAAATCTATCGGCCCCAATCTGGATCAAGTTGCTGGATTCCTTACATGCTTTCCGTGCACGGAGAAGCTACTCATCAAGGTGAAACTTCTTTCCTATTAGTAAACGTAATCACAACGTAGCTCAATTTTTCTGTAATTTTCCCAAATTATGATGACAAGTGTAGTGTTCAAAACTGCATCTATGCACTGCACCGAAAGAAATGTTTTTAGTATTTTTTTCTCACGTGATCACCTGCATCATTTTGTTGTTGTACTACTAGTAGCCTAGGCCAGTCATAGTGGCAAGTAACTTAGACTAGTAACTCTATGGTTAGCCTAAGAGCAAGTACTACCTCCGTCCTGGTTTACTCTTCGTATTTTGTAGTATCAAAATTTGACCATAGATTTAACTGACAAAATGTTAATGCATGTCACTAAAAATTATATTGTTGGATTCGTATTTGAACATAATTTCAAATGGTATAATTTTTTGTGACATGGATTGGCAGTTTCTTAGGTACATCTATGGTCAAAATTTTACACTAAATACGAGGTAGTACAAAAGTGGGCTATAACGCCCATCCACTATGTAGGCCAAACACGTGCCAAATTCACTTGTGATGCATTTGGCATCGATGCCCCTCCATTGCTCACCTGGTGCCCCAATCTGGATCACCTACTTTGCTTCGGTGCCAAATTAACTCATGCAATGAGGAAAAAACTTGTGTGGGAGAGGGAGAGGACTAAGGCAATAAAAACACTTGTTTGGGAGAGGGAGAGGCTGGTGTAGTTGGTTTGATTGATTTGTTTATACATGTGGGTCTGTGTGCACAGCGGTGCCAACTCTCTCACATCGCTAGAGCGGTGCCAAAATCTTATGATTTGACATCGATGCGTATTATGTAGCATATTTTTGAGAAATATGGCATCGGCCACATAGTGGAAGGCAACAAATGCCCAAGCTCTTCATGTGCTCCTAGGTAAATGAGAGGAAAGAGAAAGAGAGAGAGAGATTGAAAAAATATCATTAGCCTTAGAGCCAACCCTATAGCCAACCATATCATATGAGTGAATGATATTGGTACCTCTTGATGACACGGCAATCTTATACAGCCAGCAGCTCTAATATGTTCTCTTCTTTTGCAAATAAAAAAAGACCCGAAAGTGAAAAATGTGCTACACTATAACAATCGCATCGAATGCCTTTATCTCCATCTTACAAAAATTGATTTGATAAACTACTGAGGCAGCACATCTGAGATTAAATTGGCCAGGTTCTTTGTTTTGGAGGCAAGTGTGCTCAAGATAATGAGGTTTGGCGTTCTCTGGTGCAACAATGAATGGCGTGCTGATCACCGCAAGCGTCTAAGCCTAAATGACAAAGTCTCCGCATAAATTGAATTTGTTTTTGAAACATCAATTCGCCAGAGACTCAAAATTTTATTTGCCCATTAGTGACTTGTCAGGGCGGTGGATTTTAGTTTGTACGATAATGATGCATCCACCTAAAGTAATGAAAGTTCTTACGTAAACTTCCTAATAATTCCCTCTTCGTAGGTGTAGCATTTACTCCTAGCATTTGTAATATCAGTTTCAAACTTGTAATATTACGACTATCTAGCACAAGCTAGTACTATGTTACGATAAATGTTCGCGTGCATAGGTGCATCCATGATATACCCATTACTCGAGTACAATATTTATTATTACCAGCAAGAGGCCCATGCGTTGCAAAGAACATCAAGATGCATTTATACGAGCTTTTTATCTTGTGGGAGACGAATATGAATGAGGGAAGGCCTTATCTGCAAATGTGGAGAGAGGTGCGGGTATCTTTTTGGAAAATTGCCAGAGTTTTCTTTCTATCCGTCAGATATAGAGGGACGGTCTATATTGCAGGATGGGAGGCACACCATCATCACCAACTCGGTTTTTTATAAGAACTAGCAAGATGCCCGTGTGTTGCACGGAACATCAAGAAGCATTTGTATAAATAGTTTATCTTGTGGGAGAAAAGGATGAACGGGGGAAGGCCTTATTTGCAAATGCATGTGGAGAGGGTGTGGGTATCTTTTTGCAAAATTGTCATAGTTTCCTTCCTATCCGTCAGAAATAAATCGGACGGCCTATATTGCAGGATATCAAGCACAACATCATCACCAACTCGGTTTTTTATAAGAGTAGAAAAAGTTTCTCTATTTCTCTATACTACTCCTATAAAAACTTGAGGGCTCCTTTGATTCAAGGGAATTCTATAGGATTTTTGGAGGATTGAAATCCTTTGAAATTTTTTCCTACATTTGTCCTTTGATTCATAGGATTGATTCCCATAGGAATTTTTCCAATGGAATCTTTTGTACTACATTTTCATAAGAAATCTAACATCCACTCTAACATCTTTTTACAATTCCTTTGCTTTTCCCGTGAAATCAAATGCTCCTTGCTAATCCTATAGGATTCAAGTGGGCATGACACTCCAATCCTGTACTTTTCCTATTCCTATGTTTTCAAAATCCTGCGAATCAAAGAGGTCCTGAGTTGGTGATGATCGTGTGCCTGCCATCTTTCACCAATAGTCGTTGGATCTAGATCTGACGCGTACAAAGCAAACTGCTGCAGTTTTGCAAAAAGATGCCCACACTTGTTCCCTATTTACACACAACTCCTTGTCTCTCACAATCAGCCTTATCTCTTCCCCACCACATCTAGAAGGCCATGGAACAATCTGGCGCGATGGTCGGTGTCGGCGTTGTCCACCCCCAACCTTGGTTTTCCGTGCAATGCACGGGCATCTTACTCGTATAAGAAAAGAGTAGAGATACTCGTGGCAACGCACGTCGAACACAGCTAGATGTAAGCATGCTAGCTCTACAACCATGATGATAGTGACTGCACACGGTGAGGCTGACTTTGGTATGCCAAACACGGCGCCTACACTCAGGTGTCATCTTTGGCGCAGGGTCTTGTCACTTCACTGTGAGGAGCAGCACATAATAATTTGACCAACGGGTAGTACAGTACTACTACAATGGTAGTACTACTACTAGTACTAGCACCACCGTCTAGATTTAGTAGTAATACCACGTCCGTCTGGATTTAGTATTTGACTAGCAATATCTAGTAATGCATGTCACAAAAAATATACTACTCCCTCTGTAAATAAATACATTGAGTATTGTTTTATTCGGTTTTGAACATAGTTCTTGCTGATATTATACACTATCCCTTCCGGTACATGGCTCAAATCTAAAATCTCATCAATCAGACTACTATTGTACTCACCGAGCAGTCAGCTTGGTAAGCTACCAACAAAAAAATTGCAATCAAAGACTACTATTGTACTCCCTCCATACTGGTGCGTTAGTCACGTTTCGAAAACCAAATAATCACAAAACTTTTAGGCGCGGTGCATTAAATACCCACCTCGTTCCCTATTTTTGCCACGAAAAAAGAAATCACCCAATAGGAGACGTGGGGTGCGTATGCATTCAATGACTTGAGACTGCTTAGCACAACATGTAGTGCTCAATTCTCTTTATGCAATGACATTAATTACAAAATACTACTCTTCCCTCCATCCTGGTTTATTGGTCCCCTTAGTATTTTGTGCCAAATTTTGACCATAGATTTAACTAAAATAATAATAATGCATGTCACCAAAAATTGTATCATTGGATTCGTATTTGAACATAGTTTCCAATGATATTATTTTTGGTTACATGCATTAACATTTTATTAGTTAAATCAAAGGTCAAAACTTGGCGCAAAATGCAAAGGGGACCAATAAACCAGTAAACATCAAAGTTCTCTCGTTCTACCCCAAGTTGGTCTTGGTGAGCTGACTATGCTGCACCGGCACGGAGAGAGGGCGGGGAGGGACGAGGAGTAGATGGCCAACACACACGTGAATGCAACGCAGTCTGCACTTCTCATATAAAGGCTCCCCGCCAGTCTAATCTACGAAATCCTATGCACCTACGTACCCTAACCAAGGGCAAGAGTGGTCACTCCAATCGTAAGATCAGTTGACTAGAAGCTAGACCCATGGAGGCGATGAGCGCGAGCATCAGCCGGCTCTGCCAGATGGTCCATGACGACAGCCTGTGGCCCGGCACCGAGGAACGTCTCTAGGTCGTGCTTGAGGCCGCCAGGGCTAGAGGCCTCTTCGATGATAGATTTGTCTCCTTGTTCGACGAGGTCCTCGTCGGCTTCCTCAACAAGTTCACTGTCATCAAGAAGCTTGCGGACGACCTTAATGTATGCCTCTAGCCTACGCACACAAGCTCTGCGATGCCCGCCACCCTCAACGGCCTCTATGGTGACAACCTCTTCGACGCACATGGTGGCCCTGCGACTGCCCGTCGTCGCGTTGAAGAATGTCCACCTCGAGGTCGCGCTCACCATGCATCGCCTGGCGCCGCAAGACACCATCGACATAATCACCCATGTCTACGCGCAAATCGTCCACAAGGACTACTATGTGCAAGAGGAGGACGATATGACGCTGGCCTTCTTGGACCGCAGGGCAACCTTGGACGGCATTTTCAGAAGCATGTTGAGCTCGCCGCCAACGCCGCCGCTCCTCACACGTGGGTTGCTGACCCGGCGCACTAGGGCGCGAGGATGTCGTTGATGGATCCATATGTATCTTTATCTTTCTGTCAATTCCATGTAGTAGTATATTGTACTAGTAATTATCTTACCTTTCGCATCAACTTCATAATTTTCATACGTACTCCATGCATGAACAGTGCCAGAACCAAACTTCTCATTACACTAGGAAAATCGTTATTTCTATCTATCGGTCGCGCCATGGAGCAGAGCCAAATTTTACAAGTTACAAGTTCAAAAGTAAAAGCCTGCCGTGTTCGCGTCGCACCCCCACACGGTTGGTCCGGCACGCCACTCAAGGGGGAATGCGAGTTGTGTTGCATTTTCACTTACAAGTGGGACCGCAGTTGAGCAAACCAACTATCGGCAAACCCCCACCCCGCCCACCGGGCGATTGCTAAGTTAGAGAAAACAGGAGGGAGAAGAGATAGCTATAGCACGGACTCCAAGAAAATTGGTGTCGGATGGGACTCGTGTGGGTGGCGTGTGCCGTACTGCTAGACGTGAATGCTAGTTATGGCCCATGACCCCACTATATTGAGGTGCTGGTTACATAGAGAAAACACATTATCTCTCCAGGAGTACGGTACACCACTGGTACTACTCACATTGTCGCGAAATTTCCTGCAGTTCGTGCTCAACCCTAATCTCTCTCTCTTCTCAGCCAGTAGACGCACAGAGTGTGCCCATTGTATTTTTGCTCACATGTGGTCCCACATCTCAGTGAAAATGCAAGACGACCCACTGAACCTACACATCTTTCACCTCGACGTGCTGGTGATGAAAAACAAATCCAATAAAGATCTTCGGTGGCCATTTTTGGAGTTACTCAAGAGTAAGATTCTATTTACAGTTTAACCCAAGATGCACATCACGTGGCTTCAACTAGCACTCCATTTTCTTGCATGACACGACCTGGATGCTGGATGTCCCATGTGTCGACAAAAGGAGGAAGAACTCGACCAAATCTACTCCACATTAGACCGGAGGAGTAGGAAGCACAGCAAGCCACGTGCCTACATCATACGTATTGTACAAGCCCACCTCATGCTATCACCATATTTCTCGGCCTCTGTGCGACACCTAGCTCTAGTTGATGGTATACTACTACTACTAGGACTAACTATTGTACTAGCATACTATTAGGTTGGCTCTATGTGATGTGGCAACTTCATATAACCGGATGTTGGCTATACTACTACGGTACTCACACTCCAAGAAGTGGCTCAAAACCATTCATAAATTGAGTTTATCACATGCATATGCAAATGTACCATTCATTACATACAACAAGTCATCAACACACAACGACAACGAGGATACATGTTGGATTATAGATTATTTCCAACAAAACATTCTAGTAAATACTAAAGTTTTTATCACACAACAAATAACAAGAAATGAAATGAACTTCAGCTCAACCAATCCCCGGCGTTGGAAACGCTTGCCTTGAACCATAAGTAAGCATCTGGGAAGGGCGAGCTATTGTTAATATCGAGACAAACGCAGGACTCATCATCCAGGCTGAAGCGGCCTATATCAGGACGCCTATTGTGATAGCCAGGGTAGGGAACCATAGCAATGCCCGATGTATAGATATAGTTGCTTCTCATAAATGGTAGTAACATTGTGCCAACAGCAGCTGGATCGCCTTTCACCATCATTGGATAGTTCAGTCCAAGGAAGAGCGAGTTTTCTCCAATACTATCAATATTGAACCAGGGAGAAGGTGCTGGCTCTAGCACACTAGTATCCATCCTGAATACCCTGCACAGATGTTGGAATAGGTCCGGAGAGTATGACCATGGGAGACAACATCTGCTTCCTTAGTAACATCAGCAGTGCCCTATATACAGACAAGAAGAGGTGATCCATTGGAATAAGTTGCCAGGCGCCACTGAGTATGTAGGTCCTACTCGTGATCATCACCATCGTCATCTCCCCCTTGGTTATAAACTTTTTCAAGTACAGGTGGTGGAATGTTCACAGGACCTTGGAAACACAAGAAGGTTAATTAGTACGGGGATACTAACTCGCATGCATGTGGATGAAACAATTCTAATTACGGTGGAAGACAAACATACCGAAACAATAAGGATTCCATGCAAAAACAGTGCCGCAAGTGGTGGCAGCAAACACAAGACGCTCGTATTGAATTGCATCACAGTACTCATCCATGTACAGAAATTGATCTTTGAGCAATATCCATCGAGGTGTGGAAGTAAGGACGGCAACAAGCTTGTCGAACATAGCAACAACATCATAGTTCATGTAATCCCAAGAGCGGTTGGGAACTCGTAAAATTGCTATCTTCCATAGAAGACAGTCACCATGATCGTATTTGAACGTATGTAGATCATCTATGTGCTCAACCTTAGGGCACTCTGAGATTTTTGGAAGTGGAACCCGATGACGAATGTACACATTCACAAGTTCCAACTCATAGTTGTGCCCAATATAAACAATCCAATCTCCATTTGCGCCTGCCCAGGACTTACCCTTAATCGATGGTATCTTAACATCACACGTATCATTATCAAGAGGCATCAACTTGCACAAGGTGAGGCTTCCGTCGTCCGCGCGCCAGCAAGAAGGGTCATGGCGAAGAAGATATGGGAGATCAAACCGCTCCTGGACCCTTGGGTTCTTTGTAATGATGTTATTTGTTGAGTCGAGAATGGTCTTGGACGAACCTGCCATGCTAGCCAAGGTGATGACGTTGCACCGACCAATGAGTTCCTCCACCACGTCATCTTTCAGATCAGGGCAAGAATAACAGGGTCGTTTCCAGCCTGTTCCCTCCATGGAGAGGATGATCGAACAATGGCAGAAGGAAGGGTGAAGGCAAATGGAGGGAGGAAGAGCGTGCGACAGCAGTTCCAAATCGAGAGGGAAAGGCGAAGAGGCGGTGGACGGTTGCCACGGTACAGGAAGAGGCACCCTGGCCTACATAGACGTCCATTCGGAAATTGTATAGAAGGGCTCGCTGTCGTCTTGCTAACATGTTGGAACGGGACCACATGTCCACAAAACATGGTGTGTCATTTCTCGTGCAAAATGCGATCTGGCTGCGTTGGCCCGAGGTGCCGCATTATTTCTCGACCTTATCTTTTTAATGGCGTGCCGTTCAGTTTTGAAGCACGACTAACTGGTATTGTATGTAGAGAAAATATAAACTACTCTACGACTACTCCACCTCTAGTACTAGTATCAACAAAGATATATGGGCTGGAGCTTCAACGCTTTCTTGCTAAGGGCTGTCCACTTGCTTCTCACACTATCACCCTCTCTCCAGATCTAAAAAAGACGGCGGTGCCCCTCTCTCTCCCTCCTCACCGGTGGTCACAGATCCGCCGGGGAAGAAAAGGACGTGCAGCGTTGACGCACTCGTCATCGGCGAGTGAGGTCATGCACTGACGACAGGTCGTCCTCTCATACCTAGCGCCCGCGCGGGATGGCCTCCGTCCCCAAGCTCGCTATTGTAGTGTGTGCGGAGGACGAAGACCACGAGAGAAGCCACTTCCCGCCGACCCTCAGGTATGCTACCTCTTTTCTAACCATACCCTTGTTCTATGGCCCCATCTGCCACGTCGTTGCATGTGGATATTTTTCCACTCCACCATCTCCCCAATTTGCTATCATATGCTCTGCTGGTCACGCAGATGAAAACCTTAATTTGCACTATTAAAGGAAACCCTACTTCATTCAGACTAATCCATGTCTGGGTTGAATAAGGAAAGGAAGGGAGAAAGTATTGTCGAAGAGACTAGATATCGAACCCGCATCTAGGTTGAAAAGGGCAAAATCAGTAGCGAAGGAATGAGTCTCGTGTCTCTTGGTTGAAAAGGGGTGAAAAAGGGTAGAAAGGCATGACAATGCAATAGAGAATGACCAGGTCGATCGGTTTGTTGTCCTCACATAGGAAAAGGGTGGCTAAAGAGAACAAAAATGGGACGTAATCCACATATGCTGCCTGGATATTTGTTGCTCTGGGCAACCATACCTCCCTCACCACTTTATGCGTCCATGGAGGTACATCGTACTGGTGCGCCCACTGTTCGAATGGGCCTCACATGCTCTTATTGCCACTTTTTTGCTGTTAGTATAGCGCCAGTGATAAAGTCAAGCAATGCTACTACTAAAGTGATGCCAATTTAACTAATGTCGCACTCAGTCTAATGTCACCAATAAATTTAAGCAATACCATTTAATGTCACTGGATTATTTCAGGGTTAGTTGTTGACTATGGATGTATTAAAGATTTTCCAGCTAAGGCATTCTAATGCTGTTGCACAGCCAGTATACCAACGAGGAAACTTGTTAATACCTTCAGATTTTTGCACTGTTAATGCTTATAGATTACACACTTTCATGAGATAAGTCAATTTTTTTGTACATCACCAAAATTTCAAGGCGCTTATGTCATTTTATTTTGGTTAAACAGCACACAAAAATATGAAGAGAAGAGGAAAGGTCAAGAGTGGGCACCTCCTCCTCCGGCTGTTTTCTTGATTCGGTTGATCAAGTTTTTATGTTTGATCAATTATCAAGATTGGGATAGCAATTTTTCAAGTCCCCTCGAGTTCAAAATGATATTTACCTTGAAGGTACATGGTTTGCAAAAAAAAAATATACTGTCATTAGTTAATAATGCTAGTTACCTTCAGACTTTTGTATCTGGTTTAATGATGTTGCACAACTAGTATACCAATGCTGAAACTTGCTACCTTTACATTTTGTATTGTTAATGCTTATAGAAACCTTCCAGTGCTAGCTTATGGACATTTGTTCAGTAAAATCATTGTACCATACGATGTAATAAAAAAACTACTCTACTATTGCACTAGCCACTGGGTTAGTGTATATTTGTACTATTTGAATGGTGTTGCATTAGCGTATGGACATATACAAAGTGTGGCAAGCTTTCCCAGATATGTGCTCAAGAAAACTACTACCTATTTTTCTAAATACTAGACGTTTGGGTAATTTAGATAGAACTGCGAAAACGTCTTATATTAAGGAACAGAGGGTGTAGAGTTCACTCAAATTATGCCGGTAAATCTAGTCACACCTTTGTTAAAATTAATGTTCATTATGTTATTGAAGGAGGTCGGTATGTTTGTCTCTAATGTCTGTCGATTACTTACCTGACATCATGATGTAATGGTAAGTCATTTCTTTTTGTACAGTGTCACTGAATTGTCAAGGCGTTGATGGCATTTTATTTTAGTTGAGCTACACAAAATATGCTTAAAAGAAGAGGAAAGGTCAAGAATGGTTCAGTTTTTAAGAAAATACTATGCATGCCTTCCTGACATCAGCCGTTGTTTCCTTATTTATTCCTTCAAACAGGTGGTTAGAAATAGTCTTGCTACCTTTTCCCATTAAGAAATTGGAATGCTTATATTTGTGAGTCTATGCTTCAACTAGTGCCACTTTTATAGTAATCACACTTTCAATATCTGTGCAAATAGGGATGCTCGATTTTAGTGGAACTGCACAAAAAGTCCAAATGGTTCAACATTACGAGCATGTTTTCTTCCAAACTGTTATATCCAATTGGTGGCACTATGAGTTGTTCATTACGAAGGTACATGGTTTGCTACTATCTTGTTGCTCTTTTTGTATTGTCATTAGATAGTAATATTAGTGGTTTGCATGTGAATTTATTGGCAGGGTGGACCTACATTAGAGGTGCGGGAGATGATTCAATGATTGGATGCTCAATTTCGGTTGTATCGATTTCACCTCGTCCATCACTAGGAACATGGATAACCTTGGTCTGATGAAGAATAGGCGCTATATTTCTGCTCTGTACCAGCAAATCGATTAAGTACGAGATTGTCCAGGGCAAAACATGACAGTATCAAATTTTCCAGTGCAAAACATGACAGATGCTAAGCGGAAGAGACATGTTTAAACCGAAAATACAAGGTAGGGTATATGTTTACTAGGTGCTTGATATTTGTGCAGACAGATGTCTGCCCGTTGCTATTTGACAAACAAACAAAGTGACCGCAATTTTGGTGGAACTGCACAAGAGAATAGTATAGTCACCGCATGCAGTGCCATTTGAAAATAGACACAGAAAGATAGGATAGTCACTTCATGGACTGCACAAAAGTAGTACTATACTATTTATTGGCCAACACTAGGTTCTTCACTGCATTGGTCTGATTGTACAATGGGCATCATTTTGCCTAAGTTAAAGTTTGTATTCCAAAAATAGTCTAGCGGTGTGATCGAGAGAAGACCAAATCATATTGCAGTGGATGTTCCTCCATCATGTGTGGTTCATTCTCATGGTTCCAGCTGTTGGTGAAACCACTTACGTTTGCAAGAGGAATTGTAAACTTCACAAACAAATTTGTCTTTCACTCTGTACTGAATGTTGGCCCAGAGAAGCATCCATGTTAGTAGGAAGAACATATGTTTTTTCTAGGTCTTTTGTTTTGGAGCTACATATATGTATATGATCTGTGAATCATTGAGATGCATTAACATGTTGATCTTATGTATGGGAATCGTACTAGTTGGTTGTGAATTTGGGCTACTAATGTGAACATATTACAATGCCAGGCATGTGAACATTTCGAACGGATCGACTCTTACTACTGTGCACAACATGATCCTTATTTATGTGTTCTCAGTGTTTACAAGTTACTAGCAGTTCCTTATTTCTGTTCGCTCAGTGTTTACAAGTTACTGATCGGTCACTAGCTAGCCTACTAATACACTCCTAATAGTTTTAGTTGCGACGCAAGATCCGAAGGTGGCAGTTTTTTGAATAAAAATGCCTACCTCTGAAGAAACTGACATGCCGTTCTGAAGAAAATGCCATGCGAATATGAAGAAACTACCAGCAAAAACATTCGCAAATGCCTTGTCTCCTAGCAAACGTTCATCAGCTATTGTGATCCTACACATACACTATCCGACCAACTCGATCCTATGCTAATAACAAGCAGATCACGCACGTACCTCATCTAGATCAATCGAGTGCACTCGTTTGACCGTCATGCCGACGTGCGACCCAGGACGGATGGGACGCACCACTGACGGGACAGGACGGGACGACACAGTCATAATTCCAGTTTTTCTAGTTTTCCACGGCAATTTGGCACGCTAAACCTTGTCTGCTTATGCATTGAATTTCGGTGACCACGATGACCATCGCGTTTCCCGCGACGCGCTGGTTCACCTACCTTTCGCCTATAATTACTGGTTCCCGGTGTTCTCCGATAGCACCATCACCCAACTTGCCCTATCCTCATAAGCCCCCACCGGCCAAACGTCGCTCGCCACTTGCCCTCGCTCTCACCACGTCCGTCATGCCCCCGCCAATCCGCAATAGGCGACGCCGGAGGCGGTCACCGCGGGAACTAGTGTTCGATTTTTCACCGGAAGGCAGACGGAGGGAGGAGGCATTCTATCGGTCTTTAGATGGCAATGCGGAGTATGAGGACTTGTTGGAGCGCGACCGTCTGGCAGAGGAGCAGCGTATCACCGATTTGCACCGCCAGCGGGGCATGGAGCATCAGCGCACCGATGCTCTGAGTTGCGAGCAGAGCGCCCGCAACTAGGCCGACTACGTGGAGGCCGGCGCCCGGCAAATAGCCCTGGAGGTTCTCGGGCACGCACGCATTCGCACGCCGAATTTTACTACCAGCTCATCAAGTGGGTTTCCCGCTTAGAAGCCAAAGCTTCGGTGGACCACGCCGGCATGGAAAGGGCCAACGCGCACGAGCAACACGCCCTATCGCACCTCTGTCAAGTCTGAGGCGAGGAGGAGGAGGTCGGTGCCGGCGTTTAGCATGTACCACAGATGGCGGTTGGCATCGTCTAGTTAGCTAAGAGTAAGTTAGTACTTGTACAATACTAGAGTATTAGTGGGAGTAGATAGTTAACTTCGCTATGATGGTTGTCAACGTGGAAGTTCAGTACTCTATATCTGGATTAGACCTGTTACTTTGCTCTGAATGTTGAACTTTCCGTTTGAACATATGGAATGGGTTGTATTATTTTAAATGGGTTGTATTTGTCCGCCACGGGTTTAGTGGCTGACTTGTGGGCCTACTAGGTTGACGCGTACACAATTAGGAGATGATTGTACGTGGAGAGGATGACAGCAGGGACCCACCAGGGTCATCGCAGTACGCAAGCAAGTGCCTCCTTATTTCAAGCCAAAAAATGGTTCCTCCTAATGTATTTCTGATATCTGGGTCCCATGTCATTGTCAACGTAGTCAATAAACGAGAGAATTGCACAACGAGCGGCTGACACCAGGGACCCAACAGCTTGTCCAGTTATTTTTGTTTTTGAGACGGAAGCAGGGTGTCAACTGGGCTGTGCGGGGCACTCTGGCATGTCTAGCCAGCCTTTTCTATTTATGTTTACCACAAGACCAACCCAGTAGTTTTTTTTCTTTCTGCAATTTTTTTGTTCTTTTGCAGAATACCCAACCGAGGCCTACTTGCTTTGTTAGCCCTGCTGGGCTGCAAATCTTTCAAGACGAGGAGAGCTTCATTCGGCTTGCCCAGAAAATGGGCTATCGGTAATGAGAAATGGGCTGTATACTTTTAAAACACATCAAATCGGCAATTAGTTTCAAATTTATATTTTATTTCATTTCGAGATTTTAAATTTTATTGATTTTTATGCGTGGACAATTATTTGGATTTTATATTGATATAAATTTATTTTTCAAATTAGTTTGAATGTGACTCGAAATTTCGGGATTAAAAATAGTTCGGACCGCACCAAAATATGCAAAAATTTGTATAATTTTTTAACCGTGGCCACAATATGGGTTGTAATGCTAACAAAAATAATATGGGCTCAAAAAAACCTTAAGAATTATCAAATGGGATGTAAATTATTGGAAATAATGGCAGATGGGTTGTATGTTGTTTTTCATAGATTTGAGGCTGACTTGTGCGCCTACTATAGGTTGACGCGTACGCTTGCTAAAAAAAGGTTGACGCGCACGCAATGCCGTGTCAACTTAGTCAACACACGAGAGCAGTGATTGTTGGATGTCCATCCAATGGCCGTCGTGCTTCTTCAATCTCTACTCTTCCTGCTCCAGCCGCTCAAACAAGCGCCGGCGGGACTGCCTGCTCCCTCCTCCCGCGGCTGGCTGTGCTGCCGCGCAGGCCTCACCGCCCCACCGTACACCCATCGCTGGCCTAGCCATCCCTCTACTCACCCAGACCTCCTGTTATTCTCTGGCGACGGCAGCCTCACACTGCGCAGCCAAGCAAGAAACCTCGTACTCCCCTCCGCGTGGGAAACAAGCGCAAGTCTTCCCGGGTCTGGTCATTCCCTTCCTAGGCCTCGCCGTCGTCCCGCCTTGGTGCTCTCGGCGGTGTGCTCAACATGGTCAAGGAACGACTTCCATCGAAGAGGATCAGACGTGGAGAGGCTGACAGCTGTGTCCATGGCCACAGCAAGGAAGTGCCTCCTTATTATGTGCAAAATGATGATTCCTCCACTTGACAGCAGGGACCCACAGGAAAGGCCTATGTATTTCGTGAAAAAAACATTCCCCCGCTGACAGCTCGGACCCACCAGCTATATCTCTTCGCACGCAAGTGCCTCCTTATTACGCATAAAAAATGAAGACCCCCGCTGCTAGGTGGGACCCACCATATTTCGATGCTGACTTGAGGGCCTGCTAAGTCGCAGGGCTTTGTCAATTTAGTCAATATAAACGATTCTAGCTGCAGTGATCGTACGATGTCCATCCAACGGCTATCGTGCTTCTTCAACCTTTGGTCTTCTTGCTCTAGTCGCCCAAACCATCATGGGCCATGCCACTTGCTCCTGCCTTCTGTGGCTGGCTATGTTGCCGCGCAAGCCTCACCGCCCCCTCCTACTCCAACCGCTGGCCAGGCCATCCCTCTAGTCACCTACGACCCCTGTTATTCTGCGGCAACGGCAGCCTCACACCACAGCCGAACCAGTCAACCCTTGTACTCCTCTCCCTGTGTGCATCCACTGCCGTGTCTTTCCTGGCTCCACGTCGTCCCCTTCCTAGGCCTCGCCATCGTCCACCGCTTTGGTGCTCTCGGAACGGCGTGGTCAACGTGGTCAAGGAACGACTTCCATCGGAAGAGGACTGTACGTGGAGAGGCTCACAGTTGGATCCAAGGCCGTAGCAAGGAAGTGCCTCCTATTACGCGTAAAATGATTATTCCTCCACCTGACAGCAGGGACCCAACGGAAGGGACTCTGTATTTTGCGAAAAAAAAAGTTTCTCCCCTGACAGCTGGGACCCACCAGCTACATCTTCGCACACAAGGAAGTGCGTCCGTACTACGGGAAAAAAAAGATTCTTCCCCCTGACAGCTGGGACCCACCAGCTATATCTTCGCACACAAGGAACATTGTCTGTCTGGTCGCGAACGTGTACGTACATACTGGTCGATCCGTCTCTCTACAGCGATGAACTGTGGCCAAGTAAGGAGCGGCACGTGTCGTAGTAGAAGCGCGGATGTAGCATGTCACGTCGTCCCGTCTATAACATGTACACATACGTACAACCACGCTGCAAGAAAGTAAATACGGCTACGTACGTACATACAAGCGTGGTCTCGAACGCGTACAGCGACGTCGTCCAGTTCATCGGCAGCCAACCGGCTGAGTCGGAACGGAGGAAACATCATCATTTTCATCGGGAGGCAACCGATTGGGTCGGAATACGTCGTGTTAATCGGGAGCCAACCGGCTTGGACGGAACAGCCGAAACGAGGTCTGGCATACCGCAGAACAGAGGAAACGGGCCTTCTGTTCGACCGCGTATGGTCGAAACGGGGTCATGTTCATTGATACGTCTCCAACGTATCTATAATTTTTGATTGCTCCATGCTATATTATCTACTGTTTTGGGCAATACTGGGCTTTATTTTCCACTTTTATATTACTTTTGGGACTAACCTATTAACCGGAGGTCCAGCCGGCATTTGGTGTTTTTGCCTATTTGATGTTTTGAAGAAAAGGAATATCGCGAGTCGAAACGGAATGAAATCAACTAGAGAAGTTATTTTTGGAACGAAAGCTACCCGATGGACTTGGACCCCACGTCAAGGAAGGAACGAGGAAGCCATGAGGGTGGGGGCACCCACCCGCCTAGGGCGCGCCCCCTGCCTCGTGGGGCCCTCGTGGCTCCCCTGGCGTGCTTGTTCCACATATATAACTCCACGTACCCTAAAACTTCCAGAACAGAGAATAGATCGGGAGTTCTGCCGCCGCAAAACCTCCAGAGCCACCAAAAACCAATCGGGGCCCTGTTAGGCACCTCACGGGAGGGGGGAACCCTCACTGTGGCCATCTTCATCATCCGGTGCTCTCCATGACGAGGAGGGAGTAGTTCACCCTCGGGGCTGAGGGTATGTACCAAGAGCTATGTGTTTGATCTCTCTCTCTCGTGTTCTTGATTTGTACGATCTTGATGTATCGCGAGCTTTGCTATTATACGTGGATCTTATGTTTCTTCTCCCCCTCTACTCTCTTGTAATGGATTGAGTTTTCCCTTTGAAGTAATCTTATCGGATTGAGTCTTTAAAGATTTGAGAACACTTGATGTATGTCTTGCCGTGCGTATCTGTGGTGACAATGGGATATCACGTGATTCACTTGATGTATGTTTTGGTGATCAACTTGCGGGTTCCTCCCATGAACCTATGCATAGGGGTTGGCACACGTTTTCGTCGTGATTCTCCATTAGAAACTTTGGGGCACTCTTTGAGGTTCTATGTGTTAGTTGAATAGATGAATTTGAGATGTGTGATGCATATCATATAATCATACCCACGGATACTTGAGGTGACATTGGAGTATCTAGGTCACATTAGGGTTTTGGTTGATTTGTGTCTTAAGGTGTTATTCTAGTACGAACTCTAGGGATGTTTGTGACACTTATAGGAATAGCCCAACGGATTGATTGGAAAGGATAACTTTGAGGTGGTTTCGTACCCTACCATAATCTCTTCGTTTGTTCTCCGCTATTAGTGACTTTGGAGTGACTCTTTGTTGCATGTTGAGGGATATTTATATGATCCAATTATGTTATTATTGTTGAGAGAACTTGCACTGGTGAAAGTATGAACCCTAGGCCTTGTTTCAACTCATTGCAATACCGTTTACGCTCACTTTTACCACTTTTTACCTTGCTGTTTTTATATTTTCAGATTACAAAATTCTATATCTACCATCCATATTGCACTTGTATCACCATCTCTTCGCCAAACTAGTGCACCTATACAATTTACCATTGTATTGGGTGTGTTGGGGACACAAGAGACTCTTTACTATTTGGTTGCAGGGTTGCTTGAGAGAGACCATCTTCATCCTACGCCTCCCACGGATTGATAAACCTTTGGTCATCCACTTGAGGGAAATTTGCTACTGTCCTACAAACCTCTGCACTTGGAGGCCCAACAACGTCTACAAGAAGAAGGTTGTGTAGTAGACATCAAGCTCTTTTCTGGCGCCGTTGCCTGGGAGGTTAGTGCTTGAAGGTATATCTTTAGATCTTGCAATCGAATTTTTTTGTTTCGTGTTTTATCACTAGTTTAGTTTGTAAAAGAAAAACTACAAAAAAATGGATTTGAGTTTGTCTCATACGCTTCATCTTTTTAATATCTTTCATGAGTATGATGGAAAGGAAAATTGTGCCAAAGTGTTAGAAGAAGAATGCATTAAATTGTTTGGCACTAAATCTTTGAATGATGAGCATGAATGCAATGTTGTTAGTATGAACTCATTGAATATCCATAGTACTAATGATGATTGCTCTAGTTATGATGAAAATGTCTCCTATAAACATGTCAATTTTTGTGGAGTACATTGGGTTTGTAAGTACACACCAAATAGGGAAGATAGATATTGCAAGAGGCATAAGTACTTAGAAACCAAATTGTTGCAAGAAGAGCTAGATGAATGTGCTGAAAATTTATCTTTTCTTAGCCCTACTTGTGAACTTTGCAATGAACGTGGTCATTTTAGTACCCAATGCAAATTGTTTCATGATCGTATCGTGTCCAAAAATTGTGATGACTTGATTTCCCTTGCACATCATAATGAACTTAGTTTGCTCTTGGGTTATGAAGAAATTAAACGTATAACTAAGGATATTCCAAAATTTGTCCTTGATAAAGTTCTTCATTTTGATCTAGAGAAAATCTATATGTATTGTGCGGTGAATTGTATTGAAAATCCTTATATTGCCAATTACATAAAGAAAATAAAACAAATAGAAGATGAAGAGAATACTAACGAAAGGGAAGAGACTTCCCAATATCCTCCTATTATTTCTTATGATGAATCAGGTAACGAGGAGGAGCCTTCTATCCAACCAATCTCATTAATAAGGAG
Source organism: Aegilops bicornis (assembly GCA_021605145.1). Taxonomy (NCBI): domain Eukaryota; kingdom Viridiplantae; phylum Streptophyta; class Magnoliopsida; order Poales; family Poaceae; genus Aegilops; species Aegilops bicornis. The sequence goes on from CM038673.1 coordinate 120,074,681, forward strand.
CTCCAAAAGGAGGATTAAACCCACACATGAGGTGAAGAAGAAGAAAAGAAAAAGGAAGAGAGGTAAAAAGATATCTCTCCCAAATAAAGTTGCTCCTATTATTGTTGTGCCTCATGAAAATGAATATGATACACTTGATGATGATCTCGTTATGCCTATTGCTTGTTGTGATGACTATGATTGGGAAGATAATGATACTCCTTATGATCTTGAAAATCTTTTTGGCACTTGCTTGGAAGAATATGATAATAATGTTTGCTATACTATTGGTGCTATCTATACTATTAATGATGAGAGTGATTATGCTTATGATACAAAAAAGGCCCAAGCTTGGGTAAGCTATGTTTGATGAGGATGACATATTTGAGAATATGTTTGCTGAAATTAATGTTTGTCCCAAGCTTGGGGATGCTATGTTTAATAATTATGATATTTTTAGCTTTCCATGTTTTGATATGCAAAGTTGTTATGATGATAGCATGCCTTCTACCTATGATGATTATATTAATGAAAATGGGTTTGGAAGAGTGTCAACTTTAGGAAGTAGTGATCCCACAATATTGGAGGATGTTGAATCTTATAATATTTATGAAAGTGGATTTGGAGAGGTCATGACTTTAATTAGTGATGTATCCACTATTTCGGAAGAGGTTTCAATCGATTATGATGAGATCAAAGTTGCTACTTATGATGATTATTGTGATGAAACTTATGCTATAAAAAGTAGTGATGATTATATTTATAAAACTTGTCATGATTATGATTCCCCTTTTTCTGAACATTACTCTTTTAATGTGGAAACAATTTATAGTATTCAAGTCTCTTATGATACTCCCACTACTCCGACTAAGAAGAATTTTGCTTATGTGGAGATTAGTAAAATTTCTATGCAAGTAGATCATGAAAAGAATGCTTTAGGTGCTGGTTATATTGTTGAATTCATTCATGATGCTACTGAAAATTATTATGAGGGAGCAATATATTCTTGTAGGAATTGCAATAATATCAAGTTTCCTCTCTATGTGCTTAAAGTTTTGAAGTTATGCTTGTTTTACCTTCCTATGCAAGTTGATTCTTGTTCCCATAAGTTGTTTGCTCACAAAATCCCTATGCATAGGAAGTGGCTTAGGCTTACATGTGCTAGTCATGTTCTTCATGATGCTCTCTTTATGTTTCAATTCTTATCTTTTATGTGAGCATCATTGAATCATCATGCCTAGCTAGGGGCGTTAAACGATAGCGCTTGTTAGGAGGCAACCCAATTTTATTTTAGTTTCTTACTTTTTGGTTCTGTTTAGTAATAAATAATCCATCTAGCTTCTGTTTAGATGTGGTTTTGTGTTTTAATTCACTACAGGAATCGGCTACTTTGCCGTCTGCCAAGGCGGACGGCAAAGGCATGAATGGCGGACGGCAAAGGTCTTTGTCGTCCGCCACGGACGGCAAAAGGCTCCGGCAAAGTAAGGTCCGGCAAAGAGCTACTTTGTAAATACGCTTTTGGTGGCTGACGGCAAAGGGGCCTTTGCCATCAGCAGCGGACGGCAAAGAAAGCAGACGGCAAAAATTGCGCTATTAGTCCGTTAGGTGGCTAACGGCAGGCCTTTGTCGTCCGTCGCTGACGGCAAAATTTGTCCTGCCTTTGTCGTCCGCCATATGATGTCAGCTAGACGTCACTACACGGCAGGCCTTTGCCGTCCGCCGCTGACGGCAAAATTGTTTACTCTTTGTCGTCTGCCACTGTAGGCAAACTGACCAAATGGGTCAGCTCCCAGGAAGCACAGTTGGCTGCCACGTGGCTTCTTTGCCGTCCGCGGCTGACGGCAAAGAGCCCTTTGCCGTCGGTGTGACGCAAAGAGCCCGCATATTGGCTCTTTTTTCTGTTTTTTATCCAACAATTTTCACAGCAAATATATATGACATATATAGATATATTTCATAGGGCTATTTAACGACAAACATATGACATATCCACACATAAGTTTCATCGTACATACATATATAGTTCCATCCATTCATACATAGCAAGTTGCACATACACATAAGTTGCAACCATTAGGAAGTTGCACATACATATTACAATGCAAAGTTTCATCAAGATAGCAAGTTCCATTGTAGAAGCTAGAAGAATACTAGAAGAGAATGAAATAAAAAACAAGCACTCCATCATAGCAAGCTAGCTTCCGAGAAGTGAATGAAATCTGCAAAATGGCAAATAAGAAAGTTAGGAAAAGGTGACTAGAAGAAGAAGCACGCCATCGTTTGTGAGGTAACTTAGGTGAAATGGATCGTTTATGAGCTAACTTAGGTAAAATGCATCATTTTAGAGCTAACGTAGGTAAGATGGGTCATTTTGGAGCTAATGTAGGTAAAATGGGTCATTTTGGAGCTAGCGTAGGTAAAATGGGTCATTTTGGAGCTAACGTAGGTAAAATGGGTCATTTTAAAGCTAACGTAGGTAAAATGGATCATTTTGGAGATAATCTAGGTAAAATGGATCATTTTGGAGATAATCTAGGTAAAATGGGTCATTTTAAAGCTAACTTGGGTAAAATGGATCATTTATGAGCTAACTAAGGTAAAATGGGTCATTTTAGAGCTAACTTAGGTGAAATGGATCGTTTATGAGCTAACTAAGCTAATTATGCCGTTTTTACATAAGTAAGCTAAGTACATGTCATTATTGAGCAAACCTAGTTAACTAAGCATATTATAACTAACTTAGGTCATTTTGGAGGAAACAAAGCTAAGTTAGATCGTTTTAGAGCTAACTTAGGTAAAATGGTTGGTTTTGGAGGTAAGCATATTGGAGGAAATAAAGCTAAGTCTAGGCCTTTATGCATTTGTTAAGCAAAACACTAGAGAAACTTACCGTGATCATGGAGGTGTAGGAGTGGGCTGGCTCGTGCCAGTAGCTGGAGAAGGATCGTGTGATGCTTGTCTGGAGTTACGCTGCACCAAAGATCATTTCCAATGTTTCGTTAGCATGATGACACTCAAATGTTAAGACTAGCAAGTAACTTCCATTCAAATTAAACTCACCGTGGTCTCGGGAGCAATCTACTGGATCAATGGCTATGGAGCCACGGGACCTCCCGCCACCAGATATCATCACACCTCTGGATCAATGGGAATCGCTCGGGTTAAAGTCCTCCCCTTTCTGGCCTTCCCTTGACTTTCTTGTAAGAGGCGGTGTGGGCCATGGCATATAGGTCGTACCCTCGGCACCTTATCCTTCTTATTGTAGCATGCACGAAAGAGAGAAACAAAGTAAATTAGTAATTAAAGGGCTCAAGCTAGCATGATGAATGAATTGCATTAATCATGAAGCAAACCACATACCCAATTCACTTGACCGATATAAGTGGAGGTGCCTTGATGGTGTGGCACACCTTCAATTTGGGCACGTTTGTCCTTGGCCTCAGTCGGCTCCCCTTCCATCTTTCAACACCTGCCATGACAAAGAGTAAACGAAATTAGTACAACATAAAAAAATACCGACATGAATAATAATATGTATATCACTTAAGTGTATCATCATCAAGTACAACATAAAAGAATTGAATACCTGACACTACTAATAATCTCGATCAGTATCATCAATAAATGCATAATCATCATCATCATCACTATAATCAATGACGGGCTCATAGGGTTCGATGGCATCAACATGTGGAAGGCCACCTTGGCGTGTCGGTCAAGCATTGACAGGTCATCCGCATGATAACCTCTTCTTGTTCCGGCTCTTCTTGTTCCTCCTCCGGGTGATGTGGGATTCACTGCCGCTGTCTACTTCAATGTTTTGGGGTGAAGTATAGCGGTTCTTGAAACGCTTTTGGAAACACGTGTCTCTTGGAAGAATTCTCCTTCATATGTGTATGCAGGTTAATGTGAGGTTCATAATCCTCTTCCTTTGGGGAGATAGTCTAGCACGTGGCGGCACTTCATAAACGACATCCCAACCTTTCAGATTTGGATTAGTTTGGCAGGCCCACGGTAGATAGAATACTTGGAGTCGCTTTGTTGAGCCGTAATATAGACATCGAGAACATCTAAATGGGTGCTTTGGTTGATTTCAACTAGCCCTATATGTTCATGAGTCCTTCTAGTCTCCTTCGGTGAAACCAATAACATTTGAAGACTACGACATTCGGTGGGTTTTCACCATAGAATAGAAGTTCATAAATTGCTTCAACTCTCCCATAATACTCGGTACCTCCTTCGCCGATACTAGATACACAACAATTTGTAGACTTTCGGTCGGCCATAGATAGCTCTTTGCCATAGGTACGAAAGCTATACCCGTTGATGTCGTATTTCTCAAATGAACGGACCTTATAGTCAAAACCATTAGCGACTTGTCTCAATTCGGCGTCCATAGACTCTGAATTAGCCTACAAGTTTAATATGAAAGGATTGTTGCATTACGCACAAATTAGCGAATGAAATGAAATTGTCTAATAGAAATTACCGTTTGTTTGAACCAAGAGATGAAACCGGATAGCCGCCTCCTTGCTTCTGCGAAGCTCATACTCTTCGACAGAATCCTTTTGGATCACCGCTCCATACGAGAATATGCCGACGTATCGACTGTATGAAATATCCAGGAATAAGAGCAGTTCAAAGGAAATAGAAGTTGCGAAACAATGTACCGAGAACTTACTCGATGTATGGCCGCACTTCTATCAGGTTGTTGAAGATATACAACGAAATGGTCCGCCATTCTTCGTTATCCAAACATACTGGATTTGAAACACTGGCTGGTGCGAGATTCCCATTGAATAGGTGAGGTTCGATCCACCCTTTTTACGCTCGCCAGCATTGTACCGAGGCTTCGGATTATGCAAATGACGATTTTTGGCTTCGTAGTGTGCTGTCACGAAGTTTGCCGCCTCCTCAGTGATGAATGCCTCAGCCATCGATGCTTCAATTCTACATTTATTTTTACATTTTTCTCGAAGCGTCTTTTGCATCCTCTCAGTTGGGTAGCACCAACGATTTTGCATGGGCCCCCCCAATCTTGCCTCGGTCGGGAGATGCAAAATCAAATGCTGCATTGGATTAAAGAAGCCCGGTGGAAAGATCTTCTTTAACTTGCAGATCAACTCCGGCGCCAGCTCTTCCATTTCTTCTAGCACGCCAGGCGATAGTTCTTCGCACAAAGAACACGGAAGAAATAGCTGACTTCTGCCGATACTAGCCATTCATCCTCGGGGAGGAAGCCACGCATAACATCAACGGCATTACCCGCTCAATCCATATGTGCCAATCATGACTCTTGAGACCAAATATCTTCAATTTATCAAGACTCGCTCCCATCTTTAGATTCATTGCATACCCTTCGGGAACATCAACTGCATTTTCACCCACAAGATAATTTCCCTCATAGCTGGCCTTCCAAGATTGAACCATGCCTTTGGCTTCGTCGATTCTGCTTTCCTTTTGATTCTTTCATGTTTTGTAACGGCCTATCACATAGCGCCTCCAGATCGACTCTAGCCTTAGTATTATCCTTTGACTTCCCATCTATGCCGAACAATGTACCAAAAAGTGCCTCGGCGATATTCTTCTCAGTGTGCATCACGTCGATGTTGTGTGGGCAAAGGAGGTCTTTGAAGTAAGGCAGATCCCATAAGCATGTTTTGTGAGTCCAGACGTGCTTAGAATTATACCCCTTGAAGTACCCTGGACGCTCTGGATCTGGCTCGAGAGCGTTTAATTGATCCAGGGTCTGTTGGCCTGTCAACGCAGGTGGTGCAGAGTTTCTTACAACTCTACCTCTGATGAAGTTCTTCTTGTCTTTCCTGAACTTATGGCGAGGATCCAGGAATGTCGAAGCAAGAAAACTTGCGACCGACCTGAAGCCAACGAAACTCAAGAGCTCCCTTGCATGTGGGGCACGGGAACCTTCCATGCACACACCAGCCAACGAATAGCGCATACGCTAGCAAGTCATGCGTCGAGTACATGTACCAGACACGCATTATGAAGTTTCGTTTGCTATAGGCGTCGTATGTCTTGAACCCATTATCCCAGGCTTCTTGCAATTCGTCCTTAAGTGGCTGCATGTACACATTCATATTTTTCCCAGGATAGTTGGGCCCTGGAATTATCAACGTCAGGAAAATATTCTTTCTTTGCATAATCTGTCCGGGGGGGAGATTGAGTGGAAAGACAAATCACAGACCCAACAACTGTATTGGGCTGCCGTCATACCAAACACACTGAACCCATCCGTGTTGATGCCGATTCGAGGATGCCTCGGATCTTCCGCTTTGTCAGCATGTAATTCATCAAACTTTTTCCACGCAACACCATCCGATGTGTGTACCATCATCAGATTCCCATCTGCATCTAGTTCGATTCTTTTGCCTATTTTGTGCCATGTCATCTGTCTGGCCGTCTCTTCGACCATGAAAAGACATTGAAGTCTTGGTACGATTGGCATATACCGAGGAACACTAATGGGGATTTTGGTCTGTGTCTTCTCACCCATACCGTTGTCTACCACAATATACCTGGAAGACTTGCAAATGGGGCAATAGTTCAAGTCTGCATAGTCAAGCCTAAATAAGGCACATCCTTTCTCACAGGCATGTATCTTCTCATAGGGCATCTTGATTGCACGGAGGATTTTGTCCGGCGGTACATGTTTGCAGGCATTACATGGCCTTTGGGTAGAAAGCGTCCAAATACTGTCATAATTGCATCGTAGCATTCTCTACCCAAGTTGAACTGAGCCTTCAGATCCATTACTTGTGAGATGGCATCCAACTGACAAAGCTCAGTGTGTTCGTGGAGCGGACGTTTTGAAGACTCCAACATTTCATTGAAGGCCTTTGCAGATTCCTCCATCTCCTCGTCCGAATCCCGAGCATCATCATAGTCTTGCACCATGTTTTCCATCCCGGTACCATGCTCGTCGGTGCGACGACGATCCACCTCGGCTCGGTCACGTTGAGCAGACTCACCATGAAATGTCCACACCGTATAATCGGGCGTAAAACCACTCTTCTGCAGGTGTTTGCCCATTTCAGCCTCTATCCTCTTTTCCCAATTGCCGCACCGGAAACAGGGGCACCAAGTTTTCCTCTGGCCATTTGCAAATGCGGCTTGCACAAACCCCTTGGTTTTTGTGAACCATTCAGCGCTCCATTTGTTACGAGCAGTGTGACGGTATACATCCACGCACGATCACTCATCTTGACTTTCGAGCTACTGGACACACAACAATTATATATATAATTCACCATGTATATATTCATCGGTTGATCTACTTTGTCAATTTTATTACGTCCATGCAACCTACACTCGATAGGTAATGATAGGTCCTAATCCCACTCGAGTATGTGTAGATTGGGTTCATTTTCCCATGCTATGCTCCGGATCCGGCCTTAAAATTTGGAAGCACCTCCGCTGTTCTCCTCGATACACGCCTCTGCGCAATAAGCGGAGAGGATGTGTACCGGAGAACAACAGGAGGCAATGGCGAAATTTATGTGTCGGATCTGGAGCAAAGCATATGGGAAAACGAACCCAATCTACACATACTCGGGCTGTCCATGGATAGCATTGGACAATTCGAAAGAATCAAGGTTATAAATATGCAAATGCATGCATATTTATAACTATGATGCTTTCAAACCGGAGACACATATTGGTTACGCATACTGATGATTCAAGACACATATATAGCTAGCTATCAAATTTCATCGGGACGAACACCGGAACAGAGCAAATAATTAATGGGGGAGGAGGACATGTCATTTGTGCTCACCCACGAACGAAGAAGCGAGAGCTCGTCAAGCGACGGCGAGGTCGTCGAACACCAAACCTCGCAGCGATGAAACAACTGCACATCTAAATCTACCCGATCAACACAATTATATATGATGTTTTTCATAACCAAATCAAAAAATATATGACCTAACTAATAATTCACAAATATATGACCCCGTCGGCCTCTGGAAGGCCAAAGAACACCTTTTCGGGAGGTGTCGGGGGTCGGGGTGTCGTGTCGGTGTCGGGGTGTCGAGGTGTCGTGTCGGGGTCGGGGTGTGGTGTCGGGGTCGGGGTGTGGTGTCGGGGTCGGGGTGTCGGGGTCAGGGGTCAGGGGGTCGGGGTGTCGGGGTCAGGGGGTCAGGGGGTCGGGGTGTCGGGGTCAGAGGGTCGGGGTGTTTCCTTCTATCCTTCTTCTTCTTTCTTTCTCTTCTTCTTCTTCTTTCCTTTCTTCTTCTTCTTCTTTCATCTTTTTTCTACTTTTTTACTTCTTTTCGTTTCTTCTTTTCTTCTTCTTCTACTTCTTCTTCTTCTGTTTTCATATTTTTTCTACTTCTTTTCTTTTCTTCCTTTCTTCATCTTCTACTTCTTTTCTTCTTTTTCTTTTTCCATATTTTTTCTACTTCTTTTCTTTTCTTCTTGTTCTACTTCTTCTACTACTTCTACTTCTTCTACTTCTTCTAATTCTTTTCTAACACTAACACTAACACAATCTAGCACTAACAATTAAACAGCAAAAAAATGAAAAAATAGAAGAGAAAAAAGAAGTAGCCCCTCACCGGGGCAATGGGACGATCGGTGGGGGGCACCGGCGGGCGGGGTGGGGTGTCGTCGGGCGGGGCGCCAGGCGGCAGGCGGCGGCCAAGCCAGGGCGACGGACGGCGGCGGGCGACGGGTGTCGACGGGTGGGTGGAGGCGGAGGTGGTGACGGGCAAAGGGCGGTGGAGCAAGTGGCGGCGGTGAAGGTGGCGGGTGGGGCGACGGGCGTGGGGGTGGGGCGGAGGCCGGGGTGGTGGGGCGACGGTCTTTGTCGTCCGCCTTTATCTCTCTTTGTCGTCTGCTAGAAGACGGCAAAGAGGTGGGGCGTTAAGTTTTTTTCTAAACAGGCGGGGGGTGGGGGCCACCTTTCTCTTTGCCGTCAGCCAGCTGATGGCAAAGATTCTTTGCCATCAGCTGACTGACGGCAAAGAGCCGGCCGATGGCAAAGGCCTCTTTTGTCGTCTGCCGTTTCTTTGTCGTCTGCTTTTCGGTAGCTGATGGCAAAGAGCTTCTTTGCCGTCCGCTAGCAGACGGCAAAGAGCTGTCAGATGGCAAAGTAGTTGATTCCAGTAGTGATTAGTGTTTGTGTCCAGTAGAATCTTTGGGAAAACTTGGGTGAAGTCTTTATGCTCATGCTGTAAAAAACAGAAACTTTGGCGCTCATGAGATTAGCTTCAACTTTTTACTGGAAAGTGCTATTTAGTTTATTCTTTTTCCAGATGATTACTAGACAAATTCCTCGGGTCCACCAATTTATTTTAGAATTTTTGGAGTTCCAGAAGTTTGCTTTTGATACAGATTACTACAGACTGTTCTGTTTTTGACAGATTCTGTTTTCATTGTATTGCTTGCTTATTTTGATGACTCTATGGCTAGTAAAATAGTTTATAAACCATAGAGAAGTTGTAATACAGTAGGTTTAACACAAATATAAATAAAGAATGAGTTCATTATAGTACCTTGAAGTGGTGTTTTGTTTTCTTTCGCTAACGGAGCTTACGAGTTTTCTTTTAAGTTTTGTATTGTGAAGTTTTCAAGTTTTGGATAAAGATTCGATGGACTATGGAATAAGCAGTGACAAGAGCCTAAGCTTGGGGATGCCCAAGGCACCCCAAGGTAATATTCAAGGATAACCAAGAGCCTAATCTTGGGTATGCCCCGGAAGGCATCCCCTCTTTCGTCTTCGTTCATCGGTAACTTTACTTGGAGCTATATTTTTATTCACCACATGATATCTGTTTTGCTTGGAGCGTCATGTCATTTTATTTTCTTTAGCTTTTCTTGATGTTTTAATAAAGTATCAAGATCTGAAATTATTAAATGGGAGAGTCTTCACATAGTTGCATAATTATTCAACTACTCATTGATCTTCACTTATATCTTTCGGAGTAGTTTGTCGTTTGCTCTAGTGCTTCACTTATATCTTTTAGAGCACAATGGTAGTTTTATTTTGAAGAAATAGATGAACTCTCATGCTTCACTTAGATTATTTTGAGAGTCTTAAATAGCATGGTAATTTGCTTAAATAATAATAATATGCTTGGTATTCAAGATTTGTAAAACTTCCTTTTGAGTGCGTTGAATACTATGAGAAGTTTGATGCTTGATAATTGTTTTGAGATATGAAGATGGTGATATTAGAGTCATGCTAGTTGAGTAGTTGTGAATTTGATAAATACTTGTGTTAAAGTTTGTGATTCCCGTAGCATGCACGTATGGTGAACCGTTATGTGATGAAGTCGGAGCATGATTTATTTATTGATTTTCTTCCTTATGAGTGGCGGTCGAGACGAGCGATGGTCTTTTCCTACCAATCTATCCCCCTAGGAGCATGCGCGTAATACTTTGCTTTGATAACTTGTAGATTTTTGCAATAAGTATGTGAGTTCTTTATGACTAATGTTGAGTCCATGGATTATACGCACTCTCACCCTTCCACCATTGCTAGCCTCTCTAATACCATGCACTTTTCGCCGGTATCATACACCCACCATATATCTTCCTCAAAACAGGCACCATACCTATCTATTATGGCATTTCCATAGCCATTCCGAGATATATTGCCATGAAACTTTCCACCGTTCCGTTTATTATGACACGCTCCATCATTGTCATATTGCTTAGCATGATCATGTAGTTGACATCGTATTTGTGGCAAAGCCACCGTTCATAATTCTTTCATACATGTCACTCTTGATTCATTTCATATCCCGGTACACCGCCGGAGGCATTCATATAAAAATAAAAACAAAAAAAAGAGAGAAGGGACAATGCTACTATCCTTTTACCACACTTGTGCTTCAGAGTAGCACCGTGATCTTCATGATAGAGACTCTCCTATGTTGTCACTTTCATATACTAGTGGGAATTTTACATTATAGAACTTGGCTTGCATATTCCAATGATGGACTTCCTCAAAATGCCCTAGGTCTTCGTGAGCAAGCGAGTTGGATGCACACCCACTTAGTTTCTTTTGTTGAGCTTTCATATACTTATAGCTCTAGTGCATCCGTTGCTTGGCAATCCCTACTCACTCACATTGATATCTATTGATGGGCATCTCCATAGCCCGTTGATACTCCTAGTTGATGTGAGACTATCTTCTCCTTTTTGTCTTCTCCACAACCACCATTCTATTCCACATATAGTGCTATATCCATGGCTCACGCTCATGTATTGCGTGAAGACTAAAAAAGTTTGAGAACATCAAAAGTATGAAACAATTGCTTGGCTTGTCATCGGGGTTGTGCATGATTTAAATACTTTGTGTGGTGAAGATAGAGCATAGACAAACTATATGATTTTGTAGGGATAACTTTCTTTGGCCATGTTATTTTGAGAAGACATAATTGCTTAGTTAGTATGCTTGAAGTATTATTACTTTTATGTCAATATGAACTTTTATCTTGAATCTTTCGGATCTGAATATTCATATCACAATTAAGAAGAATTACATTGAACTTATGCCAAGTAGCATTCCACATCAAAAATTATCCTTTTTATCATTTACCTACTCGAGGACGAGCAGGAATTAAGCTTGGGGATGCTTGATACGTCTCCAACGTATCTATAATTTTTTATTGCTCAATGCTATATTATCTACTGTTTTGGGCAATATTGGGCTTTATTTTCCAATTTTATATTACTTTTGGGACTAACCTATTAACCGGAGGCCCAACCCAGATTTGCTGTTTTTTTGCCTATTTTAGTGTTTTGAAGAAAAGGAATATCGACGAATTGAAACGGAACGAAATCAACTAGAGAAGTTATTTTTGGAACGAAAGCTACCCGATGGACTTGGACCCCACGTCAAGGAAGGAACGAGGAAGCCACGAGGGTGGGGGCGCGCCCACCCCCTAGGGTGCGCCCCCTGGGCCCTCGTGGCTCCCCTGACGTGCTTCTTCCGCCTATATAAATACACGTACCCTAAAACTTCCAGAACAAAGAATAGATCAGGAGTTCCGCCGCCGCAAAACCTCCAGAGCCACCAAAAACCAATCGGGACCTGTTAGGCACCACGAGGGGGGGAACCCTCACTGTGGGCATCTTCATCATCTCGGCGCTCTCCATGACGAGGAGGGAGTAGTTCACCCTCGGGGCTGAGGGTATGTACCAGTAGCTATGTGTTTGATCTCTCTCTCTCTCTCTCTCTCTCTCTCTCTCGTGTTCTTGATTTGGCACGATCTTGATGTAACGCGAGCTTTGCTATTATAGTTGGATCTTATGTTTCTTCTCCCCCTCTACTCTCTTGTAATGGATTGAGTTTTCCCTTTGAAGTAATCTTATCGGATTGAGTCTTTAAAGATTTGGGAACACTTGATGTATGTCTTGCCGTGTGTATCTGTGGTGACAATGGGATATCATGTGATTCACTTGATGTATGTTTTGGTGATCAACTTGCGGGTTCCGCCCATGAACCTATGCATAGGGGTTGGCACACGTTTTCGTCGTGATTCTCCGGTAAAAACTTTGGGGCACTCTTTGAGGTTCTATGTGTTGGTTGAATAGATGAATTTGAGATTGTGTGATGCATATCATATAATCATACCCACGGATACTTGAGGTGACATTGGAGTATCTAGGTGACATTAGGGTTTTGGTTGATTTGTGTCTTAAGGTGTTATTCTAGTACGAACTCTAGGGCTGTTTGTGACACTTATAGGAATAGCCCAATGGATTTATTGGAAAGAATAACTTTGAGGTGGTTTCGTACCCTACCATAATCTCTTCGTTTGTTCTCCGCTATTAGTGACTTTGGAGTGACTCTTTGTTGCATGTTGAGGGATAGTTATATGATCCAATTATGGTATTATTGTTGAGAGAACTTGCACTAGTGAAAGTATGAACCCTAGGCCTTGTTTCAACTCATTGCAATACCGTTACGCTCACTTTTACCACTTGTTACCTTGCTGTTTTTATATTTTCAGATTACAAAAACCTATATCTACCATCCATATTGCACTTGTATCACCATCTCTTCGCGAACTAGTGCACCTATACAATTTACCATTGTATTGGGTGTGTTGGGGACACAAGAGACTCTTTGCTATTTGGTTGCAGGGTTGCTTGATAGAGACCATCTTCATCCTACGCCTCCCATAGATTGATAAACCTTAGGTCATCCACTTGAGGGAAATTTGCTACTGTCCTACAAACCTCTGCACTTGGAGGCCCAACAACGTCTATAAGAAGAAGGTTGTGTGGTAGACATCATTCATCGGGAAGGGTCTGGCATACCGCAAAACTGGGGAAACGGACTTCTGTTCGAGTGCCTACGGTCGAAACGGGGTCCTGTTGATCGGGAGGGGTGTGGCGTACCGCAAAACGGAGGAAACAGACTTGTGTTGGAGCGTCTATGGTGAAACGGGTCATGTTCATCCACTGTCTATTGCCTCGCTACAGCCTCCACGGGCTACTGTTCATCCACCGTCGACCTCGTCCAGCCTCCACAGGCTACTGTTCATCCACGGCTACTGTTCATCCAGCCTCCACCGGCTGCTGTTCATGGAGCCTCCACGGGGTTCTGTTCATCCATCCCCAACCGGCTGGGGTGCGGCGACCTCCTCGGGGTCCTGTTCATCCAGCGGCAATGGTCTACTACCATGGGGTCATGTTCATCCAACCCCCACTGGGAACTGTTCATCCACAGCCAACCAACCGGCTCGACTCACCACGTCTCGTCTCGTTCTACGTATTGCACGCACAGCAGCAATGGTCACTGTTCATCGAGAGGCAACCCAACACCGGCTGGCTACGTCTCGCACAGGGGCTCGATCAGCTTTGGTAAGCAGCAGCAATGATTGATCGCTTGGGTTCAGTTAGCAGTAGCAGCGAAGGAATCGCTCGGGTTTAGTCAGCAGCGAATGAATCGCTCGGGTTCAGTTAACAGCCAAGGGATCGATCGCTCGGGTTCAGTAACGTGCGAGCGCTCGGGTTCAGTTAACCAATGCCTCGCACACACGCGCGTACACGAGAGGAACGCGCAAACCTCAGTGCATCGCTCCGCCTCGACCACCCACCGTAACTGGGAACTCCCCGATATTTTCCTCGCCCTCGCTTCTACCATGATTTTTTCCGTCATGGACAGCCCCAAGAATGTCATGCAGGTGCGTCTCCGGCCCGCCCAGGACAAAAAGCCCATTTTATGTCCTAATTTTTTGTCATAGAAGTAGGAGCCCACCACATCTATGATGATATCTGGTTTTGTCACAATTATCGTCATAGAAGTGTCATAAGCATGACAGAAAAAAATCGTTCGGCCCAAAATGTCATGGATGTGTCTATTTTTTGTAGTGTTTGCTCTAACATCTTCATATTTGGTTTCTAGACCACTATGCATATATTGGTCTCCTTTTGCTTCTATCATCTTCTAAGTTTCACACTTCTTATCATCTATGGTGGCTTGCATATTTAGAGGGTCTCCATACCATCATGGTTTGTCTTCTTTAATGCATTTTTAATGCAAGATACCTCATTAGCAAGTACATCATCTTTTCCAAACAATACATCATTTTTGTCAAACCCCACACTAAATTATATCCCCCTTTCTTTTGAGTGGCAATTGTTTTTAATATGCTCCCAAGTTCCTTAGAGACATTGTCGTGGAATTGTCACAGCAGATGTCCTAGCAGAAGGACTTAGTCGTGGAGCCATCGCAACTAGGTTAGCTTAAAGGGGTTAAACGAGACAAAGGACACAAGGAGTTTATACTGGTTCGGCCCCTTGCGGTTAAGGTAAAGGCCTAATCCAGTTTGAGGTGGTATTGCTTAGGTTTCGATTACCAGGGAGCGAATATGCTTGACCTAGCTTTCGATCTCTTCTTTCTTGCCCTAAACCGCCGCCGGGTCGTCCCTTTATATAGACAGGTTGACGCCCAGCGGTTCATAGGCTCATACACAATGTGTCCGGCTCGGTGACTATTTACACTTGCCTTACAATACAAGTTATACATACACGGCGGTTCATACACCTAGGCCGTAAGTCACCTCTGGGTCTTGGGCCATCCACTGGTTCGTATAGCCCGCCATCTTCAATCTTAAGCCGCCAGTGGTATAACCCGGCCCCTCCTAGGCGGTTTATACCCAATGTTATATCCCCAACATTAGGCCCCAGGTTGATTTGAACTTGTTCATATCAAACTTCATCACTTAGAAAAAATTCCTCCTCCTTTACTCTTGCGAGATCTCGTAACCCGCCGTGACGTCATCCCCTAGGATTGTGGTAACACGCCGTGACGTCACCTGTCATTAATTTTACATAAAGCCCAAATCTTAATATATCTTCTCTTTTAATGAACCTCCGCAAATCAAGGCGTCTGCACTATCACATATCCATTTTTTAGCCTCCTCAATTCTCATGCATGACATTTATCCTTTCAGCCTTATAAATAGGGCCAGGGGTCCCTTTTAACTTTCCCTCCTTGCCTCCTCATCTCCGTCTTCCTCACGACGCTCCAACGCCCGAGCTCCGCCGCCACCATCGACCTTTGCCACTGCCTCGACAACGGCAGCTGCATCAACCTGCATTGACCAGATTTCATCCGCGCGCCTCCACTGTTCCACAGCTCCAGTGAGTTCTTCCCCTTTCTTTTCCTCTCAGAACCCATTAGGGTTTCTATGAGTTCATCGGAGTTCCTCTTCGCCCTTCTTCGCTCTTCAGCGTAGTTTGTAGTTTTGATTCAAACTTAATACCCCTCTTGTGCGGCGGTAGTTGTGATACTCCTTTTACTATTAGAGCATCTCTTTTTGCATAAGAAATCCAATCTGGACACATGAACTGCTCAAGCACTGAAATTTAGGTCTAGATATCTTTCATTATCCGACGTGTCGTAGATCCAAAATCATAGCATCAATCTGTGAAATCTGTGTTTCCAACACTTAGTAATTTTTCCAATCTCAGATTTGTAGATCAGTAACTGTGTGGGCGGCTTAACTCAGAAACCATAACTAACCCGCCAGGTACCATTAGTCCCCTCTTAAGCCGCCAATAGCTCATCTTCATAACTTCAATGCCATCCTCCGGTTCAATACCTTTGCATGTATGCTCCATTATTATTTTCCTTTAAGTCAACAACTGGCTTAATCGTATAATCTTAACCCGGCATAATATTCCTTTCAGATCATAAAAAAATGGCTAAGTCATACACTGAATGCAATTGGGTCCAATCCCGGGTCACTGAAGAAGACTTGAACAATTTTGTTGCTACTGCTACCTTAGCCAAGAAGGAAGTCATCCACTGGAGGGTCCCTGGCAAAGAAAACCCACCTGAGCCTAAGGACGGAGAAGTAGTTGTTTTCACTGACCATATGATCCGGGGGTTCAGCCCGCCCGGCTCAAAGTTTTTCCGTGACGTACTTCATTTTTTCCAGCTTCACCCTCAAGACATTGGACCCAACTCTGTGTCCAATATTTGCAACTTTCAAGTATTTTGTGAAGCTTATCTTCAAGAGGAGCCCATAGTTGAGCTGTTTAGAGAGTTTTACTACTTAAATCGTCAGATAGAATTTACTAACGGGCCCAGCCAAGAGCTCGGTGGAGTCTCAATTTAGAAGAGGAAAGCCAGCTTTCCCTATGCCAAGCCACCGAGTCATCCCAAAATTGGAACCAAACTTGGTTCTATTGTCAAAACACATCTCCAGCAGATGAAAATCCTCTGCCGATTCTATGCGACCACCGGCTTAGCAAAACACATCCACTCCCCCCATAGAATAATAATTTCCACAGTTGTTCATATATGCATTTGTTGCTTAATATTTCTAGCAATGAAATTTACATCGACTTGACCTGTGTTTTTCTCAACTAAAGCACCAAGAGGGACATCATCAATGCTAGAAATATCCTTAGTAGAAAGAATGCACATAATTATATCAACTTTAACATCTAAACTTTCTATCTCATCATTAGAATTCACCCCTTTTACCCGCAAAATAAATAAATAGAATCCACCCTTTAGGAAAATGTAGCTCTTTTGGTGCGCCATTGGCAATAATTTTCCATCATGTTATTCAAAAGATGATTTTCTTACCCTTGTGTCTTGGTCAAAAGCAAGTACAGTTGAATCTACCAAGTTTCTGGAGATTAAGACACAAAAGGTTTGAAGCATATCATCAAATGCATGTGTAGGGTACTTTTAAAGCACATTTTCAAATAAAAAATCCTCAAGATTAAGCATAATGTCCATTGGCGTTTTATTTAAAGTTCATAATTTCGTTCCACATATGGGTAATCTTAGAAAGAATATTTAGCAATAAGAGACTCTTTGTAAGATTTTCGATAATTAATGTTGGCATTAGGAAAAGAAAATAACCATTCCCACCTCTAAATGAGAAAGGGAATAATTCAAACTAGACAACTTTTGAATCAGCATATCTAAACTTTTGCATATCACATATTTCAACAAAGTCATGAAAAAACATAGCAATCTCTTGACTAACAATACCACCGCACTCTTTAGATATAATTTCCAAAATATTTTCTTTAATTTAATAGTATGAGATATGATAGATGTACTTATAAACTCATTATCAGTAATATGTGTGAAGTCATCGAGTTTAGCTCAATGATTCCCCCACTATCATGGAAAATTCAGTACAATTTAGTATCCTCTTCGTAAACTTCTTTGAGCACCTCATCGCCACGTCCCTTCAACATAACAACCAAGATGTCAATCGGCGGCGATTCCATCGATGCATATGTGCCACTACTAGCGTTAACAATAACCGGAGCGTGCTAAGAGGAATGGGTAAGGAGTAGGTGCACTCGGGTTAGAATTTGTGGCCGCTAAACCAGTCGCACCGTACAGAACCATTATGCCACGCTAGAAGATGTCTTACGAATCTCGTATCTGAGTTGTCCATACAATAGTTATCGGTTGACATGTCATCGTGCGAGGTGTAATTCTTACATTTTGGTCCGGACAAACAATCAAGATAAAAAATCATAAGGTCAGGCCGTGATTTGTGCATGTTTTTAATAGAAGTTTCATATTAATACAAAAGGTGAAATGTGCCATAATATCACAAGTTGAAAATGGGGAAAATATATGTAAAAACACATGTTTTCGCAGAATTTCCCAAGTAAAACAGGGGGTTGAATTCTGCTGGGAAAGAATATATATATATATATATATATATATATATATATATATATATATATATATAGAGAGAGAGAGAGAGAGAGAGAGAGATAAAGAAAAGGAATTATGTTGTTCATTGACACGGTCGCCCACGACTCTTGCAACATGTGACGAAAGGAAAGGAGAAGAAGAGAAGAGGGGAAGAGAAGAGTGAGACCGACGCAAGGCAACGCGGTCTTCTCCGTCGTCTCCAACCTCTCGTCCGCCTGCCAAATAAATCCAAGCCACAACCGCCGCTGTCTGCCCGTCAATAAGTTTTTCTCCGCCATTTTCCCCTCCGCGAGAAGCGCCTCGAGGTCCCCGTGTGCGGCTAGATCGGTGGCGCCTCCCCTCCCTCCTCCCCCGCGGAAGGCGTTCTCCCCCTTCATTCCCGGAATCGATTCTTGCAAGGGATTCCTCGCTGCTCGGCTCTTCTTGAGGTGAGCGTCGAATCCGATGTTTTTTCTTGCCGCCCCGTCGATCTGGTGGCGTGGCTACTCGAGCCGCGATCGCGTCGCCTTGCTTTCGTGGAGAAATCGACCTGGAATCATCAGAGGGTGGGCGTATGCTTGCTGGAGTAAGAGCAGGATTTGGGTCCTCTCGAAATTGGAGCTTTATTGGCGATTCCAGCAGCCCCCGTGCTAATTGATCGCATTTCGACGGCCCTGCGATAGAGCAAGGTGCTGATAAGCGTTGGGCGATAGGATTCGGATGGAGCAGCGGGCAGAGCATAATCGGATTGGTGTATGAAAAACTCTCTACTGCTACGCCCTGACGGCCCTGGTCGGAATTTTGCAGGCATGCAGAGCCAAATCGTGTGCCATGGGTGCAGGAGCGTTCTACTCTACCCCAGAGGGGCCCCGAGCGTGTGCTGCGCCGTGTGCCATGCCGTCACCAACGCTCCGCCTCCAGGTAACGGCCATGTCTGAGCTCTGGTTTTCCCAGTTGTGCAATTGGTCACAAAAGGTGCAAACAAGATTGTGTTATGTTCAGTTTTGTTGGTAATGTTCTGGATTATAATGCTATATGTAGTAGTGGGATGCTGATGAACGGGTGTGGAAGTGAAGGAGGGACACACTAGGACTAATTTGTCCTATTGCAGGTTATGGGAAATCTCACATACCAATCTTATAGCCTAAGATAGTAGATAGATTCCTAGAATGTGCTTTCCATTTCTAGGTTTGATTCTACTAGCTTAACATGCGCATTCATCGTTCCTGGTTCGCCACTGTTTGGTGGATCAATGCTGTATCGTGTGGTGTACTCCCCAGAGAAATGTTAAATTCGATCAGTATGGCGTGGGGTTCAGAAGATTGAGGTTGCTACTAAGAACCTATTTGGATTGTAGAATTTCCATAGGAATTATGGAGGATTTGAACCCGTGGGGATTTTTCCTATAATTCTCCTTTAGATCATTGGACTGGGGATGCTGATATGACATTTTGGGTGACTGGTGGCAGAAAGATGAACTTTCCCTTCCTTATTTGACCCATCTACCTACTTTTGTGCGGTTACTTTCAACCCACTTATGCTCAGTTCCCTTACAAATTTGTCTTCTGGTTAATCCATATTGGTTCATCTTAACAAAAATTAGTAGCTGATTGAACCCTTCTAATCTACTCCCTCCGTCCCATAATGTAAAATGTTTTTTGACACTCCTCCGTCCCATAATGTAAGATGTTTTTTGACACTACAGTAGTGTCAAAAAACGTCTTATATTATGGGACGGAGGGAGTAGCTGTCATTGCTTAAACAGTCTTGTTGTCTACATTAGATACATCTTCCTTGCTTTGCCATGTATATTGGGTGTATGTTCTGCTTTGGCATGTTTGACGCCTCTTCCTTGCTTTCTCTGGGCAGATTTATCCTCCATTGTGATGTTCTATCTTTTATGCCTTATCACCATATATCAAGTGTTTTAGTGATTATTTACATGTTTTGTTGTGTTCATTAAAACGGGTCAGCCCATGCATTTGAAATTGGTCAGTGGGTAATCTTTTACCCATTCCTAGCCTTGTAGCTGCATAATGTTGTTCGCTCTTGGTTTGTTGGTAGTGCTTCAAATATCTAGTTGCATGCTTATGAAAAAGTGAGTAAATTTCTTCTGCAGGAATGGAGATGGCTCAGCTTATATGCGTCGGCTGTCGAACTTTATTGATGTATACTCGCAATGCAACTACTGTCAGATGCTCATGTTGTGATACAGTCAACCTGGCCAGACCAGCACCGCCAGGTACTGATGTATGTGTCGAATTATTCCGTAGATCCTTGAGCTTGTAAGTTGAAATTGTAGTTATGAATGGAATATCTGTTCTATAAAGTCAGAAAGGGTTACTCAGGCATAGAACCCAGGAGAGTTCAAGTTGATGCTACAATACCTTAGGAAAGTATTATCATCATCTACCCCAGGTGTAGCTAGATTAACAGAAACTTCGTATGGCTTAAAATTAGATGATTTTCTAGTAAGTTTGATCGCAGCAGTTTCATGTTGTCTCAAGCTGTAAATATAAGACAGTATTTATGGGTATAGTGCATTGCCGGTTGTTTTGTTTTTATATCACAAACCCTGCATTTATGGATTTATTGGTCATAAAGTCAAGGCCAGCCTTCAAAGTCAATACTGGAAAGTAGTCAAACATCACCCATGCTGCTCAAGCAACTATTTCTCTGCGGGCAAGTTGATTGCATTTTCACCTTATGTCATGTGCTCTGTGGATTTGGCAATGTATGATCTGGAAAGTTGGCATGTATTGCTTGTCCCTGTTACCGTTGTGCATGTGCATGGCTTCTTTTTTCTGCAGTGCTGTTAAATTAATCTGATTAAGAAGGATGTAAAGAAAAGACAATAAAATGTCAAACATTTTAGTATGTTCTCCCTTCTCTGTTCCTATGTGTGATGCATGTTCAAGCTCCCTTTGTGTGTCTGTGTTCTATTTATCTGTTCTCCACTTGACGAATTCTATCTGTTCATGGTGCAGTGAATAGTATAGCTCATGTGAACTGCGGCCAGTGCCAGACGGTGTTAATGTATCCATACGGAGCATCTTCTGTCAAATGTGCTATCTGCAATTTTATTACAAACATTGGAGTATGTCAATATCTACTTTGGATTCTTTGTGCTGCAAATGCTCAGTGAAACGGCTGATTTTAATCTATTTATTTTTCTTATCCCAGATGAACACCGTGAGACCTTTGCCACCTACAATGCATGCACCAAACGGAATTTCATATAGTGTCCCATCGACTTCTGCGGTATGTGCATATGATGAGCCCTTTGAGCATTCACCGTGAATTCCGAGGTGATTTACCTCTTCTAATTTCCCTTTCCCCTGTATTGGCCAGCCATCCACTCAATCACAGAATGTAACGGTGGTCGTCGAAAACCCAATGACAGTAGATGACAAGGGAAAACTGGTAAGCCACCTCTGCGCTTTGCTACCATCCGCCAATCGATCTGCATGTGTATTTGCATTACCCAGTGAACCTATCCCTCGTTGCTCACGCTACCCGTTGACATTTTCGCAGGTGAGCAACGTCGTAGTCGGGGTTACGTCCGGCGGGAAAAAGTAACAAAACATGTCAGCATTTGTACCAAGTGCGGCCCTGTTCTATGTCTTATAATCTGGGGTTGGGAAGACTTTGTATTATACTCCTGTCTGGTGATCGACCGATCGGTTGCACAGAAGGAAAACCCGAAGCGCGTAAATGGACCGCGCTACAAAAGAAAAGAAAAAAAGGAGTGCAGGTGTGGATAATAGGGAGAAAAACTGTATTTTGCGTACCCCCTTGATTCTTTTGTATGTAAAATGTGGGCACTGTCAGACCTCACTGTGTGATCAAATCCTCTTTGTCCTGTCCTGAAGGGGCCTCTCGTTCTGGATGAATAACAGCAAATAACTTTGCATATGACTGGCCCCACCTGTTGATGATTGGTAATTAAACGACGGTAATTATTGTGATGAATACTTCTTTGAAGGCTGTATTTTATTTTACGTACATCTCTACAGTGTAACAGCAAATAAGTGCGATGTTGTGGTCAAAACCTTTTTTATCTAAATTTTTTTCAAACTTTTTTATTATTATCGCAAACTGTTAACTGAAAATTGCGATGTTTGGGTACTTTAGACCATAATTTAAACAAAATAATAATAACTAGGAACTGAACAAAACAATATAAAGAAATAAGACAAACAGGAGACGAAAATGAAGCACTATACAAAAGTTAAATCTTATGAATGTACGGTGTAGAGCGTATTTTTGATGTTAACACCAAGGAAATAATAATAACTAGGAACTGAACAAAACAATATAAAGAAATAAGACAAACAGGAGACGAAAATGGAACACTATACAAAAGTTAAATCTTATGAATGTACGGTGTAGATAGTATTTTTAATGTTAACACCAAGGAAATTAAATAGTCCAAAAAAATTGGGATGAGAGAGGCTCGAACTCTCGACCTCAGGATCACTCATGTACGGTGTAGAGCGTATTTTTGATGTTAACACCAAGGAAATAATAATAACTAGGAACTGAACAAAACAATATAAAGAAATAAGACAAACAGGAGACGAAAATGGAACACTATACAAAAGTTATATCTTATGAATGTACGGTGTAGATAGTATTTTTAATGTTAACACCAAGAAAATTAAATAGTCCAAAAAAATTGGGGTGAGAGAGGCTCGAACTCTCGACCTCAGGTTTTTATGTTAACACCAAGGAAATTAAATAGTCCAAAAAAATTGGGGTGAGAGAGGCTCAAACTCTCGACCTCAGGATAACTCACGTTTAGCTATGAGACCTACGCGCTAGCCAACTGCGCCACCACCACCACTTGCAATGTAATCCTATTTATATGCGTGTTAAATGTTAAAGAAATCTTGTCCAATAAGTAAGATCAGATCATATAATTTCTCCTGTTAGATGTACCTAACCAGGAAACTAGTACCTCTCCCGGTGAAGTGTGCCACGGCTTGCCCTCACTTCACGCTCCTCCTGTCATGCTCGAGATGCAAATTCCTCTGCAAAAATTGCTCTTCTTTGGCACTTCACTTTCTACTCGTATCACAAGTCTCAAACGACTCTAAAAAGAAACATCTTTTCTTGACGAGCTTACTCACGAAGTAGAAACAAGGTAGCCCATAATTTACGGTTTTGAGGTTTGGTAAGTCACCCAAACTTGCAAGGTCCGATCACCTCAAATTTGGGATCACCATTATACCAGCATATAATCTTCCCTCCAAAAGCCCCAGCATTCCAATCACCGCAAACCTCCACGGTGTTAACCAATGGACCTCGAGCATGGCAAGAAGCCCCCTGCCATTGCCGCTGCGGAGCTATGCTCGCTCAAGGACAAGCTCGTCGGCCTGCGGCCGGTCCTGCTGCGGGCGGCGGCGGTCCTGGCGACGGCGGTGGCCGCGGTGGTCATGGGGCTCAACAGGCAGTCCTACACCGCGGTGGTCGCCATTGTGGGCACCAGGGCGCTCAGACAGACCTTCACTGCCAAGTTCAGCGACACGCCTGCGTTTGTGTAGGGGGCTCCTTGCTTTGCTTTGCTTGCTTGCTTGTCATTGCCTGTTGAATTTACTGACATGTTGTCTCTCTGACGGTAAACCGTCGATTTCGCAGGTACTTTGTCATAGCCAATGGTGTTGCCAGTCTGTATAACCTGGTGGTGCTGCTCATCAGAAGGTGCCTTGTGCAGGGAAGGGCCCACAATTTGGTAGTGCATAGGATGGACATGGTAATTTATTTTCTCTTAATCATAATTTACCGACTAAATGACACTTTATATATAAGTTGGCCATTATTTACTTAAAAGAGAACCTCACCTTGTAGTAGTTTCCCACTTTCATCAGAGTAAGTATATTTGAACTGTTCCTCATAAACATATTTTAGTAGAGCGAATATCGAATACATCTACCAGAGAAGCAACCAACTCAATCTAAGCAAGTGCATTGGTCTTTAGTGAAGTTTTTCCTACACAATCCAGGAAGATCTGAAAATTTTGGAGCCTTCTAATGGTGCTACTATGAAAACAGAGCACTCAATCTAATCAAGAATCTTTTTTGCAAGCTACTATCCACAACCAGTGGTTTTGTTCCAGTAGTAGTTTCACACTTTTATCAGAGTATCTTTGAACTGTTTCCCACGAAAAATAAATAGTGGAGTAACCAACTTAGTCTAAGTAAGTGTGTTGATCTTAAATTTGATAATCTAAGTATATTGGTTTGAACTCTTTCTCACCAAATTAGTGGATTAATCATGGTTCTACTGGCCATTACTTACAAAAACCTCATCCAGTAGTAGTTTCACACTTTCGTCAGAGTATCTTTGGACTGTTTCTCACAAAAATACTTTAGTGGAGTAACCAACTTAGTCTAAGTTTATTGATCTTAAATTTAGATGCTCCTACACAATCCAGGGATATCTGATAAATTTGGAGCCTTATGACGGTAGTACTATAAAAACACAGCACTCAATCTAATCAAGAATCTTTTTGCAACTATCCAGAACCAGTGGCTTGAGTGAAACTGCTGGTGCTGTACTTTGCATTATAGACAACTAGTACTGTAGCATATATGGCAAATTTCAAACCAGTATCAATGGACGGCAACACATGATATATTTTCATCCTTGTACTGTCAATGTCCCAGGTAATCATGGTTCTATTGGCCACCGGTGCCGCGACAGCGGCTTCGATGGCCGAGTTAGGCAAGAATGGTAACTTGCACACGCGTTGGAACCCGATATGCAACAAATTTGGTCCCTTCTGCAACCGTGGAGGCGTATCGCTCGTGTCCTCGTTCGTCGGCGTCGCGCTCATGCTAGCCCTGAATTTGCTCTCAGCTGCAGCCACCTCTCCCCGTGCCGTCGTCGCAGGTCAATGAGCACTAGCACCTCAGCTCAGACAGCTCATACCCAAGAGTACACTGCTCATGTCACTGGGATGTGAAGTGATGTGAGCCAATATGGTTGCATGTGGGAGCTGGATCTCAGGAGGAAGTGTGCTCAAGGCTGCAAGTGTGCTAAATTTGGTGTACAACTGTATATCACCTTGCCTGGTCTGAAATGTGCAGGCACATAAGCCCTGGTTGGTTATGGGGCTTTAACTAGATCAGCTCTTACATTAGATACAAGTTGTTGCACCATTCAATTCTACTACTTTGTGGTTGTAAACCAGTACTCAAAACTGTCCCGGCATTTGGCCGCATTTGCTCAATTGGATGATACATCGCATCTTTCGAGAAGTATGTCTGGTGAGGTTTGGTCTTTCACAACAGTTTGTACCCGTTGTACTGCATGGAGCTCTTGTTTTATTACCTGAATAGTGAAGTTGTTTGGAGTTGCTTGAAATGTTGCATCCAGCACCAGCCTTAGTTATGGACTTAATGGGGCAAAAATTCAGGAGTTGGTCAGTTGATGTAGATTTATCGGAGAAGGAGCACATGCATGTGAGCCTATCAGGCATCTCCGCAAAAATTCAGTCAACATGCAACTACTCCCTCCGTTCGGAATTACTTGTCGCGGAAATAGATGTATCTAGACGTATTTTAGTTCTAGATACATCCATTTCTGAGACAAGTAATTCAGAACGGAGGGAGTAGGAGCTAACTGATGACCACTGGTGCAGCACATTAGCCTGAAAATCTATTATAATCACAACCTAGATGTGTTCATTGTCGGACTGACGGTTTTGCGTAAAGAAAATGCTGGATTGCATGGTTCTTTTCTTAAAAGCTTGTGCTTGGGTACAATTTTTTCTGGAAAAAAAACTATGAACCTGAAAGAACGTAGTTAATATTAGAGTCGATAAAACATAAAATTGGGACAATAAATCATGTGTAAATATGTTTAAAAGTAAACAAATCATGTGTAAAGATAAGAGCAGATAGGATTACCTCGCAGCTGCTGATGCCTAGATTCATTCAAGTTCAGCTTGTCCTTTGTTTCTGCACTCTACTATTTCCACATTATTGGTATGGATGTACAAGACTTGTTGCTATACGCATATGGTACTAGTATTCATGACATGAGGTACCCTGAAAGGTGCCATCAAGCAGAGAAGGTTGGTCACTCTCACTCATGCAGCTGGCCAGCATATGAAGAACAGGGCACTGAAAGAAAAACAGGGCCTTTCAGCATACTGTTCCTCAATTTGTGTGTCGTCATTGCATAAATACCGCTGGTGATCCGCAAAATAATGAGCCCTCAAATAAAAACTATGACGTTTTGCACATTGACAAGATCTCCGAAGTGTAACTTTGACCATTAGTTTCTACTATAACATAATAATAAAACATAGAAATAAATATTATAGTATAACAAAGTTTGAGGGGGAAATCTACGCATTACCATTTCTACACGCCCAATAAAAATATTTTAGAAGTATTGTGGTAAAAAATAAAATAATATGCTATCATACTGTGTGACAAAATACTATTCCTCGATTTGTGTGCTGCAATTTGCATCTGTTGCTGAAATAATATACTCCATCCAGTCTAGTTACTCCTTTTCTGAAAAAAATCCAGTCTAGTTACTATGTTTTGGACAATGACAAAGTCTCCTAGGTGTAACTTTGAGTTTTTCTTTTAACACAGTACAGACGCAAGCGCTCATGTACACACGCATAAACTCACCTCTATGAACACACACACACACACCCTACCCCTATGAGCACCTCCGAAAGACTGAGTCGGCATATCATTTTGAAATTTACGAAGTCACCGTAGGCACCTCAAATAAATGCGAGCACCAGGACTTGAACTCTGGTGGGCTAGGGATACCAAAGTTCCTCTAACCATCCAACCACAGGTTGGTTCGCAGGTGTAACTTTGAGTTAGTCTCTACTAGTACAATATATAACTATAATACCTAAAAAATATTACATGATATACAAGCATTTTGAGGGGCACATCTATGCATAGATCCACATATCCAATAAAAATATTTTAAACAGTAATGTGGTAAAAATGTAAAATTTTGGACCAAAACTATACCTAAAACGCCAATGTTTTGTGGATCGGATGGAGTAGCCGTAATCCCAAAGTAAAATGGGTTGCGTGCACAATACATATTCTCTTTTTTCCGCACGTACTACCAAAAGAGGAGCAGTTTTTATTGTACATGTTATATCATGATGAAGACTCATGGATAGTTATTAAAAATAATCTTAACACATTGTGTGCGCAACCACGCAACATATTGTGAGTCTCGTGATACTTTTCTAAATGAATTTCACTGGCACCTGTCCTGCATCTGGACTGATTCTGATTTTTTGCACAAGCTCCAATAGTGCTACAGTACTATTTATGTGGAATTAGTTGTGGAATCAGTTGAATTAATTTGTTCTTGGAACTGTGAGAAGCATGCCGATGAGGCTAGTGAGGATGCGTTCTCAATCAACCATGATGTTCGTTGAGGGAAGAACATTCAGAATTCCAGACACAAAACAGGACAGTCAGGGGGACATCAATGACTGATCTGTCTGATCACTGCAACCTGTACTTCTGAATGTACATACTTCAGCAATCATTAGAGTGGTTCTCCAAAAAAATTAAATCATTCCAGGGTTTTAGTCCTCCAAAATCGACTGGAGAAAAAGAAAATCACCGCGTCCTCTACTAATACTCACAGTCAAGAAACATTGCACCAAACAGACATAATTATACATTTTGATATGAAATCATCACACACACACACTGCAGATTAACTACTAGCTAGCCAGTTGTCTGCTTATGTTGTCTGGATAAATAAACAAATTTGCCTAGAAGTGGTTCCAAGTAGAGCTCACTGCAGCAGCCATCTGAGGAGACATGCTCGGCACCACCTCACCACCCATGGAGCTCAGCTGGCTCAGCACTGCCTTAAGGACCTTCTTGTCACAGTTCATGGCGGGGTCTAGGTAACTCCCAAAGTCAGGCAGGCCATGGTCCAGGTAGCTCATGCCATTACTGTTGCCTGTCACCATGGGGAGGTAGCTGCTGTTGCTGGCACTGTTATTACTGAAGCTGGAGAAGCAGGGCACTTGCTCAAGTGCGGCGGCGGCGGCGGCGGAGGTGTTCATGGTGGCCTGGAGCTGTGCTAGGGTGGTGTCCATGAGAGGTGGCAGTGGTGGTGAGGAGGTGTCTGTGGATGTGCCATGGACAATGTTGGTGAGGTTCCTTGGCCTGGGGGTGGCACCAACTCCTGATTTCTTCTTGCAGATGACTCTGCACAGGACCCAGTCCTCCTGCTGAAAACACATGGAGGATCAAGAAGAGAGCATTGATTAGTCAGTAGTTCAATGGTAGGTGCAGTCTTACAAGGTGATGTGAATGAGATCTTGGTGATCACTGTCACTGTACTTGCTCTTGAGTGCATCACTTGTCACAGTGAAGTGATGTGGACAGGACCATCCTATGTAACCCTGATTGGTTCATGCATCCAACCAAGCATTTTCCTTTTTCTTTTGGGGAATTGGTAAGATTTACCTTTTACATTTTGGTTACTTTGTTTGGTCACCTCTTTTTATTTGGATTGGATAAGTTTTACCTATTTGCAGCTTGCCAAGAATCTTCTTTTTTTTTGGCAAGAAAGCTGGCTAAGAATCTAACTAATCCACTTCACTATCCTGGATTGTAGATGATCAACTTGTTTGCAAAGTCACCACAAGGTTACATATGAAATTCATTAAGAACTTTGTCAGAATCGTATATTTTTATTACCGCTCTCTATCAGTTGTAAGTGTGTTTTAGAGGAGCGCATTTGCGTGACTGCATCCATATGGTGGTGTGTCTACTTTTATGCTTAATCACAATAAAAATCATAACATCAAGAAAGTTTAGTGCTTCTACTATCTTTTTAAACAATGTTAAATATGAACTTCGTTGAACTATTTGAACAATAAAATCATTGAACTTCTTTTTGCAGGTAAAAAATCATTGAACTATTTGAGACAAAAGAAAATGGTACTTCAAGTAGTTGGTATATGTTGTCATTATCCATAACAGCTAACCTATACCATATGTTAAGATCAGCCCACCATTTTCCTTTTATTTATTTTAAAAATTAGAACAAATCAGTCCTTATTAAATAGGACGTCTACCGTAACAAAACCGGTGGATGAAAATGACCAGTCCCCCTAGAAAATTAATTGGCAAGTAGCAACCAATAAGTAGATGGATTTTTTTTCTTTTGAATATAAATAAATGAATAGAAAGTGACAGGTCAAGAAGTCCATCTCATGTGTACAGTGCGTCAAACTTGAAAACAACTATTAAATACAAGCTTATACACTGCAAGAAATCTCCTATACGATTGGTTGTGCCCACCCAATTTGTACCTACCTAGTCATAGCTATGCAGATGAATATGTTTTGCATAACGGAAAATAAATAAATCAATCGATGGCTTTGCACACCACTACTCACTGAACATTACATATGATATATTCATTTGTTTCATGCATGATATAGGGTTTTAGTGGCAGCTTATTACCTTGGAAGCTTGCTCATGTGCACCCTCCAGCCTATATTCATGCATCACCCATTCAGTCTTCCTCCCTTTAGGGGCCCTCCCTTGGTAGAACACCAATGTCTTCCTCATCCCCACTAGGGCGCCTCGTCGTGCCACCACCCTATCCTTTCCGGTCGCCTTCCAGTACCCCGACACAGTAGCTCGGTTCGTGCGCTGCCCCGTCGCGTATTTCCGATCCTTTAGGCTGTAGAAATACCACTCCTTGCCACCCACCGACGCAGTCACTAACAATAGATGAAAGATAATATAAAGATACCAACATGGTAAAGAAAGATATAACGAGAAAAGTCGTAATCGCTAAGCTATCAAACAGGGCCCATAAATAAACGACGACAAAGCCCTAAAAAGCTTGAAGTAACACATAGGGGTTTCTCCATCATGCGTTCTATCCTTTTGACAGTGACATTAACACGTTTCGATAAAACCGTGCATCTCGGAGACGGAACAGACCACGTCGATCTCATCGACCCTCCCCCCACCTTCTTTTTTTTGTCACAATCGGCCCCTTTTAATGGAAGTCGGCTTATTTACCACTAGAAATAATCGATGAGCAAGTGGTAGAACTAGAGGTTAGAGAGAGACATGCCATCCTAGATGTATCAATCAAGACGTGTATGGCCCATGCTGATCCTCTGCGTGGAGCCCACGAGCATGCAAGATGTGATTTTGCAGTTTGTCGCCGTCCCCGTCGTGCCATGTGTCAGGATTAGACAGGGAAACGTCATAATTGGCCCGGTAATACTGGCTTATAATAAATTAAGTATGATGAGTTAACAAACTGTACAGGTGTCGTGGTGTAGTTGGTCTAGCACGTCAGTTTTACACGCTGAAGATCTCCGGTTCGAACCCGGACGATGCCACAATTTTTTGTGCTCCTTTTTAAGCCTATAATAGGTGATGATGACGTCATAATATATACGCTTGTTGCATTAGCACAATTGAAAGGTGTCGTGGTGTAGTTGGTCTAGCACGTCAGTTTCACACGCTGAAGATCTCCGGTTCAAATCTGGACGATGCCAAATTCTTTTTTTTGCTGGTTTTTTATTCTTCTAATTATTACTGCTTTTCATTTTCTTTTTGCCAACTGAACTTTTAAAAAACAATTGCCTACTGAACTTGGTAAATGGTGATGGTAGATTGTGCAACAGTAATTTAAAGGCTGAAATTATATATTTTCCCCATAAAGTAGTGCATAGATTTAAATTATGATTTTTCACAGAAAGGGATTTAAAGGATAGCAACACAAGGAATGTTGAACCACATGTGAACTAAGTAGATGTTTAAAATTTTCCTCACGTCGTCCCACCATCTTTTTTTCTGGAACAAGCATTATTTGTCTTGTCTACAACACATTATAGTTGATCTATATATTTAGAAGACCGAAATTGTATGCATAAATATAGCATGTAATTACTAAGATCTATATATTTAGAAGGCCTGAAATTTCAGTACCAGCCTTGGAGTAAATGGAAGATCCCCACTCTGTATGCACTTTTTTCATAAATTCTTATTGGAACACAAAGATGCAAACTATCGCAAAATATATAGGTGTGTATAAATAATAGTTTCTGCATATTACCCCCCCTAGCTAGACCAAAGGTTTCTATTCATATATAGATAAAAGTATAACACGGTGCTCAGCATGCGCGTCTCTAGCTAGAGATCATACATTACTAAAAAGAGTTTCTGCACAATACACCAAATTAGATAGGATAAATTACTAAAAATATATGTACGTAAGCTTAGATATCATTTTTTTTCTTTGACATGATATAGAAGATAAAGAAAACTACGTGTGCATCTGAAGGTGAGAAGATGATTTGGGAAGCTGGAATTGTGAAGGACAAGAAAAAGATTCTAGATTCGAGTTAACCACACTTTTTCTAGCAAAGTGGAATTGGTAAAGGCTATAACTCTTTCATTTTTGGAAGTCCCCCACTTGACATATTCCTTTATCAGAGCCTAACCAGAAAGCGACCCCCGTTTCGGACTGCCACATCAAAGATCAAAGATCCTTTTAAAAAATATGCACGCGCATGATCAATCGATAAGACTGCAAATAGCTATGGAACATATAAGAAAAAATCACTGGCAGTTCCAGTTTATGGGCCAATTGCATGCCTACTAGAACTATTCTTTTGTGAAGCTTCAAAGGGTATTCCAAGTCAAGTATTAATAGTAAATTTTCAAACTTCAAAGACGGTTTCCGGTTCCGAAAGTTTATAATAAATCAGATTCTTTCGGATTTCTATGAGGGAGGAAGAACTCTGCGTGGAAGCAACGCTGGAGAAAAAAAATTCAGCTTGTCCTTGATAGAAATGAGATAAGACAAAAGGGTGCAGTTTAGTGTGCATGCTATATGTGCACAACACATTGCGGGCTTTGGCATGTTTCTTAGCACGGAAGCAACACCAACGGGGGAAATAAAAGGAGAACAAAATCAAAGGGAGGGAACAAAAGAAGTTGGATTGAACAGAAAAGGCCAAGAACGTTGCATGTGGAACACATTTTCTCTCTCCACCGTCCTCTCTCGATCGATCGATCGATATGCATCCATGCAAGATCGTACAAGGAATTCTTGATTGCGTCTAATTAATACTAGTCACTTCACATCGGTGCAAAGTAGAGAGAGAGAGAGAGAGAGAGAGACGTACCAGGGAGGTCCCATGGCTCGACCTTGTTGAGGTCGACGTCGACCATGGGCGGGCGGCGGCCGGAGAAGCCGACCTTGCCGGTGACCTTGGGCGCGAGGTAGTCGCAGATGAGCTCGTCGTCTCTCGGGTGGAACCGGAACCCCGGCGGCAGCTCCGTCTCCACCATGCTCAGGAAGCTCATCGACATCTCTCTCTATCTCTTCCTCTCCTTGCTGATGCGATGAGAGAGGAACACGCAGTAGAGAGAGAAACGGACAGGCCAAGCAAGCAAGAGAGAGAGAGATGGGGATGGAGTTGTGCTAGCTTGTGTCATGAGTTCGCAACTTGTGAAGAAAGAGAGGTTTATAAGGTGGTTTAGGTGGTGGGTCTACCTCAAGCCTTTTCCTCTTCACCTATTATTCCTTTTTATTTATTTCCATTTCGCCTTTTCTTTCCACAAATAAGAGGAGCAGCTTCCACGTCAGCACAAGAGACGACCGGCCACAAGCTAGCTCCACGCATACGCATATGCCACTAGCAACAGATTTTTTTTTTCTGCATTTCTCTCTCGAAGTGATAAGAATTGTTCTAAAAAAAGTGGGGCAAAATGGAATATCATCTTGTATAAGTGGAAATGGAAAAAGCTGGATTGCTAGCTATCCAGCACCAAAGATAACCAAGTGGCTCCACTCGTCAATGTGTGGCTATCCTAGCTAGTACTCCTTTCAGTAAAATGTTAAATGCCATTTTAGGAGGAAAACAAAAGGAATTATTTGTCAATCTTTAGGGCATATGAAGTAGCCTAGGCCTAGCTAGTTCGTTTCTCTAGGAGAGGAAGTCTTTCTGGTCATGTACAAGTTTTTATTATTTTTTGTTTTGAACATGGATAAGGTCAAACTTTCACAACTTTGACTAATGTTATATGTATTTACAATTCTTTAGATTTGATATTTGGAAACTATACGCGTAACTTTTTCTCAATATGCACTTGTGATTCCTTTTATAAACATAATGTAAACAAACTAATGATCAAATTTGTGCTTTTTTAAAGACCGTGTCAATGTCCAAAATGACAGCTCTTGCATAACCAGGGGGGGGGGGGTACAGAATGTCACTTAATATGTCTTCTTAATTTTTAATCTAAAAAATGTCTTCTTAATTTAAACCGTAGTGACATACAAAAATAAATCTAGCATGATAATCAGTCCTGGTTGTAATGCAATAATTTTTGTCCTACTTGCTAGTTAAACCAGCACTAATAAGTCGAGGTCTTAAACCATGTTTAGACGTAGTCAAGCAAAGTACCTAATCCAAAGACTGTTATCAATGTTACTGAATATAGATTTTAAACCTTCTTTGAGTATGACTCCAAATATATAGTGTAAAATACAAATATATTGAGCTACAACCATGCATACTCTGTGATGTGCAGAACACTAATAACATCAAATGAACACTGATAATTAAACATCATCATATACTCTTGCCTGTCTTTTCTCCCACTACTTGAGGTCAACTAGTTTGTGGTTGTTATATATGCGCGTTTTTTTTTGCAGGTAAACACTTGTATTACTCAATCGCTAGCCATATTACAATCAACTTTGCAAAGGTCTACTGCCTCTGGTGGTCCTGAACCCAACCAAACCACAGTCCTATTCTTAGTTCTAGCAAAATTCGCCAAAAAATCACTAACAACGTTGTACTGCATAAAATCAACCAGAATGGGTGACAACTCCCCCCGAAAAAAGGAGTAGATTGTTATTTTCATCACATTTCCGGTCGTTGGTATTGCCTACAGTTTGGACTTTGGAACTTCCATCACATAAAGTAACTGTGGGAGCTCTAAGAAAAGCAGTTAGTCAAAATAGAAAACACATATAAAAGAAGAGGTTCTACCAGACAAGATTACCGTCTCCACACAATGTCAAACGGAAACCTTCTCTGTTAGAATCTGAAATCCGTGGACTTGGGTTAGGTCCACATCTTCGGCTCACTACATATATAGAGTAATAATACTCCAGCTTTGACACTTGACCGGGAAAGGCCAAGCTATACAAGGACGTTGAAATGGTTAAGTTCGGAGTACAACAATGCCTCAGGATCCGTGCCCGGTCTCGGCTATCTAGCATGCCACCTAGAGGCCAGAGCGAGCGAACGATTGATCATTCTTTTTTTTGGATATTACTACAAAACAAGGCCAAGGTCCTGAGGATTGTTGATGCGCGGCAGTGCTCAAGGTGCATGGAGGCAAGAGCCAGCAAGGAAAGAAAAAAAGGAGTGACCATAACGTGCATTTCTCGGAGCCGTTCCATGCCTCGCCAATCTGGTGCTAGCCACATCATCCGCTTGACAGTCATACAATTCATTGATATCATTCCAAGACCGGCGCAGTGCAATTTTGGTTAAGAGGTCAAAAAAGAAAAATACAGTCTTGGTTTCCAGCCAAAGGTCGTCGACGAGACGCGTAGATCGTCACTTGCACAGATTCAGGGCAACGGCCCCGAGGAACGCCGGCCGTCACGTAACCGGGTGTAGC
Source organism: Aegilops bicornis (assembly GCA_021605145.1). Taxonomy (NCBI): domain Eukaryota; kingdom Viridiplantae; phylum Streptophyta; class Magnoliopsida; order Poales; family Poaceae; genus Aegilops; species Aegilops bicornis. Next base: position 120,109,517 of record CM038673.1, read on the forward strand.
AGGACGTTTAGGCACCCTGACGTTTCCACCGCGGAACGGCAGCTGACACGGCGCTGAGAGCGAGCGAGGCACAGACAGGGAGACACCACACACACCACACAAACAGAGGCATGGGAGGAGGATGAGAAACTGCCCATTCGGTTACGCGCAGCCAGGGAGGGGGCACCGGCGTATGTATGCATGCACGCGGCGCGCGCCAAACACCACACACACAAACCTCGTGAGCCCCCGCCGTTGGCTGGTTCCCACCCCTCCCTGCCTTCTCTTTCAGATAGCGCCAAAGCAATCAGGTCCATCCAGGGCCCCGATCGGGCGGCGGAGATCCCCCCGAGAAGAGAAGATCGTCCGTCCACCGTCCGAATCGGCGATCATCCGAACAACGTGTGCCTGCCTGCCCCTCGGCCTAGAGTGATGATCTTCCCATGGTGGTGGTGAAGTTCTTCTTTCTGCAGGAGTGGCATGTTCCTCTTTAAGATCTTCTCCTATGATCAGAGGCACCAAGGCAAAGTAACCAATCAGTGAACAGAGAAAAGTTGTTCACAGCCAGGCTTTGGAGACGAAGTCAAGCCTGTCAAAAGGCTGTGACAAGATGGCATCCAGCACGCTGATGCGGAAATGTTAATGTGCCGTGGATCCATCAATATGCAACAAGGCAAAATGCTAAACAAGCTCCTTGACAGAGGCTTGAGTGAATGATAGATGATTGTCCTCGCAGCAGTAAATGGGGGAATTGATGCCCCGCTCCACACCAAGTGAAAGGGACCTTGGAAATGGGTAGTGACAGCAACAGCAGCAAGCTCACCACATACCTCATCATCTCATATCTCATCTCCTCCGCTCCGCACGGCCGGCCTAACATCGCACACACGCAGCTGCACTGCACCCAGTTCAAATCAACTTTTCAGTTTACCATAAACCAAACAATCAATCAATCGACTTGTGCCAGGTGCGCAGCAGGGAACGGCGTTCCACCCACCGGTCAGTGTTACAGCGATACCAACAGCGGTCCGCCCACCGGTCAGTGTTGCAGCGATACCAAAGATCTTGCCGCGGCACATTGGCTGGCAAGCACAAAGAGAGGTGAGCTTCCAGGGTCCAAGTGAGGTGCGCTGTCGTTACCTTTCAGACGGTGGCTGCATCAGTGAAAAGCGGAGCGAATTGACCGGCGGCCTTGCAAGGAACCTCCGGGTGTACAAATCAGGATAAGGATCTGCGGACGGAAGAGTCGCGACGGCTCTGGGTGGCCACGTCGACGCGGATGCATCGCCGGAAGTACAGGGCGGCGTCGCTCTCATGCCCATGGGCGAACAAATCCTGCACAGAGAACAAGAAAAGGGGGGGCAAAAACAAGTGGGAATACTGCATAGCTCTCTCACCTTCAGGATCACATAGTGACCTGGTAAGGAAAGCTTGAATTGACACATGGAAGTAAAAGCAGCCAGTTGTTGCAAGGGTAATGCAGCCAAAACAGATGAACTCTAACTTGAATTCCGACAGTTGAGTTCCAGTGCAAATTCTCATCTATCAAATGAAAGTTTGTTGTTATTGAGCTGCCACGACGCGAGCAGTTAGGTTTTGCACAGATCTTATCTATCTACCAGTGACCAGGGGTTGTTTTCAGCCCCCCACTTCGCATATAATACACTTGTGATCACTTTCCTCTGAACTATAAAACTATGTTGGTGCAGAATGATAGAAAGGACTGGCCAACATGGACATACAGAACTGTAACCAAGCCAATTCTAGAAGTTGCTAAGCTTGCAGAGAGTTTTTAAAACTCATTACAAGATGAAGATAAATAATTCAATGAGTTTAAAAGTCCATTAAATAAAGCTCATACAAGCAAGATCAGTGAAGCCGGTGCACCGAAAGGGACTGAAAATGCACACATGCCAGACACACAGGCACGCGTAGATAAGATATGGCAAAACCTGAAACCACAAACACACTGATGGGATCATGTGGTGGCACATGCTTAATAAACGCAAGTCAACCTCTTGCACTGGTCCTCGTCAAGCCCATGTTGGTAACATCACATTCGAAGATCCAACGGGATTTCATATTTTATGAGACGACACGTAACTTGGTGGACAAATGGTCAGTGTGGTTAGGCAACCTACAGCGTATAATGCTTATTTATCTAGCTCAGCCTAAATGATCAGTCATTTAGCCTATGTATCTATGATGACAAATACTAGTTTACAAACTGTAACAGGATAGCCAGGGGGTGAATTTTTCCTTTGAGAAAAGATCCACTTGATAATCTTATTTTCAGGCAGAAGTGATGGTACGACTGTTCCACTCTACAGTATAGTAATAAAAATGATGGGCAAAACTATTTAATAAGGGGTGCATCAACAAAAAAGAAATCCCTGACAACTTGTCAGTCTTGCCCAAATAACTACATGCATATTGCAGGAAATATAAAAGGCAACAGCAACTTGTCTGGTGATCATTTCAGTTCAAAGAAACAGGCAAGCATGAACTGAAAGTGAAAGGCCATGGAATCGATCTAGAAGTTGACCTAGCATTTATTGGATAAAGGCACGCTGCTCGAGGGCAATCTCTCGTACATTCCCATATCTGCATTTGCAATATTATTTAAAGTGAGAATGGATAATATCAGATTCTGCAAAAATATTCAATGTCCCAAGCAGACTAGAAAATCAGGCAAGTAACCAATACACATAGGTTACAGCTTGCAAAGGAGCGGTTGGTATATTGCCCAGCACCACCAAAAGAAAAGATGGGTCATAGATTTAAAGCAAAGATCAACTTCAGAGTTTAGATTCATATATATTTCAAGATCAAGACAAACGTGCATGTTTTGCAGACCACATGCCTGTTGGTGGACAAAAGGACAGCTACATGTCCTCGTAGAAATCACTACACAGAATCTATATTTCTTCCCATGCCCGACTAGCCAATAAGGATAATGTTTGTCTAGGAAGAACAAGCTCTGCCACACTAGAAGAGTCTGTCTTAGTCTTCAGCCCCAACACACAATTCCATCAACCTACGTATTCAGGCATGAGAAGCATTACCATGACTTGGTTCTAAAGGATCACCCGTTAACTTCCAAGCAACTAGTGCCATATTCCTTGGAGACATGGCGGGATCAAACAGAGGAAACAATGATGCTTCAACTGCACTTCCTTGCTCTTGAAGAAACAGTAACCGATCAAGTAAAATATATGTTTCCACCAGTGGACCTAAAGCAGCCCGGAGGCACCAAAAGGGACCTATGAACTCCTGCAAGAATAAAAAGATAATTGTTGAGTTGGCAGTAGATTATCCCCAGGGGGTATCCCAGGTACTACTACATTTTGTGAAGATGGTTTAGATAACCGTATGGATGGATATTTTATATATTAGCTGTTCAGCACATTTATATTGTGTATGGATACAATCTTAATATCTGATAGCTCTACTACCAGAAGGCATAGCATGCTACTTAGTCTAGCCCTAGATTAGTTTGTAACATCAGATTCCTGTCCCCATTGTATTAAGTTTGTCACAGTATTAAAATGTACAGGTCAGTTATGTTTTGCCAAACTGTACTGGCACCGACCCACCAACCAACCGCAATAGAAGCACATGTATTATCATTTCATGTTGTCAAGAAACTAATAAACTAACTAATAGGCATGACCGCATGATGTGTCAATACTAGGATTACAGTGCTTTACAAAATACTGCAGATTTTGCTTCAAAGGATCCAGTAAACATACTTATTAGTGCTTATCAGTACCAATATTTTCGATATGAATTCAGTGGTATAATTTTTGTTCCCGCCGCAGTCGGTCTCGTTGGTTAAATGTATGGTCAAACTTAAATCTCGGAAAGCACGGGCACACTACATTGTGGAATGGAGGGAGTATCATATAAAACAGGATATCACTATTCTCATTTTGATTAAGAACAAATAGTTGAAAAACAGGTACTGCATTTAACTTCTTGGAAGTATAATACAGCAAGAAGACATAATACAAAATTCAGACTAAGACATACGGTGAAGTGTTGCACATCCTTCCATATTTCGAGTAGATTAACATCTTCCACAAAACCACAGCCAAGACGCCCTAATCCAGAGATTGTGAAATCTTTGAAAAGTGTGAACTTGCAACATTCATCAAGATTGGTGTCACTTGGTCCCACGTTAACTCTTGATATGGATGAACCAACAACTGCTGAAGTTGAGTAAGTATCACCTGCCAGGATTACTCGTTGTCTTTATAAACTAGAAAAACAGACAATCCAAAATAGTTGCAACTTATGAGAGGTATAAGAGTTAAAACCTGTACAAAGTTCGTTGCTGCAACACTTTCGACAGCCCCTTTAGGAGCAGTTGGTTCTGTGGGCAATGAACCATCTGTATTCATGTTTTGTTCCTTGCAGTTAGGATAGGATAAATCATCAGCTTTCCCCATAGCCAAATGGGATTCCATAACTTTTGAAGCCTTTGTGGCGCAGAGCTTTTCCTTGCCTTCCAATTGATGGACTCAATCTTGACACTTCAGGGAAATATTTCTCAAGTACCTATAGAAAAGACAACTTAGGAAGTCCCAAAAGCTTCTTGCTTTAATCATAAGCCAACAGACAAATTCTTGTCCAACAAAACAGTGAAACCTCTATCAGAACTCAAAAGCTGTTATGTAAGCTTGTGGAAAGAGATCTAGCATAAAGTCCCAATTAATATATGAAGGAACAAATTTTTTCTGTAGTTACAACTTATCTGAGGAACTTGCTGATGCAACTGGTTCAAACGAGACACGCACTCATCAGCAAGTTAAAGTTGAGCAACTAGACCAAATGGAGTAAGTTCACTGTTGTCCAAAACATTTTAAACATCAGGTTGGTCTGTACCCAATATAAAGGGGTGGTAAGGGTAGCAAACAGGAATCACAAATGCTGCTTACGTGAACATTAAAGGTGATTACACAAGCATAAGGCATACCTTCACTACAAGGTATCAACAAACTGCCATGCCTGACAGCTTTTTTCTTATCTTAAGCACACAAGGTTTTCTCAGTACACATTACTCCCTCCGTTCCTAAATATAAGTCTTTTTAGAGATTCCACTACAAACTACATACGGATGTATATGGACATATTTTAGAGTGTAGATTCACTCATTTTGATCCGTATCTAGTCCATAGTGAAATCTCTAAAAAGACTTATATTTAGGAACGGAGGGAGTACATGCCTAGTCATCAAGTAGTATCGAAGAACAAGCATATAAGTTGCAAAACAAGACTACCAAAAAGTAAGGAACTGAGTGGAACATCCAGGATTCAAATATGAAGGCTGAAATAACAAAGTATTTACCATTTGAAAAGCTGCTCGGAAGGCATGTATATCAAAATTTTGTAGGGTCATTTCCTTGGTGAGGTTTCTCCATCTTTCTGCGCTCTAAAAAGGACAGTGGCATTCAAGACTACCAATTTGGCAGAAAACTTTAGTTCAGCACAAATCTTTCATCCCTAATAGTAGGAGATTACTACTCCCTCCGTCCCATAATGTAAGCCGTTTTTTGACACTAGTGTAGTGTCAAAAAAACGTCTTACATTATGGGACGGAGTAGTAAATACAACTAGGAAATGGCTTCAGATATTCTGCTAATGCAAACATAACAACTGTAACTTGCAAGTACTGAATAAGTTCTGCTAGAAAAAGACGTATGAAAATGAAAACTTGCTTACATGAACATAAGTTGTTCCTAACTTAGGGCGATGGTGCTCTAGACCACATAACTATGTATCATATAACATGTACTAAAGGAAAACTGGGGGCTTCAACAAAATGACAGACATTTTTTGTAACTTGCGCTACTATGTCTTGTACTCTTGTCTATGTCTTGACTTTTTACCATCTTAAAAAATTATAATACATCTTTACAAGCAAGAATTGTTGTTATACCTGGCAAGCTAGGTCACGGATGCTTTTGCCAAGCACCAGTTTAGATGATTTAGCAGCCTTGCTAATAGGAAAACCAGGGCAGGTGTCTGTATCCTCGGACAACAAGTTGTAACAGCATCCGACACTTACCAATGCTTGTACTTGTTCACAGGACACGAAAACCCTGCCCACAGGACACAGTTACCATGTTGGAAGGACATTCTTTGCAACAGGGAAAAAATGAATATGCAGCATTTTATGTGTATGGAGAAAAGGCCACACTACATCAATTCACAGTGTTCCCATGATTGCACAAAAGACCAACCTTAGCATGTTAACTGAAAGATCACCACAGGCATGAAGACCAGCAAGGACTAATTGAGGAATGCTATGATTTGGTTGCTCAATCTGAGGAATACTCTGCTTACAGTTGTTAGTTTCTGTTATATGTTCACCATGGTCATCTTGACATGCATCCAACGTCACAGCTGCCAATGCGTCACTAGAAAGAACATGACAAGTGACAGTTCTTGGCACTTTGAACTGTTGCTTCTCTACACTGCAAAAACAACAGGAAGCGATTTGTAGAAACAGAAATCAGCTCGGAAGAAGTCAAGGTAATAAAACTAAAATCTAATTTGACAAAAAGTGTACCATTTAGCAGCATAGTGCTTCTTTATCCTCTCTGCACGAGTATTTGTAACAGAAGCATGATGTGATGAAGCATCTATTGCTATAACGGCGAGTTGGTACTCAAAGGATAAAGCTTGTGCAAGATAACCCTGATAAGGCAATTAAACAGAATAATAAACAAATAAATGGAAATACAAATTATGAAGAATTTGAAGTTTGCTGTCATTCCCAAAAAAATGTACAGTTCCCACAGTGCAAATCCATGGCTTTTAAGCTTCCATGGATAGGCCAAGTAAAGCATAGCATACTTTTGTACTTTCTAACAGCAATTCCTAGAAAAAAAATATACTCCAGATGTCTTTACACTTCCATGGTAGGCCAAGTAAGAAGGTAGAATATATGTTTGTGCTTTCTAATTGCAACACCTATAAAAGATACTCCAGATGTCCCTTTACATTTCGATGGATAGGCTATGTAAGAGGTGCAATATGTTAGTGTTTTAAATTGCAACACCTAGAAAAGAAGAATACTCTAAATAAGTCGGCCTTAACATGGACCTGGTATGTTTCTTATTTGTATCCAGCATAAATTGCCTGCTCAGACTTGGCTAATACATAAGTTTGATGCATAAGATGGAAAAAACATGAATGGAAGAAATATTTTATAGGGTTTTATTTAAATATCTGAGTGAGATCACATGATTTTAATTATTTTTCTCAAATGAAGACTGGTTGTAATTGTGAAAAGACTTTCAAGTGCAGAGCTGATACCTGACCAGAACCTACATCAACCACTGTCTTGGCTCCACGACTCCTAGCAATTGCATCAACGATCCCAGATAGGGCTTCAATCTGCATCAAGCAAACCTCTCCAAACATGAGAATGCAAAGAGCTAAAAAACTGAATTTAACTTTGGACATAGTTAACAGGAGTATGTTTATCATTACAAGTTAATTACCTACTTCGTGCTTCTTCTTAGAGTTCATGCCTTGAGCAAGAACAGTACCAATTGATGCGACGCGCGAATTAGGTAAAAACTGCAAATTATTCAGGAAAAGGTAGGTCGGGATTAAATAGATGACAAAACGTGTGTGCTTTTTACATTGAACAGATCATCCCAATTTCCACATGTAAACCATGCAATCTGAAATTGCAACGCAAAGTAATATCAACAAAACCAAGCCAATGCAAACTAAGCAATGGGGCTGGAGGTGCAGCATGTGCAGAAATTTTGCACTATATGAAGTACTATTCAAACTCCCTGCTAATATTGCTGCTTCCTAATAAAATGCTAGCATGAGTATTTTTCTCAAGAAACTCACTAAAAGGGAAGGAGCTCTTAGGCTTAACAAAGATGAATATAAAATAATTAAGGGAAACCCGGCCGAAAACCATGAGAAATGCTACCATGAGTAATACACACTTGATCTGATAGGTGCAGGAAACGTACGGATTGTGGCGATTTTTGCTCACGTGGAAGAACAAGCGACCTCGCAGTGAGTATAAATTCCTGTAGTGAACTTGGCCAATGGTCCTGTAAAACAATACTCAACCACTCATATTCCACTTCCAGTAGAAGCAAAACAGAGACAGAAGGCAGGTTACTGAAAACAGGAGGCGAGGGCCCTTGCCTGGACGCAGCCGGAGGGCAACATGAGCAGGCTCTCGACGGGCTCCAGGCGGAGGCACTCCATCCAGTCGGCGTCCACCATCTCCCACAGCCTATCCTGGTCGGGCCGAATCCAAAACCAAACACCTCAAACGCGTCAGCAAGACGCACGTACACCGCAGCAGCAAAATGGAGGAGGGATCCCCGCGACCACAGGCACGCGGACCCTAACCGTGCTCCAAGAGAAGCTACAGCAACTACAATCAATCTTGCTTCGGGAGAGCGAGAGAGAGAGATGGGGGAGGGGAGGGGAGTGGACCTTGAAGAAGTTGACGACGTGGGCCTCGAGGAGCGGACGGTGGCGGCCGAGGAAGGAGGCGATGGCCTCCATCCACTCGCGGGTCTGCTCCGCCGTCTCGCACGAGCGCGCGCCGCCGCCGCTCGCCGGGGACGCCGCCATCGCGAGGGAGAAGTGTCGGGCGAAACTAGCACAGCACGACGAGATTCGAGCGGGCCGGTCTCTCTCCCGCCTAAAACGGGCCGTTCTGGGCCGAGAGGAACACGGGTCGCTCTGTGGGCCGCACGTCGGCAAACCAACCAACCAACAACGATGACATTCTCAAAAAAAAAAATCAACAACGATGACGGACGGGACGTGCTGCTGGGGGGCCCGGTCAACGTCAGAAGACCACGGAGTGGGCTGAAAAGGGCTGGGTAACCGACACCGGCAGGTGGGGCCGGCGACGTAAAAGCTGCCGGTGCGCATCGTACCGTTATCGCTAGCTAGCTAGCACTAGCAGCAGAGGAGAAAAAACAGCCTAGCGAAAACGCAGCAGGTCGCATCACATGTCGCATCGCCGTCAGATCTCATCAACCGACCGATCTCCGCCACTGTTCGCCGGGAACAGGGAAATCGGAGCCATGAACGACCTTCTCTTTTGGTCTCTTCTCCATTACTAGTACTTGTTTATTAGGCAGCTGTGCCCTTTTGTTTGGTTTCAGATCATGTTTGCTTGATCTTGTTTATGCTTCTGTGTGTGAACTAGCTGGGTGACAGGAGAAAGGTGCGAAAATGAAGTGTCAAGCATCAGCCAGGAGATATTGTGTACTGTACTTGGTGCCATTCGAATAATGCTAATATAATACTGTACTATGCTGCAAGGGGTATTAAAAAGGGTTTTGTGTTGCGATTGGATGCCTACTATTTTGTCTACAAGAATGTGTATCCTTATGGTGAGATTAGGGGATCATGATGCTAAAAAGAGGGAGAGGGAGGGAGATTAGGGGATCATGAAAAGTTTGAAGTGGTTGTGGTTGACGAAAACAACAAACCACACACAGCCCGGCACGCCTAGATGAAATTCTTACAAACAGGCATGTGGAGCAATTTGGTATTACCTTGAGATTTAGTGTCATGTTTATTCCTTTCTTGTTGACATAGTTTAGTAGTGACATCGCGATATTCAACCAAAGTGTAAGCATAAGAGCAAAACTAAAGCACGAACAAGCCCCTCAAAGGATTATTTTCTATAATAACAAGTGACAGTAAATTTCAGCACACTATATAAATGTTTTTTTTACCCAATTCCACTTACCAAAGGCGCTTCACTCCCCGGCAACGGCGCCAGAAAAGAGTCTTGATGACCCACAAGTATAGGGGATCTATCGTAGTCCTTTTGATAAATAAGAGTGTCAAACCCAACAAGGAGCAGAAAGAAATGACAAGCGGTTTTCAGCAAGGTATTCTCTGCAAACACTGAAATTATCGGTAACAGATAGTTGTGTGATGAGATAATTCGTAACGGGTAACAAGTAACAAAAGTAACTAAGGTGCACAAAGGTGGCTCAATCCTTTTTATAGCAAAGGACAAGCATGAACGAACTCTTATATAAAGCAAAGCGCTCCCGAGGACACATGGGAATTATTATCTAGTTAGTTTTCATCATGCTCATATGACTCGCGTTCGTTGCTTTGATAATTTGATATGTGGGTGGACCGGTGCTTGGGTGCTGCCCTTCCTTGGACAAGCCTCCCATTTATGATTAACACTTCTCGCAAGCATCCGCAACTACGAAAGAAGAATTAAGATAAATCTAACCATAGAATGAAACATATGGATCCAAATCAGCCCCTTACGAAGCAACGCATAAACTAGGGTTTAAGCTTCTGTCACTCTAGCAACCTATCATCTACTTATTACTCCCAATGCCTTCCCCTAGGCCCAAATCATGGTGAAGTGTCATGTAGTCGACGTTTACATAACACCACTAGACGAAAGACAACATACATCTCATCAAAATATCAAACGATACCATATTCACATGATTACTTATAACAAGACTTCTCCCATGTCCTCAGGAACAAACGTAACTACTCACAAAGCATATTCATGTACATAATCAGAGGAGTATTAATTATCATTAAGGATCTAAACATATGATCTTCCACCGAATAAACCAACTAGCATCAACTACAAGGAGTAATCAACACTATTAGCAACCCACAGGTACCAATCTGAGGTTTTGAGACAAAGATCGGATACAAGAGATGAACTAGGGTTTGAGAGGAGATGGTGCTAGTGAAGATGTTGATGGAGATTGACCCCCTCTCAATGAGAGGATCGTTGGTGATGACGATGGCGATGATATCCCCCTCCCGAAGGGAAGTTTCCCCGGTAGAACAGCTCCGCCGGAGCCCTAGATTGGTTCTGCCCAGGTTCCGCCTCGAGACGGCAGCGCTTCGTCCCGAAAGATTCCTTCTGATTTTTCCAGGTCAAAACACACCATATAGCAGAAGATGGGCATCGGGGGCCCGCCATGTGGCCCACAAGGTAGGGGGCGCGCCCTCCACCTTTGTGGATCGCAGGCGGCCCCCCTCTGGTGCTTTCTTCTCCCAATATTTTTTATTTATTCCAAAATGATTCTCCGTGAAGTTTCAGGACTTTTGGAGTTGTGCAGAATAGGTCTATAATATTTGCTCCTTTTTCAGTCCAGAATTCCAGCTGCCGGCATTCTCCCTCTTCATGTAAACCTTGTAAAATAAGAGAGAAAAGGCATAAGTATTGTGCCATAATGTGAAACAACAGCCCATAATGCAATAAGTATCAGTATAAAAGCATGATGCAAAATGGACGTATCACCCTTCTGGTGGTTATTTTCTCCAATAATTCTTATTTATTCCATAAAAAATCCTCGTGAAGTTTCAGCTCATTTGGAGTTGTGCAGAATAGGTGGCCTGACGTAGCTTTTTCAGGTCCAGAATTCCAGTTGCCGGTATTCTCCCTCTTTGTGTGAACCTTGCTTATTATGAGAGAAAAGGCATTATAATTACTCCAAAAAGCATTATCATGCATAAAAACATTATAAATAACAGTAGGAAAACACGATGCAAAATGGACGTAACAATGTTCCTCCCTCATAGTAATTTTCAGTACCATCATGAATGAATTCAACAATATAATTATCACACAAATCATTCTTTTCATAATCCAGAAGCATAATATTTTTGTTACTCTCCTCATGAGCAAATTTCTTCTCATTCATAATAGTGAGAACAAATTCAATGAAATAACTATCATATGAAACTCGATTTACATAAATGGTTTCAACATTAAAATCATGATGACAAATTTCATGGATATCATTATTCTTTATAGGATACATGTCATCAATAATCATCATAGAGAGCAACTTTGTTATCATAGTCAATTGAAACATCTTCCAAAGAGCAACTTTGTTATCATAGTCAATTGAAACATCTTCCAAAGTAGTGGATTCATCACTAAATAAAAGTCATGACCTCTCCAAATCCACTTTTATAATTATTACAATAAGATTCGACCCCCTCCAAAATAGTGGGACCATTACCTAGAGTTTACACTCTTCCAAACCCACTTTCATCACTGTAATCATGATAATAGGAGGCATGCTATCATCATAATAAATTTGCTCATAAAAACTTGGGGAACTAAAAATATCATCGTCATCAAACATAGCATCCCCAAGCTTATGGCTTTTGCATATCATTAACATCATGGACATTTAAAGAATTCATACACTACAAAAAAAAAGACACATCCGTGACATTCTGGCCCGAACGAAAACTTTTTATGGCATGGTTGTGACACTTTTATGACGATAATTATGACAAAAACACGTATCATCATATATATGTGGTGGGATCCTACTTCTATGACAAAAAAATCATGTCAGGAAATGGACTTTCCGTCCTGGGCGGGTTGGGGACGCACCTGCATGACATTCTTTGGGTCGTCCATGATATAAAATCATGGTAGAAGTGAGGGCCAGGAAATTTTCACAGATTTCCCGGTTATGGTAGGTGGTCGGGGCCGAGCGATGCGGTGTGGTTTGCGCTTTTCTCTCTCGTACGCGCGCGTGGTGCGAGCCGTGTTCGCTATAACTGAACCCGAGCGAGGTGTTCACTTATTGAACCTTAGCAATTAATTCACATGTTATGGTTTAAACTATATATTCTCTTGAAACTTAACAAACTATGTTCTTAGTCATCAAACAATTTCAATGCATCTTATTTTCAACAATGTCTAAGTAAGAGCTCCACATATTCAATTATCATATAGTCTTCTACGATTGCTAATACTCAAAGCATATTTTTAGAACAAATAGCATCCATCGAACAGAGAGAAAGATAGGGGCTTAATGTTTCGCTTCCCAACTTAATTATGATAGAGATAATTGTCACAATAATAATTCATGATCAAATATATTAGACTGGATATATGTGTTTGAATCTTTCCCCACCACAAGATGCTTGCCAACTAGAGAATAGGTTGGAATGAGAAGTTGACTCAACAAAAATAAAATTGACAGGAAAGTAAAAGATAAGCCCTTTGCAGAGGGAAGCATGGACTTGTGGAGGTGTCAGAGCTCAATGCTTAAAATAGAGATGAATACATTTAGAGTGGTGTGCCATTCCTGTCAATGTCACGACAAAGGATTTCAATATCTTGCATGCTAAACACATTATTGGTGGTTCCCATGCAGAAATGAAAAGTTTAACTCCCCCTCAACCATTCAAACACAAGCCAGGTCGAGTCTTTTGCTCCAGGCTGGACCGTCTGGTTCGGCGGTATGGAGTACACTACGGATTGCAGCAGAGAGCTAGTCTTTACAAAATTGGTGTCTGGCCTGATCGTAAAGCAACACGACTGGTATGTCTCCAACGTATCTATATTTTTTATTGTTTCATGCTATTATATTATCAATCTTGTATAATTTATATGCAATTTTATATCATTTTTGGGAACTAACCTATTAACCTGATGCCTAGTGCTATTTTCTATTTTTGCCTATTTTATTTTTTTGCAGAAAACCATACAAAACAAATTCCAAACATGATAAAACTTTATGGTGATTTTTTCTGGTTGAAGATACCCGGAAGCTTGGGGAGAGCGAGCGATACGAGGGAGCCTGGCGTCGGTGGAGCCCCTCCCCCTCATAACTCCGTATGATCTAATTCCAAGCCTTTAAATTCCCTAAAATCCTGAAACCACCGGAGCGAGACCCGAAACAATTATTCCGCCGTAGCAAGCCTCTGTTCTTCCGCGATCCCATTTGGAGGCCTCCTCCAATACTCTGCCGGAGGGGGATCGATCACGGAGGGTTTCTACATCAACTTTGTTGCACCTCCAGGTCCATAGTGATTAGCTAGATCTCTCTCTCTCTCCCTCCCTCTCTCTCTCTCTCTCTCTCTGATCTTCAATACAATGTTGTCTTCAGAGTTCTATTTGATGTAATCTTCTTTTGCAGCGTGTTTATTGGGATCCAATGAATTGTGGGTTTTGATCAGATTATCCATTGAAAGTAACTGAGTTATATTCTGAAATTTACAATGTGTGATTGTTATAGCTATGTAATGATTTCTGATCTATGAGTTTTCTTTGGCCAAGTTGATGATTAGATCTTTAGTGGAAGTGGTGCATAGTAGTAGGTTCAATCTGGCAATGTCTTCACTCTATGACAGGAGGAGTAACAAGACACATATTTGTATTATTCCTACTAAGGGTAAAACGACGGGGTTCGATCATATTGATTGGTCTTATTTTGTCTACATTATGTCATCATGCTCCAAGCATTACTTTGATTGTTAGGAACTCAATACCTTAAGATGCATGCTGGATAGCGGTCGAGGGGTGGAGTAATATAGTAGTAGATGCAGATGGATGTCGGTCTACTTGTCACAGACGTAATGCCTATGTATTGATCATGCCATGAATAACATCATAACTATGCACTTTTCTATCAATTATCCAATAGTAATTTATCTACCCACCATATTTGCTAAAAATCTAAAAAAACTCACACCGATTTATTTACTTTTATTTTATTTTACAATTTAAATATCTGTTACTATCAGAATTAATCCTTGCAATTAATGAGTACAAGGGGATTGGCAACCCTCTTGCCCGCGTTGGGTGCAAGTATTTTATTTGTGTGTGTAGGTATTGTCGACCTTTCTGTGTGTGAATCTCGTTTTGGTTCGATAACCTTGGTTCTCTACTGAGGGAAATACTATCCGTTACTATATTGCTCTACCCTTCCTCTTTGGAGGAAATCCCAATGCAGCTCACAAGTAGTAGAAATAATTTTTGTCGCTGTTGCTGGGGAGACTTCATCAAACAAAGCAAGGTCCCTTCACACACATTGTCATGTACTTGTGTTACTTTTTATTTGCTCTTAGTTGATTTTATTAGTCTCGCTAAAAAATCATAAATACGAAAAATATATCGTGTGTGTTGTGCTTGTAGCTATGGCTAGTTCTTCAATTGTTACTTGTACCCCTGTACCCTGAAAATGAAGTGCTCAATTTTAAACAAAGGGGAGGAGAAAGTTTAAAAGATGCTTGGTATAGGATTTGTGATGCTCAAAATAGATCAACTCGTAAGCAATCCACTACTGTCCTTCTTTGCAACTTTTATGTGGGTGTTACTACTTGGAATAGATTTGTGCTTGATACTATTACTGGAGGAAATTTCCTAAGCAACCACGCCTCCTCTCGAAGGCGGCGGCGATGGACGAGGAGTACCAGCGACAAAACTATCTCCTGATCGAGCGGTCACTGCGCTACTATGGCCCGGTGCCGCCTTGCCACTGCCATCCCGCATTACCACATGAAGGAGGTACCGCCATTCCCGCCTCTCTGCCTCGTGAAGGCGGGGCTAGCTTCCCTGTTGTGTGAAGGCAGAGCCAACGTCCCAGCCGCACAGCTGTTAGGGGTGCAGTGACCAACCAGCGTCGCTCCCGCACTACGATTGGCGTGGCAAGGTCATGAAGCGGGAGGTGCCGCGTGCGATCCCCAAGGCGTGCAACCGCCTCCTCCACTACCATGGTGACTATGACGACGACTCCTCATCATCCCGGTCCATCGCGGCGATCGAGTAGAGGGTGGCCTGGGAGGCAGCGCAGCATGCCGCTTTGCCTTTGTTGGGTTCGACAAAGCGCCGACCTGGGTCCACGCGGCCCCGGAGGCCTGGGCCCGCGACCCTTTGCTGGCCACGACAAAGACGGCGCCGCCGCCTCGACGGGAAGCTTGCCAAAAGTGGCAAGGAGTGGTCGCTTAGGTGACACTTCTACCGCCACCCAGACAGGGAGCTCGCCAAAACTAGCAAGGAGTAGTTGCTTAGCGACACCTCCGTCATCGCCTTGCCAAGACTGGTAGGGAGTGGTTGCTTAGTGACACTTTTGCCGCCGCCAACAGGGTAAGCTCGCTAGGGCACATTGGCCAACATCGGTATTGGCCGAGGCGACCCTACGCAAGGCGCAAGATGAAGTAGAACAGCTCCTTCGCAGGCGCCAAGCGGCAGCCTGATATGGCTGTCGCGCCCCCACGCCATTCCGCCACTGGAAGGACTACTTCGACAACGACTACATGTACGGTGGCGGCATTGCCACTAGCCATGCTAGCCACACATATGAGGTCACGGTCCGCTGCAAGCTGATACGTCTCCTACGTATCTATAATTTTTTATTGCTCCATGCTACTTTATCTACTATTTTAGGCAATATTGGGCTTTATTATCCACTTCTATATTATTTTTGGGACTAACTATTAACCGGAGGCCCAACCCAGATTTTTTGTTTTATGCCTATTTCAGTGTTTCGAGGAAAAGGAATATCAGACGGAGTCAAAACGGAACGAAATCAACTAGAGAAGTTATTTTTGGAAGGAAAGCAACCCAGGGAACTTGGAGTGCACGTCAGGGGAGATACGGGCTGCCCACGAGGGTGGTGGGCGCACCCACCCCCCTGGGCGCGCCCCCTGCCTCGTGGGGCCCTCGTAGCTCCTCCGACGTACCCCGTGCACCCATATATACTCTTGTACCCTAAAACTTCCAGAACTGAAGATAGATCGGGAGTTCCGCCGCCACAAGCCTCCAGAACCACCAAAAACCAATCAGGACCCCTTTCCGGTACCCTGCCGGAGGGGGGGATCCATCTCCGGTGGCCATCTTCATTATCCCGGCGCTCTCCATGATGAGGAGGGAGTAGTTCACCCTCGGGGCTGAGGGTATGCACCAGGATCCATCTCCGATGGCCATCTTCATCATCCCGGTGCTCTCCATGACGAGGAGGGAGTAGTTCACCCTCGGGGCTGAGGGTATGTACCAGTAGCTATGTGTTTGATCTCTCTCTCTCTCTCTCGTGTTCCATCTATGGCACGATCTTGATGTATCCCGAGCTTTGCTATTGTAGTTGGATCTTATGATGTTTCTCCCCCTCTACTCTCTTGTGATGAATTGAGTTTCCCCTTTGAAGTTATCTTATCGGATTGAGTCTTTTATGAGAACACTTGATGAATGTCTTGGTGATCAACTTGCGGGTTTTGTGACATTGGGAACCTATGCATAGGGGTTGGCACACGTTCTTGACTCTCCGGTAGAAACTTTGGGGCACTCTTTGAAGTACTTTTATGTTGGTTGGATGAATCTGAGATTGTGTGATGCATATCGTATAATCATGCCCACGGATACTTGAGGTGACAATGGAGTATCTAGGTGACATTAGGGTTTTGGTTGATTTGTGTCTTAAGGTGGTTTTCTAGTACGAACTCTTTTATAGATTGATCCGAAAGAATAGCTTTGTGGTGGTTTCGTACCCGACCATAATCTCTACGTTTGTTCTCCGCTATTAGTGTCTTCGGAGTGACTCTTTGTTGCATGTTGAGGGCTTGTCATATGTTCTATCTATCTTATTATTGTTGAGAGAACTTGCACTAGTGAAAGTATGAACCCTAGGCCTTGTTTCCTATCATTGCAATACCGTTTACGCTCACTTTTATCCTTAGTTACCTTGCTGTTTTTATTATTTCAGATTACAAAAACCTATATCTACCATCCATATTGCACTTGTATCACCATTTCTTCATGAACTAGTGCACCTATACAATTTACCATTGTATTGGGTGTGTTGGGGACACAAGAGACTTTTTGTTATTTGGTTGCAGGGTTGCTTGAGAGAGACCATCTTCATCCTATGCCTCCCGCGGATTGATAAACCTTAGGTCATCCACTTGGGGGAAATTTGCTACTGTCCTACAAACCTGTGCACTTGCAGGCCCAACAACGTCTACAAGAAGAAGGTTGTGTAGTAGATATCAAGCTCTTTTCTAGCGCCGTTGCCGGGGAGGCTAGGTAAGTGAAGGTATATCTTTAGATCTTGCAATCGAATCTTTCTGTTTCTTGTTTTAGCACTAGTCTAGTTTATAAAAGAAAATTACAAAAAAATGGAATTAAGTTTGTCTCATACGCTTCATCTTTTTAATGTCTTTCGTGAGTATGACGGAAAGGAAAATTGTGCCAAAGTGTTAGAAGAAGAATTACATAGAATGCTTGGCATAAAATATGTGAATGATGAGCATGATTGCAATGTTGTTAGTATGAATTCTATGAATATCCATGATGCTAATGATATGCAAAGCCACAAGCTTGGGGAAGCTATGTTTGATGAAGATGATATTTTTTGTCCCCCAAGCTTTGATGAGCAAATTTACTATGATGAAAGCATGCCTCCTATCTATGATGATTATTGTGATGAAACATATGCTTTAAAGAATAATGATAACCATGATACTTGTCATCTTGATCTTAATTTTCAATCACATGATAGTTATTTTGTTGAGTTTGCTCCCACTACTATTGTTGAGAAGAAATTTGCTTATGTGGAGAGTAGTAAAATTTCTATGCTAGTAGATCATGAAAATAATTCTTTAGGTGCTGGTTATATTGTTGAATTCATTCATGAGATCATATGCTTCTACATATTACAATAATATCAAATTTCCTCTCTATGTGCTTAAATTTTTGAAGCTATGCTTGTTTTACCTTCCTATTCTTGTTGATTATTGTTCCCATAAGTTGTTTGCTCACAAAATCCCTATGCATAGGAAGTGGGTTAGGCTTAAATGTGCTAGACATATTCTTCATGATGCTCTCTTTATGTTTCAATTCTTATCTCTTATGTGAGCATCATTGAAATCATCATGCCTAGCTAGGGGCGTTAAATGATAGCGCTTGTTGGGAGGCAACCCAATTTTATTTTAGTTTATTGCTTTTTGGTTCTGTTTAGTAATAAATAATCCATCTAGCTCCTGTTTAGATGTGGGTTTATGTTTTAATTAGTGTTTGTGCCAAGTAGAACCTTTGGGAAGACTTGGGTGAAGTCTTTATGATCATGCTGTAAAAAACAGAAACTTTAGCGCTCACAAGATTAGCTTCAACTTTTTACTGGAGAGTGCTATTTAGTTGATTCATTTTGCAGATGATTACTAGACAAATTCCTCAGGTCCACCAATTTATGTTAGAATTTTTGGAGTTCCAGAAGTTTGCGTTAGTTGCAGATTACTACAGACTGTTCTGTTTTTGACAGATTCTGTTTTCATTGTGTTGTTTGCTTATTTTGATGAATCTATGGCGAGTAAAATAGTTTATAAACCATAGATAAGTTGGAATACAGTAGGTTTAACACCAATATAAATAAAGAATGAGTTCATTACATTACCTTGAAGTGGTGTTTCGTTTTCTTTCGCTAACGGAGCTCACGAGTTTTCTGTTAAGTTTTGTGTGGTTGAAGTTTTCAAGTTTTGGGTAAAGATTCGATGGAATATGGAATAAGGAGTGGCAAGAGCCTAATATTGGGGATGCCCAAGGCACCCCAAGGTAATATTGAAGGATAACCAAGAGCCTAAGCTTGGGGATGCCCCAGAAGGTATCCCCTCTTTCGTCTTCGTTCATCGGTAACTTTACTTGGAGCTATATTTTTATTCACCACATGATATGTGTTTTGCTTGGAGCGTCATGTCATTTTGTTTTGTTTTGTCTGCTGTTAGTTAGAATAGTGTTTTGCACCTTCAGTTTCAATAAAAAAGTCAAGGATAGCCTTTGCCATGCTTATTTTGCAAGTATGCATGTTGCTGTTTGAAAACAGAAAGTTTACCGCTGTTGCAAAAATTCTCTAGAAAAGTCAGAGAGTGGTATAATTGTGAATCTTTTTGCATATTGATCTCTGATAAATTTATTACAGTGGGAATTTTAATTCATAATTTTTGGAGTCAGGGAAGTATTGATACTCTTGCATTCTTTATAGACTATACTGTTTTGGCAGATTGCTGTTATGTTTGCATTGTTTGCATATGTTTGCCTGTTTAATGACTCTATTTAAGGATAGGAGTATTAAATATGCAGAGGCATTTAGTACGCAATGTTGAATAATAATGTTAGTGATTTGTTACAGTAGAAAATGATAAGGTTTTGCATTGGTTTATACTAACCTATCTCACGAGTTCTTGTTGAGTTTGTTGTGAATGAAGCTTTTGATAAAAAGAAGAGAAACCATGATATGAGAGGAATTAAGGAGACACAAAAGTTCAAGCTTGGGGATGCCCAAGGCACCCCAAGATAATATTTCAATAAGTCTCAAGCATCTAAGCTTGGGGATGCCCCGGTAGGCATCCCACCTTTCTTCTTCAATAACTATCGGTTAGTATCGATTGAGCCTAAGTTTTTGCTTCTTCACATGAGTTGTGCTATCCTTGCATTGTAGTTTTCTTTAGCTTTGCTTGCTGTTTGAATAAAGTATCAAGATCTGAAATTATTAAATGGGAGAGTCTTCACATAGTTGCACAATTATTCGACTACTCATTGATCTTCACTCATATCCATTTGGAGTAGTTTGTCGTTGCTCTAGTGCTTCACTTATATCTTTTAGAGCACAATGGTGGTTTTATTTTGAAGAAATAGATGAACTCTCATGCTTCACTTGTATTATTTTGAGAGTCTTAAATAGCATGGTAATTCGCTTAAATAATCATAATATGCTAAGCATACAAGATTTGTAAGGATTCTTATGAGTGTGTTGAATACTAAGAGAAGTTTGATGCTTGATAATTGTTTTGAGATATGGAGGTAGTGATATTAAAGTTGTGCTAGTTGAGTAGTTGTGAATTTGAGAAATGCTTGTGTTGAAGTTTGCAAGTCCCGTAGCATGCATTATGGTTAAAGTTGTGTAACAAATTTGAAATATGAAGTGTACAGCTTGTGCATCCTTATGAGTGGCGGTCGGGGACGAGCGATGGTCTTTCCTACCAATCTATCCCCTAGGAGCATGCGCGTAGTACTTGATTTTTGATGACTTCTAAATTTTTGCAATAAGTATATGAGTTCTTTTGACTAATGTTGAGTCCATGGATTATACGCACTTTTACCTTTCCACCTTTGCTAACCTCTTCGGTACCGTGCATTTGCCCTTTCTCACCTTGAGAGTTGGTGCAAACTTCGCCGGTGCATCCAAACCCCGTGATATGATACGTTCTATCACACATAAACCTTCCTATATCTTCCTCAAAACAGCCACCATACCTACCTATTATGGCATTTCCATAGCCATTCCGAGATATATTGCCATGCAACTTTCCACCGTTCCGTTCATCATCATCATGACATACTTTACTTTTGTCATATTGCCATTGCATGATCATGTAGTTGACATCATATTTGTGGCAAAGCCACCATGCATTATCTTTCATACATGTCACTCTTGATTCATTGCACCATCCCGGTACACCGGAGGCATTCATATAGAGTCATACCTTGTTCTAGTTTCGAGTTGTAATCCTTATGTTGTAATCAATAGAAGTGTGATGATCATCATTATTAGAGCATTGCCCAAAAAAAGAGAAAGGCCAAAAAAAAAGAAAGCCCCCCCCCAAAAAAGAAAGGCCCAAAAAAATAAAAAAATAAAAAAGGGCAATGCTACTATCTCTTTTTTTCACACTCGTGCTTCAAAGTAGCACCTTGCTCTTCATGTAGTGAGTCTCATATATTGTGCTTCAAAGTAGCACCTTGTCCTTCATGTAGTGAGTCTCATATATTGTGCTTCAAAGTAGCACCATGCTTTTCATATAGTGAGTCTCATAAGTTGTCTTTTTTATACTAGTGGGAATTTTTCATTATAGAACTTGGCTTGTATATTCCTACGATGGGCTTCCTCAAATGCCCTAGGTCTTCATGAGCAAGCAAGTTGGATGCACACCCACTAGTTTTGTTGAGCATTCATAGCTCTAGTGCATCCGTTGCATGGCAATCCCTACTCCTCATGTTGACATCAATTGATGGGCATCTCCATAGCCCGTTGATTAGCCTCGTCAATGTGAGACTTTCTCCTTTTTTGTCTTCTCCACACAATCCTCATCATCACATTCTATTCCACCAATAGTGCTATATCCATGGCTCGCGCTCATGTATTGCGTGAAAGTTGAATAAGTTTGAGATTACTTGAGTATGAAACAATTGCTTGGCTTGTCATCGGGGGTATGAAGTTGGGAACATCTTTGTGTGACGAAAATGAAGCATAGCCTAACTATATGATTTTGTAGGGATGAACTTTCTTTTGCCATGTTATTTTGAGAAGACATGATTACTTTGATTAGTATGCTTGAAGTATTATTATTTTTATGTCAATATGAACTTTTGTCTTGAATCTTTCGGATCTGAATATTCATATCACAAGTAAGAAGAATTACATTGAAATTATGCCAAAGTATCACTCCGCATCAAAAATTCTTTTTATCATTTACCTACTCGAGAATGACGAGGAATTAAGCTTGGGGATGCCCGATACGTCTCCAACGTATCTATAATTTTGATTGCTCCATGCTACTTTATCTACTGTTTTAGGCAATATTGGGCTTTATTATCCACTTTTATATTATTTTTGGGACTAACCTATTAACCGGAGGCCCAGCCCAATTCTTTGTTTTATGCCTATTTCGGTGTTTCGAGGAAAAGGAATATCGACGGAGTCAAAACGAACGAAATCAATGGAGAAGTTATTTTTGGAAGGAAAGCAACCCAGGGAACTTGGAGTGCACGTCGGGGAGATCTGGGCTGCCCACGAGGGTGGGGCGCGCCCACCCCAGGCGCGCCCTGCCTCGTGGGGCCCCCGTAGCTCCTCCGACGTACCCCCTGCACCCATATATACTCTTGTACCCTAAAACTTCTAGAACTGAAGATAGATCGGGAGTTCCGCCGCCGCAAGCCTCCAGAACCACCAAAAACCAATCGGGACCCCTTTCCGGTACCTGCTGGGAGGGATCCATCTCCGTGGCCATCATCATCATCCGGCGCTCTCCATGACGAGGAGGGAGTAGTTCACCCTCGGGGCTGAGGGTATGTACCGTAGCTATGTGTTTGATCTCTCTCTCTCGTGTTCTCTCTCGTGTTCCATCTATGGAGCGATCTTGATGTATCCCGAGCTTTGCTATTGTAGTTGGATCTTATGATGTTTCTCCCCTCTACTCTCTTGTGATGAATTGAGTTTCCCCTTTGAAGTTATCTTATCGGATTGAGTCTTTTATGAGAACACTTGATGTATGTCTTGGTGATCAACTTGCGGGTTTCGTGACATTGGGAACCTATGCATAGGGGTTGGCACACGTTCTTGACTCTCCGGTAGAAACTTTGGGGCACTCTTTGAAGTACTTTTTATGTTGGTTGGATGAATCTGAGATTGTGTGATGCATATCGTATAATCATGCCCACGATACTTGAGGTGACAATGGAGTATCTAGGTGACATTAGGGTTTTGGTTGATTTGTGTCTTAAGGTGTTATTCTAGTACGAACTCTTTTATAGATTGATCCGAAAGAATAGCTTTGTGGTGGTTTCGTACCCGACCATAATCTCTACGTTTGTTCTCCGCTATT